>OY757314.1:143889914-145089914 GCA_963583905.1 Stenurella melanura | reverse complement strand
TTCGGATTAAGCTGCATGATGTATATTTATCGTAGGACCATAAGTTTATTATATACGGGGTGATCAATGAAGTCATTCAAAAAATCAAAAAGTTTGTATGAGTGAAATTTCCGCAAAAAATTTTTTTGGTCGTTGCAATATGGTTCCTTACTAAGGTAACATCAATATCTCTAGACGGTTTTGTCAGTTTTTGGATTAAGGCCCTTAGGCCTTGTACACACTACTCAACATAAAATTTGGATACCGAAATCTGTAAAATGCTATAACTTGACATTGGATTGACGGTTCTTGATGATTTTTGAGGATTTGGAATCCTTATTTCACGTAGATTTTCTATGGTCTAAGCATTTTATTTGAGGGTTGAAATTTACACATTATACCGGGTCGATAATAAACAAAAACATAGCGACAAGAACAAGTTTATTACATTAAATTCTACAATATACAACATTGCTTAACAACAACCAAAAGTCAATTCTTAAAAAATTTATAATTCTAATTCTGGTAATTTTTAATAACTGAAAAAAAATTTAACTAAAAAATTAAAAATTAATTTAATTTAAACTTAAATTAAAATTAGGTACATTAATTAAAAAAAAGAGAAGCTAATATTTTGTTGGTCCTCCTGCTCGGAATATTACTTCCCGACATTGATTTGATAGAGTATCCACAAGATTATTTATAAAATCTTGTGGAATATTCTCCCATTCTTCACGAATGGCCTCACTGAGCGTTTCTAGGGTTTCAGGGGGTACATCAAGAGATCTTACTTTAAGTTTTAAATAAGATCAAACGTGTTCGATGACATTAAGATCCGGAGACTTTGCAGGCCAGTCCATCCTATTGATGTTTTGTGCCTGCAAAAACTCTGTGATCCTTCGCGCTCTGTGAGGTCGAGAGTTGTCATCCACCAATAGAATTTCTGGGCCGTAATGTTGAGCAAAAGGAACAACAATAGGTTCCAAAATTTCCTCCTGATAAACAGTAGCATTAATGGTTTGGTTGGTAATGAATAGCTCGGTTTTACCATTTCCTATGATACTTCCCCACACTGTAACACCACCGCCACCAAATGCTTCTTGAGAGGCCATATTTTCCTCCAAATATCGCTGATTTGGCCTTCTCCAAACTAACATTCGGCCATCGGAGTGAAACAAATTAAATCTTGTTTCGTCAGTATATAAACAATGGCTCCACTCTGCATTACCCCAATTCGCATGCCGATTTGCGCATGCCCGCCTATTCGCTCTATGGCGTTGTAATAACCGCACACATTTTCCTCTACGGCGGGCTCTATAATTTAAAATGTTTGGCATTATGTTATGTTTTAAAACAAAAAAAATCTCACCTCAAGTTGTTTTTATTTAATGTTCAGTTTATATAATGTACATCTTGCCAAATTAAGAAATATATTATTGTACAAAACACGTAATTGTCTATATATAATGAAAACTAAACTTAAAATTGTTTATTTCAGTAGCTAATAGTATAGGAAAGTGAAAAGTGAAAAAAGCAAACGAATTTCACGTTAATTACTTTGGAAGATGAGGTTGTGTGCCCTCCAATCTCGACAGCTGTCAAATTGTGCACGCGCCCTATTAAGGTTGTCATTGATTAATTAAAGGTTATGTGATATTTCAGAGTTTAAATGAAAAATTTCAAAATGAAATAAGCGATACCAGTCCACAATTATATTTGCCAGCCTTTTTTACGTGTCCAGACAAATGTCAGTCATGTAAAAACGGTTGTATGTTGTCAATGGGTCATACAGATGAAGGAGAAGCACACCATAGTGATAAGGACTGTAAATTTCAACATCAGTATCAAAATTGTGTATATTTGTGTAAGGTAAGTTTTCATTATTAATTTGTTACACATAATTTCCACGGAAAATGCCTTCTGAAATCATTTAAGTAGTTGAACAGTCTGCGGTATCTAATTTACCGATGACAAAGGACGAAAAATAGAAACAATTAAAGACATCACGACATACAGGTGTCGTATTCTTTAAATGAAATTTCAAAATTTTAAATAACAAAATATGTTGGATGACTCCATTATATTCCTTAAAGATCTCTGAACTTTTGCTTATGTATTTACATAACAGAATGTCTGATTCTTCATGCATCATTTCAATAGTAAAGCCATAGTCACGCATAGTCAAGTATTAATTCGATTTTTAGATGTGTTTCAAGAATGGAAACAAAATAGTCGTAAAGCCTAGTTATCAGACAACCACCACTAATTCATGGTCGAGTTACTTTAACTATGTTTGGTCTGGATATGTGATAGAATGCCCAAATTGTGGAGAGATCTACAGGAGTAGGCAACATTGGTATGGGAACAAAGATCCTGAGGATAGTGCTGTTCGTGTGGAAATCACGCACATTTGGCCAGGGGTAAGTTTTAGGATAATTTCATGCTTATCAGCACACTACACCAATGAGAGTTTGTTATCAATTTTTAAACTATTATAGAAAAGATTGGTATATCAAACGGTGGATTAAGCCGTTAGGTTTGGAATTTAGAGCCCGATTTTTTATAGGTTATTTTTTTAAAAACATGCTTTGAATATTTTTTTTATTCATACAATGTGTGACAATGAAAACCTTAAATAGACGCTGGAGGTATACAGGATAGGCCAAAAGTACAATGAAACTCAGAAATGTCGGAATTAGTCCCTGTCTACCACCATAAGGAAAATATTGTTTGTGTATCTTGATTCTTGTACATTCCTCTACCCATTCATGTTCAAAAAATTGTTTTCATTGATAGTAAGTAGCCAGCTAGATTATCTGATCTAGTCCTTATAGATTATTTCTGATGCGGTTGCCTGAAATCGAGAGCATATCTAAATCGAAGCAATAATGTTGAGAAATTAAAGGAACTTGTATTTCATCTTGGATATTGTGAAGAAGTATATTAGTACATTTTCCAAAGAATAAAATTCATAAAAACGTGAAGGAATTAATAATAATAATAATAATAAAATTGTGTATTAAATAACATACAAAAATAAAAATAAAAGGTAGGAGTTCGGCAATGCCATTCTACCACTCCCCCCCCATAAAAATATAAGCCCGTAAGTATAAGAACATAGATATGTAAGGGAGAGTTATAAAAACAATAAGCAATTTAAAGTTGATACATGTAAAATAAGTACTAACACATAAATAAGACTTATGCGCCTATGACTCCGTGTCATTTAAGGTAGTTATATTGTGGGATGTGCGACATCTGTTAGTGAATGGATAAACTTGAGATGCAAGAGACAGAGTGAGAGAGAGAGTAAGGAAAGATTTGGCAACGCTACATCATTGTATATAGACTCTGATCGACTCGTCACTGTCAATGTATTTTTACCTCTTTTAATAAATTATAAATATGTATTATTATACATACAATAAATAAAATCGGAATGAACATTTGTAAATCTTCTACTTTCTTATATGATACTGCATTTAAAATAAACGCAAAGTATTTTCAAATATCTGCTCCAAGTATTAGAAATAGTGCGAATTTGCCACATCTACTACTCAAGTCCTCCATTCAATAATTTCACTAATTATCAGGTAGCTGCCATTATGTTATTTTACAGTGAATTATCTAGATATTTATACACGTGCTTCATCAGGAATTAATTTAAATAACCCTTGTTTTTGAGAATATTCTTAAATAAGGATCGGTCATAAGAGAGAGAATAGTGTCACGACATTAATTTATTTCGCATAGTGTTCATGCAGTCTTAAATGTCGATAAAAACGAATAACGCGAATTATGATACCACTACCTTAATAACTTATTTTTAATACACATCGTAAATGAACAACTGGATAGATCCAACAGATTTAAGACTTTATTTAGCAAATGGTATGTAAACGAACCCATGAATTTACTAGTGGAATATCGTGGGACACAAAACAAACCTATTCTTATGTTCACGTTGTGAATATTAAATCTTTTTTCTAGTAAATCATATAAATACTCAGGTTTTTGATATGATATGATATGACTTTGAAAGGGAATATGTAGTTAAGATAATGTGCCCTATTGACAACGTTAAGTTCTTTAAGTCTATTTGAAATTTATTTATTTATTTATTTATTTATTTAACAATACACTACCCAACAGAGAATTCCAATTACAGGGTAGGAAATATTAAGTATTTACAAATATATAACGTAAAAGTAGAATACAAAGTAGACAAATAAAAACAAAGATAAAACAAAACCAAAAATTTTAAATTAGGCAGTTAATCTTTTTATCGCAGCTACATTGCAGTGGAATATATCAAACTGATCTTGTAGATTATTATAATTCTCACACATTTTGTATAGCGGCGAAAATTTCTGGACGTTGGTTCGGGGAGTCGGTAAATAGAACAATGAATTATGCCTAAACCAGGTTTAGGAGCTCGAAAATTTAGTAAGTTTAAGATAGCGCTGCAATCAGTTATATTATGTATTATTTTAAAAAGAAAAATTTGCTGTGAAATAGTTCTACGAGTCTCCAGACTCGAGAGCGAGAATCTATTTAACAGTTCAGTCTGAGGAAAACCAATAGCAGGATAGACACCATCTTCCTTATGACTCAAAGTCTTTAAAAAACGCCTCTGAATTCTCTCTATGCTCTGTATATGTGTGTTATAATGGGGCGATTAAATAATTGACGAATATTCCAATTTGAATCGAACAAACGATTGATATAGTAGTTTCAGTGTGTTAATGTCGTTAAAATCGCGAGAACATCGTATTATGAATCCCGTTCTGAATCTTTCATTAGTGATGGTATTTATATGGCAATTAAATGATAGTTTGGTGTCAAATGTTACACCTAGGTCGCGGAATGTTGATGGACGTGTAAGCACTGAATCTTCTATACGGTAATTAAATTCTACATATTGGTGTTTATTAGTAAAAGTTAGGACATTACACTTTCTTATACTCAACTGTAATTTGTTTAAATCACACCATTCATTAATTTTATCAAGGGCACTTTGTAATACCACACAGTCACTCACATCATTTATTTTATTGTATAACTTCATATCATCTGTGTATAAAAGACAATTGACACCCAATTCCTCTGCAATGTCATTGATGAAAATGTTGAAGAATAATGGGCCCAAAACAGAGCCTTGAGGTAGACCGGAGGTAGATACGAATTCCGCAAATCGTTGTCCACGGTATTCAACATGGTGATGTCTATTTTCAAGATATGATTTGAAAAATAACAATAAATTTCTTGAGAAGCCAAATTTTTGAAATTTATAACATAAAATACTGTGATCTAGTCTGTCAAATGCTTCAGTAAACTCTGTGTAAATTACGTCAACCTGTGAGTTAGTGTCGATAGCATTAGATATATATTGAGTTATACAAAAGAGATTAGTTGATGTAGATCGTCCCTTGAAGAAACCGTGCTGGTATTCAGTAATGCGATTTTTTGCATAAGAAAATGTTGGTTCATGTAACAGAATTTCGAAAGCTTTTGAGAAATTGTTGATAAGCGTTATAGGTCTGTAATTCTCAATATTATTTTTTTCGCCTTTTTTATATACAGGAATTATTTTAGAACATTTTAGTGCATCAGGAAATATAATAGATTTAATTGCTAAATTAAATAAGAATGTAAGAGGAGTTGTGAGCACGCTAGCACAATCATGTAGTATGAAGGCTGGAATTTTGTCAGGGCCCATTGTGTATTTAGGCTTGATTTTTTTCAAGGAATTTGAAACTTCTTGTTCTGTAAACCGTTTGATTGTTAAAAAATCCGTTTCTGAGTCAACAGGAAGGTCCTCTATTGATGGATTAGAGGTAATATATGAACTACAAAAATATTCAGCGAAACCATTAACTACTTCCTTGTTGCCTACATAATGTTTATCTTCATAGTTCATAGCTGTTGGTAAATTATTACTAGATTTCTTACTGTCGATAAACTGCCAGAACTTATTGGGATTGTGTTTAATATTACTTTCAATGTCGCGACAATATTTTTTATATTCAATATCAACCTGCTCTTTGATATATGTTCTTAATAATTTAAACTCATCGAGTGCAAGAGGATCCTCATGGGTCTTGTAATCACACCACGCTCTATGTTTTAATTTAAGACTTTTAATTATATTGGAGTTATACCACGGTGGGTAACTCTTGCCTTTAATTACGGTTTTAGGGACAACTCTATCAAGCACGATATACATTTTTTCATAAAATTTTTCGAAAGCATAATTAACATCCTGAATATTGAATAAAAAATTCCAATCAATATTTGCTAAATTTTGATAAAGCTCAACTAAATTGACTTTACGATAGTTATAATAGGTAAGATCAACTGTGATTTTATTATGATTATAATTTTTACGTATGTCAAATAATACCAGGAGTGCAGAGTGATGAGTATCTTCATAAATTAATATGTCGGGAGCTTTGTCTACTACACAGTTCATATTTGATAAAACTAAATCTAAAATATTGTCATTTGTATTACTTCCCTCGCATACCGAAGGGAAGTATTGTATTCGAGAAAAAATCACCCTCCGAGATTTTTTCGGATTTTGACGTTTCAGAACACGTAAATTACGAAAATACTGGTTTTTCAATTCCGTCAGTCTGTCTGTCTGTCTGTCTGTTGGTGCATTTACTAAAAAACTACTTGACGGAGAGCAGTCAAATTTGGTAGGTAGTTGACCCTACTGTCAGCGAAGAAATGGTAAAACTTTCACTGGAAAATATACAGGGTGGACCGTCTAAACCGAAAAAATAGTGAAAAAAAAATGTTTTTGCTCAAATTAAAAATTTCCACGTTTCATGACACGCTAAACCTATTTCTGAAAAAAAAAAATTTGAAAATTTTTTTCACCAATTTTGAAAAAATTTTTGCCACTAAAAAAAATTTTTTTTTGGTCAAATTTAAAATTTCCACGTTTCATGGCATTCTAAACCTATTTAGAAGAAAAAAAATTTTGAAAATTTTGAAAAAAATTTACCACTAAAATAGATGGAATATTTTTTTTTCCTTGTTCAGATTTAAAATTTCCACGTTTCCATGGCATTCTAAAATTATTCAAATAAATTTAAGAATGTTTTTGAAAAAATTTTAAAAAATTTTGAAAACATGTTTAGGTACTCTATCACTACTAGAGAATAGACGAAATATTTTTTTTGCTCGAATTTAGAATTTTTACGTTTCATGACACTCTAAACTAATTTCAGAAAAAATTATTGAAAATTTTTTTCAACATTTCTGAAAATTTCAAAAAAAAAATTATATATTTTAACCACTACTATACTTCCACTTCATTACGTGAATGTGGGATTGAAAATGTGACAGAAGGCAATAATATTTGGCATATGCACCTATTTATTGAATAATGACATCCCAAGAAATAATTCAGTCATACGGGACATTTATAAAGGTATTGTCTAAATGTTATTTGTGGCATTATCTTAATTTTTTTTCCTTCTTCAATTCTTTGGGACTTCCTGCCACATGTATGTTTTCTTTCTAAGCGGTGCTATGGGAATCTACAAAATATATCACAATTAACCAGTATATTACTGGTAAAAAACCTCTACGCCTGTGACGTTTACGTCAAAGGATCAGTTAAAGGTTGGTTTTTTTTATAAATAAACAACACAAATAAGTATAAAAACTTGAAATTAAATATTTCGCCGACGTTTCGGAAATCAAATCTGTTTCCTTTTTCAAGGCTTTTTTGAAGAATCTTTTTTGCTGTGTATGACAAGATTTTTCAAAAAAGCCTTGAAAAAGGAAACAGATTTGATTTCCGAAACGTCGGCGAAATATTTAATTTCAAGTTTTTATACTTATTTGTGTTGTTTATTTATAAAAAAAACCAACCTTTAACTGATCCTTTGACGTAAACGTCACAGGCGTAGAGGTTTTTTACCAGTAATATACTGGTTAATTGTGATATATTTTGTAGATTCCCATAGCACCGCTTAGAAAGAAAACATACATGTGGCAGGAAGTCCCAAAGAATTGAAGAAGGAAAAAAAAATTAAAAAGGTATTTCGCAAGCCTACCATATTTGGCACCTGTTATTTAGTATTAAACTTTTGCTGTTGGATTTTTTTGACCAAAAGTTATCAGGTTTTCTTTGTAATAATAGCAACAACAATATTCCTATTGAAACATTCTTTATAGGATTTTGCAAACAGCAGAAAAAATAACTATCTATAACTAAAAGAAAAACTTTGTGTAGAAATATTAATGAAATCTTTGCATTCTTTCGATAACCTGAATTCTGGTTATGCTAGCAAATTAAAATCCTAAAATGAATTTGTCTAATTTTTTATTTGACAATTCTCATTCTAACACTAGCATCCACACAGTCCCCTATGGCCATGCAGATTAAACTAGTATCCACATAACCCCCTACGATTATGAAGATTCAGTTAAAAATGAGAACAAAGACCTAAAATGAATTTATTTATCTACCTTGTCTTAAAAAATTGTTCATTCCAATGGATTACATTTTCATGAAATCTATCATTCTGTTTCCTGGAAATGCTTAGCCTTTGAAACGTTTTTCGCCCTTATTCTGGAGCTCATCAGAAAGACATAAAGCCATTCATAAAGATGTTTCATGCAAAACCAAGACAATTTCTATGAATAAGTGTGAAATGATTATATTTGACATTGACTGATAAAAACAACTTCACCTATCTATTAGCTAACTAGTATTGGAGCCTATATACTCATTTTTAAACAATATTCCTATTATTATTCTCAATGTCATTTCCTAATTAATAATATTTTAGAGTGACCGAAATGCATAAATAACGAGGGAAGTTCTGTGTAAATAAATACTTTTACCGATTTTTTTTTATATTATTAATTTCTGTGTACTAGAAGTTAATTTAAATACCGTACGATTACTAGAAAGTAATCATGGCTAAAATGGTATTAGCTCCGACACGTTGGGCGAAGTCAGCTTTGTTTCACTGATTTGTTGGGATTTTCTTACATCTTCAAAGTGTGGTCAAGTTTCTTTTAGTAATTTGCAGATTTCTTTCATGTTACAGCAATAATTTGTGAAATTTGTATGTAAACAACATTTAGAAATCATATTTATTTATAGCTTTCCTTATAATCACCAAATGTAATAATAACCAACAACTTCCGAATAGTTGTTTGGGTTCAGGTCTGTCTCTGCTTGATATGATCCGTGAAGTGACGTCATCACTAATTACACGTTATGGATGCTTGATGGCAATAGTTATATTTCACCGGTATAAGCCAGTTAAGGAAGATAGGCAAGACTCGATTATAAGAATTGTCGTTATCCGCACTTCTGCGGTTTGTCATCAAGGGGGACCAAAATCTGACATTTTGGTTTTAAGTACATTTCCAAAGTAACGGCAACGAGAAACCGTTACTTTGGAACCGTTACTTTGGAACCGTTACTTTGGAACCGTTACTTTGGAACCGTTACTTTGGAACCGTTACTTTGGAACCGTTACTTTGGAACCGTTACTTTGGAACCGTTACTTTGGAACCGTTACTTTGGAACCGTTACTTTGGAACCGTTACTTTGGAACCGTTACTTTGGAACCGTTACTTTGGAACCGTTACTTTGGAACCGTTACTTTGGAACCGTTACTTTGGAACCGTTACTTTGGAACCGTTACTTTGGCACCGTTACTTTGGAACCGTTACTTTGGAACCGTTACTTTGGAACCGTTACTTTGGAACCGTTACTTTGGAACCGTTACTTTGGAACCGTTACTTTGGAACCGTTACTTTGGAACCGTTACTTTGGAACCGTTACTTTGGAACCGTTACTTTGGAACCGTTACTTTGGAACCGGTACTTTGGAACCGGTACTTTGGAACCGTTACTTTGGAACCGTTACTTTGGAACCGTTACTTTGGAACCGTTACTTTGGAACCGTTACTTTGGAACCGTTACTTTGGAACCGTTACTTTGGAACCGTTACTTTGGAACCGTTACTTTGGAACCGTTACTTTGGAACCGTTACTTTGGAACCGTTACTCGCGGGAACCGCGGCTCCGGAACCGCGACTTCGGAACCGTTATTTTGTTACCTTTTTAATTTTGTTTATTTATTTTTTATTTATTAGTATAAATGCATGTTCATTTTATTTTTGATGCTTGTGTTCATTTTATATAACGAAGTCATATAAAAAAATCGGCAGCTACTGGAAGCGGCTGGAACCTCCCCACCCGGTGGTTGAAATTAGTGATGGGTTGCTAAGCAGTCTGCTACTTTTTAACTGTAATTTGATTGGTAGTAGTAGCAAATGCCGCGAGCTCTGATAGTCAATTCAAATCAGCCGACATGACATGCCATCAAATCAAATATATTATTGTAATATGACCCACCTATATTATTTATCTAATTTACGACGTCCTATGTGTTCACCGCCAAAACAGCAATATAATTATTTATATTTCATTTAAAACTAGTGACCAATCCTCAAACTCTAAATAATTACAAACACCTAATATATGATGATATTTAATCATGTAACATTTTCCGCAATTATTATTAATAAAGTTTATAATGAAAAAAAAAAGAAAGAAAAAAAAACAGCACTGTGTTGGGATCGAACCGTCGATCTCTTGATTTGTAAGTCGACGCTTTAGCGCACTGAACCACTGACAACTTATAACGTATTTTTACATATGTTAATATTATAGAGACATTGAATTTTATTTGTTCTCTATACAATAATTTGTATAAAAAACTGTAGGTATATAAAAAAAAGGTGCAAGTGTGATATATCGTTGAAATCGGAATTTTAACTGCTTTCCAATGGTTAGATTACAAATTGTAAGTAATAATAAAATAAACAAGTTGTTGTGCCAAAATGGCACTAAACGTAATCCGATCTCAACCAAAACCTTTTCAGATCTTCTAGAGCACTAAAGAAACCCTCATGCAAAGTTTCATCCAAATCCGTCCAGTAGTTTCGCCGCTATCGTGCTAACACACACACACACATACACACACAGACATTTTTCAAAAACCACTTTTTTTGATTCCTGGGACCTCAAAACGTAAAGATTTGATGTTATCTCAATTTTCGATTTTGGACCAATTTTAGTAACCTCCCACAATTTTATTGTGGGGAGGTTAAAAATACATAAATATAAAATTTTGTTATCACCTAAAAGCTAAGAAAGAAACTATTAGATTAGGTACGTTATTCAGTCAATACCCTCAGTAACTTGGAAATATTTGTGCTAATCGAGTAGTCGGTAGCCGGCCGCCGGCATTACATTTACAATATTTAAAGTTCTCGGATACCCGCACGCGCACACTCGCACTAATGCCAATACCGATTTGGATTTACCTATAACATTGTTCCTATAGTTTCTCATTCATTGGTTCATTACTCATACAAATAACTAAGATAATACCGAAGTAACGGGTACTTATTATACTGACTACCCGGTAATAGGTACTTCGTCCAGTAACGGGTATTTAGTACGGGGTAGGTAATATATTTACATCACTATTGAACAGATCTCAATAAAATTAAATATTCTGGCTTGTATTTATATACAATACTTCTGTTGTTTTTGTTTAGCCCTATTTCCTTCATATCCAAAAGTGGGTAGTGGGTAGATAAAAACTATACATAGAGAACAATATTGGCCCGAGAATGCCCCCATATGGTACCTTATTAATAAGACCTAATTGTGATTCATTGTTACTTTCCAGTACAACTTTTTGAGTGTTGTGTTTTAAATAGCTGCAAAACCACTCTAGTGCAGTAACATTGATACCTATATATTTTAATTTTGCTAGTGACAAGTAACTTAATAATTTTTAGCTTTCGACTAACTAGTAAAATTGTTATAATGGGATAATATGAAGCTAATGGTATATTTATTTTTGAACCTGAATACGTAAAGAAATGTATTTAAAAATTGACCTATCCCAATGATTTTTTGTCACTGGTTTTGTAACAATTTAATTTAATTTTTATTCCCTTTTGTCGTGAACTTATTTTATATCAATTGTATGATCTTGCAAACCCCCTGTGTCACTTATGTTTGCCATCAAAACTATATCCTTCATTTGGTGTAGTGTTCTTATGAGCCTTCATTATGTCAGATGCAAATCACCCACATTACTTATAATTTTTTTATTGAAAAAAAGGACAAATATTATTTTCAGGAAAAATCATTGCTCGGATCTCAAAATTCTGCCCAAAAAGTATTGGACGGTGTCACGATGTTCTCAGATGTGATAGCTAGTGTAGGATCACAACCGAAGAAAGTGATATGTGATTGGGCCGCTAACAGTATCGCACCTAGTTATTGGAGACGTAACGAAGAAATCAAGGTATATTAAGCAGTAGATCGAGATGTATTTCTGTCGAGGAGAATTAGTTTTAAAAAAATAGGAAATATAAAAGAATTGCTCTAAGTATTGGCGAGCACTAATGAAAGTATACACGCGAAAGGGGTGGTTTCTGGTCTTTAGAAGGAGTAGGAAGGGTCGAAGTCATCTAAAAGTATTGTATTCTTCATTAACATCCTCGAAAACGGGCGGGGAGGGTGGTAATGTTTTATATATCATTTTGCCACCCCTTGGGAGAGTTAATCCCCAAAGGTGGTCAGGTCATGTCTCTGACATTATTCTTTGCCCTTTATCATGTCACAGTCAAATCTGCAGAAATTCGCATTAAAACCCTTGCTGACATAAGGAGTGGTTTTTGGCCGTGAATCCTCATATTTGTGTTCATCACATTCGAAATTTTTTATTTTTAACTTCCCGCTCAAAAATAAATTCATGAAGTTTTTTATATACAAAACTTCAAACTATTCATAAAAAAAATCGTGATCTTATTTCCTCTTTTTTAATTTTAAAAATTCTTGGGAAATGTTCATCGAACAGAAGAAAAGTTAAATGCTTTTAACTTTTCCTCTATCCGATGAATATTTCCCAAGAATTTTTAAAATTAACATTCAATTGTTTTATTAAAGTGTCGCTATATAGATGTAAACATTTTTCTTTTTTAAATATACTTTGTAAATATTGCATGCCAAATTTCAGCTGTTCATTGTTTTTCCCGAGGTTAAAACTTTTGGTGAGAAAGTTAATCTGAGTTGTGTTAGATGATTCATTTCCATATTAATCTGACTTCTGAATTTAAGTTCTATTATGTTGTTTCTAGGAATGCTACAAATGCAACCTGCCCTTCGCTCAAGATGCCAAGAAACACCATTGTCGTGCATGCGGTGAGGGCTTTTGTGAAGCTTGTTCCTCTAAAAGACAGACCGTTCCTTCAAGGGGCTGGTATACCGACGTAAGAGTTTGTGATGATTGTTACAAAGACTCGCCTCCCAGTCTTACCAATGCCGTGGATGGTATAGAAAATCGCCCCCGTCAAATAGGAGAAACCGTCTTGAGTTCTATCGCCGTTGTTAAATACGTTTTCGACACTCCAAAAGAATTGCTTAAGGAAGTGGCGAGGCCTTCGTATTGGATGCCGGATAGTGAATGTATAAACTGCTACGTTTGTCAGAAGCCGTTTGGGGATCTCCTTCTGCGACACCACTGTAGGGATTGTGGGAAAGGAGTTTGTGAGGCGTGCTCTATGGCTAGGAAGCCGGTTCCGCTCAGAGGTTGGGATAGTCCAGTGAGAGTGTGCGATCGTTGTCATTAATCAGGTGCCAGCAATTTTTTAATAAAAGAAGTTTATGAAAGTTCAAAGTTTATACCTTTCTATATTAATGGGTTTGATGATAATAATGCAAGAGGCGTACAACCTTTCTATTTACAATAAAATATGACCTTTGATTTTGTACAGGATTATTCTCTGATTTATTATGCCAGTGGTAAACTGAAACGTATACAGTCAGGGTGGCCACTTTCCTGGAAAATCGGGAAACGTCAGGGAATTTCATGCTGGTCAGGGAAATCAGGGAATTTGTACTAATTTGAATGTAAAATCAGGGAATTTTAAGAAATAGTCGGGGGAAAAACGTCTTGCAAATTTTATGCGAGTCAATCGAAGTTATTTCTCGAAGAAAGAAATTGTGCAAACTTGGCTATTGAGTTATAAAAATTTATCAGAGAAAACTGAAGTTTATCAGTCAGGGAAGTCACGGAATTTGAAAAGCAGGTTTAGGTGGCCACCATGAAGTGAATATTTAACTAATTAATAAACACTCATGCCAGAAAGTATCGCTTCTGTGTGAACATAAGATTCTTCATATTAATACTAGAAAAATGAGATAAATCGAATAGTGTCATATTTCTACGTTACAAATAAGTATATGAAGTTTTTTTTCGCTATTTGGCATCCAGTGACAGAAATTATGGAAACAAATGTTGGAAATCATTTTTGCAAATATTTCGGACAGTATTGTGGTAAACCACCGTCAGCAGTCACTATTCATATTTCAGGCGACCATGGCAGCCGTGCAGGCATGGCAGTCCTTGTACAAATTTTTTACAGATGGTTGACCCCTTCAGTATTTATAAAGATAGAAAATGGTTAAATCACAAATTGACTAAATTGATGATACTGCAATTCTTCATAATATATTCTTTGTTTGTAAAATACGGCGGTATATCCGGAAGATTCAGCGTGAAATGGACATATTGGAATTTGTTTAATGCATAGTTTCGTAACAGTAAAATTATGATTTCATACCTTCTGGGGTATCACCAAGAGTATACAAGTTCGGGAATAAACGCCTCGCTCCATAATTTGTGAACCTATGTTCTGAAAGTAATCGAGTCGACATTTAATTTAGTACGGCATGAACTGAGCATGGGGTACGTTGCTAGTAATTTCTACACAGAACAAGATTAATTATCTTGTCAAGAGCCAAGTTATTTGTCACATTTTTGACAAATAATTTCTTCTGTGGAAAGTATTTCTGCATATTCTTTTTTAGTCATAAAGGCCATGGAAGTAAAATAATAATTCTTATTAAAAACGAAATAAAAATAGAGCATTAAAATAAAATTAAATAACTCGGAAATTAAAACTAATAATTATCAAAAAATTAATTAAAGAAGTAAGGGTTCAAACAAACTACCTCCTTGTGCCAAACAATAGCCAAGACGATTATACAATGAATCTCTCTTATCATTGAGTTGATTTGGGGTAATGTTTGCACAAAGTTGGAATGGCCCCCAAAGTACCACTTCACAATTTAAACTTTTTCTGCATTTGTATAAACAGCCGGCATTTTAACGAAATTGATGTTAATTTATTTTATTCTCACGTCTTTCAGGCTAGGCTACTAAAAGCAGAATGCGTGGGACCGTATATGAGCCCAAGCGGCGGTGCTATGAACGAATACAATGCCTTGCGTTGATATGTGACAAGGCGTGGTTTACCTGCGCAGATACACGATTACATATCACGAACTAATATATCCGAATCTGTATATCTGAGTAGTAGACTTCGAAAGCCTATCGCGTTTTTTATACAGAGTGACCCATTTAAAAGCGGGGCACCTTTATAACTTTTTTCTTTTTTGTCCGACTTGAACGAAATTTTGTCTACTTTTGACCAAAAAAAAACATTCTCATCTTACAAATGCAAAGCCACCTGCGGTACCAAAATAAATGGAAAACAATTAAGACATCATATTAGGCATTTTTTTATTGAAAAACTTTATTAGAGAAAGTTGTTCAGAGTTGTCCAAAAAGCTAGAGTCCAAAATTTCAGCAATATTAAAACATATTTAATTTTGTTTTTGAAGTCCAAAATTTCGACAAAATTAAAAAAAAATACAAATCACTTGACAACTACCTGGCAGCTTACGTTTAATTTCAAACAAATTTGTCATAGCACAATTTTCTAAAGAAAAATAAGCAATTAAAATAATATTGTTTTAAACAAAATTTCAATAATCTTTAATATTGCTGAAATTTTGGACTCTAGGTTCTAGTAGGACTCTAGGTAGCTTTCGTTAATAAAGTGTTTTGATAAAAAAATGCCTAATATGATTTATTTATTTTTTCCTTTTGGTACCGCAGGCGCAGATGGCTTTGCATTTGTAAGACGCGAATGTTTTTTTGGCCATAAGTAGATTCTAATTTGTTCTTTCTCTCTTTTGGTGCAATTTTGATCAAGTCGGACAACAAAGAAAAAAAGTTATAAAGGTGCGCCCCGCTTTTAAATGGGTCACTCTGTATAAACATTTTAGTTTTTTGAACAGAATTTATTTAATTAAAAAGGTGGTTCTAGAGGTCCGATTGGGACAAACTAAAAACCAAAATCTTTGTAATTAAAATTCCAACAAATCTGCGTTAGTTTTGGGTCATTTGATTATGTACATAACATACAAAACTGGCAAAGAAACGTTTTTTTTTTAAGGCTCAGGCACATTAAGAGTTTTGATCGGCTTCAAACTTTCAGAAAATATACCTTTTGCTGAAGAAAAAAAAACCTGTAATTTTGGTGCCCAAATATTGAACCTTGTGGACACAAATGAATTTGTTATCTGAAATTTGAATTACCCGCGATTTTATGCCATTAAGTCAAAATGGACCATTTTTTTTCAAAATGTAGATCTATTAGCCAGCTTTCCGATGATATTAATAAACGTTTTCATCTTGCCCACTGTTTTTGTATTTATTTATAAACCAAATAACAACAAATTGATTTTTTTCAACCATTTTTAAAAGTTTTTGTCTGAAAAGAAAGAGAATTGCGTGAATTTTAATAAAAAAAAAAAGTAAATTTTCATCTATCGGAACTCGAGAAAAGATCAATTTGTTCTTTGGCCAAAATGACTAAAAAAAAACAACGGTTTTTTTAATGTATTCGGAAAGTTGGCATCCAGATCTACATTTTGAAAAGAAAAAGAAGATCCATTCTGGACCTAATGGCATAAAATGGCGGACAATTCAAAATTTAGATAAATTCATTTGTTTAAAAGTGAATTATTATTCGTTTGCTTATAATTGTATTGAAACATATATAGTTTTTCTTTTAGTTCTCATAGATAGTTATTTTTTCTGCTATTTGCAAAATCCTATAAAGAATATGTTTCAATAAAATTCATTTATGTCCACACGGTGCAATATTTGGGCACCAATATTTCAGGGTGTTTTGTTTTCAAAGGTATATATTCTGAAAGTTTGAAGCCGATCGGAACTCTAAACCTCCCTGGATGCTAAAATGAAAAAAATAGCCAAGCCATATTATTCAATTTCGTTTGGTTTTGTTAGAATTTTAATTGCGAAGATTTTGATTTTTTATTTGTCCCGATTATACCTCTAGAACCGGAGATAATCACCATTTTACCTAAATAAACGCTGTTCAAAAAACCAAATTATTTATTAAAAAAACGGCATAGGCTTTTGAAGTCCAAAACTTAGATATATACTCCTGGTGATACTCCAGGTGTGAAATCATAATTTTGCTGTTACAAAATTATCCATGTTTCATCGTTTTTCTTGGTCTTTTTTTACTGCACACACATTAACATTGAAAGAAGAAACACTGCTGTCGAATTTTGTGGTGAAAAAGTGGGTTAACCATGAAATATGAAATATTTTCTTAATGCGTCTACATTATACACAGTCCATAATACCGCATTTGCTACTGAAGTTTTTTTTACTGCTGTGAGTTTACACTGGCATAGCGTTTGAGAGAAATTTCCACTTTTTCACAAACTGATGATATTAGGAAACTGATTTCATAACTATGTGATTTATTTGTGTTAGGATTGCAAGGATATTTTATTTGTAGTGAAAAATTATTCTTCCATCCAAAATTCAAGATATTTTCTTTCCATGCCATTATGGAAATTGCCATTATAATTATCATGAACTTATTTATTTACAATGAATTCATAATCTCTTAAAATTTGGAAAGTAGGTATGTAATATACAGGGTTGGACAAAAGTAAAACAAATTTTGTAACTGTGCTCATAGAGTTTTTTTTTTCTTTTTTAAGGGGAAACCTCAAGTGCTACAGCAGCAATTTTAATACATATGGATGCCGTTTACATTTTTATTTTATATACATTTTTTAAATTTTGAAATAGCTTTAATTCTGCTCATAAATCCAGTGAGGAACTTGTAAACATTACATAAACTTTAGGGTCTATACGCTAACTTCTGCCATTTACATAATGTTATAAGAAAAGTAAATTTTACATCCAAAATTATCATTGCTACAAAACTCAATGTATTTTAATTTGCCCACGTCTGTTGAAAAGAGAACTAATAATGGCATAAAAAAAATTATTAATACTAGAAGTGTTAATAATTTTTTTTATCCCAACCAGTTAACTCTACTTGCAAAAATAGTAAGAAAAGTTAATTAAGTTCTTGAAAAAAAGCCTTAGAAACCGTTTGTAGACACATTTACAAAAACTTTTCTTATTTTTTGTGTGTAGAATTACCTTCTTACAGGACGGGCGGCAATTTCATATCACCCTGTATATAAATATTAGTGAAACCGGGGTGGGTGGACATATCCGTTACTGTTTTAGACTGAAACAATTTGTAATTTGTTTGAAACCGAGATGCTTTGCTTTTAAAAATGAAAAATGTGTTGTCCTTTCTATTTTATAATTTTATAGTTTTTTACTATAATAGTTCTTGAGAGCTTTAATTGGTGTCATGAGAATATCGATATTAGTTTACTATTAATTTGTTTTAAAAAGTTTTATTCTTATTTACATACAAAAAGTTGTTTTAGGCTTAAATCAATTGTTTTATGAGAAACAAGTTTAAATAAAAGTTTAAAAGTGCTTCCGATATTTTTTCTGAATCAACACCTTGGTAATCCTATATTACTTACCCACAGGGTTTCTCTAAAAAAAATACCGACAAAAGACTCCGCTCCGCACCTTTTAAATGCCATTTGTTCATTCCCAGGAGCTGAAACTTTGTACAGTCATAGTTTGTGCTGATTAAAAGTCTTCAGGTCACAAAAAAATTTAATGATAGGCTTTCGAGATATTGACCGAAGAAAGTTGTAATTTAGTCGATATTAAGACCTTCTTCGGGCAATGTCTCGAAATCCTGTCATGTTCTGAGACCGTGGAGACTTTTGACTGGGCGACATAGGTCTTAATATCGACGAAATTACGAGTTTCTTTGACCATTGTCTCGAAATCCCCTCATTAGAATTTTTTTTCACCACAGACTACAGAGACTCTTGATCAACATGTCATGAACTATTTCTGTGTGATGTTTCAGCTCCCGGAAGTGAAAACCAAATTTAAAGGTACGAGGTCCTTTTGTTAAGTTATAGAGAACACCAAGATAAGCAATTTTTTTTAAATACCTAAATGGAAAGATTTTGGCAATAGACTAAATTATTCGAATTCACAGCCGTTACGCACAATGTTCGGCTATTCTGTGCATAGACATCGTCGGTTTATGGATTTATGGACCCTAAGGAATATTCCTGGAACATCTTGCACATCTGCACAAGTGGTCATAGCTCTTACCAGAACATCATCCTCTCCAAGTATACAAATGTTTCACAAAACCCACAAAGAAAAAAGTCGAGGAGATAAGATTAGGAGTTTGTGGGGGCCAAGCTTACATGACCTCTTTAATATTAAAAAAGGGGATTTCATAGGTTCCTTTTCGATTTTTTATGAAAATTATTGCGAAAAACCCTCTAGAAGGGGTGTTTTTGCGTTTTTAGGTGTGTTTTCAAATTTTGAAGATTTACGGGGCCCGATTTTCGTAATGAGCAACCCAGAAAATATATAGTCAAAGTACTTTCAGACCCATGTTCTCTCCTGCACCATTTCGCGCATTTTGAATGGACTATATGTTCAAATTGAATCAGAGTGACTTTAAGTTAATCATCTACTTAGCGAAGGTGTAATTTTGCCCCAACTTTATTGTGACACTTTTAAATTAATTTATGAGCAGAACTTAAAAATTTGAAGTTTTCTACACAAAAAAGTCTCGTGTGTTTTCTCTAAAATTATCAGTTTTTGAGTAAATCTTATCTGAACTTTATTCGGGAATAGTTTTTTATGAATGATTTCAGCAGAACAGAAAAAACAATGACAGTAAAACAAAATTTGATTACATTATTTTTTATTAGACAACAATGAATTAGATTAAAGTAAGATAAATTACAAGACTTGTTCAAAGTGCATTCCACCAGCTTCAACACATTTCTGACATCTGCGCCATACAGAGTGTGTAGCTTTACGAACGAAATCAGGATTAGCCCGCAAATTTTCACATTCTTCGAGAATTCTTTCTATTAACTCCTCTCGCGTGTTTACAGGGATTGCGTAGACTTTGTTCTTTAAATAGCTCCAGCCAAAAAAATCAACTGGAGTTAAATCCGGTGAACGAGGTGGCCAGGATCTTGCACCTAATCGACCGATCCACCATTCAGGATAATTATTGTTTACTCACAAACGGTTCTCAACAGCAAAATGTGGAGGAGTTCCGTCCATTTGAAACCAGCATTAATTTCTTAAATTAAGAGGAATATCCTCGAGACATTGTAAAAAATGGTATTTAAAAAATCATTAAATAATGGTCCATTTAAACGGGGAGGAAGGATGTGGGGGCCCACAAAAAGTCCTGTTTATAACACCACACCATACATTAACACTAAACTCCTGTTGAAATGCCCTAGGGCGAATTATATGAGGATTCTGGTGAGGCCAGATTCTTAAATTATTAAAATTAACCAATCCATTATGATTAAAGGTAGCTTGATCAAATGATCAGTCCAAATAATTTTACTTCTGAAATCGGGATCACCTGGTTGAAGGCTTTGGACTGGCTGCATTCGAAAAGCTTTTCTGTGGCCTTTTTTCAGAATCCGAAAAACTTTGTTTTTGGAAACATGCACAGAGCTTGTGCACACAACTGTTGGACTGCTCTTATATTTAATTTATTATTATTGTTAAATTTGGCCAAAATTATGTTCTTAAATCGCCCATTTCGCTGTTCTTCATTTCTTGGGCCTCTTTTAAATACAACATTTCTAAATTCTAGGTGGGTTCGAATAAAAACATCCTTAGATGGTTTCCTTCTATTAAGAAATCTTTTGCGATGTTTGCGTACCGCAGCATTCGCATTTCCATTACAATATCCATAAATAAAATGTTTACCCGCGTACTCATCCACATTACTAAACATGACAATTTTTGACTTTTCAATAGATTTTTCCAAAAGTAAATAATAAAACTACAGAACAATGAACTATACAGAAAACCGAAAAACAACAATGTCATTATTGTCATTGTGGCATTGCATGCTAGATTATTTTTCATTTGTTACAAACATTACAATCACGGCACACTCCTGCATATCAGAAATGCTGGTAATAATGGTTACTAATTAATAAAGTTCAGATAAGATTTACTCAAAAACTGATAATTTTGGAGAAAAACACAAGGTACTTTTTTTTTGTGTAGAAAACTTCAAATTTTTAAGTGCTGCTCATAAATTAATTTAAAAGTGTCGCGCAATAAAGTTGGGGCTAAATTATACCTAGCCCCCCCCCCAGTTTCACCCGCTCCTGAATGATTGTACATAGTTGTCATGTTTTCTTAAAATGCATAAAAAGTTAAATTCCTGTGTAAATTATCATTTGTATATCTTTAGACGTTTCGAAAATATTCATAAAAAAACATTTTCAGGAGAATTACTTGAACACTCTGTATCTCGGAAACTAATCACTTCCCGACCCATGTTTATAGGAACTTTTTTCTTATTTTGAAAAGTTGTATTAGTTAGTGCAGTTTGGCCTATGCAATTCGGGACACCCTGTATATAGGGTGTCCTATAATACCATGTAAAAAATTCAACTACCAATTCCTTATCGAAAATGAAGCTGGGTTTTTCATAAAATTTTTGAAAATAAGCCTTTCTTGTCCAACTACACCCCCTTAAGAGGGCGTGCAAAGAAATGGTTTTTAATTTCTATCTAAAAATTACATAATTGGAAAAATACGAAATTTGGCACATCTCAGTTACTAATAAGAAGTTGTCTAACAAAATTATTTCATCCGTCTAGCGTGCATACAAAGGGGTGATATTAACTACCCTTCTTATAATTTTGTAAATATCTGTGCTATTTTTTCTTTCAATTAAAAAAAAGAACTGAACATTATGATTCATTTAGAAACCTTTTTACCCCTTGAAAACATCTCGTAAAATCGATTGTTTTTGAGTAAAATCTAAATTTCATCTGCCTATAAGTGATTAATCAAAAGCGACAAGCACTATTATACTAGTCAAAACACTATAAGTAGGCTGGTGTCAAATCATAATTTGACAGTATTATGTACCGATAAGATCATTTGGTGGTTATAAATTATTTTCAGATAAAAATTAAAATCCGTTTTTTACACACGTTTTAAGGATGTGTAGTTGAAAAGGAAAGGCTTATACAGGGTGATTCGTGAGGAGAGGGTCGTACTTTACCAAAAGATAGAAAACATTGAGGTGATCTTAAATCCCCAAACAGTAATGGCTAAAGCGGCCCCGTTTTCGAATTACAGGGTGTTTTATATTTTTTGGAAGAATATTCTTTTCGCCGTATATCTGTAATGCGTAAGCGGAATCCAATGATATTTTGTATATTGATTACAGTAGCCATTCACCATCTTATGCCTGGGATATTAATAAAATATCAGGGCCGGACCCAGAATAAAAATATTTTTACGTTATTCCTAGAAAATAACACTCTGTATACTGTTTATAAAATATTAATTTACACCTAGAAAGATACAACATCCCATAAAAAATCTTTTGGTACCATTTCATTGTTTAATTAAAAAAATCTAATTGTTGTGGGTTCAATTTTTTTTTCTTTAAATGAGAAATTGAGAGAAAAAAGTCACTCTAGGGATTAACTACATATTATTTTTTTTGTTCCCTATCTCCACTACCAAAAGGTAGTTCTCCAAACTCTGGTTTCAGCAATATTTAATTCATTGCAAGAGTAATTAATTGTTACAATCATTTAGTTTTGCCATTACATTTGTTTTAAAAGTTATGGCTACGTACTTTTTAATAATCAATTAGGTACCTGTCAAAAATCAGTTATATTGTAATTAAGAAGTGTCACGTCTCCACTGTTGCTTTTACTGGTTACAATATTGTCTTGTAATAATTCTAAATCATGCCGTTTACATACACGAGTAGAGAATACGCATATATGGTTTTTGTCTATGGATATTGCAATGGTAATGCAAAAGCTACTGAAAGGGAATACAGACGCCGTTTTGGAAATCAACGTGTACCAGATTATAAAACATTTTATAGAGTCTTTAGGCATCTTTCTGAAATTGAAACCGTTCCTTCAATTATGAAAATAGAACGTCGTGTTAGGCAGACCCAGCAAGAAAAAGATTTCATTTTAAATATGGTTGACCAGAACCCAAAAATCAGCACAAGAAGAATTGGTCAACAATTAAATATTCGTCAAACCAGAGTTTGGAGAACTATTAAAGGCGAACAAATGCATCCTTATCATATCCAAATTGTCCAACGATTGGTGCCAGGTGATGAAGTATTTCGGTAAACTTTTTGCCGCTGGGTTTTATCCCATAGTCGAACTATGTTAAGAGTATTGTTTACCGAAGAATCTTAATTTACCCGTGATGTATACTCGAAATTTTCATATTTGGAGACACGAGAATCCTCGTGCAATAATCCAAAAGAATTTCCAACATAGATTTTCGGTAAATGTGTGGTGTGGGATGCAGGAGCGGTTTTAATATGCTTGCCGCCCCCGGAACTATTTTAAGATGCCGCCCCTACTCTTAAAAAATATATCATACATATACTTGATTGATTGATTGATGTACCAGCGTAAGGTGAGCATTGTTGCTGATTCCGGGCATCCATGGAGGTTCGTTCCAACACGCAGCTTGGTCGTCCGCCGAACACACCCAACGGACAGCCAAATAGCGTGCCGGAACCATACCTCGGATGTTTTATATACCGCCGGACCGGCTGCATACACGCCGTGTGAGACATGGGACATTCTTGTTGTCAGCAGCAAGAGCCACATGAGGCATGGGATAGGAATATAGGATGGGAAGTGTAGGTGTTTGTGAGATGCTTTTTTTAAGTTTCCATGCTTCTTTTAAGTTTCCATCTATCACCATCTCCTTATTTTTCTTTTTCTAAGTTTTCTGTTTCTGAATCTAGCAGCATTTATTTTTATTTATTAACCGTTCCACAGGTAAATAACCATTTGCGGTGGAAGTGCTGGGAAGGGCAAAAAAAGAGCTTTTTATAGCTGGTAATGAGAAAGAGGTTCAGAGGAATACACACACTGTATATTGTTTTTTCTTTTTGAGGCCATCAGTTTCAATTTCCGCTTTCCAATTCAGGGAAGTTTTTCCATTTCATCATCTACATATTTAGTTTAATACCTTTTCAATATTAATCTTAATTTCTTTAGTAAATTTTACTAAAGAGATAAATACATAAACTAGGGCTAATGCTACAACAAATAAATAAAAACTTATTTCCCTCCATCCTCATCTGGCTGGCTGGCTGTTTATATTGCCCATGTTGTTCTCCATACACTTGAAGAAGTGACGGGACGCAGGTAGTTTAAATTCTACGATACAAACTATAGTGCACTAATACATACACTATTTACTTTTATTTTTAGGGATCACTAACTTAATTATTCAATTATTAATTCGATGCGTGCTTTGGTCCTCCACCATTACATTTCATTTTACGCAGAATTGTTTAAATCCACCGACGACTTTAATTTTATCGAGTTTAATGGAGTTCTAACATGTTCTTTTCGCGTTTTCCCGGAAGCTTTGCAAACTCATCCGCCCTCGATGAAGATAAACCGACTCCTCCATTGCCACTGAATACCTTCAAAAAAATGTTAATAAAATAATACACATGTATATGTGATATACATACTACCCAAAAAATGTTTCCCAAAAAAAACAATACTTACTAAACATTTTTTTTATATTTTAAAAGAACAACACTATACCTTAGAGGTGAGTAGTATATAAAATGACTTTTCTGTATAACACCTATTTATTAAAAATAAAGAAGAGACGAAATAATTTAAAAATAGAATTATTTTAAGAAAATTATACAAGATCAAGACAAACTTTTCTGGCTTTTTTCACAGCAAAATCATTGATTATATCACCTGTTGTTATAGTTTTTAAAATTTCATTTTCAATATTTAATACTGCTAATGAATTTAGCCTTTCCTGCGTCATTGTGGACCGTAAGTAATTCTTTACCCGTCGCAAGGTCGAGAACAGTTTGTAGCGGGTATTTATTTTTTAATAATAAAAATTAGGTATGAAAGAAAGCCGCTTCTGGCTGCCATCCATAGCTCTCAATGCGTTGTCTGGGTTTTAATGGAACTGTCGCATTAGCGTAATCATAAAAACGACTAAAGCAATATTCGAAAGAAAAAATTTTTGCCGCCCTTGGAATTTTGCCGCCCTGGGCACTTGCCCAGTGTGCCCAGTGGTAAAACCGCCACTGGTGGGATGTTCAATAATAATCTCATAGGTCCTCATATTTTTGAAGGTCGCCTAAATGGTGACAATTATTTAGATTTTTTACAACATATCCTGCTAAATTTATTAATTAACGTAAACACAAATGCCTCGTGTTTGCATTACGTAGAATAGAATTTTTAAATTTTTTATGTTTCTCTTTTTTAGTAAGCAACTAAAAAAGAGAAACATACAAAATTTTAAAATTCTATTTTTGTTACCATTATTAATAGAAATACTTTATTTGTCATGACTTAAAACATTCTTTCAGAATTTTTAAAAATATTTTTGATTTTTTTGATATTTGGGGATGATTTCACCCCCTTCGTGAGCATATGGGTGAATTTTTGACCCTTTTTGATAGAAAATACACAATTTCGCTTTTTTTTTAAGATTGATTTAATAGAAATCATACAAATATAATTGTTTTAGATTTATTTAATTTAACCCCTAAATAGGGGTAATTACTGAACATTTTCAAAAAAGCAAGAACAATGCTTGGTTTTTAATGACGATTAATTTTGAGACCTGCTAAATCCTTTTACAATTCTTCCCAAGCTCGCGATCAACTACGCAAAAACAGGGGGAAAATGAGCTTTTTTTGGGGTCACTCTTTGAACATTTTACGATGTTAGATAAATAGAAAGTTTAAAAGATCATCTTAGCCAGTGGCGTAACAAACACCCACCTCCGCAGACCCCGGCACCGTGGGGAGGCCTGGCCAGCTGGGTGGCTCACATTGACGGATGGCTGCCTCCCATTCAAATTCTACATAGATATGTATTTTGTTTCATAATTAATAAACCAATAGGTAGTAGATACAACAATGTAAAAGAATTTCGGTGTGCTGATAAGAATTAACAACACAAAAGAACAAAACATATTGTCAGTATATGGCGCACAAACACAAGCCGAAAAGCCCATTTCCGATCTTCAAAAATTCATAAATCTGAACCTAATAGTTATGAAGATAAAAATTATCATTTTCCACTCGTTATACAGAGGGGCCCCCTGAAAACGCTTGCGGGGGGGCACTCAGTTTCTGTTATGCCACTGATCTTAGCCAAACCATTATTAGGTTAACCATTAAACCTAATGAAGTCAAGTTAAGCGATATCTCACCAAATTTTTGTGTAAAAGGGATACTATACTTACCTTGTAGTTTCTGTGGTGAATTTGTAATATCCAAAGTTAATATGATTCAATTGGTTCATACTCACCATACAATGGAATAATATTGAAAAGTTGTATCTTCCGTGAAAAACTGACTTATGAACTAGTCATTAGAAGGAATGTCTTTGGGATTAACGCAAAGGACTAATTAAAAATTATTTATTTGTAATAAAGAACGGCCCACTCAATATTTACATCAACAGTATATAATTTATATTGTTTTAAAACTTATTTAATTGGGGCTTTATACAATATTTAAAGATAGTTAACAATAAACAACATAACTCAGCCTTTTTCATTCTCAAATACCAACCTGCTTTTTACTATTTTACAACTGGGCACAAAACGAACCTCAAAAGAGTCATTTTGCGAATATATATTTACTAGCGTTACATTCCCAGTATCCTTAATAGTTAAAGGCAACACCTCCAATTTGTAGAAAAAAAAAAAAAAATCACCCATAAAAGTACAAAAATACATAATGTAAAATAAATTAAAATACAGATATACCTTAATGTAACGTAATTGATTATAAATGAACATATGTTACTTAAATATCTAACAAAAAATAGTGACCTACAAGACCGATGAAATAATTTATACATTTCATAAAAAGGTAGGTTCATTTCTGATACGAAACGATACAGGAAAATATTAAACATACAGTGTGTCACTAGATTACTGATAATCTTTAATTGTTTGACTAAAAGTTACTTGAATTGCATCGATAAAAAATAACTTTGCTATTGAAAAACTGGATTTATGATTATAAGGATGTGCAAAGATAAAAAAAAATGACTCGAAAGAGAAATACGTTGGTATTTCTGGCATCGTCTTTATTAAACTAGCTTGTTCTTTTTTTCTACATTCCTCGCCCACGGTATGAAGTTTCAAACAATATGTTAGGATATAAATATCCTTTCGGAACGATTTTCTGTAACTCGTGAATATGCATGTTATTCACCTAATAAAACTTTCTCTTCCGGCTAAAATATAAACATTTACATGCTTTCTTAATATTTGATCATCCTGTGTATCGTAAATCTATTTAATGGTGAAGTTATTTTTTCATCAGGTAAAAAGCTTTCCTATGAACAGTAATCCGGGAACACTCTGTATATTATTGGGTTATTTTAAAATTAATATTTTGTACTGATCTTAGAAGAAATGTATTCATTGATTTTTTACCAATCACAATGAATTTAAGGATTTCCCTGGGTAAAATAAGTACACCACAATATTAGGAAAACGATAAAATACAACAGTAAACCATGTTTAAAGTAACAGCACATCAATTGGATGATCTATATTTTCGTTTTACGAATGTCGGAGTCTGTTTTTTAAAAATTATCCAGACACAATTTTAAGTCGGTGAGTTTTGGCGCCAATCGAGAGAAATAAGTTTAAATTCATAGATTCAATATAACGCATAAAAAATATTAGCGTGCCTATGTAACTGATAGTATTCGAATGGTGTGCTTTTACTCTGTACCCAGAATATACAGAGCCTGTTTAGATTTGTCAAAGGCTGTAGGTATATAATTATACTTTTTTGAAGAATCTCTTGTGCTGTGCATGTCAAATACACAGCTCTAAGAACACATTTGTTATATTCCATATTCATAGATTCATACTAATTACAGAGAACTGTTGATGTTAACAATTTTATTTTATACAATGATAAGTTCCTGAAGTTTTTTTAATATTGGCAACCAGGTTGTACAAACATCTACGGAACAATTCAACCATTATCCACATTCAACAGTATTATACTCTTTTTGCTAACTGTCAATTTTGTTCAAATTTTTACCTAGTCCCAGTTTATTCTATGTTCCTTCTCCCAAGTGTGTTCACAAATGTTCGATCTCTTAATTTTATATCTCCTAATATAACAAAATTCTTGTGTTTACCCAATCTTACACTGAACGGTTTGGATGACTCACCCACATAATGTTATGCTGACAGGCAATACTGTAAATGAAGATTTATTAAAATTTTGCTTGTGGTTTCAGTGTAAGATTGGGGGGAAAATTAAACTCAGAGATATGCACACACGCTTGGGAGAGAAAACCTTAGAATAAACAGAAACTCGGCAAAAATTTGTAATAAGAGGCGGGCAGCAAAAAAAAATTAAGGAAACAGCAATAATATTGTTGAATGAGGATATATAGGGTGTTCCTTAATGACGTGCTAATATTTCAGGGTGCGATTTCTTAGGTCATTTTATGAAGAAAAGTTCAAATGAACATATTATGCATTACACTCTCTATGATACGCCTATACCTAATAGTGATTGGAAACTTGTAGAAAGAGATACTTTTCTAGGGTATGGTGGGAGAAGATCCTCGATTGTATTCTGGATGACTCTGGAGGTAATTTCAGAGTATATAAGGCGCGATTACCGGCGGAAGTGAAGAAGTTTTACTAAAGTGAAGTTTGGTAGCGATAAGTGAGGTTAAATATCAAATAAATAAAGTGTTAGTGGTTTACCCCTTGTTAAAATTATTTAGAACCCACGGATTCATACAGGGTGTTTCCCAAAAGGAGGAAACACATAACAATATGCCCGCAACGGCTTAAATGTTTTCCTACACGGTGTTGAATTTTTTTTTCAATTGTTTTAATATTTCAGAAAATACTTTAGATATTATTTTCAATTTTGCTATGTGTTAATAGACGCACAGTTCTTGATTAAAACAATTAAATTCAATTTGAAACCCCGGTATATAAAACTCCAATTAACACTTCAGAAGATTTAAGAGTGCGAATAGTTGCCTCGTGTGAAACAATATGGAATATGCCGGAAATATTTGAACGAGTGCTCAATTCGATGCAAAGACGGGCGGCCGCATGCCTATTCAGTGGCCATTTTCAACAATTTTTATTAAAAAAGGCATTATTAATGTTAATAATATTAGTTTCATTTTTTAATTCTCACGAGAGAAACGCAAGAGCCGTTTTCATGCAGAATTGACCAAGTTAATCAGGAAAAGTATCCACATGGAAAAATGTCAGTGGCGTACCACTTTTTTGGTAAAAAATATCAGAGGACATCTTTGCAAGGACGCCACTGGTGGAGCTATAAAATAACTTTTCTAACTCAAATATGTGGTTTTATATCCTATTAACACATACCAAAATTGAAAATAATATCTAAAGCACTTTCCGAGATATTAAAAAATAACTTTTAAAAAAATTAAAAATTCATCACCCTGTAGCAAAAAATTTAAGCCGTTGCGGACATATGTTCATATCAACTTTTCTTCATAAAATGACCTAAGGAATCACACCCTGAAATATTACCATGTGCGTCGAATTGTTCAGTAGATATTTGCTTGTACAACCTGATGTAAAAATCACAGGCTTAGATATTATTTCCCAGAATATACTGGTTAATTGTATAATTTTGTAGATTCCTTGAATGTTATTTAAAAGTGAAAATACATGTGCCTGGAAGTCCCAAATAGAAAAGTACAGTTAGTTACAATTATTGGAATATATTTTACATCCAACTTCCCTTCAACCTTTTCCGTTGGAGTCACCCTTCTTAAAAACCTTGAACTAATTGAACAATTTCGTCAATTCATTTTTGCAGTCACATATGGCTCAAACTGGTTATTTTTATTAAACATCAAAATTATAATTTTCCACTAGATAATTTCCTTTTATTAAGTAGTAATAGATGCTATATATAAAAACTTTGGATCGCACCCGATTACACGATTGATTATTTAATTTTAAATGGTCCCTTCTTGAATTAATTGACCAATTTCTAAAGCCGTGTTAAAATAAAAGATAAGTCTTACCTGCTGTTGCCTAAACATGGCATAAAACTGCTCACACAATTATTGCTGTTCTCATACATCCAGTAAATCGAGTGAAAATTGTGATATTCTCGTCTACTTGCTACTGTCCAGTTTTAATATTTATACAATATACAAACTAATTTCTTTTTATTATATTTACACTGTTCTGTATTAAAAAAATATTATCTAGATGTGTCAATATTTTAACAATAATTCTAAATTCAAAGCAATTTATACACTTTGCCAACAACTCTATAAAACAATTGGTGAAACCGTAAAAACTTGTGTATACTATTTTACTAAATAATGAATGTATACATTTGAGACATTAGATAATACATGATGATCCAAATTTAGCCTCGGCAGCAAAAAAATTTTTTTCGACGGATATCCCAAATTTGTTTAAAATATAAGTTAATTCTAAGGGTAAATACAAGATGAAAAAAAGTATATATATATATTCTTGTACATATATTTTTTTATATTTTGAATAGTTCGCAAAAAAATTTATTGATATTCTCGCATATCGAAGAAATTTAGATCATCTTGTAATCGTAATAGGCACTTTGAAAAATTGTCAAAACATTTAATCATGACTTATTAGCGTTAGCATTAGTTTTTGGTGTGATTAATAAAACAGGACTCGAAGGCCTAGACGGTTTTCTTGTGACTGTTTGCGGTATAACCGTGAGTGATTTAGGTATCTTGGGTAGAAGTAGTGATGATGGTTTCTCGTTCAATTTTGACTCTAACTTTTCCACTTGCTTATCCAGCTTCTCCAAAATATTCTCGCTTTCGTGATTACTTTCATTATGTGGTGAGGTTATTTCACTTTTCAGAGGACTAGTAACGGTTGCGGTTTTTGAGATTATTAAACCTTTCCTTGGTATAATTGACTTTAAGACTGAATTGTGGGTAACAAGGATGGGTTTAGCATTTTGAGCTTCCTGGAGACGTTTCTGCTTCATCTCGAAACTCCTCTTGATAGCACACATCTTTTTATAATCCTCTAGGGTTATGTGATATGGTTTACCCCCGGATATTACCTGTAACAAGATGATCGAGTCATTTTTGATGATTTGAACCAATACATACTTTTTGATCAAATGTAAATTTGTGTCCTCTTTTATACAAAAAATATTGTAATTAAAAACTCCAATGAACATAATAAATAAGATCTTCAACATAAGGTATAGTATTTCTATTCTCAATTAAGAAATTCAGTCTAAAGCGTTGCTACCATGATAAATAGTTACAAAGCTTGCCGCCAACGGAATAATAGAAGTCGACAAGTCTAAGCATTATTGCAGAAAGAAAATAATAATTTCATTGAATTTATTATTTTCTTTGCGAACTCTCTGTATTTAAAAAAAGGTCTTTGAAAGATCAACTCACCTGAACAAGGCCAGCTTTCCTCTCCTGCTTCTTTGTGGGATCTATGGGTATCAAGTTCGGTCTCCAATTCTTCGGAATTGGGAACTTTATCTTCTGCGACTGAGGCACCTTAATTAATGGTGCTACAGGTCTAGCAGTACCGGGATGCAGAGAAATCAACCCAGGTGGCGCCCCGACCATCTTAGGCCGAACTTGTTGCAGAACAGCGTTTGCAGGTATTAACGGAGGACTATTCAACTGAGACAAGGTCAGAGGAGTGCTCTTTGGACCACTACTCGCTACAGAAGTCACAGATACAGCTGGAGTACTGTTTATGGGTAGGCCGCTGGGTATGTTATTGCTAGACGTGGACGTGCTGGTACCGGTACCTGTCAGGACGTTTGTACTGGTGATTATTCCGCTGTTACTTTTTTGCATCTTGTTGAAAGGCAGCATGCTTAGCGGTTGGATGTTGCCCGCACTAGTAGGAATATTATCGTAAGCTCTTAATCTGTTATGAATGGATTCGCTATAATTTACAGAATGGTGACTAGCATTCGGTGACAGGATTAAATCTCCATTTCTAAAATACTTTTCTAAGAGGATTAAGTGACGCAAAAAGCTGCTTTGATTGCCGTATGGTTTCTGCAGTTCTTGCCACAGCCTTTTGGTTTCTGCATCGTACTGAATGACAGAGCTGCATTTCTCCCACCCCTCTGGGGTGCGGTCTTTTACGTTGCTGAAGTCGACATTGCCATTAAGCGGTAAGTCTTCCTCACCTGGAAACAGCTGTCGGACTGATATTGATGGATTCGAACCTAGCCTTTGTACTGCCACATCGCTATTTTTGTGTTTGTCATTATTTGATTTGACCACTTTTGAAATTTCTACAGCTTCTTTGATCTGAAAAGTATAATGAAGTATTCTTTAGCATAACTAATAAATATCTATGATCTGCAGGAAAATAAATAGGAATAAACTAGTAAAGTGGCAGTGAGTCCTCTGCACTGACTGTTATACATATGGCTACTATCAGTTTGTGTCACAATTCGGTTTCGAAGGCATAATGAACCTTTATTTATGTAATTTATCTTATTTTGTTTCTGGTTTTAGCATAGTTTATAATTTATTTTGTGTCCAAAAATTTTCAGGTACAGCCGTAAAGTGATATTTCTTTTACAATTACTACTTTATTATTAGATCAGAAATAATATAAGGTTTATTGAATAGGAAATCCTAATATACAAATTCACTTTCTAATGTATTTACAAAGAATAATAATAATAATTTTATACCTAAACAGATAATACATGCACTTACACATCAAACTGATATATACACAATTATACAAAACTACAATAAATAAAAAGGAGAAATATATAACTAAGTGGTGTTAATCAATCGACTTTATATGTTTTACGATTTTGCGTTTAAATTCTGGTAGAGAGATAGATTCCTTTACATCATTTGGTAACTTGTTATATTGATCGAGGCCTTTGTATAACAAAATTTTCATAGTTTGACTTAAATTTTGCCTTGGTATATAAAATTTGTTGTTATTTCTTGTATGGTATTGATGTATTTGGTTGGTAAAAAATATAAATTTATTTAAATACTCGGGTATTAAGTTATTCAAAATTTTGAAAATGAATGCCATAGCCATGTAGAACAATCTATCTTTTACAGACAGCCACTGAAGAGAAGAAAGCATATGTTGGATTGAGGTGTATCGGTTGCATTTCAAAATCACTCTCATTCCTCTATTCTGTAGTTTTTGAAGGGAAGTTATTTTATTTAAATCGAAGGAATACAATAGACTGGCACAGTAATCGAAATGAAGTTGGATAATGGTGTTGTAAACTGTAACTTTTGTCGTCACTGATAACTTTTGAGATATTCTAGAAAAGAAATATAATTTTTTTGCTATTTTTCTTTGTATATATACAAAATGTGCATTGAATTGTAGATGGTTATCTAATATAAATCCTAAATATTTTACTTCAGTAACCACATCTATTTTATCATCATCAATTTTTAAACTAATTAGGTTAGTATTTATATTTAATATATAATTTATATGGTGTAGTAATAATCATGGCTTTGGTTTTGGAAATATTTAATTTTAATTTATTGTTTTTTAAATACTGCGAAATTTTTTTGAGTGAATTGTTCATTTTGTTTATAGCTAAATCTAAATTGTCATTGCTTACCGACAGCAAAGTGTCGTCAGCAAACAGATTTAAGAAATCACAGTCATGGAACTCATTAATATCATTGATATAGATAATAAATAATAAAGGACCTAAGACACTTCCTTGAGGTATTCCATAATTATTAACTATCGATGATGATACGCTGTCACCAATTTTCGTTATTTGTTGCCTATTAGATAAGTAGTCCTTTAGCCAGTTTAAAACCCTACCCTGAATACCAAACATAGTAAGCTTTTTAATTAATATCACACGATCAATGGTTTCGAAGGCTCGTTTCAAATCCAGAAAAACAGCGACAGTATATTTCCCTTTGTCCAAGTTATGTTTCCATTCCGTTATTGTTAATTGTAAGGCTGATTCGCAGGAATGATTTGCACGGAATCCAGACTGATTTACAAAGAATAAATTATTACCATTAAAATAATCAATTAACTGATTATATACTACTTTTTCTAAAAGTTTTTCAGGACTTGGTAGCTTGTTAATTGGTCGAAATTCCCATGACTTATTAGTGTTGTTAATTTTCTCTATAGGAATAACTGTGCTAGTTTTTAAATCGTCAGGAAATTTACCTGAATCGAGAGAGGTATTTATAAAATGCAGCCACACATGTCCAATAACTTCAAATGATGTCTTAATTAATTTATTGCTCAGTATGGCATTAGTAGACCCTTTATTATCTAATTCACTGACAATTTTTCGTAATTCTTGCAGGTTTATTAGTTTGAAATTATGTAAGTGAGACTCAGTGTATTTGTTATTACTGGATTTATATTCATGACTTCCAATGCTATCGACAATTTCCTCAATACTGTGAATAAAATATTTATTAAAATTTTCAGCAATATGCAATTCATTTTTGCAATATGTTATTTCGCCATTAACTTCAAATTGTATTCCTGTATTAAAATTAGCATTAAAGTTCTTTGGGTTTATTAACTTTTTTAAAGTTTTCCACATTAAGTATGTATTACCTCTATGTTTATCTATTTCATTGTAATAAAATTGCTGCTCCTTTATTTTCAGAAGGTTAACTACTTCATTCCTTATTTTTTTATAACTTTTCCAATTATCATTAGTGCCACTAATTTTAAATATTTTGTATGCGTTATCTCTTTCTTTCTTTTTATTGATAATTTCATTGTCATACCATGGTAAATCATTGGCATAACAGTTTATAGTTTTGATAGGCGCAATCTGATTTACAACAAGTTCAAAATTATTTAGCAAATTATTATAAATTACATTTACATTGGTAGAATCAAGCTCAAAATTACAATCAATTAAATTCATATTTATCTTAAACAAATTTTCTTCACTGAGGTTTCGAGAATGTTTCTTAACGTTATTGTCACTATTGCTCTTACCAGTATTAGTGAAATTTGCTGAAATTATCGAGTGATCAGTTATTTTGGGTTCATCATGAATGTTTATAACTAAATTTTCAAAATTTGTTAATACATAATCTATCAAAGTTGAGCTGACATTAGTACATCTAGTACATATTTTTACATTTTGCTTTATACCATACACATTAAGTAGTCTTCTTATTTTTAAGGAATAAAATTCATCACAGAGAAAGTTCAAGTTAAAATCACCTATTAGAATACTTCGAATATCACCACAAAAAATATCTTCACATATTTGTTCAAAATTTTCTAGAAATACAGAATGGCTCGCACTTGGTGAATGATATATACATCCTATTAACCAGTTTATTCCACTATATTCTTTATGCAGTGAATAGTTAATATTATTTCTTATATATAACAAAACGCCTCCCGTATGCCTTGAAGTAGAATCACAACGAACCATTGAATAATTACTTATATCAAGTTCAAAATTTTCAATATCATTTGTGGTTCTTGTTTCACTTAGTAAAATGAAGGCAGGATTATAACATCTAATACTAGCAATTAACTCAGATTTATGTGATAGTATGCTTTGGATGTTTAAATATATGATGTCACTATTGTATGGTATATTAGGATCATTTTTTAGTTAAATTCACTGATTTTTTTACAATGCAAGGTCTATTATTAATATATCTAATGGTTTTGGTATCATCACCATTGGATTTCAGTTCTTCTAATTGATTTTTAATAGTATGGTAATAATTTTGTTGCCTTTTTGTTTGATCTCCAAATATTCGCACACTTGGTGCTGAAATATTTCTTTTATTTCTCAGTATATTCATAGCGTCATCAGAATTATTAAGAACAACTTTAAGCAATCTGTTTTTGGTAGGTTCATATCTTCCTAATCGAAATACCTTTATATCGGAAAGATCTATGTTTATTTTTTTAAGTATATCTTTAACAGCTTTTTTATCTTCCTCAATTCTATTTTCACGAGAATTAGCAGAATCAGGTTCCTTGATATTGGTAATAATAATGTTAGAAGCTCTTTTTTGCCTTTCCATTAGTTCAGATATTATATCTTCACATTCAACCCCATCTACTTCTTGATGAATTATTTGATTTTTTGCCTGCATTTCTTTTTTTAGATCGGTTACTTGTTTCTTTAATTCGTCTAACTGATTCATAATATCTGGGATAAGCATCATACCTTTTTCACAATTTTCACATAAAAATGTTAATCTACGTTTTTTTAAGGCAATACATCTGAATTCCGTTTCTGTTAAATCACTACACTTCTTACATAGAGTTTTTTTACAGCTATCACAACTCACATATTCTCTTGGATCTTCTACTAAACATTTTATACATTTCTTCGACGTTTTGGGCTGGCTACGGTCCTGTTCACTTTTTATGAGAAATCTCCATAAAATATCTGAGAATTATGATTGACAACAAAATAAATTTTAATAGCCACATGTCATAATAAAGAAAAATTATTAACTGGAGTCGAGCATTAATTTCAATAAACAGTGCTCGGGAATTTTATCTGGGCCATGTCAAAATCAGGGTTGACTCTGTCAATGCGGAAAGATTTTTATGTAAGTATGACACAATATATCTTACTTTATACTTTTTGGGGAATTCCGTAATATCCAAAGTTAATATGGTAAGTTTATTAAAAAGACTCACTCGAAGAAGAGGTATTGGGTGTGGGTGTAACATTGAACTAACTTTGTCTAGTTTTGACCACAATGTGTTACATCCCACCATCACTTCAATTAAATCTAAATTAAAATTACGTTAATAGGGTCGTTGATCATTCTTAAAAAAAATTATATTCAAGTATTTTATAAAATTTTATTTGACACGTATTTTTTTATTTTGCATTTCCCGACCACCAAAAAAGCTCGAGTGCCAAAGTGACGGATGAACAAGACGTCACATTATATAAAAATGGTTTATTTTATTGGGAAAAATTTTTTATGTTGTCAGCAGTTAATGGGGTTTTTATATTTAATTATGAAAATGAACAAAATAAATACGCCACACATATTAAACAACAGGAAAGTATGTGTTTGATTCAAAATTGTCTTGTTATTTGCTAGATATGTATTATATATTTTTGTAAGAACCATTACCGTTTTTAAGTTAAATTTACTAAAAATACATTATAGGTGGCAACAATGAATTGGATTGCCTCATACCTGTCAAACAGATTTGAAAATGTTGTTGTGGATGGATTAAAATCAGTTTCAACAAACATTGAACTAGGTGTACTTCAAGGCTCAATTTTGGGCTCTTTGTTTCTTATAATACTTATTAATGACCTTACTGATTATTGCATTGCCCCTGACAAAACCATTCTTTATGCTGATGACACAAATTTGCTAATGCGTCATAATAACGTCAACCCCCTTGCACAGAATTGTAACACAGCATCTACACATGATTGGTGTAATAAAAATGGACTTGTGCTTAATGTAAACAAAACATTTAATATGAAATTTTATACGAAAAACATTACTCCAGAATATAACATGTTAATTAAATTATGTGACAAATCCATAGCAAGTGCTGACATAAACTTTCTTAGCTTAACTATCGACTATAAACTTGCACGGGAAGTTCATATAAATAATGTCTGCTCTAAGCTTATCAATATCTGTTACATTATCAGAACCCTAAGAGAAACAGCCTCCATCACTATTTTAAAAACCTTATATTATGGTCTAATACAGTCAACCCTGTAGTATTCTTTGATTTTTTGGGGTTCAGAAGCCTATCTAGAAAAGGTTTTCATAATTCAAAAGAAGATACTCAAATCTATGGTCGACGCTGTTCCAGTAACAAGTTGCAAGGCAATTTTCAAGAAACTCAACATTTTAACGTTGCAATGTCTATATATTTCACAGCTTAGCCTGCACACTAGAGCAAACAAAATAATTTTGTGAGACATAATGAAATACACTCTCATAACGCAAGAAATAACCAATTAATGCGCCAACCCTTTTCAAGGCTGGATATAGGATGAAAATGGCATAACTGTATATTTGTATTAAGCTTTAATGTTTCTTTTTTCTTTGGATGATTTGTTTTTTCATCGATTTTTAAACTGTTTGTAATTTTGATTAGTCAGATAAGTTGAAATGTCTGTAGTTTGTGAAATTTTTATGATGAAATAATAATAATAATTATTATTATTATGAATATTTGACCACGTTGTTTTTCTGATTGTTTCAGTAGGCGTTTGCAATATAATATTATGTCTATATGAAAGCCGTCTCAGGCGCCGAGATAAAATTTCAGAGCCTTGTTTATAATGGAAAATAAGTGGTGTTTTGTGCCAAGATGCAAAAATACATTAAAAACCATATCTAAAAATTCATAATTTTAAAGCTAATAACTTTAAACTTCATTATCATGCGTGATTATTAAGCTAAAATATTCAAAATATAGATGCTTGTATTAAATTTCAACAAAACCTGTGAACCATAAAAATGTCAAATACATTATTAAAAATACATTTACTTGAAGTTGGTATGTAAGAAAAGAAACACTGTTTATATAGAATGTAATTTCTTTGAATGTATTACAAATGAGCACAACCGAATGACCATCAAGATCACCAGACTTGATGCCAAGTGATTTCTTATTGTGCGGATGCTAATACCTTAGATGAATTAAGGGGTTAAAATTATTGACATTTAATGATCTGATTATCCCAGTAATATTGGTGAATGTTAGGACCTAATTTTACAGCAAGCTATTATTTGGCATGGGGGAATTTTTGAAAACTTTGTCGAAAGTTCCCACACAGGCTCGGTGGGTGTCTCGCTGTCACTTCACTAATGCTATCCACAGTTTATATTCCGCAAAATGGGTGTAAGTGTTACAGAATATACTTACAGATTCTATCCTTGGTGGTAATTTCTTTATCACAATCGGCGGCTTCTTCGAAGGCTCCTTCTTCGATTCCGTATCGCTGCCGCAGTCCATCGCTATAGCAGGTATAAGGGTGTTGTAATCAACACTGTTGTACTCATCACTAGGAGATTCTGATCGAGATTGCGGCTGACTACTTGTGTCGGTCGAAGGCACTCTTTCCTGTATTTTTTCAGGGAAATCACTCGTTTCTTGAGAGTCCCCTTGATTCACTAAGTCACTAGCAGCACTACTTTTACACAGTTTTTTGTTTTTCTTTTTTATCTGTTCTGATCTGTCGGCTTTACTCGGAACTGCGATGGGTTCCTCGGCGGCCGCCTCATCCATCGGAACGATATCATTAAAATGAAGAAGCCTGGAAAGGATTACAACTTTTTTATTTACAGATCTAAACCCATTTCCAAAATGCAATTTGAAATAATGCATAACGTCCATTAGCACTGATTCGATTTAAAAACATAAACAGTTCTTACCTTCTTTTGTATTCTCTAAAGAAATTGGAACTGTTCTCGGGTCTCTCCTCTGGATCTTTCAATATAACAGACGCAAAACATTTACATAATTTACAGACGACGGGTTTATCAGTCAACATAAGCGGAATTCCTTCAGCATTCAAGGCATTGTTCAAATCATTAGTTTCTGGTCCCAAATAGTGGATGTGATTCCGTGCCAGTCTTCGTTTGCACATGGCACAAACCATGAGATGCTCCAGGGCAGAGTAATGTTCTTCGCAGATCGGTATAGAATGTAATCCTGGATTGTCCAAGTCTATATTAATCTAAAACAAAAGGAATGGTGTTAGTAAGGAAAAATAATTTAAGCGCAGTTTTACAATTAAACACTATTACAAATTAACTAAAATGAATCCCTTTTTTGTGGCTGTCATCTCCAAATTGTAACTGCAGAGGAGTACCTAACTCCTGGATTAGGTCCTACCTAAGTCAACGTATTCAGAAAGTCATACTAAAAGTTGACAGCATATCGTATCAATCAGATGCTAAGCTGGTGTTAACGGGAGTTCCTCAAGGCAACACCTTAGGACCTCTTCTTTTTCTTATTTTAATAAATGATCTACAAAGCCACTTAAAAGCAATGAATGCCTTCCATGTTACTCAATTTGCAGATGATGTGGCAGTTGCATCAACGGCAGACAATGTACATGAGTTGTCAAGTAATGCAAACATCACCTCACTAATAAATAGTTATTGCAACAAATTTAAATTAAAACTTAATGGGACAAAAACTCAAATGTTGATGTTTGCTAATAACACTCCTGATCATAGCTTATAAAGTAAAAATTAATAATTTATCTATAGAAAACAGTCACTTTGTAAAATTACTCTATTTTCTTTTCTACTTCTATGAATGTTTATAATATACTTTTACTTTTTTGTTTTATATTTGTATAAAAATGTGTATTATCATTATATATTTATATTCTGAATATTTGGCATATGATTCTTAACTTTTATTCAAATGTTCTACCCATTCATGTAGATTTTTTTGTTTTGCTTGGAATACTAATGCTGCCAGCTTTATGTTTGATCATGTTGTTTGTTTGTTAAAAGTCTAATAATAGGTTTATCCAGTTTTCGGATTGAAATATACAATATAGCTTAAGACAAACGAATGACATTTTATTGCCTAAGCACCAATCTCTCTGCTGCTAGCAATGGTGTGACAGTTATGCCTATTAAGATATACAATTGTCTCTTTGAGTCCAAATGTTGGCATTTGCCAATATTGAATAATTGTAATCTCTTCAACATTTCAGTCCTCTAAGTGGGACAATCTGTATTTAATTTACAAATTTTAGAAGAAAATATTTAAAGAATATTTCATATAATTGCTTTGTTATTAGGTTAGATTATAATTAAAAACATTTGATATCTAGTGAGTATAATAACCATTGAGTTAGAAGTTAGGGAGACGACAAATTTCCCATACAGAAACGGCATCAGTAGGCGTGGCTAAATGTAGTAACAATATGGTGGTTTTTCCACACCAGGACTAATTAAAATAATAAGAACTTTGTACCCCGACGAGACGGTCTATCTGGATAACATAAATAAATGTTCAATTCAATAAATGCAAGAGTTTTAACGGTTTTTATTTACCTTGATATATAAAATGTGCAATGTTATCGTAAAATAAACGATTTGTTTCTATTCTACGAAATATATAATCTGAGTATATTAAAAAAACATTTAACTAGCTGTTTTTTTAATACGGCTCTGTTTGTTGTTTACACTAACTATGAAATATCATTCCCATTAATTTCTTCTTGTCAACACCATCTCCAGAAGAGCAATTTCTTTTAGCACACGACACCATAGTCCTTTTAATGTTTATTGTCTAAAATTTAACAAACTATCAGTGAGAATCACAATTTTACCACCTTGCACATAAATGGAATAGAAATACCTCGAAAGGAGTCAGCAAGGAATCTAGGAGTCATATTTGACACGAATTTAATTTACGAGGAACATGTGACCAGTAAAATTAGGTTAATCTATATGAAGCTTAAATCACTGTATAAATTTAAATTCATTTCTTCGGACAAAATTAAGTACAAGTTAGTGGAATCGCTTCTCTACCCACAAATAGACTACTGCATAACAGTCTATTACAGTTATTTAACCGCAGAATTTAAAAACAAAATGCAACTAGCTCAGAACTCATGCGTCCGTTTTGTATATGGTATATTGGTAGGTTCGATCATATAACACCTACTTATAATGCGAATTCAATTCTAAAAGTTGAGTTCAGATGGCTACTTCTTTTTGGAGTGTTTCTATTCAAGATTTATGCTAGTAAAAAACCTGAATATTTGTTTGATTACGTGGTACTCCGGCTAGAGCTGCACAACCTGAACCTGCGAAATATAGTAAGATTCGACATACCCAGACATAATAGCAAGAAATTTGAAAGCTGTTTTGCATATTTAATTGTTCACTTTATTAATAAAAGCGAATTTTTTAATTTAATGCAAACTAGGTCAATAAGTAGTTTCAGAAGAACCTACAGAGAAAATATATTAAAGACACAAAAAAACTTGAAGCGCTAGTAGTATATGTTTTGTACGTCTTATACTTTTATATGTATATCTTATACTTTTATATTTTTTCCTATGCATATTTTTTATATTGTTGTTTATACCTCATTAAGTGCTCTTGTTTACAATATGTAACATTAATTATAGTAGTTGTTGTAATGCAGTATTTGGTGGCATGGAAGAACGTTTATACGAATGTCACCTTTTGTGTTTGTATAATGTTCTTGTACATATATATAATTCACAATAAATATTTTTCTATTCTATTCTATTCTAATAAATCGCACGGAAAACAAACTGTCACTATTTGATGGAAAAGTAGTAACAAGATCGTGAAATGATGCCGTTTTTGATCACGTGACAGCTTCTCCCTACCTTCTAACTCAATGATAATAACTCTTATACCTTATAAATTAAATACAATTAAAGTTACCTTTGGAATAATAGTTTTGACATTTCTCAATTTCAATCACATTTTGTTTATTGGTGTGTCAATAGAACTGTATTATTGTAACTAATCATTGTATTCTTTGTGAATATTTATTATTAATTATGGTTTCTCATACAAATGAAGATAAATTAAACATGATTTCAATTTATGGTGAATGTAAAAATGCTTCAAGAGCTGTAAGTTTATACGAAATACGTTTTCCTGATACACTTTTACCAGATTGGCAAACTTTTGTAACTTTGTGTTCTAATTTGAAAAATTATGGAGGTTTTAAGAAACAAAAAACAACAAGAAGAAAAAGAACTGCAACTGAAAATATTGCATTGGTATTACATCAAGTAGAAAATAACCCAAACATGTCAGTACGAAGTATGCAAGTTGACAGAAGAAACAAATAATGCACGTTCCACCTGCCACAGAATTCTTAAAACAAATTTCCACATAAAGTTCATTTAGTTCATCATTTGATTCCAGGGGACAATGAGCGGAGAATAGATTTTTTGGCGCAATTTTCGATTCTCTTAGAAGAAAATCCAAATCTTTTAGATACAATTATATGGAGCGATGAAAGTCGAGTCCACAACAATGGAGTAATCACAACACATAATTGTCGTTACTGGTCTCAAAAGAATCCTAGGTGGATGAGACATACCAGATCCCAGAATCGTTCTGGAGTAAATAAATGTTTGGTGTGGTATCGTTCATGGTTACATTGTTGGCCCATACCTCTACCATGAGAATTTAACAGGTGAAAGATATTTACAATTTTTGCAAAATGATTTACAAGTACTATTAAGAAATTTGTCCGCTCAGTTGGATAATATGTGGTTTCATCAGGATGAAGCAGGCCCACATAATCATCACAACGTTGTTAATTATTTAAATCAAACATACCCAGGAAGATGGATTGGTACCAATTGGAGTACTTAGATGGCCCGCTCGATCTCCTGACATTACTCCATTAGACTTTTATTTATGGGGACTTTTAAAAAGTGAAGTGTACAAAGAACCAATAGAAGACATGGCAGATCTTTATAATAAAATTTATGCTACTGTTGCCACCATTAACCGGCATACATTAGTAAAACTTTGTAGATCCGAACTAATTAATAGGTTTACGATGTGTGTTAATGAAAATGGCAATAATTTTGAACACCTATTAAAACAGTTATTTCAATTAGTTCCTAAAAATTGTTTTTTTATTGCTTAAATGTTTGAATTATATGATAAATAATATTTTTAGTTTTTTTCCAAGGGTTATTTCTAACAGATTGTCCCACTTACGGGACTGAAATGTTGAAGAAATTACAATTATTCAATATTGGCAAATGCCAACATTTGGACACAAATATCTCGAAAACGGTTAATTTTATGGTATTTTTTTTTTTAGAACATAATCTGCTTAGAAATGCATTGTCTTTCACATTAACTCCATTTCAAAGTGTCTCCCATCAAAATATTTCTTTAGAGCACAGCGCCATCTATATATTGATATATTAAAAAAACAATTATATTCAAAACTGAAGCTCTCTTTATGCTCTACAAATTGGCTTTTACAGAATTAAAATATCTCTATTCGTTTAGAATATATTCGGCCTGGGAGTTTTCATTGGGACACCCTGTATATATATTTTTTGTGTGATATTTTTTCTTACTCTTAAAAAAACGCGTATGTTATTATTTTTTTGCTGGTAGCTCCCCAAACCTACGTTAATAAAATCTTGTGACAAGGTTTGCATTTAATTATTGAACATTATTTTATTCTATTGTTATGCATGCCCCTAGGGGCAAGAGGCCGATACGCTCATGAGAAGTAGCCAAAGCTAAGTGGCAATGGTTAGGCAACTATCAATCGGAGACACTCACAGTAGTAATATGCTTTCTAGAAGCTTATAGAACAGGGTGAAAATTTCTGCCTTGTTCTGGATTTTGCTAGGTATTTCTAGGGGCAATCTGAGTATATATATAAGCCAAGTTTAAACACAAGAAGAAGTTGTAAAGTGACAAGAGAAGTTAGAAATCCAAAGTAAATACAAAGTGTAAATTTCAAGTAATAAACATTGTTAAAGATTATTTTAGTCAGTAAAAGTGTATTTTAGTTAATCAAAAAGTATTGCGAAGTTTCAGTAAAGTTATTAAATAAAGTGTATCCCTTGTTATAATTTTTGCAACCAACGCATCCTGAAGGGTGGCTTCAGGGGTGGAAATACGTGACACTATTTTATTGTTGCGTTTTCTCATATACATGTAACACATGTCTACTTAAGTAAAGAGTATCATTATTAATATTTTATTTTCAGAACAAGCACAAAATGGTTATATGAGAGCCATTAGAACATCCATAAAGTAAAATGTCATATTATACATGTTTCTTCATTCTTATACGATAGTTATAAACAACTTACCACTTGACAGATGCTTTTTCTCATTTTTATGATCCATTTTCGTCGCAAAATATTTGATGATACCCTGTTACATCCTAAAACGTGGCAGTGATTCTGTCTTGGACCTGGTGCAACGAGTGAGTTGCGTTTCAGTGATTTATTTGTGTAAGACGGAGTATTTGATTTTCTGTCTACGTGTCGATAGCAAGCATCACACAGGCAGGAGTCTCTGGTCAGATGTTTCTCAGCTGTAACAAAAAATAAAATAATAAAAGAACTCTAAATCGATTTATTTACAGCCTAGTATGAAGGAAACTGAATGCATTTTGCAGATTTTTACTAGAATTATAAAATTATGGGTTATTTTACACATGCAGGAAAAACAAGAATCTTTTTTTGAAATGTGTAAATTAAATGTTAAAAATTAAGTAGAATACTTTGAAGTGGTGATAAAATAAAAGCAGATTAATTTTTTTATTGGGGTCATTTACTCAAATTTCATATTGAATATTTTAGTACTTTTATACGAGGTAATTGTCGAATAATTAAAAGACTGAAAATTTAAAATCAATTTGATAAGTGGTTTTAGAAATATACAGTCATTTACTACCAAAATTTGTCTCAAAGGTATGTTTAATGTGTGAAAGCCAGTTATTTAAAAAAAACCTATTTTGACTTACTTGCTAGAATTTTATTTTGACGTTCAACACTTTTCATTTGAGCTATATGACAGGGTGTGTCGAACAAGCCAAATTTGCCAAAGCAATAGGAGCATTCATCCTTACAGAGACGTCCGGGATGGATGCTGAAGGAACTAGCTTTCTCTGGAATCACTAGTGCCTTTATTGCTCCATCTTGAGCGGGGGTTTCTCCATCAGAAGTATGCTCGCTGCTGCCATCTGCATAGAAAAAAAAATGTAAATAATATGTTTATTTGAAAAACGGTAAAGTTATTAAATGCACCAAATGGAATCACTAATTTCATACTTATTATTCAACTAGTTGAATAGATATATCAAAACTCAGGATATGCTAATTTGGGTTATTATGAAAACGTTATAATTTCTGAAACATTTGAATATCATCAAACGTTCATTTTATGTATGCTACATCAGCATGTAAAGGTTTTCAGAACTATGAGTACCAGCAAGTGATGTTTTGAACTATAAGGAATACAAACAATCTTAAATAGGTGTTGAAAACTGAATGGTTTTATCAGAAGGAAAATATAAGTCGAAAACTAAAAAAAAAATGTGTTTTAAGTTTTAATGTAAGAGGCAGCTGCGAAAGGCAAAAAAGTATTATACAAATTGGTTATGTGTTGAAGATGCAGCGAAATAAACTATGCGTATTCTATTTCATCATTAATAGTTAATATAGAAAATAAAATTATTAAGATTTTTGTTCCCATCAGTTAAAATAATGACACTCATAGATCTAACACCCTCTATATAGGCAAATATTTTTAAGTATGAAATTATTGACTAAATGTTAAAAGTGAGGCAATGAGGATAAGTGTTCTATTAGTTTATACTACAGCCAAATTAGCCATTTAGGGTAACAAAAAATAATAAAAGGATCATCTCCGGGATTTAAATAGGTAATAACCTGGAGAATGAGATGATGCATTCTTTGCACTTTCAAGTTCCGGGAAAATTCAAAAAAATTTGAAAACACTTTTTGATTTTCGTTTTTTTTTGCTCTAGCGGCCAAAATAATGAAAATTGGTGTGTCGAGAACAGTCTCACATTAAATGTGCAAAAATGTAACGTAATGACATTTTTCACAAAGGATGTTAATTCTACATTTAACTACTGTCTAGAAAACAAACCATTAACTCGACCGTCTCCGTTTAAAGACCTTGGAGTAATTTTTGACAAAAAACTCAGCTTTGTCAATCATATAGACACGTTAATTTGCGACGTAAGTAGAACACTTGGTTTTATTATACGCAATGGGCGTGATTTCTCTAATATTTCAACGTTAAAACTATTATATTTTTCTTTTTTGCGATCTAAACTAGAGTGTGTGTCTCTTGTTTGGCAGCCCTGCTATAACACTCATAGTCTTAAATTAGAAAACGCGCAACGCCACTTTCTTAAATTTCTACATGTAAAATCTCATGGTATATATCCACCAATTGGTTTTCCACAAAGTGATTTACTTCAAATGTTTTCAATTCGTAGCCTATCTGAAAGACGCAACGAATTTGCCATAAATTTCTTAAAAAAGGTGATTCATTATGATATTGACTGTAGTGAGATACTCCAGAGACTTAATTTCCATATTCCGCGAATAAATTCAAGACAAAACCAAACTTTCTACCTTCTTATAGCCCGGACTAATACTTTAAAGCTTTCACCAATCTACAGCATGTGCTCTAGCTATAACCACAGTCAGCGTGATATCGACATCTTTAATAAATAGGAGATTCTGTCTAAATCATATATGTATTTTTATTCTCTTTTTTTATTGTAAATAAATTCAACTCTTTTTCTCTTTAATATTTATATTTTCTTTTGTTATATATCTTTACTGAAATGTACGCTAGTAAATTTAAGTAATTTTTGTACGATGTATGTGTTGTTTCCCATCTTGTAAATGGTCTTGTACTGTTAGATGGTGTATGAATAAAATAAAATAAAATAAAATGGAGAAAAAAGTTTTCAACAAAAGTTGTAGCTCATCTCCTTCTGTACAAAAAAGCTTTTTACAAATTTTTGTCTTACTTAAGCCGTTTAGAAGATAAATCGAGTGTTACACTTATAGTTTTGAGCCGCCTCGAAATGCGCGAAAAATGAGAATTCTCCGGGACTTTCGTACGGTCAGGATCATCGATCGATAATTCTTACTATTCAGAGCCCCTAAAAAAATGAAAATAACATAAAATGTAGAGAAAAGTCTCACCTTTAATGTGGAACTAATCATAAAATTCATGTAAAAATTTATCATAGACAAAAAGTATTAGAAGATGAATTAGTAAACTTTGTACAGTTGATGCACAGATTTATTCATATCTTTGCCGGGAATTGTTAGAATGATAATTAGTTTTGCTAATATATTCTTATATAATTATATATGTTCATCCAAATAACAGTTAATTGCAATTAGTTTTGTTGGAAAAAGTAGAGGTTATATTTCTCATCGATCAGTCATCTCCAAATTTTGGATTTCAATTCGCTATATCTTAAATAATAATAATAGCATAGTCTTAATTTTTGAATTATAAGTACAATAAATGCATGTAGTATTTTTTGAATTTGTCTACATTATTTATACACGTTCAGTAAATGCACAATTATACAGTAAAACATATACAACTTATTTGTTTCTTAACATCCTTCAATGAGATTTTCACGAAATATAGATTAAAGTACGTGGAATTGAATACATCCAATGAAAAAGTACCCATTGTTACTGGAGAAATAGGTAGGATGCATAAGACTCAAAGATATGAATAAATCAACTGTATAAAGTTTACTAAGCCATCTTCTAACACTTTCTTCTCTATGATAAAAATTTTTACGAATTTTGTGATTAGTTCCTCATTAAAGCTGCGACTTTTCTCTACATTTCATGTTATTTTCATTTTTATAGCGGCTCGTAAAAGTAAAAATTATTGATCGATATGTCCGGTCGTACGAAACTCCCGGAGAATTCTCATTTTTCACGCATTTCGGAGCGGCTCAAAACTGTAAGTGGAAAACTGGATTTATCTCCTAAACGGACAAACATTTGTAAAGACCTTTTTTGGAGAGAACGAGACGAGCTACAACTTTTGTTCAATACTTTTTCTCTATTTTCATAATTTTAGCCGAACCGAAATTGAAAGTTTTTCCAATTTTTTAAAAATTTTCCCGGAACTTGGAAGTGGATGAGTGGAAGAGAATGCATTATTCCATTCTACAGGTCATTACCTACTTCAATCCCGGAGATGATCCTTTTATTAATTTTTGCGAGGTTTTTACAAAATTTTGCCTTCATTGCCCGTACTATTATCCGTTTAGAACTGATTTTTAATGAAAACATGTTTTTGTCTCCAAATACGAATATTATGAATTTTATCTGCATATTTAAATGAATTCAACCATTACTTGTTTTAACAAAATATACAAAAAAGGCTTGTATAATAATAAAATACGCATTTTCTTCTCTAGTGGAAGAACTTTAAAATATAAACACGTATACCTACACCAAAATTAAATATTACATATAAAAAGGAAAGAATAAAAGTTTAAATTCCAAGACCATAAGATAAATATGCATTTTTGTTCATCTAAAAAGACCTCCACTTGGTTATTTTATTTGCATTTTATATCACTTTTAACAATTTTTTGTGTCGAAACTGTGTTTTGATTAATAACAAAATATTTCAAAGTAAATTGATATTTTATATATCCCATTGCATAACCAATACCTAGGACTACTTACTGCCATTATAGGTTGATAATTTGCACAAATTATCCTCATAACTAAAGAATGGACAATCTCAGTGAGTGCTTTTATAACTTCGTTGTATGTTATAAAATTTACCAAATATTTAATTGGAAACATTGGTATTGTTTTTACCCCAATATTATGTCAGTATCTTATTCCCAGAGCCGGATTTACAACGGGGCAGTCGGGACAGAGCCCCGGTGCCTCCACAAATTCCCGGATACTATAACTATAAAATCAGTTGATTTTTAATTTATGATTATGAAAGTAATAAAATTGAACTGAAGGATGTTTACAATTTTTCATTGTTTTTACAAATTATTTAAAGCAAATATACTCCTACGCCACAATTAAAACAATTTTTGTGGATTTTTCTTGAAATATCTCGTAAACTACGAATCGGTGCTTGAAAGATTTTTTTTATTAGAGAACTGTAGGAAAGAAAACATTTAAAGGGCCTTCAAATCTGATTCCGCTTATTCGATACAACAGATATAAGTGCCATATTCTTTACTGTTATTTAGGATCGCACCATGTATTAAATCTCACTGGTTTCATCCTTCCGTTAGTTAGAAACTTGAAGTTAAAAAAAAAAAATCATACATGGAGATAAAAATCAGTTGTAATACTTGAAAAAGGTTTTGATAAGCAAGATGCAGGATAAAGGGTAGATAAAGGGAGTAAAATTTAGGATAGATTTATGTCTTTTGGTTAGTTTAGCAATAGTGGAGTCGAACTAAATTTAAAAAAATGTGAATAAGGAAGTCTTTTGCCGTAGCGATTCCAATGTTTGAAAATCTTTTCAAAGTAACAAGTGCAAAGAGATATTATGAATTACACCTGACAATAATAATAATAATAATAATAATAGCCTTTATTCAATAATACCGTCAAACGGTGCAGAACAAGTGAAAAGAACATGACATTACAATTACATACAAAATGGCGTATAACCAGAAAGAGTACATTTAAACCATGTAAAAATAAATGATATTAAGGAAAAGAGCAGAAGATTTTTATAAGAACCAATGGTCAGATTCGATCCAAAATTTTTCGCTGCACTTGTCACACCGAAAACAAATTAAAACAACATTACTTGCAGGAAAAAATTCCATTCAAAATTTATTTTGACTGCAATTTATTAAAAAGACATTTGTTTGTATATGTTGAACTAACCTAATAAATATAAATCTAAGAAACTATAAACATAACCGTTCATTAGTAACGAAAATTTTTGTGCCGCAGTCATAACTTATGTGTGCCCCATTGAACAGTGCGAAAAAAGAATGCCACAAGAACCAATATTTGAGCATACATAGGGTGTAGTATGATTAAAAGAGGAAAGGGTGCAATAAATTGCAAGGAGTAGAAGAGACAAGCCCGTAACCATGTAATTACCCATGTTAGATCTGTTAGAATAATGTGACTTTCTGTGCGCACCAGCTGTGTCCGAGGAGTGGTTCCCTTGCTTCCAGGCTGTAGAGGGACACTAGAAAAAAAAAAAAAAAAACAATAAACAAAAAATTCGTCGGATAATATTAAAATTTATACAATTTTTTTAGTGGTGTGGATTCAATTTTAAAATAAGGTTAAGAAAAAATAATTTTTAGCCAACTGAAAAATCTATATCCCCATAATGGAGTTTCAACTTTTTGCTAAAAATTGAACAAAATATAAAATTTTAGGTGTACAATCTTTTCATTCAACAGTATTTGGTATAACCAAAAAGTTTGTTGCCAAAAAAGTTGCTTAAAACTATAAATAATTTTTATACTGCTCATCATAATAAAATGTATCTGCATATTATTTTTAAATTGAGTTTAACAGAAATTTATACTGATAGTTCATAAATTGAAGATACGATTTTTTTTGGGGCACCCACTAGAATTTCTCGAAAGTCAAAAAAATTATCTAGCTTTGATCAAAATTGATTAAGATAATAATATTGTTAGACTTTCAAACAATTCTACGGGATGCCACAAAAAAAAATCGAATCTTTTTATTTTTAGCGATCGAATGAAAATGTAGCTTTAAATAATTTATAAAATTCAGCTAGTAAAACTACTAATAGTACTTAAATGATGTACTTGCTGTAAATATACTATTTACCTACCACAGTAAGTATATGTTTATTTGTCACTAATAAATTATTTATTTACAATAGGAAACTACTTTCACTTGGTATGTTTTATTTATGACAATTAAACAGGATCAACAACTCCATTTTATCTAGTACAATTAAAGTGTTCTCTTGTCCCAAATAGTACACAACTTTTTATTTGCTACAATTAAATTTTTATTTATCATTATTAAATTTTTCCCTCAGTGTGAGAATGGAAATACTATACTAAACGTTCCAATATTTTAAATATTGGGTATCAAATTGATCAGACTAAAAATACTATAATTAGGCACTTATGATTATGTTGTCGATATTTTGCAGAGGAAAATTCGGCTAAAAAATTAATTACTACAATTTTTTGTCATTCCACATCACTCATTTTTTAAAATTAAAATCCTTATCATTTCATGCTTACAACTTAGTTTAAATCTTTCTGTATTGATAGTACAACAGAGAAATGAGCAAATCATGCAAAACGAACAAATCTATGTACAATGTTTTAAATGGCAGCCACAATGAGAGATTATTTGACATGCAAACAAATATCTTAAGATCATGCTCACACACAGGTTTTTTATAATAATCATATCATTTATTGGTTCTACTATACAGAAACATAGTTACAGAAGTTGAAATATTACCAAAAAAATTTTTCACCCTCGTATGTTCTTCAGTTTTTTTCATATCAATTTCAAATCTGAACATTTTTTCTTAATGAAATTTTTAAATTAAACAAAGCCTACGTTTTTCATTATGTTTAGATAAAATTGATACATAATACCTAACAGTAAGTTGCATTAAAAATGTCTCAAACAAAGCATGTTTGTTGGTTTTCTGATCCTTTCGACGTTTTTTCGAACTTTCAGTGACTATTTCATTATAAATCGCTCAACGAACCACAATTAATTCAAGCTTAGAAAAAGCTAACCTCTACTATTATAAGAAAATAATTTGTAGTGGTTCATGGTACACTTTACAATGAAATGTAATTGAAGGCTTGAAAAAACATAGAAAATATTAGAAAACTAACAAATATGCTGTGTTTGAGACATTTTAAAAGCGACTTACTGTAGAATATTTTATATTAATTTTATCTAATCAAAATGTTCAACACTTGAACTAAAAATAAATATAAAAAAATGACTCAAATAAAAACTCTTTGTTTTCATGAGTGTCATAGGCGAAAAAAGGCTGATCTTTACCCACGTCCTTTGACGTTGATCTGAAAGAAACTGACGAAGACATAAGGGTGTACAGACGAGAGGTGCGACATACTGTACAATAATTCATTAAGATTATTAAGACATTTAAATGAAATAAGTTGTCCCATATTTATATTTTAGCAGCTTAAACTGATATGTGCGTTATTTCTTACTTTTAAAAGAAATTTTAATGAGCAATTCTCCATTTTTTTAAATAGTTAAGTAAAAAATGTCGCCACTACCACTAAAGTTTAAAAATAGATATTAAAAAAATAACTTACCTCTTTCATAATCTTATAGTTATCCTCGCTAGGACCTTGCTCTCCATCAGACAATTTCCCCTTATTTTTCTGCAAAGTCATTTTGAAAGAATTACGTCCTTTCTTCTTATCACGGTTTATTTTGATCACAGTCTTTAAAGTCCCAGTGTAACTGTCACTTTTAGAAACGAGTTTCTCCTTCGGCTTGTGCTTGGTTTGTTCAGCTGCTCTTAGACTTTGAAGGCCTAACGCCTTGAAATAAACGACATATATAATAAACTTCAGCAGTTTTTCTACATTTAACTTCACATTTAAAAAAAAAACTTAGTAACATTCCAAAAAATATAATAATAGTTCAGGACCAATGTATAGGTTCTGAAGGAAAATACGAGTTGGGAAATTTTTTCTTTACGAATACTTAGTAGGTGTCTTAGCAAGTATTTTTTACTTTGGTGGACATTCACCCCTAGTATGTTCTTCCACTAAGATATCATCAAAGAAAACGACTACTCGATCACGAAACTGACTGATTTTCATTAAATTTACACTTTTATACCTATTTGACTTTTATGAAGCTAATGAGAGACATTTTCTCCTCAAATAATGGATATAAATAGGTTTGTTTGCAGATTGCCAAGTTGAAATGCATAAATTGATGCCATAAAATCGTCTAGTGTCAAAAGATTGTACTACAGACTTTAAAACAGATGGTAAACTGTGCATATACGTAATTATACTCCAAGGTAGTGTACTTGGACCACTCCTGTTTATTGTGTATATTAATGATTTAAATTTGTCAATTCATTGTGACTTCATTGTTTGCTGATGACACCTTGATTGCAATTACACATAGTGATGTTAACATTGCCGTTGAAAAATGAATATTGAACTAAATAAACTGTCCAGATATCCCAACACTAATAGTTTTCACAGTTTTCGAAACAATAATTCAGCCTCACTTTTACTATAGTGTCAGTATTATTTTTCTTGATAACAATAGCATTGCTGTATTACAAAAATTGCAGAACAGAGGAATGCGAATTATATTAAGATGTAAGCAAAGTCAAAGTAAAAAATACTTGCTAGATGTCTATTAAGCATTCCCAAAGAGAACATTTTTCGGCAGAACCAAGCACAGGTACAGAACTATAAAGAATCTATTAAAACAATACCTTAAGTATATTTTCCTTTTCTGCCAATTCCTCTGCAGACTCTTCGATTGAACCAACGGATTCTTCGACAGCATCCACCTGAGCAGTTTCATCTTGTTCAGTCAAATTTTCCTCATTAGTCTCTAACTTCTCTTCTTCTCTCTCGATCAACCCTTCAACAGTCGCCTCAACCATATTTTCGTCATGTAGTTCGTTCAGTTCATTAGGTTTAACGACCTCTTCTTCTTCTTTTAACACTTCCTCCAAAACCGATTCTAAAACTGGAGGTTCACTAATACCGCTTTCTGGTATATTTTGATCAGTCTCAATATTTTCCACAACAGAATTCAATACAGTATCGGGATAAGCTGTTTCGCAGCTGACCGCAATATTTTCATCCTCCTGGAGCTTCTCTTCTTGGCATTCTTCAACACTTGCTGTTGTGGGCAGTGCCTCATCTACCTCCATAGGCTCAATCTCGGTTTGTTCTTGTATAGTGGCAACCGCTTGAACCGGTTGAGGTGCAGGTTCTTCCTCAGGTTCTTTAACTATCTTTTCATCTTTACTTATTACTTCCTCTACAACAGTAGATTCTTCTTTAGGTGGAGGTTCTTCTATAAATGTGGGGTTTTCTGTAAGCGTAGGAGGTTCTACCACCAAGGAAGATTCTTCTGTGAGAATGGGTTCTTCTGGAGCTTCTGGCTGCATGTTCTCTATTAGTTTCAAGTCTTCTGTCACAGGAATCTTGGCTTCCTCGGCTGTGGGTACTATTTCGTCAGATTTTTCTTCAATTGCTGGTACTTCAACGTTTTTACCATAAAACTTTGACACCATGACAGCCTCAGCCTCGAAGTTTGGCTTGTCATTTGTCTTCTTGGTGCATTTCGTGGATTTTTCATCACCAACATCATTAAAAGTTTGCTTCATTATGTCGAGTATTACAGACTTTTCTGGCACCTTCATACTGGGACGGGTAGTGTACGAGCCGTTTTCTTCTATCTCGCTTTTAATTTCCGTGTCATCATTCAAATTTACATCAACTGAGTTTACATTATTGCACACGTTGGAATTTGTATCTATTAATCTTATGTTTTCGGTTGGTCCGTTTGTGGCAGTGTCCAACGAGGGAGTCCTTTTAATTGCAGCAGGAATACTAGGTGGCTTAATGTCACTTTCATTTAGGGCGGCTTTCGAATCCAGCTCCTTCAGATCGCTGTTTTCGGTGCCAGGGAGAGAAGCCAAGTCTGAGAAACTACTGTCGGATTCGTACCCCGATAATTTGGAAACGGACATTTCGCTGCCGCTCAAGTCAGAACATAATCTTCTACGTTTCTTAATGTCAGAGTCTAAGCCTTCCAGCAAATTCGCATCTTTCAGCTTACGTTGTTTTCCGTTCCGTAAAATTCTCATCGGGGAATCAGATCTGGTGGAGTAAGGGCTGGAACGTTTACAGATACCGTCGACACTCTGCCTAACTTTCGTGTTACGCTTAGATCGGGGGCTAATACTTCTAGGGAGGTGATTGAATAAAGTTAACTGTGGGATGGGAGTTTCCGCGCTCTCCATACTTATTGGAAACTTTTCTATGCTATGTCGACGTTTAGTGAGAGGTGACTTTTTCTTTACTTTCGTTACATTTAAATCTAGCATATCTATCACTTTCTCGTCGGCAGAATCTAGTTTGCTTAACGTGTTTTCTATGTTCTCTTTCTTTACGATCTTCTTCTTCAACAGTTCTATTCTTTGCCTCTTTGTTAACTTCTTAGGTTTGGTGGTGGTATCGCTTTTACCGGATTCTGACATGGAATCCACTTCTTTTTTTATTTCATCTTTGCCTTTTATTAAAAATGACAGATCATTCATTACTTCCTCTAGTGTATCATTTTCTATCTTTGGCTTCTTGGGCCCTCTAGGCTTTCTTACTTGCTTGGGTAAATTTGGGATCTCATTTGATATATCTGTGACGTCGCTTGAGATAGAAAGATTGTCATCGTTTTCGACTTTGATTTTTTTAACATCTAATAAATCCGCGTTAGCTTTAAGAGCCTTTTTAGTTAATCGTTTCTTTGGTTGCTTTTTGTTCTCAATATTTTCCTCGATTGGAAAAATTGGTTCTAACACTGGCGGTTGATCGTCTTTTTCCTTTTTCACCGTTACCTTTCTTTTCCTAGGTTTAACTTCTTTGACGCCATTTTTCAAGAATTTTTTCCTGTTTTCCAAAGTTTTCGCATTCTGTAGAATTGTCTTTGCCAGTTTTGTGTTTAGCTTTGGGGCCTTTTTTGTTTTAGCTTTTAAATTCATAGCTATGGAGGGCTTTTTTAAGAGTTTCTTTGGTGGATTTTTTTTAGCTATTTTCTTTCCCACTGGCGTATTTTTCATACCGGGAGTTTTAATTGCTGCAGTGGATTTCGCGACCGTTTCGGCGGAAGGTTCATTTTTATTTGCCGCCTTTTCACCCCCCGTTCCCTTAAGTACTGCTACAGATGCATTTTTTCTGTTGACCCTGGATGCCATGACATGAAGATAGTGTTTTTAAACCCCTGTAACAAATAAGCTATCTTGAAACAATATATAATATTATATTTTGTATCAATGTTAATTAATATTTAAAATCAAAATATCAATATCAAAACAAAACAAGAATACTCAAGATATCATTTACCAAACTTGTATGTACAGTATTGTACAGGGCTTTCCATAAATGGCTATGAGCTAGGTATGGGCCTACAAATGCAGGTAACCTATTTGACAGAAAATCCCTAAATTCATTCTAGTCAGAAGTTAAATGTATAGTTCATTGTAGATATACAGGGTGTATTTTTTCCCTTTCACTAAAAATTTAATTAAAAAAAAACGTGGTGTTTGGTTGCCTTCTTTATTTAAGAGGGAATTAAGTATTTTTTGAACTCCTTTATTCTGTCAGATAAAGAATGTTTTTGTGACAACTTTTGTTCTCAGCCGTATCAGAGATCAAATACTTAAATCAGAGGTCATTTAATAACATTCCCTACCCCTAAATGACAAACCCCCTCTGTCATCTTAAAGTCGCCATTTTGAATTCTTGAATTTTGATTAAATATTTATAATCGGCGATTTCGAAAATACCCAGATGACGATTTTCAGACGAATCAGACCATAAATTACCAAACATATCCGCCATATTGACGCTGCCGTTTTAAAGCGTTTTTCGATCAAATATTTATAATCCGTAAGCTCGGTAATCTTCAGATACCGTCGCTGGTTTCAGTCGAAACAGATAGTAGACAATCTCCAAATTCAAAGTCTAGGCTGTCCGAAAGGGGGTTATGATACAAGAATTACAGACATATATTTGTTACATAACTGGGCCTAGATGATATTTTTACCTCTCATTGAAATTTCTTTATTGCTTGGTTAGAAGGAGACCGAATTATTTTTCTCGTTAATGGCAGGAATCGAACAGTTCCTAGAGCACAAATCGTGGAATAATGAGAAACATTATATACAGCATTTATTTCAAACCAATAATACTGTCATCAGGTACTCTTGTGGGAAAATAACCACTTGAGAGCCCAAAAAAATATTGCGAGTTTGTGAATAATAACTCAATTTGGAACTGTAACTTAGAAATTTGTTTTTAAATGGATGCAATAAAACACAGTATCATGGATTATTCAACTACTTCATGAGTACTTCTAGGCGAAAAAAAAGCTGATATAATTCTGCTTAAAACAAACATAACTAGTTCTAACAGTTTTTGGAATACGCCTTGTAAAAAAATCCTATATTTTTTCATTTTTGGCGCAAAAAACGTATTTTAAATTCTTTAAATTCTTACAATACCCTTGTCTCTAGTCATACGTAAAAATGGCTCGAAGTTGTGTTAAAAATAAAAAAAAAATACAAAAATTTGATTGAAGAAACCGTTAGTATGTAGTAGTTTATCATCTTCTCATCTTGCATAAATAATTAGAACACACTACTATGTCTTCTAGCACTAGTTTCAACTTATAAAGTCTTTGTCAAACAGTGAATCAAAATAGACCAATTTACAGGTGCTCAGAAATTCTATTTTTAGGCAATTTTGGACGGATTTGTATATAGGTATTATAGAGGCTTAGGCAGGTAGATGACAATAATAAACATATCTATGAATATTCAATCATGGATCTTCCGGCTGTAAATAAAGGTGAATATATATAATTTAAATGATCCTTTAACAAATGATAATCCTTATTATTACTGTATTTATAAACTAGAGATTCTAAAATATTTAATTCTAAGCCCTTTCTTGAAAAATGTATAATTTCCATGTCACTGAATCCGAAAAACTATGGTTATTTTTCTAGGCAATGGTTCGCGAATGATGCATCCGTTTTTTTAATCTATATGATCTAAAATATCTAAATGTTCTTGATGCCGTGTTCCGAAAAATCAATTGAATAGGTCTGGAGTTTATAAGTTAAAATGTACTGATTGTAATATCATCTATACAGGACAAAGCAGTAGAAAGAACAATGTTAAAAAAGGGCTTTTTTGGCCCACCCGTGGTAAAATATTACTAATTTTGGCGAAAAATCTCGGGAACACATAACAAACAACCCTTATTTGGGGGTGGCATTGGAATTAATATTAGAACTTGCCACTAGAATTAGAACTACAAGAGGTTATTCTTTTGCTATTAAAATCAATCAAAACTCTAAAAATATAAAATCTAGAAGTAATCACATTATAATCTGATAATAACCATTTAATGAGGAGTTATGGCTTTTTTTGAAATAAATAAATAACCGTACATTAGATATTGTAACTTACACTGTTCTTAAGGGTGGTGAAGGGTGAATTTAGAATTTTTGCTTCTTCTTCTACTACTTAACAAAACTGAGCTAAAGAATAACTTTTGTTGCCACCCTCAAATAAGGGCTGTTTTTTATTGTCTTCCCGATGCTTTTAGCCAATTCGGATGACAAATTATGCAGCACCCCAAAATTCGTAAAAAAAAAGATGGTCTAATGTCACTCTCCAAGTAAGGGTTGTTTTTAATGTGTACCCGATTTATCGCCAAAGCGGATGACGAATTCGTTTCCAGCACCCCAAAATTAGTAAATAAAAGATGGCTTCCACACTTTCCCACGGATAACCAAAAAAATCGTTAATCGAGCATATTTTGAAAGATTGTAATCTTTGGAAAATAATTTTGAGGACTTCCGTGCAATCGAACGTAAAAATGATAATCATGTTCTCTTTTCAGGTAAATCTTGATTTTTCCAATGTACTCAATCCCTTGTAAATCTGCAAAAGCTTTGCAATTATGACAGCATATTGCATTTGCCATTTGCGTTTTTACTGTTGACATCAGACTCAGTGTCAACTATTCTCAAAATACGTAATTAACTATTTTAATACAATTCCGACGAAAACTGGTAATGGTTGTAGCTTGATTAAAAAATTGCAATAGAACTATCACTGAGACAATGTGTGATGCTACCTAACGTGCTATACAGCAAGGGCAGGTCAGCTAGAATAATACATTGGCCACAAACGTCTGTCAAGACACCTTGAATAAGAAAAACTTCATTCAAAAATTAAATTAGCAAATTATGCAAATCTATCTTATTATAATTTTCGGAATGTTATTTTAAATTATAGTCGAAGTAAAGCAAAGCTACACTGAATAAATACATAACACAATATAATTAGAAACTTAATCTTATCGCTTATTTTGATAGCATTAAAATCATTATTTAATAAACTACACTGCTAGAAAATAGGTTGGCTTGTGTCTAAATACTGTGTCGCAGGATAATAATTTAATTAATAACTCATTTAAATCCACTTTAAACGATTTATTCTTACCTAATACTTCTGTTTGAATAATTTAATTGTTGCAATTTTAATTATTTACAATCTTAAATTGGGTTATTTTTCTTTAAATACACATAGAACGTTCAATAAAAACGACGTCGAATAGGCCGTGCAAATGAAAACGTAGATTTGTTATTTCAATTGTTACTGCTAGCGTATATAGGTATAGTATTTTCACAAAACAGAATTTTCATGTGCTAGTCTCACTTTTGCAATATAAGGCGAAAGGTTGAATGATAATGGAAATATTACCTAAATATTGTTTCGGATAACCAAGGAAGGGATTTCCTAATGTTATTTTTGATCACAGTATTTTTTTATGTACTTTGGATCGTTCTCTCAAACTAGCCGAAGAGACAGATAGTGTGAAACGAAAAGAAGGCACCTAGTGGTCTGTCAAAGAAGCGCACGCTTGATCTTACTGAAAATGCGAGGGGAATCATGAAAAATGTTTCTGGACCTCCTGCGCATGTTTTGATCAAGGTGTCGGTTGTTGGCAAATGTCATATTTGTATCCAAGAGTTTTATCAAGTTGATGACGGTTTGAGAAGAATTGTAGAGGAAATCAATGGAGGAATCAATCTTTGGATGTAGTTAAATTCACAAGAGAAGACGAACCTGACAAAAAAAATCCGTTTTTCGATACAATCTTGACTGGAGGTGACAATAATATAATTATTACTGACTGGTACTTAAAACATACAAACTCCTAAAGATATCTTCATTTCCATTCAAATCAGTTTCAAATAAAAATTAATGTTACAAATAATTTAACATTCCGTGAAGTTACTATTTCAAACAAAATTTTCCATAAAATATATACTTACGTATTTTAACATTTTAACAAAAAACAATAAGACATGATCGATTATGACATACAATTTTACTAATTTTTATAATCAATATTTACATATAATATAATACCTATTGCATGTTATCTTTCTTTTTGTTTATTTAGTATGAAATATATTTTAAAACGTTTCATTAATGTAACCCTCAGTGTATTTTACTTCCCACCCGGAGGTATATATAGACGATCGTATTACAGATTGAATTTGTTAAATTTGTTAATTACATAGTAAAGTTTTTGTGTCTCGTCTGTTTTAACTTTTGAATATAATAACTTTTATTTTCTATTGTTATAATAACATAGTTTTATAATGAGAATTATAAGATCGTCGTTCGTAACCTACTCCAGTAAATTTGACAAAAGCAACTACTTGAATGTAAGTAATTAACGCTTTAAAAGAAATTAATTATTGCATAAAATATACAGCGAGTCTTTGAAGAAGATGAAAAAATAATTTTTCAAAACGTCGGCAATTCATTAAAAAAATATTGTTTGATTTCACTGGATCTATGCACCCACTATTTAAAACGTATTTCCATCATACGTAAATATTTTGTTTCAATAAAATGTCATTAATTCGTGTAATAACGTACAAAAAATAATATCCTAATGTGATTCACCGAATGACAACCAATCTGCTTTCATGTGCATCGCCAACTTGACCTCTTTTCTCCTGAGCTCTCGTTATATGCAATATTTGTACGAATTACTTAATTTAACCAAAAATAATATTTAATCTCCGGTTTTTCTGAAGATACTTTGAAAGAAGAAATCTTCGACAGAAGAAATAAGAATTGTTTTGAAACAATTATCAGGAAGACAAAATTTTGAGCGCTAGATAAAGTGTTATTTCTTAGCCTCATTTAGGTGGACAGAGTCCAGATCACAGGGTGTTCCTTAATGACGTGCTAATATTTCAGGGTGTGACCCCTTAGGTTCACATGAACATATTTCCGCAACGGTTTAAATTTTTTGCTAGTGGGTGTTGAATTATTTTTATTCGTTATTTTTTAATATCTCAGAAAGTACTTTAGAGCTTTCAATTTTGGTTTGTGTTAATAGGATATAAAATAACATATTTTAGTTAGAAACGTGGTGTTCCTGCGAGCATGTTCTCTGATATTTTTTATTTTTTACCAAAAAAGTGGTACGCCACTGACATTTTTCCATGTGCGCAATTCGATGCGAAGACAGGCGGAAGTACGTCTATTAAGTGAAGGTGGCTATTTCCAACAATTTTTTATAAAACAAAATTTATCATTCTCAGTGCTAAGTAATAGTAATTAGTTTCAATTTGAATTTAATTGCTTTAATCAAGAATGAGGACAAAAATGCAAGAGGCCGTTTAGAATTGACCAGGCTAATCAGAAAAAATATCCACACGGAAAAATGTCATAGTGGCGTACCACTTTTTGGTAAAAAATATGAAAGAACATGTTCGCAGGAGCGCCACTGGTGGAGCGATAAAATAACTTTTTTAACTAAAATATGTGGTTTTATATCCTATTAACACATACCATAACTGAAAATAATATCTAAAGTACTTTCCGATGTATTAAAAAAAAAAATCAACGCCCTGTAGCAAAAAATTTAAGCCGTTGCGGACATAGGTTGATATGAACCTTTCTTCATAAAATGACCTACACCCTGAAATGTCAGCACATCATTAAGGAACACCCTGTATATTCAAGGTTCAGAGTAATGTGCTTTCTCGTTCAGTTTTTTGATAAAGCTAATTGTTAAAGCGATTCTGCAGAGGGCAATATAGGAGGATCGACAGATCAGGGAGAAGCAGATGTCACGAGGCAAAGAGGGTGCCCTCAAAACACTAGGCTGATGTTGACCATAAAACTGATGGAGAACTTTTGTAAAACCGTGTGCCTAACAGGCAACCACGACAAGTGGCATGGCGCTGTGAGGCGTGCCACACAGCAAAGTGAGGCCAACTAAATAATGTAGGGATCATAAGGAGCTTTGAGTAAGAAGTTATTTTAACCAAACATAATAAGATGTATGTACAGACACTTGAATGAGAAAGTCTTCCGTGTGCACCCGTGCCATCTGCTTTAGTGGATACATATTTTCATTACAAACCCCTTGGCTAGGAAGTGCGCTACAACCGAAATATAAATCGACACATTTCAGCACTTATTAAAATAGTAATATTCCACCAAGTTATATGAAGAGAGACAAATTATTATTATTATTAATCACTTCGTATGCAAATGACCTTTTAGTATTCCCCATAATAATTTTAATATTGTTTGGCTTCATAAAAATTGGCAGGAGTTTATAGAAACGTAGTATTTGAATAGCAAAAACAAAATATCAAAATATTTACTTAGGATAAATAAATCAATTTTAAATAGATAAGGATTACCTCATCATTTCAAAATAACTAGAAAAAGAATATATTCTGCTTACCAGAAACCAGGCCTTCTCAGGTTTACTACAGTTATACTACCTTCCACCTTAACATTCAACTGTACATCGGAAAAATCCTAAAAACTACCAACTACAATTTCTCGAATGTCATCTACTTAAATCGAGAAAGACAAAGAAAAAAGTAGTTTCCACAAACATCAAAATGTTTGAACAATAGACTTGATATTTTCTGATGTTTGCAAAATCCTATAAAGAATATGTTTCAATACAATTAAGCAAACAAATAATAATTCACATTTAAACATGCATAGAGTATATAGGTTCCAATACTAGTTAGATAATAGATAGGTGAAGATCTGTTGTTTTTATCAGTCAATGTCAAATATAATTTTTCATACTTAGTCATCATTGAAATTGTCTTGGTTTTGCATGGAACATCTTTATGCTTTGTGCTTTTCTGATGAGCTCAAAATAAGGGCGAAAAACGTTTCAAAGGTTAAGCTTTTCCAAAAACAGAATGATAGATTTCATGAAAATGTAATCCGTAGGAATGAAAATTTTTTTAAGGCAAGGTAGGCAAATAAATCCATTTTATTTCTTTGTTCTCATTTTTAACTGAATCTTTATATACCGTAGGGGGTTATGTAGATACTAGTTTAACCCGCATGGCCGTAGGGGACTGTGTGGATGCTAGTTGTTGAATGAAAATTTTCAAATAAGAAATTACACAAATTCATTTAAGGAATTTTAATTTGCCAGCATAACCAGAAGTCAGGTTATCGAAAGAATGCAAAGATTTCATTAATATTTTTACACATAGCTTTTCTTTAACTTCTCAGAGATAGTTATTTTTTCTGATGTTTGCAAAATCCTATAAAGAATATGTTTCAATAGACTTGACTATCATCACCAATCGACACTCGTTCCGATAATCATATTGGCATCATCGGGAGGTCCCTCAAACTATTTCAGTTTCTGGTATGTACAGGTTCAAAAGTTAATTAAAAAAACAAAATTGAAAACTACGCATACCACTGATTAGTCAATTAAAATACGGTCAAAATCAGGTAACAAAAAAGCCATATTGCCATTTGCACTCATCAAGAGGTGTCTTACACAGAAATGCATTCGAGTTGTGTCCAAAAGTTGTCCCTCCAGAAATGAAATCAGCTTTCCTTAAAAAAATAATATTCTCTTATGCGTGTTTTTAGTGGGAACTTCATTAGAACATTTGTGCCTATAATTGCTTATCGTTTTATTGATAAACATCCCAACAAAATATTTTCTTTACACTGTTCGACTGGCTTTAAGTTAAATAAGAAATAGATGAACTATAGACTCTTCAATATTATATAGAAACATCTAGCCAGCATCAACAAAGAAATTGTATTGGATATCCGCCTCATCAGGCATTAACATTACTACTGAAAAATCAATTGAATCATTTCTTCAATTTGAAAATGGCGATTTCATGAAATATATCGCGATTTTACGATTTAAGTGCGTTTAAAATAAAACAGCTCAATGCCTGCTAGCGATTTAAACATTTCGAACTCTTCACTATTTTAATGTTGCAACTGTTTATCAAGAATAAATCCGCACCATGTATATATTCTCTAATTACAAATTAATAATTTTAGTTCATGCAGACATTTTTGTTAATATTAAATCAACATACCTTGTATTAAAGTAAATATTTGTTTATTTTACGACCTGTATAAAAATCTATAAATTCTAACATTATATATTCGTTTAGCCTGTGTATTAGATAAATTAAGTTTTAATTTTATTGATGCATGCAAAGTCACAGTTTTATATTTTTATGTTAACATTGGAAGCAAGAAGCAAGTCTTTTATGATTTTTTACGCCAAGAGATATAAAAATCAATGTGACAAAAAGACTGCGAAAAATAAAATCGAACCAAAACAAACTTAACCCTAAACCAAATTATTAATTTTAATGCATTTACGACGACATATGAATTTTGTTCCTTACGCATTCGCCAAATTCTCGAATACCAGACATAACTTGATGAAACTAATAACTGAACTAGATTACCGCCGCGCCCCATAGTGCTAGGAAGTGCTACTAATGTGGACAAAATTCTCTGTCTTCCAATTTTTATCGTCTTGTAATATTTTTTTTAAATGCTCGTAAGAAATAGTACTTCAAAATTCTATTCTATTCTTTTTATTTAGTTTTTAGTAAAAATGAATTTTTCATAGAGAAATTATACATTTCTAGTAAACTATATATATACAGACTGTCTATTTTACGAGGGCCACACCAAATATCTCGCTTAATATCTATTGTAGAAGAATAAAGTTTTAGAAACAGTTATCCCATTTTTTGTGAGCTATACTTCGGCAAAAAGAAATTTGAAATCCATAGCCTACTTTATGAGATATATTACAAAAACCTGAAAAATAGGAAAACCACAAACGGTTATAGCTTCCTTATTTGAGGAGATACGAAAAAAGTTAAAGGAATGAAAGTTGACGGCAAAGACAATAAGAATAATAACGTGTAACAAAAAATCGAAAAATGCAGTTGGCTTTGACATACGCTATTGTGCAAAAATGAAAAATACATATCTCAAAGTAGGCCATGACGCCATTAATTCCGTTATTTTTTTCTCATTCCAACGATATAAAACATGTCACAGAAATTTTAACCGATATTGTCAATATTTAATATTTTACGAATACCACAATTCATATAATTGAATCGTAACAATCAGCTGTGTCATAATTAGTGAAAAACAATGTATACAGTTATTAATAAATTTGACAGATTGTCACTGTTGTATGTTGTATGTTGCGTTGTCGAGTTCTAAGACAAATTTTATATCAGTAATTATGGTGTACACCAATAATAACAAATTCGATATGATTAGCATTTATTGTCAGTGCAATTTTGACGCTGAGATGGCAGTCACGGTTTACGGAGATAGATTTCCAGATGCTCCGCAGCCAAATCGAACTATGTTTAGGAAGTTAGTTCAAAATCTAAAAACGCACAGTTCATATTCAAAAAAAGTAGTAAGGCGAGCGCATGTTGCGGATAATGTAAGAAAAGTGAATAGAGTAATGAATTATGTTAACCAAAATGAGGAAACCTCTTTGAGACAAATTCAGAGAAACTGTCGCATAAAAAAAGACAGTGGAAGAAAAATATTGAAAAAAAACGGATTTCGATGCTACAAAATGAGGAAAGTTCAACATTTAAATGAGGGAGATAAGCCAAGGAGAGTAAGATTTTGTAGATGGTTATTAAATATGAAAAGGAATGACGCGCTGATATGTAGCAAAATTCTTTGGTCGGACGAATCATATTTTTCTAATAATGGATTTTTCAATAGAAATATGCATTATAAGTGGACACGAGAAAATACACATTGGTGCAGAGAGACTGCTTTCCAAGAAAGATTTTCTACGAATGTTTGGTTGGGTCTTTTAGGGACTAAAGTAATTGGACTTTATTTTTATGATGGCAAATTAACCGCTCGTAGATACCTTAATTTCCTGCAAAACGAATTTCAAGATTTTCTTTATGAATTAACAGTGGCAGAAAGATTAAATTATTCATATTTTCAACAAGATGGGGCTCCACCTCACACTGCTGTAATATGTACAAATTATTTAAATCAAGTTATGCCAGATAGCTGGATAGGTACCTATGGACCCATTCTATGGCCAGCTCGATCACCAGATATTACTCCCTTGGATTTTTTCGTCTGGGGTTACATTAAAGACATGGTATTTCAAACTGCCCCTGAAAATATTGAGGACATCAAAACCAGAATTCGAAACGCATGTGAGGCAATTACTCCTGAAATGCTCCAAAATGTAATGAGTGACGTGTCTCGTAGAGCACGTTTATGTGTCAGAATGCATGGTGCACAATTTGAGCATTTGTAGTTAGAAGAATAAATACACACAATTTCTTTTCAATATAGTAGTAGGTAGTACTGTTAAACATAGTTTTTCGTTTTTTTCTTTGGATGTTCGTTTTGTACTTGTATTTTTATTTATGAGATATTTATTGGTTTGTATTAAATTGTAATAAATAATTACGGAATTATAATTATTATAAAGTGAATTTTTATACTATTATGGCACAGCTGATTGTTACGATTCAATTATATGAATTGTGGTATTCGTAAAATATTAAATATTGACACTATCGGTTAAAATTTCTGTGACATGTTTTATATCGTTGGAATGAGAAAAAAATAACGGAATTAATGGCGTCATGGCCTACTTTGAGTTATGTATTTTTCATTTTTGCACAATAGCGTATGTCAAAGCCAACTGCATTTTTCGATTTTTTTGTTACACGTTATTATTCTTATTGTCTTTGCCGTCAACTTTCATTCCTTTAACTTTTTTCGTATCTCCTCAAATAAGGAAGCTATAACCGTTTGTGGTTTCCCTATTTTTCAGGTGTTTGTAATATATCTCATAAAGTAGGCTATGGATTTCAAATTTCTTTTTACTGAAATATAGCTCACAAAAAAATGGGATAACTGTTTCTAAAACTTTATTCTTCTACAATAGATATTAAGCGAGATATTTGGTGTGGCCCTCGTAAAATAGACAGTCTGTATATAGGGTGCTCCTTAACAGCGTGCTAATATTTCAGGGTGTGATTGCTTACTCATTTTATGAAGAAAAGTTCATATAAACATAATATGTCCGCAATAGCTTGAATTCTTTGCTACAGGGTGTTAAAATTTTTTTAATCGTTATTTTTTAATATTTCAGATAGTACTTTAGATATTATTTTAAATTTTGGTATGTGTTAGTTAATAGGATATAAAATTACATATTTTGGCTAGAAAAGATATTTTATCGCTCCACCAGTGGAGCTCCTGCATTTTTTTTCTATACTCAAAAAACAGTTAGAAAAATGCAATTAATTGTTGTTGCTGTTTTTTGATAGTAAAAAATTGTGATACGGTGGGGGGAAAACTGACGGAAATTACTGTGTGCATGTGTAATTAGTTTCAATTTGAATTTAATTGTTTTAATCAAGAATTGTGCGTCTGACGAGAAATACAAAAAAGACCGTTTTCATGTAGAATTGACCAAGGTAATCAGAAAAAATATCCGCATGGATGCCACTGGTGGAGCGATAAAATAACTTTTCTAACTAAAATATGTGGTTTTATATCCTATTAACACATACCAAAATTGAAAATAATATCTAAATAGGCCGGTTGTCGTAACTTTTTTAGATCAGAAATTTAAAACAGAAATTTCATTGACTATTCTTATAGAAAAAATTGCGCTGAACACGATGGGGACATTAAAAATTATAAAACACAGGCTTCATTGTTAAAAGCAATGGTTTTTAGAAAGAAATCTCATTTTTTGGTGTTTTTTTACTTTTTAATGTAAACGGTGCGTCGGGCAAAAAAATTCAAGATATAAAAAACGAAGATTTTATCAATACGCGTCGCCTGAGACTTATAGCGACCTATTATATCTTTGACCGTTCAATTATTATAAACAAATTAGGGTCCTAAATTAACAACCTTTGTTCTGTCCAACAAAAGGTAATACGGATATTTCCTTGTGGTCAAAATGTTGCATTTTGTTCATAGAATTTAGTTTTTTTCTGTGTCGATATCTCGCGTATTTTGCAATTGTTTAAACAAATAAATTAATTTGTTTATTAAGGATTTGCGAATTTCCATGGCATTTCTTACACTCTCCACCCCTGCAAATCGATAAACATTGATAAAAAACTACCATCTATGTGATCTTGCCCCTTTTTTCTTTTTCTTTACCCCTCGCCATTGTTTAAAAAAAAATGTTTAATAATAGTTATCACTATTATTACAAAGAAAACCTAATAACTTTTTATACACAGTGGTCATTCGACAGCAAAAATTCAATTACAGGTGCCAAATATGGAAGGCTTACGCAAATACTTTTACAAATGCCCACCATATTTGAATTATTTCTTGGGATGACCACCCTGTACATTTTCAATAAAACTATGATAGGTGCATTCGTAGGTGCATATGCCACATATCATTGCCATCGGTCACATTTTCAGTTCCACATTCATGCTGTGGAGTGGAAGTATAGCAGTGATTTAAAAAAAATCTCTTATTTTATCAATTCTATAGTAGTGGTAAAAAAAAATTAGATTTTTTAAAAGAAATTTTCAATTTTTTATTTTATTTTAGGTTTAGAATGCCATGAAATTTTAAATTTGACCAAAAAATTTTTTTTCCGTCTATTCTAGTGGTAACATTTTTTTCAAAAATGTTGGTAAAAAGAAATTTCCATTTATTCGATGGTAGTTGGTAAATAAAAGTACAAATTCTTTCAAAAAAATTTAATTTTTTTTTTTAACTAGGTTTAGAATGCCATAAAACGTAGAAATTTTAAATTTGAGCAAAAAAAAACGTTTTTTCCATCTATTCTAGTGGTACATTTTTTTTTTAATGGTGAAAATATTTAATTTAATGATGAAAATTTTTTTTCCGAAGTAGGTTAAAAATATCACGAAACGTGGAAATTTTAAATATGAGCAAACATTTTTTTTCATCTATTCTATAGTAGTGATAGAAAAGATTACAAATTTTTAGAATGCCATGAAACGTGAAAATTTTAAATTTGAACAAAAAAAATATTTTTTTTCTGATATAGGTCTAGAATGTCATAAAACGTGGAAATATTAAAATTTGTGAAAAAAAAATTCATTATTTATTCCCTTTAGACGGTATATTTTTCAGTAAAAGTTTAACCACTTCTTCGCCGATAGTAGCGTGAGGTACCTACCAAATTTGACTGTTCTCCATCAAGTAGTTTTTTTTGTTAATGCACCAACAGACAGACAGACTGACTGACAGAATTGAAAAACCTATATTTTCGTAATCTACATGATTTAAAACGTGAAAACCCGAAAAAATCTCGGAGGGTGATTTTTTCTCGAATACAATACTTCCCTTCGGTATGCGAGAGAAATAAAAGGAAATTTTGAGCCTAGATAGACCTCGAGCCGTTAACTAGAACCGGAGATATAGATCATTTTGCTATTTTTTTTATAATAAACTCTTTCAAATCGAAACCGATGCATCAAGCACGCGCTTTTTTATTTCGCGATATTACAGTTTTCAGTTGTGTTTCCTACATAAAACGTATCTATGCCTAAACCTAACCTACTGCTTTTTTATTCCTAAACTCTGTTATCAAGAATTTTCGTGCTACCTAGGAATATTTAAAATTATTCCTAGATTACCTCAATTAGTCCATTCAAAACGGAGGGGGGTGGGGGGCAGGAAAGAATACCAGTCTGAAACTACTTTGACCATACGTTTTTTGGGAACACCCCTAAAAACGCCAAAATTTGCAAAGGTTTAGACCAAATATAGCCAAATTATATGATTAGGGCTAATCAGAAAGGGTTAAAGGGTAAAACTACCCCCTCCTACCTCTCATTTTAAGGGTTGACAATATTTTATTTTTGCCTAAGAGAGCCATGTATCCAAATTTGAAGTTTAAAGTAAATACATATTTTTTAACAATTTACAAATAGGGGTCGTTTTACCCCTTAAAGGTTGACAATAATTTACTTTTGCCCGGAAATGCACATTCAACCAAATTTGAACTAAAAAGTAAAAAGGAAATATTTTCAAAAATTTTTTAAATTTTAAGTCGATACTGGGGTGGTTATTTTATCCCTAATCATATAATTTGTCTATATTTGGTATAAATCAACCACCTTTGTAAATTAATATTTAAAAAATGGGATTTCATTGGATCATTTTTGATTTTTATTAAAATCATCGCAAAGACCTCTAAACTGGGAGTGTTGTGTTTTTGGGGGTGTTCCTCAACTTTTAAGACTCGGTTTTCGTAATCAGCGACTCAAAAAACGTATAGTTAAAGCACTTTCAGCCTGGTGTTCTTTCCTGGACCCTTTCGCGTGTTTTGAATAGACTAAATAGCAAATGCACGTTTACGAATAAAAACGCGGTAGGCTGTGCCATACGTCACTCTGCAACAACAGAAAACAAAACACAATCAGGTGTAGGTACCTACACATTTCGAAATAAAGACGCGCGTGTGTGATGCATCGGTTTTGTGGATATAAAAGTTTGTTATAATTATGTGATATTAGTGTAATTATTAGTGAATAAGTGTATTAACTATGGAAAGCAGCCTCTGGTTCCAAGTTCTAACCTTACAATGCTGTTGTAGTGCAAGGTAGGTGTTTTCATTTGAATGTATTGTCGAGTCAAAAAGATTTGAAGTGTCTAATGTAAAAGTGTGTGTGTTAAGTTAAAAAATCAAGTAGGTAAATGGTAATGGCTTCTGAAATGATAAAGAATAGGGTGTAGAAACTGCAATGTTTACTACAAACTAGTATGCTAGTACTTACCTCAGATAAAAATTTATTAATTAATCAGGGTTGTTGGTAACTCCTTAAAAATAAAATGGCTATATTTAATGGAATAATTTTCGCCCAACTAAAAATGTGTGATTTTTTCAGAGCAATTTCATACGGACAATGCTTTTAATTAATAATAACAATAGTTGTGACATTTTTCAATGAATATTGAGCTGATTATTTATGAACACAATATATTTATATTTTTTTGTTCAGTTAGTACCTAGGCATATTGGTAAGTAGATACGTTTTAGTTTTAAATCGTGTTTTATTTTGTCAACACTAGATTTTATATATTAGAAACAAAATGATACATTTGTTACAGGTCCCTTTAAATGTTATTTTAATATTTAAAGGTTTAAGTACCTAACTATGTTTGTGAAGTGCCGGAAACTCATAATAGGCTAAACGGCAGGGAGGGAAAAATGCTAAAAAATAAATTTTCGGCCCATAGACGAGATTATTCTTGGAACCACTTCTAAAGCTTTTAGCCCGGGAGGCAGCGACAGTTTTCGTGAAATTATTTCTATAAAGCTAGATTCTTTTCCAAAGAGAGTTTAGATAGTATCTATAATGAAGGTGCATTTCTACCAAACTCTTAGTGGTGATGAGTAAAAAATTAAACATGTTAGATGGACGAAAATTTCGTTTTTCGAATTATCAGCAATTGTCAAAAAATGACGATTCGCCTTTGCTCCTGCCGGCCCCAATTTTCGATTTTCACCTCGCGATTCACGTTGTACGGTCATTGCCGACCTTCTCCTCGCCATCGAGACAGAACAGGTCTCCGATCGCAGTATTTATTCAGTTCTTACGTTTGAAAAATTGACTTCCGGTCGTGCTAATCAGCGACTATTTTTAAGTGGTTTCCCGAGTTCGAATCCCGCCCGGGGATACTTTTTTTTTTCGTTTTAAATTTTTTGGCAGATATTTTTGATTCTATAATTGCTATTCGCTCCTTTCTAACGCATTTCTCGGAGAAGTTTTGCCTTTTCCGCCGCGGAATATTTATCTGAACTATTTTTATGTGACATTTTTGCAACGTCTACCAAAGATTTAGCAACCCTATAGCGGGGGTAGAATGGGATTTTGAATCGAAATAGTGTAGATTAATATTCCGTGGCGGGAAATGCAAAACTTCTCCGATAAATGCAATAGAACGGAACGAAAGGCAATTATAGAATAAAAACTGTCTGCCGAAAAATTGAAAACAAAAAAAAAGTATCCCCCGGCGGGATTCGAACTCGGGAAACCACTTAAAAATAGTCGCTGATTAGCACGACTGCAAGTCAATTTTCAAACGTAAGAACTAGAGGAATACGGCGATCGGAGACCCCTATGTCTCGATGGCGAGGAGAAGGTCGGCAATGACCGTACAACGTGAACCACGAGGTGAAAATCGAAAATTGGGGCCGGCAGGAGCGAAGGCGAATAGTCATTTTTTGACAATTCGAAGAATGAAATTTTCGTCCATCTAACATGTATGCACTATCATTATAGATACTATCTAAACTCTCTTTGGAAGAAATCTAGCTTTATAGATATTAACGCGAAAAATCAGTCGCTGCCTCCTGGGTTATTTTGAAAAATGATATCCTGTTGGAATTTTTGAAAAGTCGCAATTTTGTCCGATTTTATGAGGTTTTCTACGCGTGAACCTTTTTATGCGCGACATAAATAAACAAATATCTTGTTATATTTTTAATTTTGACTTTAGAGAATCCGCTCTTGCATATCTAAAAAGCTGCTATGTTTTTACAAGTTAAAAAAAAGTTTGTCCTATAATGCAGGAGTCGAGATAATTTTTTTTTCAAAAAATTCGCGAGGGCGTATTATACGTCGCGCGTCGTACAGTGGTCAAATTTATAGAGGTGGAACTTTACTACTAGCACTTTCAATAAAAAAATATTCCAGTCCTTGATTGTGTTTAACAGTATTGAAAAACAATCGGCAAAGTTTATTACTAAAGTTGTTTATTTATGTCGCGCATAAAAAGGTTCACGCGTAGAAAACTTCTTAAAATCGGACAAAATTGCGATTTTTCAAAAATTCCAACGGGATATAATTTTTCAATGGTTTTTTGAATTTTCTAAATGAGTCTCCCAATTATAAACGGATAATACAAAAAATGGCACAATTGTTAATTAAGGATTAGAAAAAAAATATATCGTTAATTACTCAAAACGTAATAAATCGATCTACTGAATTTTTGTACATTATCGGGACAACATAGACGCCATTTTTAGCCATCTATGTGCAGTTGTTTTCGAGTAAACATATAGTGAAAATAACGTGTTTTGAAATATTTGGAAGCCATTTGCAAGTTAACAATTGCACATAGCGACCTTTATCGGTGCACATTTTTTAGAGAATTTGATAACGAACAATTTTCCTAATGCATATGTTTGTTTTACTAAAAGTTAGCAGGAACGGAGATATTTAAAGAAATATAGAAAATTTAGGGTGTTTAACTACACCCTAAAATGAAGCGAGTCCAAAAATAATCTCGCTTATGGGCCAAAAATCGTATCAAAATCCCTCGTAATCTAGTCTATAAGAAAATATCATTAATAAGTAGTGATCATTCCTAGAAAGGCGGTTTTCTTACATTTAAAATTTGTGTAAAATTGCTATTGCCAAAAAGGAAGATTTATAGATGTTTATTTTTCTTGAACAGCACGGATAATATTTTTTAAAGTAAGATATCTAGTAAAAGTCTAAACTAAAAAGAGTAAAATCACTCCCCACCCCCTGGGAAGGGGTTGTGGTTGATAGAATTCAGCCTTAAGACTTGTCCCAAACTTTTCTTGGCTGTCACCCTTTTCGTATAGTTCGACTATTATTAAATTTGTATTCCCTTCTAAGTGTTGCCGAGCTCTAATGAAAGTATTCACACGAAAGGGCCCACCCTTTTTGGTCATTTAAGGGGATAGGAAGGGTCAAAGCCGCCTAAAAGTATTTTATCCGTCATTGGCACCCTCGAAAACGGGGGTAAAAGTTTCAGCGAGAAGAGATATATTTTATAATTTTCTTTCTCACCCCCTGGGAGGGTAGATTCAACTCCCAAGATTGGTCACGGTCATGTCTCTGACAATAAGCTTCGCCCTTTATCAAATCCCTGTCAAATTCGTATTAAAACCCCCGCCGCGCCGTCGCGCGGCTGTGCACAAAAACCGATAAAAGGGATAATAATTGTTAGTCGTTTGAAGGGGTGGCACTGAATAAAAACTTTTTTTACCCTCATATTCGTGTTCAGTACTCTCGAAAACGGGAGGGGGGAGTGCACCATGTTTATAACAAAATCGGGCCAAAATTCCAACTCATTGTCTCCACTATACATCGAAATGTTGCGCTTACGGGTCTCGGCTTCGCTAAGCACGAATTTCATAGTATAAATTCAATGGCGGAACCAAAATGGATGACCTAAATTTGAAAATCGTAAAGAAATACATAAAACTTTATTACTTATTTTGGGGCTTTTTAAGTTGGTGATTACGATTACGCATTTCAACACACATACAAACACACAATAAATTATGCAATTTTTTGTCTTCGGGTACCTACATAACTTTTTTTTTACTTTTTTTTCTTAGTACGTATATTTAAAAAAACCATAAGAGTATCTAAGTAGAACCGCAACAAGACTATTGCTATTAATTTTCAGTCAATAATTTCAGTGGTTTGCAAAATATCTAGATCTAAAACTACGAAATAGGAAGATTAACATAATTACTTCCACATCCACGTAGTAGATTGGAAGTATAGTAATCGCAAAAAAATTTTCAAAAATTTTTATTCGTGAAATAGGTTTAGAATGTCATGAAACGTCGAGATTTTAAATTTGAGCGAAAAAAAATTTTCTGTCTGTCTGTAACTTTTTTTTGTCCGCACGTTTTCTCCGGAACGGTTAAAGATATTGAGTTGAAATTTTGTACACGTATATATTATAACGAGGTCTGGAACTGAATTGTTTTTTGAGGATATCCGGTGAAGGGTTGGGGGTTAAATAGGGGTAAATATGGGAAAATAATTAAAGCAAGCTTGTAAGAGTACAGAAACTTGAAATTCGGTGTATGTACTAGAAGTTAATGCCTCAGATTTTTTTATAATATTTTTCAACCCCCCACCACCCCTACCCCATTAACGGGGTTGATAAAATAAAGTTGAGATATTCATTTGAAATTTCATACACGTATATATTATAACGACGTCTGGAATTAGATTATATTTTGAGATGATTCCGTTGAAGGGTTGGGGGTTAAATAGGGGTTTATAGGGGAAAATAAGTAAAACAAGCTGGTAAAAGTACAGAAATTTGGGATTCGGTGTATATACTAGAAACGGAGGTCTCAGGTTTTTTTATTAGTATTTTCCATCTTCCCACCACCCCCACTCCCTTATTAAGAGTTGATAAAATTAAATTTAAATTTTCATTTGGATACATTTATGTATTATAACTATATCTGAAACTAGATTATATTTTGACATGATTGCGTGGAAGGAGTGGGGGTAAGTAGAGGTAAATAGGGAAGAATAAGTAAAACAAGCTGGTAAGAGTACTGCAACTTGAAATTAGGTGTATGTTCTAGAAGCCAAGGCCTCAGATTTTTTTATAACATTTTTCAACCCTTCCACTACCCTTACTACATTATTAAAGGGGTTGATAAAATCAAATTGAGATATTCACTTCTAATTTGGTAGACGTATATATTATAACGACATCTGGAACTAGATTATATTTTGGGATGATTCCGTAGAAGGGTTGGGGTTAATAGGAGTAACTAGGGGAAAATAAGTAAATCAAGCTGGTAAGAGTACAGAAATTTGGGATTCGGAGTATATACTAGAAGCCAAGGCCTCAGATTTCTTTCTAATAATTTTCAAACTCCACCACCTCCCCTTTATTATTAAAGGGATTGATAACATCAAATTGAGATATTCACTTGAAAGTTAGTTAGTACACGTAGGTATGTATTGTAGTGACATTCAATTGAGATGACTTCATTGAAGGGGTTGGAGGTGGTAGATTGTCAATAGTGGAAAATAAGTAGGATAAACTAGAAGCTTCATTTTTAACGTATATGGTAGAAACCAACTCCTCAAACTTTTCTATGACATCTGCCCCAAATATTATTCAAATTCTATGACCAATAATTTCCACATACTAGAGTGCAAATATAGTCAAGATGTTTCCTTTAAAGTGACTTGGATGAAGAATCTGGATGTGGAAGTAGTGATTCCTTAGGCAGCGGTTTTTTTAAATTTAAATCTAGCTATTTTGCAAACCACTGAAATTATTGGGTGAAAATTCATGTTATACTTGTTATGAGGATGTACCTATAGTTTTTTTTAAATATACGTACTAAGAAAAAAAATAATAGATATTTCCATATCGGATGTCTCCTTCTAGAGAATGGCCACCTTAGGGGACTAGCTTGTTTACGCACTGGGATTAGTCAATCTTTTTCGTGCAAGCCAAGCAACATAGTCATCAGATATTGTCTAAATGTTATTTGTGGCATTATTTTAATTTTTTCTTCAATTCATCAGATTTTTAAGTATTTTACAAGTTACTTTTATTAATTCATAGTGTTTCGCCAATTTTGGCGATTATTTTAATAATTGTGCAATAACATTGAAATTAAATTTTATAACGTGGTAAAATCGAATTTAATTAATTGTTGTGAGTGAAAATGAGTTATGAACGGAAAATCTGCCCACCCCCCCATATTTTTCTAATATATTGTTCGGCTATATCCTTCTATAATTTTATTACAAACACGGTATTCCCATGCTGAAGGTTGTGCGATGTGCGAGGCTCAAGTTGTTGATTTGGTCACTCTTATTTAAAATAATGGTCCTATTTAATGTTACTATGCGATGTGCGTTGTGCGGTGCGCAGACGTGGCCATGCACTTAGGCAACAGTTTTTGAATTTCTTTATTTTGTTGACATAATATTAAAGTGACAAACAATAAAAACAAAGATGAATTACTAACTGGGACTTTCCTTACCCCTACATGTCAGAAGGCACAAATTACCCTATTTGAAATATTTTAGAGAAACAATATGGCAGTTAACAGTATGCTCTTTCAATGACATGATGGCATCTACAAGAATCGTTCATCTAGGGTAGAAAATAGTTTGTTTATTTCTTAAATATCTACTTAACGGAAAATGTATAATATAAGTTGTATTAAATAATCGCAATGTCCAATTTAATAGATGTACCGTGTGCCCATGAGATCAGGCACACCCCCACTGTTTTCTTTAGTTTCAAGACAAAAATTTGAAAATATAGTACAGGACATTTAGGTACATTAGTTGACGTAATCAAACTCAAAAATAACTTCCGGCTTAAGCTGTAGTACTACTTACTTTGTTGTAAATAGCACCCTGTATATTTTTTGAACGTATCTAACAAAGGATTGAATTATCTTTACGATATTTTCAAAATCAAAATAAAATCATAAAAAATTGAAAAAAGGATTTTTAAGTAATTACTCATCGGGCTTGAAAATCATAGTTGAGTTTACAATATCTACTAAATGCCCACAGTATTTAACGAACATGTATTCTTACACATTTTTCACTTACGGTGGCCATTCCCTAGAAAGAGACATCCGATAGGGAAATATTTGCTATTTTTGACCATAACTTTTTTTTCTTAGTACGCACATTTAAAAAAACTATAAGACTACCTAAGTAGAACCTTAACAAGACTATTACTAAGAATTTTCACTCAATAATTTCAGTGGTTTGCAAAACAGATTTAAATTTAAAAGTTATATTAGGTAATCTTCCTATTTCGTAGTTTTAAATTAAACTATTTTGCAAACCACTGAAATTATTGAGTGAAAATTCATAGTAATAGTCTTGTTAAGGTTCTACTTAGGTAGTCTTATAGTTTTTTTTTAATATACGTACTAAGAACAATAACGGAAAAGTAACGGCCAAAAATAGTAAATATTTCCCTATCGGATGTCTTTTTCTAGGGAATGGCCACCTTAAAACAAATATTTAATGAAAAATAAAGGGTCCAAAACTCACTTCTTTAAACGGCACCCTGTATATTTCTTACATGACTTCGGTAGAGATTTAAATTGGCTTTTCAATGCAATTTTTAAATTTAAAATTGGCCCATCAATCGACGTGAAATTACATTTGGAAATTGGGGAAAGCACAATGAAGTTTTGGCGTTTTTATCAGCAATTAACATCAGCACTGTATTTTTGTGGGCCATTTTTGTTTCGAATATGGTTTCTAAACAACCATTATAATGATAATTCAAATAATAATAATAATAATAAAAGATTAAAAGTTACCAATACTAATCTGGGTATGTCAAAAAATGTATTTTTATGTCAAATATTCTGTACCCTACTTTCAAATTTTTATCTAGAAAAATAAAGTAAAAGTGTAAATGCTTAAGCTTATGCTGGTCGTTGATTTACTGTAATGTGGACCACGCCTGTTATGCGGGAAGCGATATTAGTAGTCTTATTTAAGCGCCACAAGGGATGGGCACCCTGGACTGTTGTAGAAGGATAACATCAGGACTATATAGCTAACAAACTTCGAATTTCAATCAATATTTTGGGTTGTGAAAGTTCAACCTATAAGAACTCGAATTATTCTTAATTAAAAACTTTTTTCTCATTTTTAAACAAATTTTAAAAAGTTCTCAATTTCACCTGTATATCGGTGTCTCTATTTATCTTATCCGATTATGACTGAAGCGATTTTTCTGAAGCTTTTAACAATTTATAGTTCTCCTCTCCTACTTCGGTTTTAGGCAAGGTTCATTGTCTGAATTCGTATAGTTAACAGGATAAAGATGTAATTTTAACTAATTATGTACACCAGCGCATTCGCCAAATTTTATATAAGTGGCGATTCATTTGGGAGTTCGACATGCTATTATCAAAATTTTTTTTTGTTCATTATGTCGAAGCTAAAGATAAGTCCAATAATAAGCGCAATAATAGTATATTATTCAACGAGCATATAATGATGGCTATTATTCACGATGGTAAAGTTTAAGTAAATCACCAGAGTGAATAATAGCCATTATATGCGAGTAGAATACTATACTTTGTCCACGACTATTAAATATTTAATATTTATTTAATTTATGTTCATTTCATTTCTCCAATGTAAGAAAGATTCATACGTCATCATATATAATTTTTTCGATTTTTTGGGCAACGACTTTATTGACGCGATTTTTGCAGCTTCCTTTATCTCTGGCGGTGTCAAATACATCTCGTTTTCACTGTCAGTATCAATTTACTTAATTTTATTAGTCTTTTCAGTACCCATATGTATAATTATTGTAAATAACGTTGGCGTTGAAATGGCACAAATTTTGACGTTTCAAATCAATTACAGAATTACGCTTTGACACATTGTCATGGCTTACTAATAAAATAATATACAGTTTGTAGGCACGTAGGTAAATGGTTTCAAAAACAATGTTGGGTATTGCCGCGTGTTGCTAATACGCGATGCTTTGAAAAAAAACTTACTAATGTAGTTTTTGAGTGTTAATTAAAGTACCTCTTCGGCACCTACCATTTTAATGCTTCCTAGAAAACTTAGAGAGACAACACTTGTCTCTTGGTTGCTGCAATTTTGACATTTTAAATTTTTAGTAGAAAAGTCACTAATGTCATTTCTTAACTGACTGTCCTCATTATTCACTGGAGGGAATAATGGATAGCATTATCATTGAGGAAAAACATATATAATGAGTATATTATTTAATAGTCGTGGACAAAATGCTTTATACAAAATTGCGACATTTTTTACCTTAAAATTGATTGATTAAAAACGTACTTAAGTCCGTGTAATTTTTTTATAGCACATTCCATGATCCGTACTCGTTATTAACATCCAAGATAAAATTTCTAATGAGAAAATTAAATATGCGCAATTTTCATCTCGGACGTTTTATGTTATTTTGTCATTCGAAAAATAAACATGAAGTCATAAAACCCAAAAGTACAATTCTTGGGGTATTTTCATGTTTTCTTTTTTTTTGGTCACTATATCTAACAATCTAACTCTGTAAAGAAATGTGACAGGGCCATTCTTGTACATAGTGTAACAGTGAGTCAAATTATATAGACCAAGCTTCCATGGCAACAAAGGTACCCCATCGAACACCTCAAAATTTAAAAGATGGAAACGGTTGCAAAACGTGTAAAAATCACGTTAAACATTTGTTAATTATTATTTTCATGAATTTTTGAATTTAGTTTAAAAAAAAACGATTCTACTTTCCATAACACCAGCTTGACGTTTTCTCAATTTGTGGTAAATAATGAACCATTCTTGAAAACATTTGTCTGTCTGACAAGTTTTGTTATTAACTTCTGATAGACCTTTTGTTATAAATTATTTTTTCCGAAAATCGTTCGTAAATATTGACATTTCTGACAAAATTTTTAGAAGCAAAAGTCAATAGTTCCTTACATTTAGTCGTTAGAAAATGTTCATTTTTACTTCCTTCGCATACCAAAGGGAAGTATTGTTTTCGAAAAAAAAATCACCCTTCGAGATTTTTTCTTATTTTGACGTTTCAGATCACGTAGATATCGAAAATATAGGTTTTTCAATTCCGTGAGTCTGCCTGTCTGTTGGTGCATTAACTAAAAAACTACTTGACGGAGAGCAGTCAAATTTGGTAGCTAGTTGACGCTACTGTCAACGAAGAAATGGTTAAACTTTCACTGGAAAATATACAGGGTGGGCCGTCTAAAGGGACTAAATAATGAAAACATTTTTTTTTTTGCTCAAATTTAAAATTTCCACGTATCATGACACGCTGAACCTATTTCTGAAACAAAAATTTTAAAAATTTTCTACCACTAAAATAGATGAAAAAATATTTTTTTCGTTGTTCAAAGTTAAAATTTCCACGTTTCATGGCATTCTAAACCTATTTCAAAAAAAATTTAGAATTAAAAAAAAAATTAACCACTAAAATAGTTTAGTAATTTTTTCTCTGTTCAAATTTAAAATTTCCACGTTTCACAGCGTTCTAAACTTATTTAAAAAAAAATTAGATTTTTTTTTACCATTTTTGATCAAATTTTACCACTAAAATAGATGGAATTTTTATTTTCTTTGTTCAGATTTAAAATTTCCACGTTTCAATGGCATTCTAAACCTATTCAAACAAAAATTTTTTTTTTTTAATTTTAATTTATTTATCACTACCTACTACAGAATAGATGATTTTTTTTGCTCAAATTTAAAATTTCCACGTTTCATGACATTCCAAACCTATTTCGGAAAAAAAATGTTTTTCACCAACATTTTTGAAAACATTTTTGCCACTAAAATAGATGGAACATTTTTTTTCTTTACTCAAATTTAAACTTTCACGTTTCATGGCATTCTAAACCTATTTTTAAAAAAACAAAAATTTAAATTTGGAATATTTTTTTAACACTACTATGGAATAGAAGGAAACTTTCTTTTTTGCTCAAATTTAAACTCGAATTTAAAATGTCCACGTTTTATGACATTCTAAACCTATTTCAGAAGAGAAATATTGAAAATTTTTTTACCAACATTTTTGAAAAATTTTAAAAAATGAATTTTTGTTAGCCACCACTATACTTCCACTTCACTACGTGAATGTGGAATTGAAAATGTGACAGATGGCAATAATATTTGGCATATACGCTATTATGCTTTTATTGAAAAATGTACAGGGTGGTCATCCCAAGAAATAATTCGGTAATGGTGGACATTTATAAAGGTATTTGCGCAAGCCTTGCATATTTGGCACCTGTCGTTTAGTATTGAACTTTTGCTGTTGGATGAGCACTCTGTATATTTTTTTGACCAAAACTTATCAGGTTCTCTTTGTAATAGTGATAACTATATTCCGATTATTATTTTCAACGTCATTTCGTAATTATTAATTTTTTAGAGGGGCCGCCATGCACAAATAAAGAGGGAAGTTCTGTGTAAATACCTTTACCGATTTTTGTACTATAAGGTCCTTACAGTTATTATTTATGTACTACGAAAATGATTAAAACCGTTTTTCAGAAAAGTTGGAGGAGTTCCAGAAATGGAAAATTCATCCTCGCTTATCATTGCTTCGCACTTTTAACTACTACTATACTTTGAAATTTCGAAAACCAACAATTAAACTTCTATATGTTAAGTTTGACAATTCAAACGATACGTTTCCATAGTTACGCAACAAGTGATACTATGAATAAAATTAATCATGTTTTTTTCAATAAGATTTTAATTTCATTCGTTTTTTAAACGATTTTCGGAAAAATAGTATGTATACCTCCTACGAAAAGCCATATTCCCGGATGACAGTGAAGATTGCTTGTCGATTCGCAAGCTAAGACAAGCAACACGCATACTATTTTTATGAAAGTGCACTGCATAACACCTCCTTGATTTTAGTTTTAAAATGAAATTTAAGATCTTTTCTGTTTATTACAACTTGTCTGGCTGACAATTTTTGTTAATTAATTTGTCAGACTTCATTTTGAATGCGCAGCATCAATGCATCAGAATAAATCACTGGCGTCTTGTAACACCATAAAAAAAACAACTGAAGCTTAAGATCTCCTTTATGCATAAAAATTAGTCTGTCATTGGGAAAATGTTTTCCACCACGTCAGACATTAAAAAATGAGGTCGTGGTCACTCGCGGTACTTAAAAAATGAAGTCTGTCGTAGTGAAAAACATTTTTTCGCTGACAGATCAATTTTTCTGCATAAAAGAGATCTCAAAGTTTATTACAGAAAAAAATAAGGTGGTGTTTCGACGCGGCCATTGTAAAAGCCATTGTGTCACAGCGTTTAAAAATTAAATCTGACATGGTAAAAAACAATTTTTATTAATGGAATAAAAGGAATTTTGTCCAAAGCTAGCAAGATATTAATAGTAAATAGTTCGTTAATGTCTTTTTTGAGACAAAACTATGATAATGCAACAGTAAAATTTCAAATTAGAATTTCTAAAATAGAATCATAGAGGTAATGGTAATTACACAGGTTTACAAAAAAAAAGTTGTCTAGATCTGGAGTCAGACCATACGTTTCTTATGTATTTTTCGACGCTGAATTCGAGTTTTCCTCTATTACGCCAGGATTTTGAGATTTTAACCTAAAAGTTAAACATATTTGAGGTTATGTAGCTTTGAGATTTTTTTTTCTCAAGAAATCATGTATGGGATCTTAAAGTACAAATCTTCATCTTTACAATGCCGTAGAGTTTGCTCAAATATCTTTTTTCGCTGAGATATCGAATTTTTAAAATATGTCTGTTCATATAATATCTTCTCATTACATTTAATTAGCACAGAAACCTTATGGTCATTATTTAAATTGCAATATCTCGGCTAAAAAAAAGATATTTTAGCAAACTCAACAGTATTTTCAAGGTGAAAACTTGTACTTTAAGATCCCACACATGGTTTCTTGAGAAAAAAAATTCTCAAAGCTAGATAACCTCAAAATGTCCAACTTTTAGGTTAAAATATCTCAAAATCCTGACGTGATAGAGCAAAACTAAAAACAGATTCGAATTCAGCGCCGAAAAATACATAAGAAACGTATGGTCTGACCCCAGATACAAAAAACTTTTTTCTTTTTGCAAACCTGTGTTATTGTTATGTAAAAATTTTGATACACAATATATAATGTTTTCATTGTTTCTATGCTTTTGTTTCATAAAATTTATGAATTTAACAACAAAAATTCGTGAAAAGAATATATACATTTATTATGAGTAAGTAGGTAGGTACCTATTTTTGTATCACAGTATATGACATCTAGAGATGTAACTTAGAAATAACAATTTTTCTCCACACTATTTTTAATACGTATTTCTTCAAGTTACGACGAAAAACTGTATGACTCTTTCAAGCGAAAACAATAACAACAATTAATTCTTAACTCTGGTAGAAACTGCTCTTATAAAATTATTTATAAAAGTAATACGAGTTCCACAACTATCATAAAATATCAAACAATGAATTTTATTTTTTCCCAAGACGAGTGCAGCCATTGATTTATACTTCTTGAATCATTGATGGCATAATTTTACGTTTTACTCCTTGCAATATATATATAAAGGATTTAAATTTTTTAATATTGTATTACATGCTCAAGTTGGGAACAATTGTATCAGTCTTTATGCATTCGTAATATATGCAATTTCATATACAAATGTTAGTTTTACCTTTCTGTTACATAATATAAGGGTGAGGACTGTAAGCGTTAACAAAAAATAAAATACAATATTGTGAAAACGTATTTTTGTTGTTATAGGCGAGTCTGCCTGGGGTAAAAACGAGGTGATTTTACAAATTTTTACAAACCGCGAGCTTCATTGTCAAATAATTGTTTAAACAAAAATTTTTTCGTTTTTATTTAATAAAATGAAAACGGTTTGACGGATCTGAAGAAATCTTGATTGAATCGAAAGATATTTTCAATGCGCATCGTTTGGCGCCAGGCACAACTCATTTTGTTAAGCCGTTCATTTGTTACAGTCAAAATAAATTTCTAAATTAACAAATTGACTAATCCGAAACTAATGACGTCAGGATATTGGTTTTTTCAAAATACATGCCTTTTATGCCAAAGAATATACCATATTTTTTTTGGCCCGATATCTTCAATTGTTTTTTATCGCTTAACCAATGGGCATAATTTGTTAATTAGCAAATAACTTTTTTTTCGAAAGTTTGATCGACTTCAAACCAACTTTAAACGATAAATATTGATGTTGGGCATAATCCCCATAGAAGTTTGCACGAATGCAACTTTTTGCTTGTGTTTATTTAAAGTTTAAATTAATTTTGCAAATTAACAAATGGAATATCTAGGCTCTGGGTAAACGTATCGAAATGGGGTTTTGTGCATATTAAAGTGCTTGGAAAAAGGGAAATTTTGAGACCAGAAAGAACTTGATCGGATAACCGGAACCGGAAATAAAAGTGAAATTGCGTGAGAAGCTCTAATTTGTTTATTACCAACTTCTTGGACATGAGGTTTGGTGAAAATGAAAGCTAACAAGTTTTTCCGTCAACCGCAAAAAGTTCCACAAAAAATATCCAATCCCTGAAAAGTTATACGCGTTTTTGACCCTTAAAAAGGTAGTAAGATTTGACGCGCAATGTGGTGGCGGGTTCGATCCTCGATGCGGGCAATTTTTTTTCAGTCAAATTTGCTTTTTTTTTAATATTAGTAAGGTTGTAGACTTGTCTGCAAAGAAGAAAACAGTTTGAATTACTGATAGGTACCAGTATTTTTAGTTTTTTTTTCAAAAAAACGGAATTTCATTTTCATTTCCGTAGGGGTTCTACGGATTTTTTTTTAATGGAACTGTGCTACTTCTATTATTAATCAGAAATCATGATTCATAAACTATAATCTTTTCGCCATTAATCATTTCTTAACGATATCCTTCGTAATAATAGAAGTATTTTTAAAAAAGGGGTGAATTTGACACTCCTTTCTTTGAAATTGTAGCGTCTTAAAAATATGTAATTTAATAATTTGAAACAATTCAAACGTATACATTGAGAACTTCTAAACATTTTTTGTCTCTTGGAATATTTTTGTAATTTGCTAATTTTCCGTGTTACAGGCAGTTTTTCACGACAAATAATGTACATACAAATTTAGACCACAATTTACTAATTAAGTCGACGATATGCATTATATAAAGGAGGTGGGTAGATAAGGCTCATTTTTGGCTCCCGGGAAGGATAACTTTTTTTCTCTAAAATGTTTTGACTGTTTTGATAAAATTTATAATCTAAATCTACTGATTCTATGATTGTTTTTGTACGAAGCTGATCCACAGAAACCAATAAATTTATTATTACATTATATTATCATCAAGATCTAAATAGGGTATTCAGCAAAGAACAACGTTAAAAAACGTTTTTTTTTTTTAGACCATCCGTGGTAAAGTGTGGAAGCCATCTTATTTTACTAATTTTGGTGTGCTGAAAACGAATCCATTTAGTGAGTTTTTTTAAAATAACTGTTAAAAAAAAGGCTGTCTTGGCCCATATCTGGTGATAAACCATCTCTTTTTACCAATTTTGGGGTGCTGAATTACGAATCTGTCATCCGAATTAGTTAAAAACATCGAGAAGACAGTAAAAAACAACCCTTATTTGGGGGTGGCATTGAAATTGATATTAGAACTTGCAACAAAAAGTACCTAATTATTTAGTACAGGAAATTTTTTCAAAATACCCACTCAGTATCGTTAGGCGAGTAGGAAAAAATTCTAAATTCATACCCTTCCCCTCATTTCCTTCACCCTGCACCACCTGTAAGAACGGTTACAAATCTAATATACGGTTATTTATTAAAAAAAAAAAAAACTAAAACTCCTCGTTAAATGGCTATTATCAGATTATAATGTGATTACTTCTGAAAACTCTTACACTCATCCCCACCTATTAAGGCGGTGAATTTGATCTTTTTACAGTTTTTATTAGTTTTAATTGCAAAAGAAATCCCTAATCACCCAACCTCTGCTTGTAGTTCTAATTCTAGTGGCAAGTTCTAATATCAATTCCAATGTCACTCTCAAATAAGGGTTGTTTTTTAATGGGTTCCCGAGATTTTTTCGACAAAACGGGTGTCCGATTCGTTTTCAGCAAAAAAAATGGCTTTCACACTTTACCACGGATGGCCCAGAAAAGCTCGTTTTTTAACATTGTTCTTTTAATGTAGAACGATATTTTTGAAATTAATTTGATTTTCCTTCGATAAGAAGCGCTCATAACACTAGCCTATTTTTGTATGTATGTATGTTTCACTGTGGTCTTCAGATATTAACATAAAAAATACGATGGTATTATGAACGATTCTTACCGTAAAAAAAAAAAAATCTAAGTGATTAAAAACATATTGAAATACATTAAAATTTGCTAAATAACCCATGTTTCAGATCTTATGTACCATTAAAACAGACTTCGGACAAAAAACAATCATAGAACCAGTAAATTTAGATCCTAAATTTTATCAAAGCACTTTTGAAAAAAATTTTTTTAGTTCTGCCAGGTGCCAAAAATGAACCTTATCTACCCACTTCCTGTATTCTTGTTATGAAAATCTATCAACGAAGATAACACAGGTAAACAAAAAAAAAGGTTGTGATCTGGCGATCTAGACCATGATTCGTTATGTATTTTTGGATGCTGAAGGTTCAATTTAAAAAATTTCCTATCGTGTAAATTTCGAGTAAATCCCGGTCTTTATTGCAAAAATACGGTTTTTGACAGTAAAAACTTGGAGTTACTCGAAAGCTGTATGGTAGAAAATTTTTTAAATTGAAAATTTTGCTTCAGCACCCAAAAATACATAAGGAATCATGGTCTAGATCGCCAGATCACAACCTTTTTTTTTGTTAACCTGTATTATCATTCTTAATATTTTTTTGAAGGACAAAAAAAAACATTTCTCTTCACCTTTTTACCTACTACCTACCTACTCTTAAAACATTTCAATGAATTGTGAACAATTTTGAAAAATTATGCAAAAACATGGCAACTGACATTCGTCATATTTGACCTACAACATACTTTGAAAATATCTTATCTCACAATAGATTATCAGAAAAATATACAGATTAGAAATTAATAAGTATTAGGTATTTAATAGAGCCAGATTTTCATTTTTGATGTCATTGTTTTTCAGATTTTTAACGCATAAGTTTTCGGAATGTAAATACGCTTTTTTTGTCTCAACTTCGTCCTATATTTTTCTCAATAAATACGTTCATTATTATTATTTTTTGTTCGCCTATGACGAAAAACAGCAATATTAAGAATACAAAGATTGAAAATTGATATTTTCTTATACCTAGGTAGGTATCTAGCCATTCTTTTTTGATTTTTCTTAGTCTTTTCCGTTAATATCTACAAAAAATGTTTTTACCAAACCAACTTCTTTATTAACCGATGAAATGAGTGAAATATAAATGAGGTATTTACTGACTGGTACTGCAAAAAAGTAGTAAAATTAGCGAATGACGTCTGAAATGACGAATACGTGAGCAACAATTATTATTATTACTTATTTACATATTATATTAAATAAATCAGAATTTTTCAGAAAATTAGTTTTTCGCATGGAAATTGCAACCTCGAACGACACAAAAGTAAACAGCAACATCTTGTAGGTACTGAAAGTTATTCGCAGCTGCAAACAATATCGCATGCCCATAACAATTTGCTAAATGCATTATTAGTGTTACATAATATTTCAGCGGTTCGATTACCCAGTAAATAAAAGAAAAACTGTGCAAATGAACCTTTACTATTTTATTAGACGGGCAAACAGTTTACTATTTCGTGCTCAGCGCCCCCTACCAAGGCAGGACGTGGCCCCCCTCTTAGTCCGGGGGCTCCTTTGCTACGGCCGGAGCGCCGTCATCTAGCCTAGTAAACCTAGCGCGGCCGCCTTTCCCGAGCTGAGACAGACGTTCTACATGCCCGGTCTGAATAATGATACCGTACGCAGAGCTCGACGAATTTGACAGCAACTCTCACGGAGAGATTTCGCTTATTTTTAACATTTCTACACACAAAACTACTTCGGCTACAAAAATTCTACATTCGTACGATCTATACAACCTTCACAATCACTAATCTACATGCAAGAACTTTATCAACACCGAAAAACGTGAAAAACCATAAACAAAGCTAATGACCTGTTAGACAATTTCCTCTTAAAGAGAGCTCGAAAACACACATTTCACCATAAGTATCTTGCTTTCCGCCAAATTTCCCGTATGTTCGTCACCGGCATTAACTAACACAAACGAAACTCAAAGTATATTCACAGTTATCTTGACTTTTAGGGGTAAATAACTACAAAAACAAATGAAGGGTTTCTTACCTTCCCTGATTTCGTGTGCCACAACGCCACCTATGTTATATGCGTCGCCGCTGTTTCTCGTTTCACCAAAAGCACGTATTCCATCAACGATAACGAGCGTTTCCGACAGCGGCCGAGCGCTACACGAGACACATGTTTGTGATAGAACTGGCTAATAAAATTATCTAAATTCGTAATAAATAAGCAAAATATAGTTAATTTTCAGGCAGATTTTATAAATTTCAGTGCTATCGTTGTGGAATCGGTAAAAATGTTCGGATTATAAGCGGTGTATACTTATGTAATAACGAAAAACTACTTCGCAAATGAACACCGTATGACGAAACTTTTAGAATTATTTTAACTTGTCATGTTGTTGATAGGGACGTGGTTCTTTCGCCAGGAATTTTTGAGCTAGTTCCATTTGTCGCCGCTAGTAGGCTTGGCAAAACGCCGTCTTTCTTTTATAATAATTAATTTTCCAGGCTTATTTGCTCGCTCTCGGTTCAAGGTCTGCTATTCCTTTATTACATTAATCATTATCGTAAATTAATGTGATTCATTATGAAGATTTTCAAAGGTACGGCGGACTTCGTAAAACGTAAATATTATTTATTTAGAGATATGAAATCGACGTGGTGGGGAAAATTTCAATTATTCCTTGAAATTCGTAGCGTGGCGTAGCGATGACGTAGGTATCTACTACTAGCTTCATAGCAGGTAATAACTCGGAAAGATGTTTGAAAAACCCTTTTTTGTACCTATCTATTTACTGACAGTAACAAATTTTGTAGAAATTATTAATACTTAGAAATAATTCTAAGCAATACCGCTGATTATGTGCTGAAATATCGTACGTAGGTAGGTGCATAAGAAAACAAAATTAAATAAACAGTGGATACGAATTATGCAAATATTAGGGGCACCCATTGTTGCTATTAGAATTTTATTATACCTACGTTTCGCTTAACTGGGTATATCTGTTTAAAACTGTTTTCTGACATCTAATATCTACGACGATTGCAGTTCATACCCCAGTAAAATAATAGTTACACCCTCAGAATAAATAAATCAAAATCACGTGGAATGGTCTTTTACTGTTTAAATTCATAGTCGGCATATTGCCTAGTCGAGACGCCATTTGGTAAAAGTGTAAGCGCAAAAATCAATTTTTCACAAATATCTCAAAAGTCGCGTGGAGGATTGCAAATAGATTTTTACCTTGGAAACAGTCTCAGACGCTGAAATTTTGAGAGGACGTTCGTAAAAGTAAAAGAAATAATTATTCGAAAATGTATCCTCTAAAGGTGGCCATTCCTTAGAAAGAGATAGGGAAATATTTATTATTTTTGGCCATAACTTTTTTTCCCTAGTACCTACACATATTTTAAAAAACTATTAGAGTACCTAAGTAGAACCATAACAAGACTATTACTATGAATTTTCACTCAATAACTTCAGTGGTTTACAAAATAGCTAGATTTAAATTTAAAAATTATGTTAATCTTCCTATTTTGTAGTTTTAAATCTAGCTATTTTACAAAGCACTGAAATTATTGAGTGAAAATTCATAGTAATAGTCTCGTTATGGTTCTACTTAGGTACTCTTATAGTTTTTTTAAATATACGTACTAAGAAAAAAAAGTCATGGCAAAAAATAATAAATATTTCCCTATCGGATGTCTCTTTCTAGGGAATAATAATAATAATAATAGTGACTTTATTGGGTGGAGTTCAGTCCAAAGACTGGACGCCATTTGCGTCGTTTGTTTATTTACAAATAAACTTTAAGAAACAGTTCTTTAAATATCTAAAAAAATATTGCATTTAGCGAAAAATGCCAAGAGATCTTTTTAAAAACTTGTTTTTTGTTTTTGTACAATGGTAATTGACCGAGGTAGATTTTGTTTTAATTACGGAATCATCATATACCTAGATTTCCATAAAGCGTCGTGTATGTCTCGCATTTAACTGAAAAACTGTGAAATAATATCAAAAAACAAAAATCAAGTTGGCACACATGAGTACAGTATTCAACTATTAAATAGTAATATTCAAAACAGCAACCCCCTCAAATATTAACGCGTATAAGAAGGCAAATTTGGAGATCACAAAAAAATGTAAACTGGTAGTCCATCGAAATGTTACAAAATTTAAGCCGAACCTTGCATTTTGGGTAGGAGAAGATTTTTTTTTATGTCTAGGGGGTCCAGTGTGAGTATAAAACTCGGTTTTTGGGGTTGAAAGCCCCCCTGCCCCACTTGGCCGTCATCTTAAAAAAGGAGATGTAAACAGTTTTTCCACAATATCTTGGGAACCGTAAGGCTCACAAAAAAATTTCTAAAACTTTTTTTGTAGAGAATTGGATTTTCTACAATCTTGGTCTTGATACTTCTTACTGTAAAATTGAAAATGAAAAAGCTGTAATTAAAAATAGAGTAAAATTTTCAAGAAGAATATCATTTAAGGATTATAACTTTTTTTCTATTGATTTTATTGAAAAAACACATCAGATGTTTTTTGTAGATCATTTTATTGCGAACAATTTTCTCTCCTTGCTTTTTAAATTTCTTTTCTTTGGAGAGGTGTCAGAACGCTGCAAAAGATCAAACCAAATAGTCCATTCAAAGCGAGCGAAGTGGTGCAGCAAAGAACACTGGTCTGAAACTACTTTGACTATACATTTTTTGGGGCGTTGATTACGAAAATCGAAGTCCCGCAATCCTAATAGTAGAGGAACAAGAATCACCTCTTTTAGAGAGTTCTGGATAATTTTAATAAAAATCAAGAAGGATCCTATAAAATCCCCTTTTATTAATATTGATTTGCAAAGGTGGTTGATTTATACCGAATATAACCCAATTATATGATTGGGGATAATCGAAGAGGTTGAAAACCACCCGACTTAAAATTTAAAAAAAATTGGTAACAAATGTTTTCTTTCTACTTTTCACTTCAAATTTGGTTGAATGGGCATTGTCGGGAAAAGTAAATTATTCTCAACTCTTAAGGGGGTAAAACTCCTACCCATAAATTAAAGCAGGCTTTGAAAAACAAATTAAGTATTTTTTGTTTTGCATTTTCATTTTATTCTTGATGAAATATTACAGGAAAAGTTTTGAAATTTATTCTTCAACCCTTCTGGAGGGTTAAATCACCCCTAAATAGAAATAAAATAATTAAAAACTCTTTTAGGCAAGGAAAAATTATTGACTTTTATTACATTATCGCGAAAAACCCTGTAAAAGGAATGTTTTTCACATTTTTCGAGGTGCTTCCCAACTTTTAGGATTGCGGGACCCCAAAAAACGTATAGTGAAAGTAGTTTCAGACCGGTGTTCTTTCCTGCACCCTTTCGCGAGTTTTGATTGGAGTGCTTGGTTTGATCCCTTTGCAGCGTACTAACACCTCTCCAAAGAAAAGAAATTTAAAATATGAGTAGACAAAATTGTTCGCAATAAAATGATCAAGAAAAAACAACTGATGTGTTTCTTCAATAAAATCAATAGAAAATAAGTTATAACCCTTAAATGATATTCTTGAATATTTTAGTCTATTTTTAATCATAACTTTTTCATTTTCAATTTCACGGTAAGAATGATCTATACCAACATTGTAGAGAATTCAATTCTCTACAAAAATGTCTTAGAGAATTTGTTGTGAGATTTACGGTTCTCAAGATAACGCCGAAAAACTGTTTACACCCCTTCTTCAAGATGGCAGCCTGGGGGGCTTTCAACCCCGAAAACCGAGTTTTATACTGACATTCGAACACACATAAAAAAAATCTTGTCCTACCCAAAATGAAAGGTCAATGTAACATTTCAATGGACTATGGGTTTAAATCGTAGAAGTTGGTGTATGAAGTCGGATTTAATTATACTGATCTGAATAAATGGAACTAAATTCTTGTTCAAATTAAAAATAATAGGTATGATTTGATACTCTTAAAAGTTCTGTTTATCCATTTATCGGTTATTTGGTAAATTTTTTGTCAGAGGTTTTTCAAATTAGTAATTTAACATGTTTTATAGAAATATCATAGATTTATGTGTTATCATTGTTCAACGAAACAAACAAACATTTTTGTTTATTAAGAAACAGTTTTTTTTTTAAATTCGTCATTAACAAAAATTCATAAATAATAGTGGAGTAAATCTAAGGGTTTAAATTGCCTAGAAAGGAATTGTCTTACTATAGCAATTTTTTTGCTGGGACTTGTTGAAAACATTTCAAGAACTGTAGTAAAAAATTTTGGATTAAATCTGTGTGGTGGAAAGATTATGTTTAAACGAAGGAATGTTCAGAATCCTGTTTCTCGCAGTATTTCTTAAATATCTCTACTTGTATAACCCGTATCGCAATAAAGAAAGAGACATACATTATTTACAATGAAATTGCGAAGAATATTATAGATTTGTCCAAAACTTCTTGGTCAATATGCCAATTCGTAAAACATTAAGACATTTCAAGGAGGCCATTTTGAAACACTTGATAACTTGAGTAATAATGTAGTCGCGTCATTTTGGCATTTTACCTCTAAAAAAAAGGTACAGGGTCAATTGACTTCATTTTTATTGCAAAGAGTTCAGAAAGACATTTAGAAAAAACAGTACGTTTTACTTTTTGGCGGAAATGTTTTGTTTAATTTGTTGTCCAATAATTGACCAATTTTAATGACCAATTTAATAAAATTAATTGAAAAATTTGTTATCATTCACAATATGCCATAGAATTAGACGAAAATAGTTACTTGGTGGTTTTTGGGGTCGCTAATCACCAATCTGAAGTCCAATTTGGGAAATTCAAAATGGCGGACCGGAAGTCGCTCCACTATTCCATAAGAAATGAGAATGGATATCTTGGTCTCGAAGGTCTGTGCTCGGGAGTTTTTGAGGTTGCTGATTACGAATTCGAGGTCTGATTTGGTAAATTGAAAATGGCGGACCGGAAGTAGAGTCAATTTATCAAGAAAAACTCGTAGTGTTTTCGTTTTTGGGCTAAAAATGAGTACTCGGGGGTTTCTGAGGTCGCTGATGACGAGTCAAAGGTCTAATTTACGAAATTCAAAATGGCGGACCGAAATAACAGTCCATTTCTCCGGAAAACTCGTATTTTTTTCTTTTTTGGGCTGAAAGTGGGAACTCGGATGTTCTCGTTATCGCTGATAACGAATTTGATGTCTAATAGGGAGAGTTCAAAATGGCGGACCGGAAGTAGTATATTTTTCAGGAAATACTCGTATCTGCCATACTTTCAGCACAAAGATAAATTGACTCTATTTCCGGTCCGCCATTTTGAGTTTACCAAATCAGACCTCTGATTTGTAATCAGCGACCTCAAAAACTTCCGAGTACTCATTTTCAGCTCAAATACGAAGAAAATACGAGTTTTTCCTGATAAATTGACTCTATATCCGGTCCGCCATTTTGAATTTACCAAATTGGACTTCAGATTGGTGATCAGCGACCCCAAAAACCCACGAGTAACCGTTCGACTAATTTTATGGCATACTGTGTATAATAAGAAAATTTTCAATTAATTTAATTGAATTGGCCATTAATATCGGCCAATTATCGGAAAATAAAATTAAACCAAACATTTTCGCCAAAAAACAAAGGGTGCTGTTTTTTTTAAATGCCATTCTGAACTCTTTGCAACAAAAATGAAGTCAATTGACCCTGTACCTTTTTTTAGAGGGTTTCAGATTTTTCATGTTAAAATGACGCGACTGATGTCCTTATTCTAACGAAACTTTAGAAGAATATACCCTTTGTGGAGTTTAACCTCAGCCAAGTTTCAAGTTAAAATGTTTACAATAACTCCTAAAAAAACAAGTGCAAACTCGAAAATCGAATTGTCAATTGTTTAGGGGCGTCTAGGCGTACATAAAAAATGTATATTTCAGATATAGTTGCTTTTATGTTCTTTAAAAATAATTTTTCTTTTTACCACCACAAACAGCAAAAAGACTTATAATCTGAAATGCAAATTTTTGATGTACGACTGGATGCCCCTATAGTAGGGGTCTACGGTCTCGAAATTTCCTGTCGGATTCGAATTTCGAGTTCGCCAATTCATTTGGAATTGCGAAATTGTAGAAAAAGGCATTTGTTAGCAAAAACTACAAAGAACATGAAAATATGTATTTTATAATTTAACAATCAATATCACGCTTGCTATTGGAGATATCGAACCTAAAATTTAACCAATTATTCCTTCAACCCTTGTGTTAGGTATAGCGAAACTAAAAGCTCTTTTCCTATGATACATTTTTTATAAAAAATATAAAAACCCGTACATGTTGACCAAAAAGTGTAAAATGCATCGTAAAATATAAGATGCGACACACTTTTTTATTATTAAAGTTAGATGGGTGGTGAACCGAACTAAAGTGGGGTTTAAAGTTCAAAGAAACTTTTTTATTTGAATTATTTTTTTATGTGGTTGTTAGTTTTTCCACACTAGAGCTGGTAAAGAGCGCACGCTGTAACACTGGTATAGCAGTGTATCTTGCAGACTAGTCGCACAAATGTTTTCTTTAGTTTTACTTCCACATCCACGTAGTGGACGTAATCATTCTTATAATTCTTTCATTCTTGTGCTTGTGTACAAATATCTAAATGAAATATTTGAATTTAATATTTTGAATGTGTATTTCATAATTAATAATTGAAATTATACAAAATAATGTGTGTTCCTTTTCGATTAATTAATTTTTTGAGAAGCAACTCTTATGTCGTACCCAATGCACTGTAATCTCTCTCAAACAGTCATAGTTATAATAGTTAAGTCATTAATATCAGAAGCGAAACTCCGTGTTGCGGGCGCGCCGAATTTTAACAATTCATTTGCGACTAAACTAGACAGTAACAAAAAGAAACATAGTTTCAAAAAACTTCCTTCGCCATTAAACTTCACTTTTTGTTCTTATACTATCTTTCTATCTTTAATAATAAAAAAGTTTCTCGCTTACTATATTTTACAATGCGTTTTCGTATTTTTGCATAACATCTAATAGTTTATATAATTTTTATAAAAAAGATATCACAAAACAATTTTGTTTCATACATCAATCAAGAACAATATCAGAGGAATATGTTTACTTTACAAAATTTGAGATCAATATCTCTCACAAGGTGCATAGTGAGTACATTATTTAATAGTTGTGGACAAATTCTTTTGTCCACGACGCGACTATTAAATAATGTCATCACTATGTATGTGTTTCCTTAAGGATAATGCTATCCATCATTCCCTTCAGTGAATAATGATTTCATTATTCACTAATTCCAGTGAATAATGAGGACAGTCAGTTGTTTATATGAAATGACATGAATCATTAATGACTTTTTACTAAAAATTTAAAATGTCAAAATTGCAGCAATCAAAAGACAAGTGATGCATCTCTAAGTTTTCTAGGGAGCACCCAAATGGTACATGCCGAAGAGATACTTTAATGAACATTCAAAAACTACATTAGTAAGTTTTTTTCAAAGCATCATCTATTAGCAACACGCGGCAATCCCCAACATTGCTTTTAAAACCGTTTACATACGTGCCTACAAACTGTATTATTTTATTAGTAAGCCCTGACAATGTGTCAAAGCGTAATTCTCATTTGAAACGTCAAAATTTATGCCATTTCAACGCCAACGTTATTTATAATAATTTTACACATTAGGTACTCAGAAAGAGTAATAAAATTAAATAAATGGATACTGACAGTGAAAACGAGATTTCTTTGACACCGCCAGAGATAATGGAAACTGCAGAAATCGCCTCATTAAACTTGTTGCCCGAAATATCAAGAAAATGATATATTATGACATATGAAACTTTCTTAAATAAGAGAAATGAAATAAAGATGAATTAAATAAATATTAAATATTTAATATTTATTTAATTCATCTTTATTTCATTTCTCCTATTTAAGAAAGACAAGTTTAATGAGGCGATTTCTGCAGTTTCCTTTATCTCTGGCGGTGTCAAAGAAATCTCGTTTTCACTGTCAGTATCCATTTATTTAATTTTATTACTCTTTCTGAGTACCTAATGTGTAAAATTATTATAAATAACGTTGGCGTTGAAATGGCATAAATTTTGACGTTTCAAATGAGAATTACGCTTTGACACATTGTCAGGGCTTACTAATAAAATAATACAGTTTGTAGGCACGTATGTAAACGGTTTTAAAAGCAATGTTGGAGATTGCCGCGTGTTGCTAATAGATGATGCTTTGAAAAAAACTTACTAATGTAGTTTTTGAATGTTCATTAAAGTATCTCTTCGGCATGTACCATTTGGGTGCTCCCTAGAAAACTTAGAGATGCATCACTTGTCTTTTGATTGCTGCAATTTTGACATTTTAAATTTTTAGTAAAAAGTCATTAATGATTCATGTCATTTCATATAAACAACTGACTGTCCTCATTATTCACTGGAATTAGTGAATAATGAAATCATTATTCACTGAAGGGAATGATGGATAGCATTATCCTTAAGGAAACACATACATAGTGAGTACATTATTTAATAGTCGCGTCGATATAATGGCTATTATTCACTCTGGTGATTTACGACACTCGCCTGCGGCTTGTGTCTTAAACTTCACCATCGTGAATAATAGCCATCATTATATGCTCGTTGAATAATATACTATTTTACTAAAAATTTAAAATGTCAAATTGCAGCAACCAAAAGACAAGTGATGCCTCTCTAAGTTTTCTAGGGAGCACTCAAATGGTACATGCCGAAGAGATACTTTAATGAACATTCAAAAACTACATTAGTAAGTTTTTTTCAAAGCATCATCTATGAGCAACACGCGGCAATCCCCAACATTGCTTTTAAAACCGTTTACATACGTGCCTACAAACTGTATTATTTTATTAGTAAGCCCTGACAATCTGTCAAAGCGTAATAATTCTGTAATTGATTTGAAATGTCAAAATTTGTGCGATTTCAACGCCAACGTTATTTCCGATAATTTTAGATAAGATGCTCAAAAACAGTAATATAATTATGTAAATGGATACTGACAGTGAAAGCGACATTGCTTTGACAACGCCAGAAATAAAGGAAGCTGCAGAAATCGTCTCATTAAACTTGTTGCCCGAAAAATTGAAGATTTTATATGATGACGTATGAATCTTTCTTAAATAAGACAAATGAAATGAAGATGAATTAAATAAATATTAAATATTTAATAGTCGCGGACAAAGTATAATATTCTACCCGCATATAATGGCTATTATATGCTCGTTGAATAATATACTATTTAAGCGTAATTATGAACTTTTAGGAGACATTCTGAAATAAGTCAAATTTCAATTTAAATTACCATTTTTTAGCATGAAAATAATATTTCTCCCGTTCACCCCGTCTGAATTATGAGTAGCCCCCGAAAATCTTAAACTAGAAAGTGGGTCGTACGGCACCACGTACGTTAATTCTCTATTCACTAGTAGGTAGTATAAGGTTTTTTAAATTTGGTGTATTAATTACCCAGAAAATTAATTTTGAAAATGAAACATTTTGTTAATGACTCAGTCGAGGTATTTTACTTCCACGTCCACTTAGTGGATAGGAAGTAAGTATAGTAATCGTAAAAAAAAATTCAAATTTTTTTTTTCTTGAAATAAGTTTAAAATGTCATGAAACGTCGAGATTTTAAATTTGAGCGAAAACAAATTTTCTGTCTGTCTCTGTCGGTCTGTCTGTCTGTCTGTTTGTCGGTCTGTATTTTTTTGTCCGCACGTTTTCTCCGGAACGGTTTAAGATATTGGCTTGAAATTTTGTACACGTATATATTATAACGAGATCTGGAAATGGATTGTCTTTTGAAGATATCCGGTTAAGGGTTGGGAGATAAATAGGGGCAAATATGGGGAAATATGTAAAGACAGATGGTAAGAGTACAGAAACTTGAAATTCGATGTATGTACTAGAAGCCAATGCCCTCAGATTTTTTGTAATATTTTTTATCCTCCCACCACCCCTACTCCATTATTGAAGGGGTTGGTAAAATAAAATTGAGATATTCACTTGAAATTTGGTAAACCTATGTATTATAACGATATCTGGAACTAGATTATATTTTAAGACGATTTCGTTGAAGGGTTGGGGGTTAAATATGGGCAAATAGGTGAAAATAAGTAAAGCAAGCTGGTAAGAGTACAGAAACTTCAAATTTGGTGTATTTACTAGAAACCAAGGCCTCAGATTCTCTTATAATATTTTCAACCCCCCAATACCTACTCCATTATTAAAGTGGTTGATAAAATAAAATTGAGATATTCAATTGAAATTTGGTAGATGTATATATTATAACGACATCTGGAACTAGATTATATTTTGAGATGATTCCGTAGAAGGGTTGGGGGTTAAATAGAAGTAAATAGGGGAAAATAAGAAAAGCAAGCTGGTAAGAGTATAGAAATTTGGTTTTTGATGTGTATACTAGAAATCAAGTGCTTCCTTTCTCCTTAAAGAAATTACAAAAAAATAATTTTTTTGTTTATTATTTTTTTCCAGGAGAAGGAAGCACTTTGAAAAAAACTACCAAGAGACAAAAGATGTTTATTTTTGTCCAAAAAATGAGCCTGAATATTTTCAGAATTTTTATGGAACATTTAAACAGACCTTCGCAGATGTTCACAGTTTCAATCGCCTCTAGATCAAAAATTTGAATTCGGTCGGACTGGTGGTCGAAGAGAATTTTAATCAGGAGCTCAGGAGAACATTTTCCCTAAGTTTCAGAACAATCGACTGAAAGCCATTTTTTCTAAAAAAAAAAAAAAACTGCGGGGTCCTTTCTTCTTCGGCTAATATATCTAAACTGTCTTCCTTAGAATTTCTGTCTTTACAGAGCCAAATATTTAAAAATTATCCAATATGCGTTTTACAGTCTATGGTGATGGTTTCTGTTCTTGTGGGCATCGAGTAGCAAATGTTTTTGATATTACTTTATCACATTCTCCATAAATAATAAACAAATCTAAAAGGTCTTAGTGGATGTAATTTAAATTTTTGACATAAGAGGATGACTGACATTAATGATTGTTTCTAATCATGTCTAAGTTGATGGCAATTTTTACTAAAAACTCTTGAACATTTAAGAAAATCGCCAATAATTCAAAAAGTTGTAACTTTAACCCCTACAATGCCTATACTAGAAAAGAGGGAATTTAATTTTACATAATTTGATTCAAAAAAATAGAGGGTGTTTATATTTGAACCAAAAAAGTTTTTTGAAGTTTGAATTTGACAAAATAGAACACTTGGCATACTATTATGAAAGTTTTATTGTAGAGAGTAGCTCATCTTATCTACTACGTGTCAAAGAGCAAATGAGGATCTCCTACATGAAGTTATAGTTATAACGGTTCTTGCAAACCGTTGCACCCCTCAATATTTTTTTTAAAACGTCAAGTATTTCCGGAACCGCTAGGTTTAGGTATAGGGTGTGCTGCATGTTTCGATTCAGAATTTTACGATCATTTGAAAAGTCGAAAATGTATGGTGTTTCATATAAAATAAGCAACTCCAAAAATTTTCAAAATTTATTGTTACATACTTTTCCTTAGATCGATCGTTTCTGTTCCCGGTGAAACAACTGTGTTCGAACACAATGAGAGGGTGGGAGGACCACATTAGAAAAAATCCCACACCTATAGCTAAGGACCACGCTAATAAACATACATATAGATATTTTTCTAAAACACTTCTTGTTTTTATGGTCTCAAAACGCAATGACCTGATCCTATCTCAATTTTGGACCGATTGCAATAAAAAATAATTTGGCCATTTTATTGGCACAAAAATCGGTGAAGAGCAATTTTGTATTAACCTTTATTTAGAAAAAAAAAACCGCTGCCTAAGGAATCACTACTTCCACATCCAGATTTCCCAATCAAGTCTCCTTAAAGGAGCACATTTTGACTATATTTGCTTTCTAGTATGTGGAAATAATTGGTCATACGCCAAAAATTACGTTTCTGGGCTCTATAAGTTTGCTTTATTTATTTCCCCTATTAACCCTCCTCCAGATATCATTACACTACACTACGTATATCAAGTTCCAAGTGAATATCTCAATCATGTTCTATCAACCCCTTTAGTGATGGAATGGGGGTGGAGGGATCGGAAAATGTTAAAAAAATATCAAAAGCAGTGGCTGCTAGTATATACATCAAATTTCAAGTGCCTGTACTCTTACCAACTTGTTTTACTTATTTTCCCCTATTTATCCCTATTTACCCCTATAACCCTCAACCCTTCAACGGAATCATCTCAAAACATAATCTTATTCCAAATGTCGTTATAATGCATAAGTGTATCAAATTTCAAGTAAATATTTCAATTCTATTATAATAAACCTTTTTAGTAATGGAGTGGGGGTGGTGGGGGGGTTGAAAAATATTATAAAAAAAATAGGAGACCTTGGTATCTAGTATATCCATCGATCCAGGTTTCTGTACTTTTACCGGCTTGCTTTACGTGTTTTCTCCTATTAATTACCCCTATTTAATCTCTAACCCTTCACGGAAATTAGGGGGCAAAATATAATTTAGTTCCAGATCTCATCATGATACATATGTGTACAAAATATCAAGACAATATCTTAAACCGTTCCTGAGAAAACGTGCTCACAAACTGACAGACTGACAGACCGACCTACAGACAGAAAAAAATTTTTTTGCTCAAATTTAAAATTTCGACATTTTATGACATTCTAAGCCTATTCCAACAAAAATAATTTCTTATGATTACTATGCTTCCACTTCACTATGTGGATGTGAAAGTAATATAAGAAAATGAGTATTTTTCCTGCGTTATTATTTGTTTTTCATGTCTAACTTAATCAAGTTAGATCGCACGTTAATTTAGAAAAAAAAATGATTAAGGTATTGTTATGCATTACACCCTAGAAAATAGAGACTGATACGCCCATGCCTAACAGTGACTGTCCTAGAAATTTGTAGAAAGAGATCGAGTTTTCTGGAGTGTGGTGGGAGAAGATTCTCGATTGTGTTCTAAATAACTCTAGAGACAATTTCAGAGTGTATATAAGGCGACATTCCCGGCAGAAGAAGATGTTGAAACTGAGACAAGTGAGAGGTTAGAAATCCGAGATGATAGAAATACAAAATAGTAAACATTGTAAAGGTTTTTTCCTTCTTCAATTCTTTGGTAATTCCTGCCACATGTATGTTTTCTTTTTAAGCGGTGCTCGGGGAATCTACAAAATATCACAAATAACCAGTATGTTACTGGTAAATAACCTCCTGTGACTTTTACGTCAAAGGATCAGTTAAAGGTGTTTTTTTTTAAATAAACAACACAAATAAGTATAGAAACTTGAAATTAAATATTTCGCCGACGTTTCGGAAATCTATTCTGTTTCCTTTTTCAAGGCTTTTTTTGAAAATCTTTTTTGCTATGTATGTCACAGGCGTAGAGGTTATTTACCAGTAACATATTGGTTAATCGTGATATTTTGTAGATTCCCCAAGCACCGCTTAAAAAGAAAACATACATGTGGCAGGAATTCCCAAAGAATTGAAGAAGGAAAAAAAATAAGATAATGCCACAAATAACATTTAGACAATATTGTAAAGGTTATTTTAGACAGTTAAAATGCATTTTAGTAGATAATAAAAATCTTGTGTAGTTTGCAGTAAAGTATTAAATAAAGTGTTAGTATTTATTTATTCCTTGTTGAAATTATTTGGAATCCACGGATCCTGAAAGGTGGTTTCAGGGGTAAAAATACGCGACAGTATTTACATAGAACTTCCCTCTTTATTTATACAGGGCCGTTACTCTAAAAAAATTATTAATTACGAAACGACATAATATGAGAATAATAATCGGAATGTTATCATTAGTTTTACAAAGAAAATCTGATATCTTTTGGTCAAAAAATATAGAGTGGTCATCCGACAGCGAACATTCAATACTAAATAAAAGGTGCCAAATATAGAAGGCTTGCGTAAATACCTTTACAAATTTCCAACATAATTGAATTATTTCTTAGGATGACCACCCTTGTATATTTTTCAATAAAACTATAACAGGTGTCTTCCTTGCCAATTGTGTTAATTATATGCCATATAATATTGCCACATTCTTAGTTACACATCCACGTAGTGACAGTTAAAAAGTTTAATTTTATTTTTAATAGGAAATGTCATAAAACGTGGACATTTTAAATTTGAGCATAATATTTTTTTTTCATTATCTCTTCCCTTTAGACGGTCCAACCAGTGAAAGTCTAACCATTTCTTCGTTGGCAGTAACGTCAACTACCTACCAAATTTGACTGTTCTCCGTCAGGTAGTTTTTTAGTTATTGCACCAACAGACAGACAACAGACAGACTGGCGGAATTGAAAAATCTATATTTTCGTAATTTACACGATCTGAAACGTGAAAAATCGAAAAAATATCGGAGGGTGATTTTCTCTCGAATATAATACTTCCCTTCGGTATGCGAAGGAAGTAAAAGCCTATTTTAGGTAAATTTTCTAAGCTGTTTTCAAGCAAATCTAGATTTTCAATTTTTCGCATCAGTAAACTACCCTTAATTTTAACGATAGGTGAAAAATAAAGAGAAAGTCTGGAGATATTTGTAAATGAACTCTAGACATCGAATTTAGACAAGATCTAAAAATGTCTTTTCAGTGTCTGGGATAATCAAAATTACAATAATCTTGTCACTCCTAGGGACGGTTCAAAGTAAAAACTTAGCTCTACTCTGTAAATTCTTACCGCACAGTTTAATATAGAAACCAGATTATAGGAATGTAACAAGCTGCAAATATATTATTATTAAAAGTTTCTGCACCTCTGATACTTTTCAAGGTGTCTCTTTCACAGGGAGTACACAAGTACATAATATCGATGATTTGAAACTTACTGAATTAAAATAATAAATATAAGAAACACACTGAGTGAGTTAACAATGTTATTCATCGAAATTTTTAGATGATGACAAGATGCAAGTTATTATTACTTAAAACTGTGCGCGAAATCTACACACCCACTAACATTTTGCATTTATTTTGATAAAGAACTACTCTTACTCACGAAAATGTAAAACGTAGATGTGTTTTCTTTTAGTTATTTTTGTTATAATCCTCGTATTTTATGTCATGCATGTTCCATTATGTATTTTTGCTACTTTGAACAAAATTGATTTAAATATTACATTATTCGACTATCAACTCTTGAAAATTTAAACTTACTTTACTTACCTAATACGGTTAAGATCTCTAGTGCAGTGGGCGACAAAAACTGAAAACAAAACTTAAAATACGTTTGACATACAGAGTTTCAAACAAATATTATTTCTAGAGAGGCAACTTTACAGCACAATTTACATTCGAGGCCCTTCAACTCTTAACCACCCCTTTAACGAAAAAGGATCGATTGATATCTCATTTTGAGAGATTTTATTTATCTGATTAGTAGTTTGCTCAGTTTTTCATTCCGTCTATTCCAGTTTGAGATATTTACCTTTGAAGTTTTCCTCTATATGCTCTCGGATTCTTTATTCTTGATTATTGGTCAGATTTGCTGTTATAATTAATTGTAAAATTGTTATCCCCATTCTTAAAATCTAATTTAGGCATAAATCCAGATAATTTGTTGAAAGAAAGAGCAAGAAATCACAATATCGTAGATTGTTCAACATCAAATGTTTTAAAAGAAAAAAAAAACAAATAAAATTTTACGGGAAACAACCAAAAAAAGTTCTAATCCTTGCAATTTTTGAAAGTACGCCCTCTATTCCAATTTCTGGACGAAAATCGTACTTCTCAGATTAATTGTAATACCATTGTCTTGTAAACGGGGTTGAAAGTTCAATGAAAATACATTCAAGTTCCAATGAATCAAAAAATAAAAATACAACGCTCTAACTCGAATAGGTTGCAAGCTACGATCTCTCCAAAGTTGAACATTCTCAAGCGTATTTCGATTCTGTTCGTAGGATCGCAGTTTTTTGAAAATAACTTTTTAAGCGCACCCAACGTAAAAATGTTTTTAAATTATGGCAGCCATACTGGATTCGCCATTTTCAATTTTTAACACTTGACTTAGCTTAAGTACCAGCTACTCCCGAAATACCTAACCCAATACCTAAATAAAAAAGAAATCACATCGCTGAGCAATAATCACCTTGTAAAGAAATATTATGATGATCCATTTTCAGTTGTCACTAGGGTATTCGCCAAATTTGCACAAAAAATGTTGGCTCACCTTACACTACTAGGTCGGGTGTCAGGCAGTTTAGGATACGTAAATACCGTTTTAAATCGGGAAAAAGATTTTATTGTTGGAATGGAACTAGTTCATTATAGGCCTCTTTTAGACATACTAGTTTTGCTCCCCGAAACACCCCTAGTTTTGAGGCAATATCCCACAAATATTATTGTTTTGCCAATATTTCGGTTCTGAATGGTTCTATGAAAAAAAAATCGGTAAAGGTATTTACACAGAACTTCCCTCTTTATTTGTGCATGGCGGTCACTCTAAAAAATTAATAATTACGAAGTGATATTGAAAATAATAATCGGAATATAGTTATCACTATTATTACAAAGAACACCTGATAAGTTTAGGTCAAAAAAATATACAGAGTGCTCATCCAACAGCTAAAGTTCAATACTAAATAACAGGTGCCAAATATGGAAGGCTTGGGCAAATACCTTTATAAATGTCCGCCATGACAGAATTATTTCTTGTACATTTTTCAATAATAGTATAATAGGTGCATATGCCTAATATTATTGCCATCTGTCACATTTTCAATTCCACATACACGTAGTGGAGTGGAAGTATAGTGGTGGTTAAAAAATTTAATTTTCTTTTCAATTTCTCAAAAATGTTTTTAAAAAAATGTTCAACATTTTTACTTCCCTCGCATACCGAAGGGAAGTATTTTTTCTTCTGAAATAGGTTTAGAATACGATGACACGTGGAAATTTTAAATTTGAGCAAAAAGGAAAGTTTCCTTCTATTCTGGTATTTTTTTTAAATTGGTTTAGAATGCCATGAAACGTGAAAATTTTAAATTTGAGCCAGGAAAAAAAATTTTCCATCTATTTTAGTGGCAAATTTTTTTTCAAAAAGTTGGTGAAAAAAATTAAATTTTTTTTTTTCTCAAACAGGTTTAGAATGTCAGTCTTGTCAAACGTGAAAATTTTAAATTTGAGAAAGCAAAAATTTCCATCTATTCTACTGGTATTTTTTTTTCCAAAATGGTAAGAAAATGTTGCAAATTTTCTTTTCCGAAATAAGTTTGGAATGTCATGAAAAGTGGAAATTTTAAATTTGAGCAAAAAAATTTTTTTTCGTCTATTCTGTAGCCAGCGATAGATTAAAATTTTTTGCAAAAACATTTTTTTTTCAAAAAAACTTTTAATCAAAATAATTTTTAAATTTGTTTGAATGGATTTAGAATGCCATGAAAACGTGAAAATTTTAAATTTGAACAAAGAAAAAAAATCAGTCTGTATTAGTGGTAAAATATTTTCAAAAATAGTAAATAAATTTTCAATTTTTTTTTTTAATATGTTTAGAACGCCATGAAACGTGGAAATGTTAAATTTGAACAAAGAAAAAACATTTTCCATCTATTTTAGTGGTAAAAAATTTTTCAAAAAAAATGTTGGTAAAAAAAAATTTCAAATTTTTTTTTGTTTTGAAATACGTTTAGAATGCCATGAAACGTGGAAATTTTAAATTTGAACAAAGGCAAAAACATTTTTTAGTGGTAAACAATTTTTCAAAAATGTTGGTGAAAAAAATTTTCAATTTTTTTTTTTCTGAAATAGGTTTAGCGTGTCATGAAACGTGGAAATTTTAAATTTGAGCAAAAAAAAATTTTCATTATTTATTCCCCTTAGACGATCCACCCTGCATATTTTCCAGTGAACGTTCTACCATTTCTTCGCTACCAAATTTGACTGCTCTCCGTCAAGTAGTTTTTTTTTAGGAAATGCACCAACAGACAGACAGAAAGACAGACTGACGGAATTGAAAAACCTATATTTTCGTAATCTCCGTGATCTGAAACGTCAGAATCCGGAAAAATCTCGGAGGGTGATTTTTTCTCGAATACAATACTTCCCTTCGGTATGCGAGGGAAGTAAAATATGGTTATCAAAATTAAACATAAGGAAATGATTCAGGCATATTTTACTCGGTTTTAATATTCTTGGAGTTGTAGGCGAGGGAAGTCAAGCATGGTATCGCATCGCGATTCGGTAATTATAGTTGGTGAAGACGTTGACTTTTAATTCTTATGATAGGATTCGAACTCTTTTAAATACCCAAAAGAAGTTGCGGATAAAATATTATTCCTCCTGTTAGGAAAGACAAAATTCGTTAAATTATTTAAAAAATCTGCAGGAAAAACAAAAAAACGTGGAGTGTTTTATAAACCCCAATTCTCACTCTGATGTTATAGATATAGCAGGCCAAAAAGTTATCTAAACCAGTTACTGAGCAGAACCCGATCAGTATTCTTTGAATGAATTCAGGTACAAATGCTTTATCCAGTCAATGGCAAAGTACATGTAACCTTGCATCGTTACCTTTTACTTAGTCTACTGCACGCCAAGACTCCTTTAGAACATACTATCCAGCAGTGGTACGCCAATACCAAAAGTCCTCAAGATCCAACCCCAGATAATAAAAAATATTGGTTTGTCTCCTGTTACTACCAAAAACGAAGCTGCTCCACAGAAACTATTGAAAACAATAATAAGTGTTCAAAAGGCTGCAAAGCCGCATGTACTTGTAGGAAGCTGGACTCTATTCTGGATGTGAACGACAATCGTGTACAAATGTCGATATATATGTAGACGACTTAGATCAAGTCGAAGAACCCGACGTTAAGGTATTAGATTTTTTGGAACACGATAAAAACGAGGAGGCTGAATCTAACAAAGACGACGCAGACGATAATGAAACCGACCCTCGCAGTGTTATTGAAGCAAGGGACCATTTTGGACCTGCATTGGTCTTCAAAGAAATCCAAACTAACCACAGAAAATGGATTAGGACTATTGGGGACACCACTTAAAGAAAAAACGCGTCACACGCTCTACAGCAAACTGATGTGGAAACGAGCGCATAATGGTAGTAACCACCGATAGTTGTAGACATTTGTAATTTCAAAATTGTTAATAAATGTATTTATTTAAACTTCAAAAGAGAAAATTAAACGTAACAGCAAGTAGAAAGCGTGGAAATATAGAAGAGTATCGATGTACAGAATGAATGCGATACGATGCTGCTTGATTTCTCCCGCCTATAACTTCAAGAATATTAAAACTGCGTAAAAATATGTCTAAACCATTTCGACAGAGAATTTACTTATATTTAACTTTGATACCCATCTTATTTTTTTTTGTAGGACCGTTAGGAACCGAGATATTGGCAAAAAAAATTATTTTTGAGCGATATTGCCTCAAAGTTGGGGATATTCCGGCAGGTGGGCGAGGGGGAAAAATTAATATGTCTAAAAGAGGCCTATAATGAACTGATTTCAACAGTAAAATCTTTTGCCCGATTTAAAACACCGTTAATCTACCTGACGCCTGGCCTAGACAGTGTATATTATGTATCAAATAAATTCAGATTACGCGTAATTACGAACTTTAAGGGAAATTTATGACAGACATTTTTTAGCATGACAATAGTACCTCCCACCTCCCCTTTGAATTATGATCCCTCAGAACATTTCAAATTAGAAAGGAGATTGTGCGATATCTCGTTAGAAAGGGATTTTGATTTTCTATACGGCAGTATAAAGGTTCTTAAATTTGGTACGTGAACTACTGAGAAAATTAATTTTGAAAATTTGAAAGTTTCTTAATGTCTTGTAAATTCAGTTGAGGTATTTTTGCCAAGTTACTGGTTTTGAGGAAAAGTTAACATTGATCTACTATTGCTTTCAAAGTTTTTAATACAATATTGTACCCACCTCAATCATTTCCGTAAAATGAAGCGCTGAGTCGTATTAAACATGTATTTCCAATTTATTTAAATGTATTTTTAATTTATTGCATAATTAAATAAAATCTTCAAAATGACCGCCAGTCCCCTCTTGATTAATAATCAAGGCGATCTTCTCGGATGACAGTTTGTATGACCTTGGGGCTTATTTTGTGAGCTTTTTCAGTTATCCTGTTTTTAAATCTACAATATTGTCTGGTCGATTAACATACACTTTTGATTTTAAATAGCTCCATAAAAAGTAAGCAAGGGGGATCAAATCTGGAGACCCATTCAATAGTTCCTCCTCAATAGTTCTCCAATCCACGTGTTAGTAAAAGCTTCGTTTAAATAATTTCTCACTGTACACGATTAATGAGAAGCGCCATCTTGTTGGTGCCAAATACAACTGTCTATTTCATTTGAATAATTAGCATCAAGAAAATGTAGTTGTAATGTAGACACCATTTCATCAAAATATCTAGATAAATGTCACCGTTAAGTGTGCCTTCAAAAAATAATGCCAATAATTTGATTATTAATGATATCAGCTCGAACGTTCACTTTTCGAAGAAATTGTGTGTCAACCTCCATCATCCAATGAGGATTATCTCAACTCCAGTATCGACAGTTCTGGCGGTTCATTTTAGTGTCTACTTTAAAAAACTTTCTTGTGGATATAATTTTGTAATAAAAACTTTAATAACAACAATAGATCAGTTTCAACTTTTCTTCAAAACCAATACTTTAGCAAATATACTTCAACTAAATTTATAAGACGTTAACAAAATTTTACATTTTTAAAATTATATTTTTCAGTAATTGATGCACCACATTTAAAAATGCTTTATATTGGTGAATGGAGAATCACTAAAGGGTTTCAGGAAAGAAATCAAGTTCTCAGTTACTTTCCTACATCACACTCTATTAGTCTTAGTGTATTGATATTATAGATATAAAATCGGCGAACACAGGAAATAAATTATAATGTTTTGTCCTTTGGGTGTTATACGCTCCAGTAGCCGTATTTATGAAACGAAAATGTTCTCAATGTACAGGGGGTAGTTTCCCCTCAAAAACCACCCCTACAGATCACCGCCTTTCGATGGTTTTTTGGATTTTTCATGGATTGGGTTGGTCCCTCCTAAACTTTTCTATTCACTGAAAATATTCCACCTAAAATTTACTATAAATTTCCGATAGACCCTATGGTTTTCGAGTAATGAGCGATTAAACTAGAGGGTTAGAACCCGCTCGGCGCAGTATCAAAGTGTGGTCTACGAGCATTGTGTACAGGGCGATTAATCATAAATGCCCCTCCTCCCCCTAACTTGGTTATTTATGGACCAATTCGAGAATTTCAAAAATAAGATTAAATAATTTTGTAGCAAGTTTTTATGCGCCATATAGAGAAAATAGTGACGTCCAAATCAAACCGTATACAGGGTATTACTTGATTTTTTTTAAATGGAACACCCTATATCTAACTCGAGAATCGTAATCCTCATTTTAGTCTGATTTCAAAAATATAATATTTCACATGGCTATCTTCTACAGTTTTTCTAATATTTACAAGAATATATCGATAATTTAAAATTACAGAGACCAGAAAATTTAAAGTAGGCATTGAAAACGATGAAGCATTTTTCAATTATATTCTTTACTCTTCCGATCAGTTTCCCGATATTCATGGCGTTTAGCGCCGCAGACAAATGACCGGGCCTGGAGTGGAATGCCAGAAAGGAGCTATTTGTAATCATTGATGCATAATAAATTTAATTTAATTTGACGAAACTGCACAAAAAATTAAATTATTTTGAACACAAAACAGTAAACGTGTTGAAAAAAAAAACAACAGAAAAATTACAATAATTGTTCTATGTGAGATCGGGGCATCTAGGGGGGCACGTTATATGCCCATGTCTACCCATTCATTCCTCGAAATTCTGGTTCAACAATGTTGTTACATTAACATTATTGCGATAACGGGCTCCATCATGCTGCCAGGTGGTTATAATCATTTGATTCAGAGGAAGATTATCTACGTTATTTTCGAGAATTTCTTAATCGCCATTAATATTGCCCCTCAAAAATGTATATGTTATCCTATTATTGAATACGCAAGCCCACAAATTGAAAGTTCTGCTGCCTTGAATCTGAATTTCTTCCACTGTATGGAGATTTACCGGTGCCCAGCAATTATTATTCTTTCTATTATTAATTCCACACATGCTGAATAATACCCCATCAGTCAAAAAAATTTTGAAAATTAGTGCATCTTCTCCAGCATAATTTGACAAAAATTGTTTCTCACAATATTCATCATTGGGATATAATTTCTGTAATACACTTAGTTTTCGAGCTTTATATTTATATTTGAAGAGTTCTTAATGTTATTGAACAATCTCTGAGGGGCTTCTTTCGTTTTTCATCAAAATACATAAAAATATTCAACTCACGGTTTTTATTATTATTCCTAATTTTTTTGTCTTGATTTCCGGTGTCTTTGTATCATTCATGTGTGTTCAACATGCGTTGAAAAGTTTTCCGACCTGGAACTGGACAAATCGGATATAGTGTCCTATATAATACTAATAGTATACTCCCTACCTATACTCAATGAATATCTAACGTTTTTATTATTACTAAGATATACCGTTAATATATTTAATCTGACATTATCGCTATAATAGGACATTTTCTATCGATAGCAATAAACTTTCTCTTTCGATAATATAAAATTACTAACTGTCATAGTTCAAATTGACACTTGAGTGTTTTATTGTTTTCAGTGCCTACATAAAATTTAGCGGTCAGGTTGTAATTTATAAATTTATTATCGACATTCTTGTAAAATAGAAAAACTATAGAAGATAGCCTGTGAAATATCATATCTTTGAAATCAGAGAAAATGAGGATTGCGATTCTCGAGTCAGGTACAGGATGTTCCATTAAAAATAAATCAAGTAACACCCTGTATATGGTTAGATTTGGACGTCATGATTTTCTCAATAAGACGTATAAAAACTTGTTAAAAAATTATTTAATTTGGTTTTTGAAATTCTCGAATCAGGAAATAATCAAGTTCATCTAGTTTTGCAAACTGAACATTTCGATATTTTTTGAGGCACGAGCATTCTTTCACACTTTTTTTAACGTAAAACACTTGACGATTTGTTAACATTGCCTTGTGTTTCTTTCAAGATGTTTCTATTCTCCGGGATGAGGGCTATTAATAAAGCAAGAAAATTGACGTCCTTTCCAATCACGATAACTTTATTTTTCTCGTATTATTCGATGGAAGTACGGACAATGTGAAATCAGCATTTTCTTTTGCAATAAATGTGTTTATGCCCTCCTCACTATTCAGGAGTCCAGCCAGATGGAAAATTAATCATTTCTATCCTAACCTTATTTTCAAATCTTCTAAAAATCTCCAATTAAAATTTTTACGAACTGCAATAAAATAAAAATTTCCTCAAATAACACACATCCATCCCTCTAAAGTTGGTAAAGAGGTATAAAGGTTTAATCACAAGTACACGTGGTACATTGACAACTTTCGAAACGCTCGGTGATCAGAGCCCAACCCTTAGTTTGATCACTACTTGCTTAAAAACTTTGTAGTAAAAAATAGAATACCTACTATGAATAAAACAAAATTTTCTAAACGACCAACTATTTTGCAGTAAAATGCGAAAGACGTATTGGGCGTATTAGCGGCTTTCTATATTGTAAGATGAGAAACGAAATAAAAACAACAGATATTGACTTGAATGCTTTTATTATACATATCTTTGCGGTACACATAATATGACTGCAATATTAAAAATTGCATATTTAATTATATACCTACATATTAATATTTTTTTACATAAGTACGATATCTACACTCACTGTGTACTACACTACTAATAACTAAAAATGGTTTAACACTTTGCACTTTAATATAACCCTCTTAAGTACGTAAAAAATCGTTTTGAACGCATTGATAGGAAATATTTTTTAATTACATATAAAGTTTATTTTACACCGAATAAATCACTCAAAAATGAATAGACATTTAAACTTCTGTCTTCTATAATTGGCAGGAAACTAAAGGAAATAAGCTTTAGTAAATGAGAAGCACGCATTTTGCCTCATTGGAAAACAGAACAAGATAATTTTTAGTACATAAATTTAACTATATTTTATATATTGTTTTTAAAGCACCATACTTATTGAGGTATGTACCACTCCTTATTTTTATGATATAAAAAGTTATTATCATTAATAACAACAAAAAATAGATACAAATTGGATACTATTTATGCTCTTTCCCTAATATCATGATAATTAAGCGAGACATGATAAAATACTATATAGTCAAGTGCAATTAGGTTTTTACCTCAGTTATAATAAATGGATTTTCATTATTTTTTTGCATTGAGTTTCTAATACTGAGTACAAAAAGTTCACCCTTTCAAAATTGCCGCAATTGGGTGGTTCCCACCCCCTCTATAGGAGTGGACTAAAAAGAAATTAATACATCGCTTCTTAATCATTATTTTTCTATATTGTTATATTTTCCTTTAATGCAACTGTTTTCGAGTTATTTACAACAAAAAAGGAATTTTCTCAGCAAAATCATAAAATGTTTCCTAATTTAAAGTAGGAATATTTTTTTAAAGGACTGCTTTAAAAATGACAAAAAATTAGAGCATGTTAGTAATATAATATATATTAATAAAAACTGGCATAGATTTTTTGAATTTTCATTATATGGCCAATGGCAGCAGGAAAGTCCTAAATTTTCTCTTAAAAAAATTTACAAATCACTCACTAATTTCCACATAACATTGTTATCTTTGAAGCTGTACGGTACGGATAGAAAGAAATTGTATAAAAGAGCACTTCAAGCCCTTTAATTTCTATTACATGTATTTTTAACATCGTACTAATTGTTTATGACGTATTTGAGATTTACGCATTGTATTTAGACTGACAAACGTTTGAGCGCCATTCTTAAACTATCATAATTCTAGAACTATTCATTGTACAGAAATAAAAGAAAAGCAAAATACTTCTAATTTCATAATTTTATTTTTTGTACAATACCACTTTTTCCATAAATGTAAGACTCTTCGTAATTTTCAAATCGTTTAACTTGGAAAATATAAATTTTCATGATAAATTGTAAACCACCTTTTTCTCTTACAATATGATTCTATATCAGATTTGGTGGTTACTACTTTACTCTTTGCCCAACCCTCTAGAGAGGGGTGGGAACCACCCCCAAGTAAAAAGAGAAAATTTTTAAAGAGTAACATTTCTTGTACTCAGTTTTAGAAACTCAATGCAAAAAGTTTCATGAAAATTCCTTACTATAGCTGGATTCCGCCATTTTTCATTTTTGATAACTAATTGCACTAATACGTACCTCTTTAATAGACCATAACATTCCTTGAGGCTTTTTAGTAACAATGTACATTTCTAAATCATATCAGATGCGTTTTTACTATTGCTCTTTATTTTTGACTTATTGGTTAATAAATAGTTTTCTTAACGACAAAACAGTCTTTTTTACTATTTAAAAATCTAAGACCCAAAAACTGCAAGGAACTACGACAATAAAAAACGCAATTTTTTAAAATTTATATAGTAACAGTATAAGCAAGAAACATTCAAAGAAATCTGTGTTGCCATGAAAAGTGCTTTTTAGAGTCTACAGATATCATATGATTTTTTAAAGATTCTTAACTGCATTTTAAATGAAGGAGACGATTGTAATAACGAAAAACAAGTGATTCGGAACCCCATCTGTACCGTTATTTTTGTTATAAGCATGATTTTAGTTAGAGATTTTATAGTCTATTAAAAAGGTAGATACAGTATCTTACTCTATCTCACCTAGTATTCAAGATATTGATGAAAGAGCATAAAAGTGCCTAATTTTTATCTACATTTGTTGCTATTATGGCTAATAACTTTCTTTCATAACAAATAGGATGGTACATTTCTGACAATCATTATACTTTAAAACAATTCCATTTCTTTTGGCGGCAACTTGTCAGGACTTTTTTTCTTAGATACCCTTAAGATTTAGTTAATATGCTTGGGCTAAATGATAATAAAAAATTGATTTTTTTGGAAAATTTCAACACTGTACCTGCAAAACGAAGAATTTCTTTTATGACCTTTTTTCATAAAATAATGTAAGGAGTAAAATCTTGAAATATATTCGCCCATTTGATGTATAACTTAATATAATAAGAAATAGAGGTACTTTAACCTAATTTCCATTGTTCCATAGTTTGAATCGCAGAAATTCCAAAAACTAGGAATTTATGAAAAAAAATACTGTTTTAGATTTTTTTCTCGAGATTTATGGGTTTTATTGACTATTACATGGCCAATCTCACTACGTTCGATTTTTTTCGCTGCCGAAATGAGGAAAAATGAGGTAATAAAAAATCTAAGAACCCAGCACAACCCTTATGGGAATTGGGTTTCGGTAGAATCGTCTGAATATTTGATATATTATAGCTTTTGTCATCCTGAACAAAAGTTTCATGACCACGACGCTCCATCACATTCAGTATTTTGGCTCCTATGGAGCAGCAAAGTTAAATAGCTCCATAACAAGTTACTATTTCGAGTAGTTTTAAAATATTTTTGTAACGCATATTTTGATTATTGGAATACCTAACTTTATGTTTTTGGGATTGCTGAATTCAAACCTAATGTCAACTAGACGATGCTGACAGTTGGCAGCTGTCAATTAGCAAGGAACTACTGGGTGATTTTTTTAACCTGAAACTTTTAAATATTTCGAGTAATAAGCATTCTACAAAAACATGTTTCAAACAAAAGTTGTAGAATTGGATGGGATGTTACTTTGACTCTGGGTGGAAGGGTTAAGGTAATTCAAGGTCAAACTCGATTTTTTAAATGGGAACCCCTATTCTATCGGAAATTCGGATTGTCTGACTAAAAATAGACTACTTCTGTTCAAAGAATTTTTTCTGAAATTGTCATTTTTTTTAGTTATTTGGCGAAGAAAAATCAAAATTTTAAAACTTTGCGATTTTTTACTCGAAAAAGAAGAAGCGGGACAAAAATTGCAAGAGGCAAAAAGAATTTGGAATCATCCTGGAAATATTATCAATTTTTTTCGGAATTGTCCAATGCCTTTTTGATGTACTTGAAACTCCACAATGATCTTTTCTGCAAAGGGCATTGGACAATTCCGAAAAAATTTGAGAATACTCCCGGGATGATTCCAAACTCTTTTTGCCTCTTGCAATTTTTGTTCAAACTTCTTATCTTTCGAGTAAAAAAAAATCGCAAACTTCTATAATTTTGATTTTTCCTCCCCGGATAACTAAAAAATTGCCCCCATCCAATTCCGCAACTTTTGTTTCAAACATTTTATCGTAGAGTGCTATCTCGAGATATTTAAAAGTTTCAGGTTAAAAAAGTCAACTAGTACTTCCTTGAATGTAATTGACAGCTGATTGACAGCTGCCAACTGTCAATATCGTCTATTTGACATTAGCTTTGAATTCAGCAACCTTAAAAACGTAAAGTTAGGTATTTCAATAGTCAAAATATGCATCATAAAAATGTTATAAAACTACTCCTGTCTATTTATAAATATTACTTTACTATAGTGCTTCTTCTGAATTATTATATGTTGGTTAATTAAGTATCGTTCTATATTTATGTATTTATATATCTACTTATTCAAATTTTCCAAGTCAGAAATATGTATTTTTATTTTAAAAATAAACATATTATTATTATTATTAAGTAGTAACTGATGATGGAACTATGGAGCTTTGGTGCTACATAGGAGCCAAAATACTGAATATGGATCATCGTGGCCATGAAGACTTTTATTTAGGATGACAAAAGCTAGAATATACCAAAAATTCGGACGATTCTACCGAATCCAATTCCCATAAGGCTTGTGCGGGGTCGTTTTCCTACATTTCTTGTGTGTTTAACAAATGGCAAAATAATGAAAAAACTTTGAAATAATGGAAACTGGCAATTTTTATGATTTCGTAATCCTGAACATCAACTATTAAGGACCTGCTATTATCGACGAACGCAGCTTGTTGAAACATAATATTAAGTATTGCCCTACATATAAAAATCAACCTATTAATAAATTTTACATAACTGTATTTAAATCAATAAAAGCGTAGACAGTTCTGTTTTCACTTAGGAGCAATTTATTCGGGTTATATTCGTACCACTGATCGTAGTATGCATAAGTAGAAAAACCTATTAATTAATTGTGTGTATATTTTCAAAATATACAATTATACAAAATAATTTAAAAAAATCTACAAAAATATGCAAAAAATGTATAAATATGTACAAAATTAAATTCATTTATAATGTGATATAAATATCTATATTTTCATTTGGTGGAAACATTTTAACGCGCAGTTTTAAGTACATAAGTTTAAAAAATTATGGAGGTAATTGCACAAAAGTTAGCGGTACAAATGTTTCCATCATGCTCTAATATTGCACAAGAAACTTAAGTCACAAATTATTTTTGCAGGGTGAATAAAAAATATATAACAACAAATATTTCACTCTGATATATCATTCGATTAACGGCCGTCTACATTAATAATGTCGCTACGCAGTAACGAGGAGATTTGGCCAAAATATAAATTCATAATAAAAATATTTGATTGCTTAAAGTAAAAATTTTATCACATTTTGTCTTATCAATAATCTCTTGTTCTTTAAAAAATTGCAGATTATATTGCGAATTAAAATTACTGTATGCCCATAATTTTGCTTGTTGAATCTAGAATTTATTTAAAATGAGACTCGTTTTAATTTTTGGTTATCATCAACAGAAAGATTTTGAAAGTGTAGTGGAAATAATTATGTATACGCGCAACAAAATTCTACACCATTACAAGATGTGTAAAACAGTGATCCTTGATTAAGCAGTACTAGAAATAATAAAACATATTGTTCATAGGTCAATGACCATGGAAGAAGCAAAATCAAAACAAATTTTACAAACTAACTAACACTTCCTTAAGACGACGACAATAAGTTACCAACAAGGCTACTGATTTGAAGAAACGTAAGAATGTACAAATTGTCGAAACCAAAATGTTTATCCCAAATAATTTGAAAGAATATTTTTGTATTAATTTCCGAAACACCGATTTTTATTTCTAGGAAGCAACGTTTGAGGCACTATTGACAACTTCTTTAACAGTGGAGTCAGTAGAAGTTTTCACTTCGGAAAATTCCGGGATGTGGTAACTTTTGAGAATGCATATCTGAACATGCCAGGAACAACGTAGCAAAAGTTACCAACGATAGTCCTTGAGCGTCATTTGTTATTAAACAAATTAGTTGCAAAATACCAGTTTTTGTCAAATACCTCTTAAAATGTTTTTTTCTTAAAAAAACTAATTACGCCATTCGAAAGTACGGGAAATTTCACATCAAAAATGTATATGAGTTTTTTTTTGTACGATCAAAAATGTAGGCTCCAGATATTTTTCTTTAACGCACGAATATGGAACGTGGCGACATTCGCGCGAAGCGAGAGCGGCCTGGGGCGCGCTGCACTAAATGTGTTGTAACTTTTGAACCACTTAATAAAATTGAGCTCAACAAATTATAATATTATATTTTCAAATAAAAAAATTAATGTATGTAGGAATAGTGAATATATGAAGTCGGGACATAAAGAGATTTCCCATGAAATTGGTAAAAGCTCTACCACATCTACAATTTTTAAGAGAAGAACCTGGAACTATCACATGTTACTTTTGAAGTAATGTAATAAAAATCGCTGAATATTTTTTTTTATAAAAGTTATTAACGTTTATATTACCCCTAATTTCACTAATTTTCGAGCAAAGAAAGATATTTTTTAATTCTCGTAAAATAATGAGGGTTAATTTAATTTCTATGGTAAATCCCCTTGAAGCATTTAAAGTACACATTTCAAGCACCTACAGAAATTTAATACAGTTGATTTAAACTAGAGTGGTTAAAGTTAGTTATACATATCAAATTTTATCACCTCAAAATTTTGACTTCTTCAAATATAAAGATTTGACATTTTTTTCACTCACCGGATCTTTTTATACAATTCTTTTACTCGTAAAGTACTGTATGTGATAGTTTCAGGTTCTTCTCTTCGTATTAAATTGCAGAAATGGTAGAGTTTTTACCGATTTCATCGGAAATCTCTTTATGTCCGACTTCGTGTACGAGTATTATGTAATATTCCATATATATTCCTTTTTTTATTGGAAAATATAATAATCCAATAGCCACATGTTTCTTCTTTTATTTAGGCTTTGCTAAGCTCAATTTCATTAATTAATTCAAAAGTTACTACAAATTTAGTTCCGTACTTAAATGTCACTGCGTTACATTTTCTTGCGTTGACAAAAAAATCTGTAGACTACATTTTTGATTGTACAAAAAATCATGTACATTTTAACATTGGATATGTTTACGTTCGTATATGGTGGTCGAGTTACCAGTTTTTGTTCAAGGTCAAAAGACAGCGGTGTCGCGGTCGAGTGAGACTCGTATATACAACGGCTGATATATGCAAATGTAATATGGGTTGCATATATCACAGGGGGGTCAAGTTACCAGTTTTCATTTAAGGTCGAAATACAGCTGTCTCGCGAAGCCGAGTCCGGAAAAAGTTTATGTTTTACGTATGGTGTTACCATTTGCAATATCCCGATGGTTGCAAGAAATCTATGAATTTTTTTGTGAAATTTCCCATAGTTTCGATTGGTGCAATTATTTTTTCAAGAAAAAAGAGATATTTGATAAAAACTGGTATTTTGATAACTAATCTGTTTAATAACAAATGATTCTCAAGGACTATTCTTGGTAACTTTTGGTAGGCTGTTCCTGACATATTCAGAGATGTATTCTCGTTTCCCGGCATTATTCCGAAATAATGCATATTTTCAGCCTCTATTAACTCCACTATAAATATTTCAAGTGACAACAGAGGTTGATTGATACCTAATATTGACGGTATTTTTAATTCACTTATTAGTCCCTTCAAATCAGTCAAAAAATCTCTGTTTTATGGAAAAATTCCCACAGCTATGAGACCTATAAAAAGTGAAGCATTTGGGTTGACACAAATGAACACTGAACATGAACATAAAATATATGTTCAATTCTATTACAAATGATTCCTATTTTTTTACTAAAAATTTTACAATATATGTATAGGGCGAATCAGTACTGCGTGGATGGTCAGTATCTCCTTAACCAATTGAAAGAACCCCGCACAAACCTCATAGGAAATGGGTTTCGGTAGAATCCTCTGAATTTTTGGTATATTGTAGCTTTTGTCAAAAAGTCTCCATGGCTACGATGCTCCATAGTCAGTATTTTGGCTCCTATGAAGCACCAACGCTCCATAGCTCCATCATAAGTTACTTACTACTTTGAGTAGTTTTATAACATTTTTATAAAGCATACTTTGATTATTGAATTGATTAACTTTATGCTTTTGAGGTTGGTGAATTCAAATCGGATGTCAAATAGACGATATTGACAGTTGGAAGCTGTCAATCAGATGTCAATTAGCAAGGAACTATTGAAAAAGTTGAAATCAATGTATAACTTTATGTTTTTGGGGCTGCACAATTCAGATCTCACGTCAAATAGACGATGTCAACCAGCTGTCAACTGTCAATATTTGACATTAGATTTGAATTTAGCAACCTCAAAAATATAAGGATATACATTAATTTTTAACTTTTTCAATAGTTCCTTGCTAATTGACAGCTGACTGACAGCTGTCAACTGTCAATATCCTATCCTCTATTTGACATTAGATTTAAATTTAGCAACCTGAAAAGCATAAAGATAGGGAATAGTAAAAATATGCGTTATAAAACTACTCCAAGTAGTAACTTATGATGGAGCTATGGAGTTTTGGTGCTCCATAGGAGCCAAAATACTGAATGTGATGGAGCGTCGTAGCCATGAAACTTTTGTTCAGGATGACAAAAGCTACAATATACCCAAAATTCAGACGATTCTATCGAAACCCGGTTTGTGCGGAGTCCTTTGAGAAATTGTCTCAAGTAAGAATTGTAGGAGGTCAACAGTGGCATATTTTAAAATTTAAAGGTTGTTTGACATAGTGGTGGCAACTAATACTTGAATTTTTAAAACGGAACACCCCACATTTTTTTACACATTTTTATTTGACGTTTAATACATTATGTTTTGTTTGGTGATAAAAAATGCGATCAAGACTAAAATTCGTAAAACACTATTTTCAATTTTACCATCGCGTCGTTTCACTTTGAACGTTAGTCAAGACCATGCATTTGTTTCCAGGTTCCGTAAAGTCGAGCTGAATTCTGCAAGGTGTTCTCCACGATGATTCAAATATTTATATATTTAAACTGCCACTAATTTTTTTTTTAATGGAACCATAGTGACTACCACTATAAAGCATCAGCGTGTAAATAACTGATTACTGAAACATTTTAAGTAAAAATACACATGGTGTTCCGTTTGAAAAAAGTGAATGATGACAGCTTAAAAATTTAAAAATTTGAATCATCGTGGAAAACACCCTGTAGAATTAAGTTCTCCTTTGAGAGGCCTAGAGATTAGTACGTGGTCTTGATTAACATCCGAAGAGAAACGACGGTCTTTATGAAGAAAAGTTATTTGCAGATTTTATTTTCGACTACTGCACACGTAGTTTTTATCGAATAAAGTGAAATAACGTGGCAACGCCGCAGTGTAAGTCCAAAATACTTAGATGGAGAATTAAGAAGCAAATATAAATATACAGGGTGTTCCTTAATGACGTGTTAACATTTCAGTGTGGTTCTTCAGGTCATTTTAAGAAAATTAAAGAAAATTTCGTATGAACACATGTTGGAAGTTTTTTTAATCATTATTTTTTAATATCTCAGAAAATACTTTAGATATTTTAAATTTTGGTGTGTGGTAATAGGATATAGATTCACATATTTTCGTTATAACACTTATTTATAGCTCCACCAGGGGCGTCCCTGCAAACATGTACCCTGATATTTTTTATAAAAAAATTCACAGATTCCGTAATTCTTGCAACCATCGGGATATTGGAAATGATAACACCATACATAAAACAAAAACCTTTTCCACAGGAAACAGCTACGATCCACTCTCGATTGCGTCACCGCTGTATTTCGACCTTAAATGAAAACTGGTAACTCGACCCCCTGTGATATATGCAACCGATATTACATTTGCATATATCAGCCGTTGCATATACGATAGTCTCACTCGACCGCGACACCGCTGTCTTTTGACGTTGAACGAAAACTGGTAACTCGACCCCCATATACGAACATAAACATTCTAATGTTAAAAGTGGTACGCCACTGATATTTTTTCATAAACCAGGGTTTTAAGATGACCCCACAAAAGAAATGCAAACTACTGAGATATGGGGATTTTGCTGGCCACTGCTGATGTCCTCCGCGCCCATATACGTAATGCATTGTCGCCATTTCCGCATTCGTACATTTCATCATATTTACTGAGATATTCGAATAAGAATAGTAAAAAAATAAAACAAATTCAATGAAACACTATACATCGAGGAAATAATACGGTGAAATGGTTTTGAACACCAACAACTTACTTTATGTCAACATAAATATTATTTTGAAAATTATGTTTGTAAAAACGTCATTTATTCCAGGATAACTAGATTTACGTGTTCAAAAATTATTAGCCGATATTGCTAAATGAAGCAATTTAAATTTAATTGTTTCAATTAAGAACGGTGCGTCTGACGAGAAAATCAGGAAAAATAGCCGCATGGAAAAATGTCAGTGGCGTACCACCTTTTTGGTAAAACATTTCAGGGGACATGTTCGCAGGTACGCCATTGGTGGAGCGATAAAATGACTTTTCTAACTAAAATAGGTGATTTTATATCCTATTAACACATACCAAAATTGAAAATATCTAAAGTAGGTACTTTCTGAGATATTAAAAAATGACGATTATAAAAAACTCAACACCCGGTAGCAAAAAATTTAAGACGTTGCGGACATATATGTTCATATGAACTTTTTTTAAATAAAATGGCCTAAGGAACCACATTCTGAAATATTAGCACGTCATTAAGGAACACCCTGTATAAAAAATATTGAGGGTTCCATTTAAAAAGTCTAAGTATTAACTAGCCACTACGATACGAGACATCCTGTAGATTTAAAAATAATTTTATAGTATGCCACACCTAAGCCCCACAGTTCTTGTTTGAGACATTCGCTTTTTCAAATTTCAAACAGTTGAAGAGATACTGACCGTCCTCGCACTAGTGACTCGCCCTGTACACATATTTCAAAAATATAAAATATTCACGTCAAAGTTGTATCGTTGATTATGTCACCATTTTCATTTACCTATGACACCAAAGTAGACAGATATTCGCAATTCAGAATTCTAGGTACTTACGTAATTTTGAACCGTCATGTTGACGAGTCTTCGTTTATACATCTATAGAATACAACAGACTAATATTTCAATAGGTCATCTATATAAAAAAACTACATGTCATTTTAATTTTAACAATTATAGAAAAATACTTTCACCCTGCAATATACAATACAAACCAAGCGATCGAGAGATAGTTTTTACATTGAAATGTTTTTAGAACAAAGTAACTTAAACATTTTCCCACCCTGTACATCTCTTAATTTTAAAATACACTTGACGAATCAATACTTTTTGGTTTACTGAATAATTCGATGTTGGATTTGTACATTTTTGTTTTTAATTTAGTCAGTAACAATAATCGTATTTATGGTCGTAAATCTGAGTTACACTGCTATGACCTTGGAATGTTAAGAAAATTTACACTTTCGTTATAATACGCTTACTCTTTTTTTTATAAAAAAAAGTTGTGGGGAATTTTTGGTACAAATTCTACGTTGTTAGGATTTACTATTTTAATATGGGGTCATTTTTTGTAGCAGCTAAATAGGCCGGTTTAGTCGATTTTAGTTCTGACTTAATGCCTTAATAATTTATAATCTATTCGACAGTAAGTTATATCAATAAGAAATAAAAAACAGAACTTGTGCAATTTTGGTTTTCGGACGAACTGCTAAGAGAAAGTTCCAAGACTGTGAAGGGCTGCATGTTAAAGAACTTATAGAGAATATAATTTTCTAAGTAAAAAATTCCGAGACAGTATATTTCAATGGTTTAAGCGTGAAAGGTGTCCTAGTTAGGAATCAGGAGACACAAATTCAATCATGGGCTGTGTACTCGATGACATAGTTTTGAAAAAAATATACGCATTATCTGAAGTGATCTTGTGGATATAAATTCTGTTCGTGATTGAAAAAAGGGGAATTTTTGTTCAAAAATCTTTATATTATTAAACAAAGCGTACCTGTAAAGTCCAGTATAAATTTCACATCGAGGCATTTTGGAAATTATTGCAGATAAAAGCACACCTTTATGACATAAAATGTGCAAAAAAGAATGGATCAATTTTTAGTGAAACAATGATCTGCATTTATTTTATTGTTATAAAATAGCGCCTCGTTGTTCACCGCCACAGTTTTGAGTTTACTTTTCGGGTACGTTTTGTGGAAATATTTTAAACAATTTCTGTAGTATTTGTTAACAACAATTTTGAGCATAATTTTACAGTACATGAAAGAATAAGCTTTCCATTGCTTTGAAAATTGTTAAGAAATTTTGGAAAATACGTCTGCAAATTCGGCGTAGAGATTAAATTAATTATTTTTCAGTATAAAATGAATTTTTGTAACGGTTTTTTTGTAATCACGGATAGAATGGCGCACTCTATATTTAAATGCGTAAGTCACTCCAGATGATAAATATATTTTTCCAAAACTATTTGGTTGTCATGGTTTCGAGACTTTTGAGAAGCTAGAATCCCATTATCCGAAATTACGGACCAAACCTGTCATCCTCCTTGATATTGAGACTGTTTCTCTTGAAAATCATATTTGGTAAAAGCATAATTGAATTTTTTACGCATAATATAAAACGTTGAAGAAGAGGTAATTTTAATATGCTTATGAACTTGATCAAGTAAACTAATGTGAACATTAAATATGAAGATGACCTTGTGATTTTCTCCTTAATTTTCTAGAAATTGCACTTGGAGTTATTTATCGGCAGAATGTCCACGGGAGTTTTAAGTGGGATACCCTATATTTATTATTAAACATCAAAATATTAAACAGGCTTTTCTTTTCTCACAAAATGTTTCTGCTTTACTATACAGGCGAAATATTTAATTTCAAGTTTCTATACTTATTTGTGTTATTTATTTAAAAAAAGCAACCTCTAACTGATCCTTTGACGTAAAAGTCATGGGCGTTGAGGTTATTTACCAGTAACATACTGGTTAACTGTGATATTTTGTAGATTCCCCGAGCAGCGCTTAAAAAGAAAAAAATACATGTGGCAGGAAGTCCCAAAGAATCGAAGAAGAAAAAAATATGTGTGTGATTCCTTTAAGGCTGCCATTAGAATATTCCCACTTGCAAATGGGATAAACATTTTAGATTTGGTACCCTGCCATAGTCGACCATTGCGAGTCCGGAAATAATAAATTCATAATGGCAATACTTCCGGAAATATCGGAAGTTAATGCCATCTCTGTTTTTTTTAATGGACACATTCAACGTTTGTATCTTTTTTGAATTTCCCTAAAGTTCAAGGAATCATTTAAGTGGCCACGATAGGACCATCGAAGTTTCCAGTAGTTGTTGCGATTTTTTTAAAATGACAGTCAAAAAATGTCAAAAACTCCATTTCTTTAAATGGCATGTGCCAAATCTTATCATGGCAATCGATGTAGAATTAAATTTGAGGCGGCATGTAGGTACTATATCTAACACAACAATTTTTGAATTATTCATTTTTGTTGAAAATTATAATTAAAAAAAATATATAGAAACCTATGAAACAATTGAAACAATAAAACAAAAGAACAGAAAATAACAACAAAACTTAGATTAGTGTTTAATACAACATACTATGTAGATATTTACCTACCTAATCCAACTTGCTAATATTTTGGATATACTTGATTTGGCAAAAAACGGCAATTAAATGACTACTAACTACGTATAATAATACAGAAGAGGCTCGATGTGTGCACCGTTTTGGTTTAAGCACTCAATAATCTGACGTTAGGCGGCTGTGGTAGCATTTCTGATTTTATTTCCATCAATCTCATTAATGGCTTGTATTATTATTTATCTCATGTCCTCCTTAAACGCGGGTGCAGTCTGATGAACCAGATCCTTAACTCGCCCCCTTAAATAAGAAACTAATTGTAGCAGATCTGGCGATCTAGGGGGCCAAAGAGATTGAGCTCTATTGCCCCACCATCTGTCTTGGAACTATTCTCTAAATTTTAAATCTACAACATTTGTTGAATGTGCTGGCGCTTTATCCTTTTGATACCATGAATGGACGGCATACTGCAATGGAAGATTATCGACTTAAATTAATAATATCTAAATGTTTGTTCCCATACTTTTCATCATGTAAAATTGAATTTGATTTTCAACTTCAAAGATTAGGTGAGAATTTGTGGCGTCCCAAAAATGTCGATTTCTTCTGTTAAAAACTCCGACCTGTGCAAATTAAATTAGGTAGGTAGATATCTAAATAGTACGTTGCATTAAAGATTTGCCTAAGTTTAGCTGTTATTTTCTGTTCTTTTGTTTCTATTGTTTCAATTGTTTCGTTGGCTTCTATGCTTCTTTTTGATAAATTATACTGTTCAACAACAAACTGTGAATAATTCAAAAGGTAAGTACTTGTGTTAGGTATAGGACATGCTGATATAAGTTCACCTCAAATTTAATTCAAGATCGTATCATAATTTTGGCATAATTTGGCACGTGCCATTTGAAAAAATGAAGTTTTTGACATTTTTTTATTGTCATTTTCAAAAAATCGCAGCAACCACTGGAAACTTTTCGCTGGGCCTATCGTAGCCACTGAAATGATTTCTTGAAGTATAGAGAATCCACTGAAAAGAAACTTATTTACCTAGCCTGAGCCCTTTAAGAGATATGAATTTTTTAATGAACCCTTGTGTCTCTAAAACTGAGACATGGCATCAACTTCTGGTATGTCCGGAAGTTCTGCCATTCTGAAATTATTATTTTCTTACTCGCAATGGTCGACTATGGCAGGGTACAAAATCTCAAATGTCTATTTCATTTGCAAGTGGGAAATATTCTATAGCCGCCTTAAAAGAATCGCCCTGTATATCATGAAACATTATTATAAGCTGAAAAATACGGTCAACGAAGTGTCGAATTTTTATTTATAATCGTGACAAACGGCAAAATATAAACGAAAGAAATTCATTTGCAACGCCTTTGTTATATTACTACTTATGATGCCAAATGAGATTGTCTCCTACTGTTTAAATTAATAATGTGATAAGGCGATAAAGTGAAGAATAATATTTCAGTTGAGACACTTTTATAGCTATTATAGATCCGCAGGATCGCAGTAGTCAAGGCCAATCAGGCATCTCCTCCTTTCTAATCTGTCTATTGCCAGAGGAACGATAATAAAAATGTTATTATTGCACTCAGTGAAACGGGAGTAGACTATTCAGTTCTTCACGGACGAGGCAAGTGCAGATTCGCCTCACTACACTCGTATCTTGAACTTGATACGAAAATTTAAGCAATATTAGCCGCTAGTTCTTGGAAGAGTGGCCATCAGGAAGACACAACGACGTTGTCCCACCCAATTATATACATCAGCGTGTACTCATCTGAAGCTATACAATTTTAGACGAGGGTTGCGTAGGGGTTTATACCATCTTCTGGAGAGTATATAAGGTAGTCGGTAGTCGATAGAGACTAAGTTAGGCAAAGTTTCTAGGCTCGTCTCCTGATGTCGATGCTTGGTCTTAGTAGCAAAAATAGCCAGACGCTAAATAAATGAATTAAAATTCGCGAAAGACGTATTTTTAAATAAGAGCTACCCAATACCCATATATCAGCCTTATAATGATCGATACATCTGCCAAGTTGTTTAGTCGGTACAAATTTCTAATTTCCCAGAAAGAAAAAAACTTTTTTTTAAAACAAGTAGTACTTTTTGTTATTTAATCTTCAGCAGAGCCACCACCACTACAGTCTTTGATAAACGAAAATCTTTTTTTCAAATATTTGAAAATTATATAATGATATTTCTATTTTCTTTTGGGACTTTTCATTACATGTATCCACTTTTTGTGAAAATAGAATCAAATGAAACAACAAAATAACAGAAAAGCTTGTTTAAGATCCAAATATCTTAGGTAACTTTAATGAAGGCATAAACCACAAACCCATTTACCTATGTCGTAAAAAATGAGAGCTTACGCAGTTTATTTTGAGATCAGCCCCAATTCTTAAGTTAAACTTTCGAATTTATTTTTTTTCCTAAAATGATCCTTTGAGAAGTCGCAGGATGGCGAACGAAATTTTATTTATTAAAATATCCGAGAATGTCCATTGCTTGAAAAACGTTCCGATTTTGTCCTATAATAACCCCCTAAACACCCTGGATTTTAGATTTTTTAAACGCATTTCGGTGTCTATGGATGCTTCTAAAGAGACTAAAACGTAAAAAATATAGCAGTTTGGAAGTATCAATTTTTTGGATAATTTACAAGTAGTTAAAAATAATATTCGAATTTTGGAATTTTTAAAAATTTTCGAACCATTGTACGCCGTAGTGGCTTACGCGGTATTCGGGAAGAGGGTGGGGGATCTGGGTATTTTGCTAATGACACTCAAATAAATGAAGCCTTTACAGTCACAAAGTTTTCCATTAAATGACACCTGGTCCCTAATGTGTTTTCCGCCTGGGTTTTTAAAATGGCGAAGTCCCCTGGCGTCGATATTATTCATCAGTTTCAGTATTTGCCTTCGGTAAATTTTATCAATACATCCTTTCGGCCATCTAAATAGTAAAACTATATCATTGCTGACAAAGAGTATACGAGACATTCTAATGAAAGTTGAGTGACGTTTTTGTTAGAATCTAAGTTTTGACTGCTTTTTATTATTTTGCTTCGCTTTAACATTTTACGAAAATCCTAAGACAACAGTAAGAATTTGTACCGATAAAATTATAATAGTAATAGGTAGGTACTAATTTTTCTATTGTTCGGAGTATTCTTTCCATACTGCTTAATAGCCCAGTAAAATAAAAACAAAACAGTAACTACAGAAAAAAATATACTACAAGGATTTTCACATGATATCTTAAGAGAGGAATAATTTTATTGTGCTAAAATACTTGGTAGACAATTTGCTAGTTCCAGTCGCCATTTTCAAAAAACGGTTGCAAAATAAGATTTTTTAAGACTGCTTCAAGAAATTATTAAAAAATTTCAGATACCAATAATAAGACTTAACTTATTTATGTAACTCGTTTATAAAGCATCCAATTAAAAAATGGAATTCAGCCTTGCAACCGCAATGGAGTAAATTCCTGTACAATGCATATTAAAAATATTTAACAAATTGTTCAAAAAACTCTAATTTCTGGTAAGAAAAACATTTTTTTTTTTCGTTAAAAATACGTATCGTTTAGAAAATTATCTACAAAAAATTTTGTTTATGACATGTTTTTTCGAATATTCATTTTTCTCGAACCTGAAATTTTTGGTCATTTTAGATTATAAGGCGATAAGAAAAATGCCAAATTAAGGATAATTAAATAAGCTGTCAAGTTTCTATGACGTTGGTAACTGAATAAAGCTGTCACTGTTTTCATATGACGTATGACCCAACATTTTTTAGGAAAATCCGAAAAATATTCGAAAATTGTGAAAGAATTCCGTAAATTAAAAAAATGTTTTAGAATAATTTTCATCGCGCAAAGGAAAAAAAAATAGATTAGAAAATAACTTTATAAGATTTAAAAAAAGGTCCCTTTATTTGTTACATAAAAGGTAAACGAGTTAAGAAGGTAAACTTTTCGAATAATTATTTCTTTTACACATAAAAACATTCTCTCAAAACTTCAGTGACTGACGATTTTATTTGTAGAAAATTTAACTGCAATCCACGTATCGTATAGAACCAAAAATTAAATTGCATGCATGATTTTTTAAATTTTATTTTCGTTATTGACTTTATTGATAACCCCATTGTCTTTGAGATACTATCAACAAATCGAACTATACATATTTACATTTTGTTTTTCAAGATGGTGGCATCCATGTATTTTGACCTACGACCAAATTTAAACTGAAATCGGTTTGTACGATCAACATGCAGAGTTACGAGTGTTGTAACAATCGTAACCTTGGATTTTGATCCTCGGTCAAACCGATTTTTAATTTAAACTTGATCCATATAAGCCGCCTTCTTATGTAGATTGCATGTGAAAAACCTTCGGTTTATTAACAGCTGGTATGTTTATTTTATCGGACTATAAATAAATAAATAGAACTAGAGCGACACAATCGCTCCTACAAGTAACAGATACCTTCAGATCTCTCTATCTCAACAAAAAAGGAACATCGAATAATCTTCAGTTTCAGTAACCACGAAGAAAATCTACAACAGTGCAAAACCTTAGGCAGAACGATCTGCATTCTGTCAGAAAATGGCTTGGCTCGACTCCGAATTCACGACCTCCTGGTGGTGGAGGTTGTTCGCGTTCGCATCACAGCTTTGAGGGTTAGGCCTTACGTGTAACATTAAATTGTGATTCAGTAATTTCGCACTGTGTTCCTGCGCCTTCGCCCTTAGGCATGCGATGGAGTTATTCCGAAACGCTTCGGGGTCCTCGGAGTACGCTTGCTGGCCGTTCAACGGCGGAAGCGGCGGCTGATCCTTGTCGCCGGAAGTCACGTGATTCGGCTGCGTCTGTGACGGTTGACTGGAGGTGGCGCTGGTGTCGCTCACGTCGGTTCGCATGGAGGTGGTTTCTTCATGGTCACTGTTGGTGTTGTCGTCTTTGAGGTGTTCTGCGGCTTCTATCGACTTTCGATGCATTCCTGAAAAGGGACACATCGGTTTTATATGGGGTTTGGTTTGGTGCTGCTTCAGGTCAAGTGATTTTAAAATATATAAAAACAATATTAGGATCTATATTCGTCTATCAAACAAGTGATTCTGCTATTTGAAATATATTAAGAAATTTTAGACTTGTCAGAATAATTGAAATAGGTTTTTAAAAGAATCATTTTTTTGTAGAAAATATATTTCTTTACCAGTGTCTGGAAAAGTTCTGTTTCTTATAACAGAAAAGGCCGAAAGGTAGTCATATTTCTGAGCGCAAGTCATAAATCAGTTTTATTATAGCTAGGGAGGTGGCGGGAATACACGTATGATTTAGGTATTTTATATTTATTTATTGTATATGATTTAGTTGTAGTTAACAATAACATGGAATGAAAGTAGGTATTGATATAATTGACCGATTACAGCAGCTACCGAGTTTGGTTGCTGCTGATTTTTTTTAATAAATGAATGTCAAATTTGCAAAAAAATGCTCCTATATTATTTAACTGTTTCAGCCATTGCTACAAAATTGTTCATTTATCAAAAATTTAAATAAAAAAATGGTTGGCTGAAGCCCATGCCTCTGACTTTTTTTTTAAACCAATTGTTAGCTTGCAAAAAAAGAGCGCTATTAAGTCATTTCATTATACTTCGCACTTGTATTAATTTGTTAATTTTTATATCCATAAGTAGAGAAAAACATTGGCTGACGTGTACGTTGCTGATTTTCAGAAATATTCTCAATTCACTCCAAAAAATGTCAAAGTAAGAAAACAATCCAGCCAGTCGAGGCTTTTGCCCTTCAAAAGGTGGAGTAGTAATTACTTTGACATGTTGTTTTGGTCGAGGCTCTGATAAAAAACACAAGTTTTCGACCTTGGGGGTGGGGTGAGGAGCCGGCGATCTCGAATTAAAGGTGCAAGAAATTTGCTTTTTCAAAAAAATTCGGCAACGCTCGATCTTACAAGAAAAATAATTCAGACAAAGTTCAAAGGTATAAAATTTCTACGTTTTTTGTATATACATTTTATTGTAAGTCTAATGTTTAAAGATATACAGCGTCAGACAGATGGATTTAAGAAAAAAAATTATTTTTTTATTATGTATATTGTACGTTTGCAACATAACATATTTTATATTTATATTATCATAACAAAGATCCACTTCTGCTAAAACTAAAAAAAAAAAAAAAAAAAAAAAAAAAGTAAATTGACAGGTAGTATGTACTTACAGGCAATGAAGGCAACATTTTGTAAAAACCTCACAAAAATTAATAAAAGGATCATCTCCAGACTTTAAGTAGGTAATAATCTGTAGAATGGAATGATGCATTCTTTGCACTTCCAAGTTTCGGGAAAATTCAAAATTTGGAAAAACTTTATGAATTTCGGTTTTTTTGCTCTAGCGACTAAAATAATGAAAGTACAGTAAAAAGTTTTCAACAATTTGTAGCTCGTCTCTTTCTCTACAAAAAAGGTCTTTACAAATTTTTGTCTTACTTAAGCCGTTTAAGAGATAAATCCAGTTTTCCACTTATAGTTTTGAGCCGCTCAGAAATGCGCGGAAAATGAGAATTATCTGGGAGTTTCGTACGACCCGACACATCGATTGTGGAACTAATCACAAAATTTATAAAAAATTTTATCATAGAGAAAAAAGTTTTAGAAGATGGTTTAGTAAACTTTATACAGTTTATTTATTTACATCTTTGAGTTTTATGCATCCTGTCTATTTCTCCCGTAACAAAGGGTGCTTTTTCACTGCATGGATTCGATTCCACGCGCTTTAGCCTATATTTTGTGAAAATTTCATTGAAGAATGTTAAGAAACAAATAAGTTGAATATGTTTTACTGTATGATTGTGCATTTTCTGAACGTGTATGAATAATGGAGACAAATTCAAAAAATACTGCATGCATTTAAAAAGCTCTTAAGGTGGCCATTCCCTAGAAAGAGACATCCGATAGGGAAATATTTACTATTTTTAGCTATAACTTCTTTTTCTTAGTACGTATATTAAAAAAAACTATAAGAGTACCTAAGTAGAATCATAACAAGACTATTACTATGAATTTTCACTCAATAATTTTAGTGGTTTGCAAAATAGTTCGATTTAAATTTAAAAATTGTGTTAATCTTCCTATTTCGTAGTTTTAAATCGAGCTATTTTGCAAACCACTGAAATTATTGAGTGAAAATTCATAGTAATAGTCTTGTTACAGTTCTACTTAGGCACACTTATATTTTTTTTAAACATACGTACTAAGGAAAAAAAGTTATGGGAAAAAATAATAAATATTTCCCTATCGGATGTCTCTTTCTAGGGAATGGCCACCTTAAGTTATTCGAAATAATATGTTCTATTGTACCTATGGTCCAAAAATTAAAACTGTGCTATTCTTATTAATTAAGATATAGCGAACTCAACTCCAAAATTTGGAGGTGATTGATCGATGAGAAATATACCCTATACTTTGATCGCAAGGCATATTTTTCCAATAAAAGTAATTGCAATAAAAGGTTAATTGGATCAATACATCATTGTATAAGAATATATAAGCAAAATTAATTATCATTCTAACGACTCCCGGCAAAGATATGAATAAATCTGTGGATCAAGTGTACAAAGTTTATTAAGCCATCTCCTGACACTTTTTCTTTATGATAAATTTTTTTATGAATTTTGTCGTTAGTTCCACATTAAAGCTGAGACTTTTCTCTATATTTCATGTTATTTTCATTTTTTAGGGGCTCTGAATAGTAAGAATTATCGATAAATGAGCCCGGTCGTACGAAACTTACGGAGAATGGAAGATATTTACAATTTTTTCAAAATAATTTACAAGTACTATTAAGGAATTTGCCCGCTCAGTTGAATAATATGTAGTTTCATCAGGATGGAGCAGGCCCACACAACGTTGTTAATTATTTAAATCAAACATACCCAGGAAGATAGATTGGTACCAATGGAGTACTTAGATGGCCCGCTCGATCTCCTGACATTATTCCATTAGACTTTTATTTATGGGGAGATTTAAAAAGTGAAGTGTACAAAGAACCAATAGAAGATATGGCAGATCTTTATAATAAAATATATGCTAGTGTTGCCGCCATTAATCGGCATACATTATTAAAAGTTTGTAGATAGATAATAGGTTTACGATGTGTGTTAATGAAAATGGCAATAATTTTGAACACCTATTAAAACAGTTGTTTTAATTTCATTACTTCGTAAAAATTGTTTTATGTTCGTAATTGTTTTCTTATTGCTTAAATGTTTGAATCATATGATAAACAATATTTTTAGTATTTTTTTCCAAGGGTTACTTCAAATATATTTAATTCATAAGATATGAAAAATTCTTTAAATATTTTCTTCTAAAATTTGTCAATTAAATACAGATTGTCCCACTTAAAGGACTGAAATGTTGAAGAGATTTCCTTTATTCAATATTGGCAAATGCCAACATTTGGGCTCAAATATCTCGAAAACGGTTAGTTTCATGGTATTTTTTTTAGAACATAATCTGCTTAGAAATGCATTTTCTTTCACATAAACCCCATTGCAAAGTTTCTCCCAGCGAAATATTTCTTTAGAGCACAGCGCCATCTATATACTGATATATTATAAAACAATTATTGTTATTCAAATATATTATTAAAAAATGAAGCTCTCTTTATGCTCTACAAATTGGCTTTTACATAATTAAAATATCTATTCGTTTAGAATATATCTGGCCTGGGAGTTTTTATTGGGACACCCTGTACATGAATGTGGCTTTTACAGTTATTCGATCTTCGCCGGGAGTAGAGTTTTTTTGCGCATGTGTATTATATACCATGATTATTGTATAGTATACCATGTATCTGAAAATAAAATTTAGGTATAGTTGCTTTGCTTGTAATTCATTTCCCGACGATTCCATCTTGATTGGCGAAACGTTTAGTTTATAGTATTGTTGCGTTTGTAGAATTTTATCAAAGATACAACGGTCTTAATTTTTTCCTCAAATTATTCATAACTTTTTTTAAAAACAACAGAGCTCTTCGTGCAACTATGACTAATTACTGTTCAAACAATAGATCCATATTACAAATGAGTTTTGTTTTTAACTGTTAAACATTTATAGCTTCTTATAATCCCTAGATGTTTGAAAATTCTTGACTGTTAATATCAAATAACTTGATGTATATTTTTACTTCCACATCCACGTAGTGGATTGGAAGTATAGTAATCGCAAAAAAATTTTCAAAAATTTTTATTCGTGAAATAGGTTTAGAATGTCATGAAACGTCGAGATTTTAAATTTGAGCGAAAAAAAAAAATTTTCTGTCTGTCTGTAACTTTTTTTTTGTCCGCACGCTTTCTCCGGAACGGTTTAAGATATTGACCTAAAATTTTGTACACGTATATATTATAACGAGATCTGGAACTGGATTGTTTTTTGAGGAAATCCGGTGAAGGGTTGGGGGTTAAATAGGGGTAAATAGGGGGAAATAAGTAAAGCAAGCTTGTAAGAGTACAGAAACTTGAAATTCGGTGTATGTACTAGAAGTCAAGGCCTCAGATTTTTTATAATATTTTTCAACCCCCCACCACCACTACCCCATTAAAGGGGTTGATAAAATAAAGTTGAGATATTCATTTGAAATTTCGTACACGTATGTATTATAACGATGTCTAGAATTAGATTATATTTTGGGATGATTCCGTTGCAGGGTTGGGGGTTAATTTGGGGTAAATAGAGGAATATAAGTAAAACAAGTTGGTAAGAGTACAGAAACTTGAAATTCGGTGTATGTACTAGAAGCCAAAGCGTCAGATTTTTTTAATAATATTTTTCAACCCCCACCACCCCTACTCCAATTTGAAAAGGGTTGATAAAATAAAATTGAGATATTCATTTGAAATTTTCTACACGTATGTATTATAACGACATCTGGAACTAGATTATATTTTGAGATAATTCCCTTGAAGGGTTGGGGGTTAAATAGGGGTAAATAGGGGAAAATAAATAAAGCAAGCTGGTAAGACTACAGAAACTTGTAATTCGGTGTATGTACTAGAAGCCAAGGTCTCAGATTGTTTATATTTTTCAACCCCCATCACCCCTACTTCATTATTAAAAGGGTTGATAAAATAAAATCGAGATATTCATTTGAAATTTGGTACACGTATGAATTATAACGACATCTGGAACTAGATTATACTTTGAGATGATTCCGTTGAAGGGTTGGGGGTTATTTAGGGGTCAATTGGGGGAAATAAGTAAAGCAAGCTGGTATGAGTACAGAAACTTGAAATTCGGTGTATGTACAAGAAGTTAAGGCCTCAGATTTTTTTATAATATTTTTCAACCCCCCCACCACCCCTACCCCATTAATGGGGTTGACAAAATAAAGTTGAGATATTCATTTGAAATTTCGTACACGTATGTATTATAACGACGTCTGGAATTAGTTTATATTTTGAGATGATTCCGTTGAAGGGTTGGGGGTTAATTTGGGGTAAATAGAGGAATATAAGTAAAACGTTGGTAAGACTATAGAAACTTGAAATTCGGTACTAGAAGCCACAGCGTCAGATTTTCTTATAATATTTTTCAACCCAACCACCCCTACTCCAATATGAGAAGGGTTGATAAAATAAAATTGAGATATTCATTTGAAATTTGGTACACGTATGTATTATAACGACGTCTGAAACTAGATCATAATTTGAGATGATGCCGTTGAAGGGTTGGGGGTTAAATAGGGGCAAATAGGGGAAAATAAGTAAAGCAAGCTGGTAAGACTACAGAAATTTGGGATTCGGTATATATACTAGAAACCAAGGCCTCAGATTTCTTTCTAATATTTTTCAAACTCTATCACCTCCGCTTCATTATTAATGGGATTGATAACATCAAATTGAGATATTCATTTGAAAGTTAGTACACGTATGTATTGTAGTGACATCTGATTGATATGACTCCATTGAGGTGGTAGGTTGTAAATAGTGGAAAATAAGTACGGTAAACTAGAAACTTCATTTTTAACGTATATGGTAGAAACCAACTCCTCAAACTTTTCTATGACATCTACCCCAAATATTATTAAAATTCTATGACCAATAATTTCCACATACTAGAGTGCAAATATAGTCAAGACGTTTCCTTTAAAGTGACTTGGAAGAATAATCTGGATGTGGAAGTAGTGATTCCTTAGGCATTTATATTTCGGTCAGTTCAAATGAAAGTTATATTTTCGAACCTTTTCATGTATTAACCTTCGACAAAGAAATAGAATTTTACAAAAAACAATATATTTTACATTTGTGAACTTATGTGTTATTTTATATTTTTTCTAAGAAGTTTGCTTTTTGACATTACAAATGAGTTTGTTTTTAAAAATGGGCTTATATTATATCTCCTAAGTGTTTTTCATTTTGACCGTTGACATCAAATAACTTGATGTGCAATATATTGGGGTTCTCGGTCAGTTCAAATGAGAAATATAATATTTTTTTAACATTTCGGTGTATTAGCCATCGCCAGAGAAACTACAATTTTACAAAAAACAAAAAAATAAATATATGTGGATTTATGGTGCTACCTACTTATATATAATTATAAGTAGGTGGCACTTCGGTCCATGTACATATGTAAAAATGTGGTTTCTTTGGCATGGTTAATAAATCGAAACATACAAAAAAAAAAAATACAAAATTAAGACGTTTTGGGACGTTTCAGTGTCTACCTTGTACATCCTCTAATGTCCCTGTGGATGCCCATTCGTAGTACTTACGACGCGACGTCCTGAAATATCCCGGAATAACCTGGGAATAATAGCCAGACATCCCTCAGGACGTCCGTCGTATTGCTTTTATCTGATACAAAGTTGTGACATTGGGATGATCAAATGACTGCCAAAAATAAGAATACATATTGGGATATTGGGACGTCCATAGGCAAGCCCAAATCCTAATTCGTCTTTGCCATGGTATGGTACATCCCTCGGACAGCCTTGTACTGTGTGGGGGTCTTTTCTGCCTTGAGTTATCATACCTGCATGAAACGTGACGGACTGACAGATGGTCAGATAAGCAGACGGCAAAATTCAAAGTGCTAACGCAAGGATTTGAGAATTTGTTTCTATATGAACGGCATTTACGGCTTTAGAAATGTCAGATCAAATGAATATACTTTCGTTTTCGTATTTGCCAATTGTATAATAATGTAATTAACTCGATAATTTTCGGTCAATGAACTTAGCTATACGGATTTTAATTGTTATTCTTCCGCTTATATTTCTGCTTAGGAGAATGTATTTGACATTTTGGTACCAAAATTAATAAAAAATCGGTAAAGATATATACCTTTTCTTATTCATTCTGGATCATAATAATAATAATAATAAACGTCTTTATTATATCCCACAAAATATTACACAGAAAAAAACAATATTACTTCTTAGGTATGTGGTATACAACAGCCAAACATTAATGCGTCTCAACCATGTTGTACACAAACAATCATGACCAATCAGTATTACACTAAACCTTAACCATATATTTTCTTGAATATTCCTTACTTCAGTGTTTGTCATACAATTTGGAAATTATCAGGACTAGAGCAATATTTTCTTTTTATGGTTTTGTGAAGAACATTCTTTTTAATTTTAATTTTAACCCATTTTTACCCTGGACGCACTTACAAAACCTGTTCACTAAATAAACATTTAATAATAGGTAATTACTGAACTTGATTTTAAGTTAGAACCTAGAATTTTATTGGGTTGGCAATTGCTACACTGGACTTGGTTTTTTGGTGTCATATTCTGGCAATTATATTTTGGATTCGTTGGCGGAAAGTTGTGGGCAGCGCTACGAAAAATACAAAATTGTTTTATTTGAAGTTTGTGACTGGACAAGCGAGTCCCGGAAAATCTATAAATAGCACCTGGTATTTTTGGGTAGTTCAGAAGCTTCTGAGATTCTTTGGCTGGCTGTACACAAGGGCAAGTTGTTGGTCCTTATAGATTCGAGCTTTACCTGCCCAGGTGCAATTTGGGGTACTTAGATTTTTAATAATTAATGATAAAAATACAGTCTACAAAAGTCAAAATCATTAAATGTGGTTTTATTACTTATATTCTGAAGTATTGGAACAACAGTTTTTTTAAAATGAATAATTTAGTTATTTCTACAGCAAGAGTGAATAAATCTTTAGGGAGAAGATTGAACAATAATAATAAAGAATAAATAAATAAATCAATAGAGTTAAAGAATATAAGAATAATCCAATTTTAAACAATAATATACGTTGCATTGAAAAACTATTTTATAGATTATACTTAATATTAATGAAACTCATTACAGAAAATGAGGTAAAGGTTTAACCGTCTTGAAAAATTGAAAATTCATAAACTCCCTTAAATCAACAAAATACCTCAAACATACCTCTTATGCATTATAACCATTAAGAATTTTTCATTCAATTATACGATCAGATTAGATCTTATAACCTGGAAATTCCCGCAGTGTTAGATATGATATATGAAGTCATAAACTAAGTATAAATATTACGCCTTATAACTTTAGTATCCTTTTTGTAATCCCCCAGATAGAGGCCTAACAAGCCGAAATATATGTATAGTTAGAGTATTTAAAATATATTGTTTTGAAACAAAAAAGTAATACTTTACTTAGTACTTACTTGGCCATACTGAAAATACGAATAAGTACAGAGTTATTCTCGAAAAACTAAAATTCACCAAATCAGGCTTGATAAAACGATCGAAGAGAGGTAATAATAGCTCGCGAACTGAGGTTGTTTATTTTAAATTCATAGGAAATACAGTATATCTTAACGTACACTTTTACGTATGACCATTAGGGATAACGGTATTTCTGAAAAATAAGTATTTTGGGCCAGAAATAGTTTTGTATGGAAGAGCGTAGTTATGCCATGAACTACCTCTGTGCAAAATTTCAGCTCCCGGGAGTGAAATCCAAATTTCATTTAAAAACTGCGGAGTTCGTGGACTTCACAGTTTTCAAATACAATTTGGATTTCACTTCCGGGAATTGAAATTATGCACAGATGTAGTATGGCACGCTTATCAAGTCTCCCTGGTCCCAAAAAATTTTATTAACAGGATGTCGAGATATTGTCCGAAGAAGGTATTAATATCGACGAATTTACGACTTCTCTGCCATGGGCCCAAGGAGACTTTTGTTCAGAAAGGTCAAAACTACAACATATTAAAATTTGAACAAAATCCGCAGAAAGCCACTGGTCATTTACTTTGTGCGAGTCCTTTCAAGTCATTATCTCAATTTTATTTTATTATCCCCTCTAATAATGGACTGAGAGTTGGTGGGGGGTGGCAAGTGTTATTTGAAAATTTGAGGCCTTGGCTTCTAGTCTACACACCATATCCCAAGTTTCTGGTCTCTTACTTTTACTTGTTTTCCCATAATTACCTCTTTTCACCCCCCAACGCTTCAACGGAATAAGCTCATATAATCTATTCCCGGATCTCATTACACTACATACGTGTACCAAATTTCAAGCCAGTATCTTAAGACATTCCAGAGAAAACGTGCGCACAAGAAAGTTACAGACCGATGTCATATTCTGGCAATTATATTTTGGATTCGTTGGCGGAAAGTTGTGGGCAGCGCTACGAAAAATACAAAATTGTTTTATTTGAAGTTTGTGACTGGACAAGCGAGTCCCGGAAAATCTATAAATAGCACCTGGTATTTTTGGGTAGTTCAGAAGCTTCTGAGATTCTTTGGCTGGCTGTACACAAGGGCAAGTTGTTGGTCCTTATAGATTCGAGCTTTACCTGCCCAGGTGCAATTTGGGGTACTTAGATTTTTAATAATTAATGATAAAAATACAGTCTACAAAAGTCAAAATCATTAAATGTGGTTTTATTACTTATATTCTGAAGTATTGGAACAACAGTTTTTTTAAAATGAATAATTTAGTTATTTCTACAGCAAGAGTGAATAAATCTTTAGGGAGAAGATTGAACAATAATAATAAAGAATAAATAAATAAATCAATAGAGTTAAAGAATATAAGAATAATCCAATTTTAAACAATAATATACGTTGCATTGAAAAACTATTTTATAGATTATACTTAATATTAATGAAACTCATTACAGAAAATGAGGTAAAGGTTTAACCGTCTTGAAAAATTGAAAATTCATAAACTCCCTTAAATCAACAAAATACCTCAAACATACCTCTTATGCATTATAACCATTAAGAATTTTTCATTCAATTATACGATCAGATTAGATCTTATAACCTGGAAATTCCCGCAGTGTTAGATATGATATATGAAGTCATAAACTAAGTATAAATATTACGCCTTATAACTTTAGTATCCTTTTTGTAATCCCCCAGATAGAGGCCTAACAAGCCGAAATATATGTATAGTTAGAGTATTTAAAATATATTGTTTTGAAACAAAAAAGTAATACTTTACTTAGTACTTACTTGGCCATACTGAAAATACGAATAAGTACAGAGTTATTCTCGAAAAACTAAAATTCACCAAATCAGGCTTGATAAAACGATCGAAGAGAGGTAATAATAGCTCGCGAACTGAGGTTGTTTATTTTAAATTCATAGGAAATACAGTATATCTTAACGTACACTTTTACGTATGACCATTAGGGATAACGGTATTTCTGAAAAATAAGTATTTTGGGCCAGAAATAGTTTTGTATGGAAGAGCGTAGTTATGCCATGAACTACCTCTGTGCAAAATTTCAGCTCCCGGGAGTGAAATCCAAATTTCATTTAAAAACTGCGGAGTTCGTGGACTTCACAGTTTTCAAATACAATTTGGATTTCACTTCCGGGAATTGAAATTATGCACAGATGTAGTATGGCACGCTTATCAAGTCTCCCTGGTCCCAAAAAATTTTATTAACAGGATGTCGAGATATTGTCCGAAGAAGGTATTAATATCGACGAATTTACGACTTCTCTGCCATGGGCCCAAGGAGACTTTTGTTCAGAAAGGTCAAAACTACAACATATTAAAATTTGAACAAAATCCGCAGAAAGCCACTGGTCATTTACTTTGTGCGAGTCCTTTCAAGTCATTATCTCAATTTTATTTTATTATCCCCTCTAATAATGGACTGAGAGTTGGTGGGGGGTGGCAAGTGTTATTTGAAAATTTGAGGCCTTGGCTTCTAGTCTACACACCATATCCCAAGTTTCTGGTCTCTTACTTTTACTTGTTTTCCCATAATTACCTCTTTTCACCCCCCAACGCTTCAACGGAATAAGCTCATATAATCTATTCCCGGATCTCATTACACTACATACGTGTACCAAATTTCAAGCCAGTATCTTAAGACATTCCAGAGAAAACGTGCGCACAAGAAAGTTACAGACCGACAGACAGAAAATTATTTTCGCACAAATTTAAAATTTCGACGTTTTATGATGTTCTAAATTTTTTCTAATTTTTTTACGATTAGGTACTATACTTCCACTCTACGTGGATGTGGAAGTAACAGTAAAATTCCTATGAAATGGAGTCTTCATGAGTCCACAACCCCTATTGCCATAGAAGTGAGCAATCGCGGACGCATATGAGTTCGTAAACATGTGTACGGAGAGAGACACTGCGTCGGACTGTATCACCGGGAAACCGGGAAATTTCCTGGTGGCTTCTCGACTTACCAGTTTTGGGGCCCCTGCGGCCTCTGGCTTCGATAAGCTTTTTCCAGCATCTCACACCTGCATTTAATTACAAAGAGCAGGGCTTGATTTTAATCATGCTTTTCAGAGAATCGAAAATGCCATAAAAATATAAACAAATTATATGAAAAGTTTCCAGAGATCGTATGTAAAGTTAATTTTATAAGTTTCCTAAATGAAAACCAACGATTTTAAGGTACTGACATATGCATAGAAACAGAATATCCTGCAACTTGAAATAGAAAAATTGGAAATGGAAACATTTAAATTAAATATTAATCAAGTTACGCAAAGTTTGAAAAACAGATTTTTAAATCATCAAAACACCTATAAACAATTTTATTATTTTGATCCACGAAATTGAAAAAAATTAAAACCACCAGAACAATGGGCTTGTTACCGATAATTTCTCTTTCGTTACTGAATAGTATTCGATCATCTAGATAAGCTGTTATTTCAGCTTCTTAAGTATATCCAATCCTTAGATATTCAATGTTAAATATTGGGTTTCAGTACAAAACGCTTCGCCGATTCGTGACGTCATTCTGCATAAACACTACGGCGAAAGAGTTTGAGTTTGCTACAGTACTCAGTAGTCCATTATAATCCATCAAACTTCAATGCCATGAAATGAGTTAATCTGAATTTCAATCAGATTCTTTCACAATATCTCAATTGACAGGACTTGATGAGCTTATCAGTTTTGCACAAAATTTTAATAATTTGAAACTTTTAAAAGATCAGTCGTAGTAATCATCACCCCGAAATCAAGATGACAAACATGTACATAGTGATGATGAAGATGCTTCAAGTCCTGTTAGCAGCGATAACGAAAATGAAAATAGTGATCTAAAAAAAATAATTTAATAAATATTTTATAAAAATATAATCTTCACTGTGCAGCATACTCCATATACAGACTGTCTATTTTACGAGGGCCACACCAAATATCTCGCTTAATATCTATTGTAGAAGAATAAAGTTTTAGAAACAGTTATCCCATTTTTTATGAGCTATATTTCAGTAAAAAGAAATTTGAAATCCATAGCCTACTTTATGAGATATATTACAAAAACCTGAAAAATAGGAAAACCACAAACGGTTATAGCTTCTTTATTTGAGGAGATACGAAAAAAGTTAAAGGAATGAAAGTTGACGGCAAAGACAATAAGAATAATAACGTGTAACAAAAAAATCGAAAAATGCAGTTGGCTTTGACATACGCTATTGTGCAAAAATGAAAAATACATATCTCAAAGTAGGTCATGACGCCATTAATTCCGTTATTTTTTCTCATTCCAACGATATAAAACATGTCACAGAAATTTTAACCGATAGTGTCAATATTTAATTTTTTACGAATACCACAATTCATATAATTGAATCGTAACAATCAGCTGTGCCATAATTAGTGAAAAACAATGTATACAGTTATTAACAAATTTGACAGATTGTCACTGTTGTATGTTGTATGTTGCGTTGTCGAGTTCTAAGACAAATTTTATATCAGTAATTATGGTGTACACCAATAATAACAAATTCGATATGATTAGCATTTATTGTTAGTGCAATTTTGATGCTGAGATGGTAGTCACGGTTTACGGAGATAGATTTCCAGATGCTCCGCAGCCAAATCGAACTATGTTTAGGAAGTTAGTTCAAAATCTAAAAACGCACGGTTCATTTTCAAAAAAAGTAGTAAGGCGAGCGCATGTTGCGGATAATGTAAGAAAAGTGAATAGAGTAATGAAATATGTTAACCAAAATGAGGAAACCTCTTTGAGACAAATTCAGAGAAACTGTCGCATAAAAAAAGACAGTGCAAGAAAAATATTGAAAAAAAAACGGATTTCGATGCTACAAAATGAGGAAAGTTCAACATTTAAATGAGGGAGATAAGCCAAGGAGATTAAGATTTTGTAGATGGTTATTAAATAAGAAAAGGAATGACGCGCTGATATGTAGCAAAATTCTTTGGTCGGACGAATCAAATTTTTCTAATAATGGTTTTTCTATTAATGATTTTTCAATAGAAATATGCATTATAAGTGGACATGAGAAAATACACATTGGTGCAGAGAGACTGTTTTCCAAGAAAGATTTTCTACGAATGTTTGGTTGGGTCTTTTAGGGACTAAAGTAATTGGACCTTACTTTTATGATGGCAAATGAATCTCTCGTAGATACCTTAATTTCCTGCAAAACGAATTTCAAGATTTTCTTTATGAATTAACAGTGGCAGAAAGATTAAATTATTCATATTTTCAACAAGATGGGGCTCCACCTCACACTGCTGTAATATGTACAAATTATTTAAATCAAGTTATGCCAGATAGCTGGATAGGTACCTATGGACCCATTCTATGGCCAGCTCGATCACCAGATATTACTCCCTTGGATTTTTTCGTCTGGGGTTACATTAAAGACAAGGTATTTCAAACTGCCCCTGAAAATATTGAGGACATCAAAACCAGAATTCGAAACGCATGTGAGGCAATTACTCCTGAAATGCTCCAAAATGTAATGCGTGACGTGTCTCGTAGAGCACGTTTATGTGTCAGAATGCATGGTGCACAATTTGAGCATTTGTAGTTAGAAAAATAAATACACACAATTTCTTTTCAATATAGGAGTAGGTAGTACTGTTATACATAGTTTTTCGTTTTTTTCTTTGGATGTTCGTTTTGTACTTGTATTTTTATTTATGAGATATTTATTGGTTTGTATTAAATTGTAATAAATAATTACGGAATTATAATTATTATAAAGTGAATTTTTACTATTATGGCACAGCTGATTGTTTCGATTTAATTATATGAATTGTGGTATTCGTAAAATATTAAATATTGACACTATCGGTTAAAATGTGACATGTTTTATATCGTTGGAATGAGAAAAAAATAACGGAATTAATAGCGTCATGGCCTACTTTGAGATATGTATTTTTCATTTTTGCACAATAGCGTATGCCAAAGCCAACTGAATTTTTCGATTTTTTTGTTACACGTTATTATTCTTATTGTCTTTGCCGTCAACTTTCATTCCTTTAACTTTTCTCCTTATCTCCTCAAATATGGAAGCTATAACCGTTTCTGGTTTTCCTATTTTTCAGGTTTTTGTAATATATCTCATAAAGTAGGCTATGGATTTCAAATTTCTTCTTCTACAATAGATATTAAGCGAGATATTTGGTGTGGCCCTCGTAAAATAGACAGTCTGTATATTTCCTATAAATATCTTTTAACCCGCTCTTGCAGACAAGTGTCTTGCAAAAGAGTTTTTAGCAAGCTCAAAATTATATTAGATTAAGATTGTTATTGGGTCGGGAGAGGTTAGAAGCATTTCTAATTATGACTGTTGAATGGGATTTATTAGAAAATTTGGATTATGAATTAATACCATGGCTAAGAAACTAAAGACATTTTCTGTACTACTTTCAATTTGAAAATAACGAAATGTTAAGTTTATGTTAGTGGGATGTCTAACATTTTTTAAAAGAAATATATTTATGTTACTTTTTGTGCGCATAATGGTTTCTTTGTTCATGTTTCCTGTTTTTTATTTTACATATTTTATAAAAGCCAATTTTTTGTGTATTTTTATTCTTATCTATAAAAGAACATTATTTTAAAATAAAACCTGTACTGATAGTCAGAGAGAAAAAATATTATTTTCGTGCTACCAAGTCTTAGATTTATTTATTTTTTCTCATAGTTTAACATTAATTTTCTGAAATTGTACCTGTGGCACTGGGGGTACACTTCCAGATTTTCCACATCTCTGGTCTGGGGCCGTCCTACATATTTTTCCCGGTGAGCCCTTGCGTCGACAATCCCACACTGTAAAGGATACGTCGAATATTGGCATCCGAAGGAAAATACTTGTTATGAAAGCCTATACGGAAATAAATCATTATAATGAATTTTTGGTGTCTTAATTCTTCTATATTTTTGTACAAGTAGATTTTTTTCTATTCTCTAGCTTCTTAAACGATTAAATCAAATTTTATTAAGTAATTTTTGCACGGTTGAAAAGCTACATTTACTCGAAAACAAAATTTTAATTAAGTAAAGAGGACATAGTTATAGGTAGTTATTTTATTAAAATTGCTTCAATAGATATTATGTTAATAATTAGAAAGCGTACACGGGAAGTCAACACTGGCTCAAATCTCTTCATTGTTTTCTTAATTTACGAAATAATTCCAGAATTAAATGCTTAAAGTAAGCTAACAGTAGGTGACGTAAAAAGCATAGGTTGAAAAGATTAGTGCAGCTCTATGTAGGCTACAATAACGGAACACAACGAGCGAATGATAGGATCAGTTTCAAGGACGAGAAACTATATTGTGGCGACATCGGTGAGCGATACGCGAAAGTTCGACATTCTATAGCTTTCTACTTTTGAAAACTAGTAACATCCTACTGGCAACTTACGCGAGTATCCCAGTAGAGGGTACACCGATGTGCTTTTTGTAAGTATTACCTTTCTGGGTGTGATATAAAACGCTCTAACGTACACATATTATATTACATCACATCAAGTATATTTCCCTTACAAAGTCTTTTAATTCCTGCGATCCAGTTTGAAAAAAAATTTTTTGGCAATAATTGGAAAGTACCATATCCATATTAACACAGGCAATGAAGGCAAAGTGTTGTAAAAACCTCGCAAAAATTAATAAAAGAATCATCTCTGGGATATAAGCAGTTAATAACCTGTAAAATGAAATGATGCATTCTTGGCATTTCCAAATTCCGGGAAAATTCAAAAAAATTTGGAAAAACTTTTTGATTTTCGGTTTTTTTGCTCCAACGGCTAAAATAATGAAAATACAGAAAAAAGTTTTCAACAAAATTTGTAGCTCGTCTCTTTCTCTACAAAATAGGTCTTTGCAAATTTTTGTCTTACTTAAGCCGTTTAGGAGATACATCCAGTTTTCCACTTATAGTTTTGAGCCGCTCCGAAATGCCGGGAAAATGAGAATTCTCTGGGAGTTTCGAACGACCGGACATATCGATCGATAATTATTACTATTCAGAGCCGCTAAAAAAATGAAAACAACGTAACATGTAGAGAAAAGTCTCAGCTTCAATGTGGAACTAATTACAAAATTCATACAAATTTTTATCATAGAGAAAAAAGTGTTAGAACATGGCTTAGTAAACTTTATACAGTTGATTTATTCACATCTTTGAGTTTCACGCATCCGGCCTATTTCTCCCGCAACAATGGGTGCTTTTTCACTGCATGGATTCGATTCCACGCACTTTAATCTATATTTCGTGAATATTTCATTGAAGAATGTTAAGAAACAAATAAGTTGTATATGTTTTACTGTATAATTGTGCATTCTCTGAACGTGTATGAATAATGTAGACAAATTAAAAAAGTACTGCGCGCATTTAAAAAACTCTAAAGTCACTCGAAAGAATATGTTTTATTGTACTTATAATCCAAAAATTAAGACTGTGCTATTATTATTACTTAAGATATAGCGAATTGAAGTCCAAAATTTGGAGGTGATTGATCGATGAGAAATATACACTCTACTTTGAGGCATATTTTTACAACAAAAGTAATTGCAATAAAATGTTAATTGGATTAATATATCATTATATAAGAATATACAAACAAAATGAAATATCATTCTAACGACTCCCGGAAAAGATATGAATAAATCTGTGGATAAACTGTACAAAGTTCACTAAGCCATCTTCTGACACTTTTTCTCTTTGATACATTTTTTTATGAATTTTGTGATTAGTCACATTAAAGCTGAGACTTTTCTCTACATTTTATGTTATTTTCATTTTTTTAGGGACTCTGAATAATAAGGATTATCGATCGATGAACCCGGTCGTACGAAACTCCCGGAGAATTCTCGCATTATCTTCTAAACGTCTTAAGTAAGACAAAAATTTGTAAAGACCTTTTTTGTACAGAAAAAGACGTGCTACAACTTTTGTTGGGAACTACTTTCTCTATTTAATTATTTTGGCCGCTAGACCAAAAAAACCGAAAATTAAAGTTTTTCCAAATTTTTTTGAATTTTTCCGGAACTTGGAAGTGCAAAGATTGCATCATCTCATTCTCCAGGTTATTACCTACTTAAATCCCAGAGATGATCCTTTTATTAATTTTTGTTACAGTAAATTGTTAATTTGCTTGTACTATTTATATCTAAGGGAATATTATCTATTTTATGAATCTTTTAGACCGTTCTTTTACATATTTCACATGCCGCATATAAAGTTTAAAGCAGAACTGTTAATAGGAAATTGCTTTATTTAAAACTACTGCGGATGAAATACTCCTATGCTTCAGCTTGGAATATTAAAAATCGACTTTAAAAGATCAAATTAAAGTGAAAAAAAAATCCATAAAATCAAATTTTGTAAAACGTAGTAATTAACTACTGATTACATTTCTGTGTGCTTCGTAAAACAAACGATGAATGTAGAAAAAATAATCATTGTACAAAAAATTTGGCCCTTCGAAAAAATTGTTAGCGAAATTTTACTATTTTATCCCTAAAAAGCTTCTGAATTGTTTTTCAAGGCAATTTGCAATTTTTGTTGCAGACATTATATTATGTATACGTCCACGGATTGAATTCGGAAGAAGGCAAATTTTTCTATTTTTAAAGAATCCTGCACAAACCTTATGGGAATTAGATTTCGGTAGAATCGTCTGAATTTTTGGTATGTTTTAGCTTTTGTCATCCCGAACAAAAGTCTCCATGGCCACGATGCTCCATATTCACTATTTTGGCTTCTATGGAGCACCAAATCTCCATAGTTCCATCATAAGTTACTATTTTGAGCAGTTTAATAACATTTTTATAATATTTTGATTATTGAAATACCTAACTTTCAGGTTTTTGAGATTGCTGAATTTAAATCTAACGTCAAATAGGCGATATTGACAGTTGGTAGCTGTCAATCAGCTGTCAATTAGCAAGGAACTATAAAAAAATAAAAATCAGTATATAACTTTACGTTTCTGAGATTTCTGAATTCCAATCTGATTGAAACATTCTTTATAGGATTTTGCAAATAGCAGAAAAGATAACTATCTATAAAAGAAAAACTTTGTGTAGAAATATTAATGAAATCTTTGCATTATCTCATGTCAAATAGACGATATTGACAGTTGTCAACTGTCAACTAATTGTCAAATAACAAGGAACTATAATAAGTTAAAATCAATGGATATAGAACTTTGTTTTTTTGAGTTTGCTGAATTCAGATCTCATGTCAAATAGACTTTTTTGATAGTTGGCAACTGGTTGTCAAATAGCAATGGGAAGAGTTGTATATATTCCTTGCTATTTGACAGCTAGTTGGCAGCTGCCAACTGTCAACATCGTCTATTTGACATGAGATCTGAATTCAAAAACATGAAAACAAAAATTGATGAAACAATGTCAGATACTTTTGATACGAGCATTGGCACCCCCTAAGGGAGTGTACTAGGTCCATTATTATGTCTATTATTCGTAAATAATTTGTCTCTAGGACATTTATCCAACAAAAAGGATTATTCGCCTCATTTTTAATCTCGACTATAAAGAGTCTTGTCGTGACGACATAACTCTCTGCCAACATAGGCATGAGTTCTTTAAAAAATCGCCTATTAACGCTGGGTGTCGTATTTATAATAATCTTTTACCAGATGAAATAAAAAAGTAAGTCTCGAGTTATTTAAAAAAATAAATTTAAGAAAGTTATACTGTGTCAAACTTTTTATAAAATTAATGAATTTTGTGATTTTATCCGTGCGGTTTGATGTTCATTACATTATTTAATTTCTAATTTTGTGTTGTTTACATTTAATTCTATTTATTTATTGACTAAATTTAAACGAGTAGGTATATTTTATTTGTATTTTTGTTTGTACTATACATGTATTATCACGGTTAGCCCACGCAAGGGCATTTGACTTGACCTATCGATGTTTATATGACACAAAGACGAATAAAACGTATTCGTATTCATAAAGTGATTTTGATTTTAATTTCGTGATATTTTAATTTTAATTGATTTTAACTTTTTCAATAGTTCATTGCTGTTTGACAGCTAGTTGACAGCTGTCAACTGTCAATATCGTCTATTTGAGATCAGATTTGAATTCAGCAATCTCAAAAATATAAAGTTAGGATAACATATTCTTTATAGGATTTTGCAAAATTCTATAAAGAATATGTTTCATTACAAGTATAAGCAAACAAAAAATAATTGACTTTTAAATAAAGTTAGGTGTTTCAATAATCAAAATATGCTTTATAAAAATGTTATAAAACTATTCAAAGTATTTAGTAAGTAACTTACAATGGAGCTATGGAGATTTGGTACTCCATAGGAACCAAAATACTGAATATGGAGCATTGTGGTCAGGGAAACTTTTGTTCAGGATGACAAAAACTTCAATGTAAAAAAAATTTAGATGATTTCGTTGAAACCCAATTTCCATAGATTTGTGCATGGTCCTTTGTAAGGAAACGTTATTCTGTATGGAAACGCCTGCTCTTTATATATGGAAAGTCCGAAAATGATACTATCTTTCAAAATGTATATACAGGGTGCTACATTCTTGCGGAAATGTGAAACTACAAAGAGTATAGCGACTTCCTTAAGCTTGAACGAGGGACTTGGTCAAAATTTGCCAAAATAGCTGCCATTAAGCTGCCTCTGATGGCAAGTTCATCTAATAGTTGATTCTTCAAATACTAAGGGTAATTTAAATTAAAAATAACATTATGATAACAGTTGTACTGTTCATAATGGGCATATTCTTTGTTATAATTGATATAAGAAAGATATATGTTTTAAACTTATTTGTGATAAGTATTTTGTAAAAGTTTGAATAAATTATTAGTATTTTCTGGTAATATATTTTCATTTGTTTCTACCTTTGATATAAAATCAAAGTTTCTACTAAGGGTATCATTAAAACATTTTGCGATTTTTCTAATGGTGCATTTGTTTGCGGCGCGGTGGACGACTTGGGTCCCCAGTAGCTTTTCTTAATCATCTCACATTATCACCAACAACATTAATAACATCTATTTTTTTCTCAACCTTTGCGCGCCTATAATTATTATTACAAGCAGAAAAAGCAGAAAGAAACTTATGCAAATTGACAATTAAACACTCTTTAAATAAATACACAATCCACTGCAAAAATTAATTTTCACCAGCAATGTTATTTCTCTCAGGAAAAATTCAAACATAATATTTTTTTCACAATATTCGGTACGAATAGTAGGTCGAAGTTATGGTTTATAATCCATAAATATTCTACGAACGAACCGATTACCGATTTCATTTTAAAAAGCTTTTATTTAACTTGCAATGTTAGAGTGTTAGTTTGTTTAGATGAAATCTTGCAAGCTGAATTAGAACCACTTTCTCTTATACTACGGAGTTGAAATTTTACACGTTGATTCAGTTTCGATGACAATGCAATTGTATGATAGGCATGACCTGATTCTACACCCAGGACATACAGTGTGGTCGATTAAGTGTGCAATAAATGTTTTTTTTAGTTGCAGAACCAAAGCTTTTGGTCTCCAGACGTGCGAATTAAAAAAAATTATTTTTACTTTTTAATACTTACAGTTTTTTAAAATAGAAGCCTTTTTTTAAAAATATTTTTTTATTGGTAGAAATATGGGACTTTCTAGGAGATTTAAAATAACTCAAAAGCTGAGGTGGCTGAAGATATAGGCCTGTATATTTTATTAACAAATTCCGTGCAGTATATCAATACGGAATATTATAAAATCTTTTGACCTTAAAGCATCAACTCTTTAGAAACCAAAATATAAAAGACAAGTGAGGAACAACTTCAGAAAAAGTTTACACAGCTATTAAATATTACTGTTAATATAATATTGATACCATGATATCTTTGGTTATCTAGGTTATGTAGAAAAAAAAATAGAAACCATAGTTATATTTTGATGAAGCAGCTGAACTTTTATAAAGAGTAACCCTGTTTCGAAAGGTCTAAAATTAAAAAGTTTTGAGTCCATGAACACAAAAAAATCTTACCTAGATAATCATCATATAAACTAATTTCCTCAGTTGCTACCCATTTGCATAAAAAAAGACATACAGTCATTACCTAACAGCCAGGGGGCGACACTTTCGTTTTCTTTGGCGCTTTTCAATATTGTCTCCGGCAGGGGCAGCGAATGTCGCACCATTGCACCATACAGTCCATACTCGGCCATTATTGTACTCCTACCCCAACATTTTTCTGTTTTTCTCCATTTGGCTCGCCTATTTTGAAACCATACCTTGAAATTAAAAGAAATATACTGTTAATTAAGATTAGAAAAAATAAATATACGAGGTGCAAGGCTCCTTTTTTTCTAATAGGTATAAAAATCAACATAACTGATTTTTCATCGGAGACAACAAATTGTCAACAATTACGAAACATTAGTACTAGTTTATAGAAAGAAAGAGCTACAAACAACAATAAACTTTTAAAAATAATAGTGCAGTAAAAAAAAGACCAAATCAACGATGAGATATGCATAGTCTTGTAACAGCAATGTTATGATTTCATACTTTCTGGGGTATCACCAGGAGTATATATTTGAGTTTTGAACTAAGTCTATTGCGCTTTTTCCTTATGAACAATTTTGTTTTTTGACAAGCGTTTTTTTTTTAAGTAAAAAGGTGAATATCCCAGGTTATAGAGGTCCGATCGGGACAAACTAAAAACCAAAAACCTTTGCAATTAAAATTGGCTATGGGTCATTTGAGTACGTATTTAACGAAAAAAATGGAATAAACAAAACACCCTGAAATTTTGGTGGCCTAATATTGAAACTTGTGGAGACAAATGAATTTGTTATCTGAAATTTGAACTGCCCGCCATTTTGTGCCATTAAGTCCAATATGGATAATTTTTTTCAAAATGTTGTTCTGGATGCCACGTTTCCGATGATATTAAACAAAAATTCTCTTCAAGGCCACTTTCTTGTCATTTATTTGTAGACCAAATGACAACAAATAAATTTTCTCAGCCATTTTGAAAACATTATTGAAAATTTTTTCTCAGAAAACAAAGAGAATTACGAGAACTTTAATTTAAAAAAAAGTTAATTTTCGTCCACCTGAACTGGAGATATTTAACTCTTAGCATTCTTTCCAATTGTTAATTATCAAATGCCTATTTTCGGCTAATATTTGAACTGTATCATTTTGAAACATATTAACTTCATATGAAATGGTCAAAAAACATTTTTAAATTATAAAAACTAATTTTCAAGCATTTATATTTCATTATTCATTGTTGTTAATTAGCTTGCTTTCAACTGTTTCCGGCTTACTTAAGTTGGTAGTTAACGTATGTATTTAGGGGAATTTGATATTCTGCTAACTTCTCTTTATAAAATTATAACATTATTTTTCTTGATTAATAAAATATATTTGTTCTGTTCAGAGACAACTGTGTTTCTCTGTGAGTGTATTTACTGTCATTTATCTTTTTACAATATGTTTAAAGTTTTCAACAAAAGGTATATTTTCTGAAAGTTTGAAGCCGTTTGAGGTCGCTTGGCGAAAAAATAAAACGCTTTTTAGGCAGTGCATTTCAATTTGTTCGTCATGTACGTACCCAAATGACCCAAAACCAACGCAGATTTATTGGAATCTTAATTGCGAAGGTTCTTGCTTTTAATTTGTTCTGATCGGACCTCTAGAACCGGAGATATTCATCTTTTTACATAAAAAACGCTTTTCAAAAAACGCAATAGGCTTTGGAAGTTCAAAACTCAGATATATACTCCTGGTGATACCCCAGAAGGTATGAAATTATAATATTGCTCTTACAATACTGTACACATCAAAGTCCTTTTCTTATTCCACTATAACAGAATATTACAAAAAAGTATCAGAGATACACAACAGCAAAAGTTCAATTTCTCTACTACTTACAATGCAGTATGATGTATAAATTTACTAGACATAACAATTTCAAGATTGAATAAAAAAATTCATATTTGACATCTTTAGAAACCCTACTTTTTCACACATAACAATCTTACAAAACTACACACATCCCATACCAAGCCATAGAAATTATGGCTATTTTAGATCAATGATTAGAAGAGCTTACTTTATCCTTTAAAGTCCGATTAGTCGAAAAACGAAAGTTAACACAATAAAATAGATTGGAACAAATAATGGCTTTAACAACACAATTAAGGGTGACATAAATGACCCTTCGACAAATACATCCTGGACAAAATCTCTCAAATTCACTCTGGTATTAATGTAAAAGTAGCTTTTAGATCTTCTAAAGAATTGTTAGACTTATTGTTAAATACTAAAGATAAATAATCAAAATCTAAGTTAAGTGCTCAGAATGAAATGGCTATTATATAGGCCAGACAGGAAAAAACGTTGACACTAGATTTAATGAACATTTTTCATTATTTCAATCCCACACTGCCTTTATCTCGTTTGTTGCAGAAATATTTGGCTGATTTCAAATACTGGTATCCGGCAACGCCCGACTACAACCAGTATAACTGATTAATGGGTTATATTTGATCTGCGAAACTCAATCATATCCGGTATGTCTGCCTAGTACGTTCGTACAAACAAAAATCGTCGGTTTGGTTGTCTACCCGAGCCGGGACCGGCACCGGGAGCCAAGTGTTCCTATTGAACAAGTTAATTTCTAATTTAATTTGTTAATTAATTCTGTAACGTGGCGCTGCGGGGGCTAATCGGTTTCATTGTATTCGGAATTACACCTTTACAAAGCGCCTGCTTTATCTAGAATGTTGTGTAGATTTGGTATCCACCCCCTTTAACTGCTATTGACGTTTATTTCGTTATTGTATTTTGTCGGTGCGTGTCCCTGATTATAACAGTATTCGCGTTTTGTGCCGATGTAATTATTTAATGTGTTTGTTCAAATTAAATAATTCTTCATTGTGCGTCGAAATTTACATTTAATTTTCAATCGTTATTCCGTTAATTTCGTCATTGATTGAGTTACCAAAAATGCGATTAACTGCATAAAAGTGAATCAATATCGAATTCTTGGGACATTGACGACATTGGGCAAACATGTTGAGGCTCTATTAAAATATCTCAATTGGAGGAATATATCCCAAATAACCTGCTAATAACCCTAATGGGTGTTCCGAAATTAAATAATTTCCACAGTTTTTTTGCCTAGCATTCTAAAATCATTTTGAACGTAAAGGCCAGCAAAAATTATGACAGCAGCTAACTTTGTACTTTAAGGATAAAAAAAATCGCTGCATAAGGAATCAGTATTTTCACTTCCAGATTTTTCATCCAAGTCATTTTAACGGAAACACCTTGACCATATTTGTAATCTAGTAAGTGGAAATTGATGATAGAATTTTAACAATATTTGGGCCAGATTGGTTTCTACCATATACGTTAGAAATGAAGTTTTTAGCTTACTCTACCTATTTTCCCCTATTCACAACCTACCACCTCCCACCCGTTCAACGGAATCATCTCAATCAGATGTACAATACATACGTGTAATAACTTTCAAGTGAATATCTCAATTTGATGTTATCATTTCCTTTAATAATGGAGTGGAGGTGGCGGGTGGTTGAAAAATATTAGAAAGATATCTGAGGCCTTGGTTTCTAGTATATACAGCAAATTCCCAAGTTCCTGTACTCTTACCAGCTTGCTTTATTTATTTTTCCCTATTTACCACTACTTACCCCCCCACTTCTTGAACGGAATCATGTCAAAATATAATCTAGTTTCGGATGTCGTTACAATACATACGTGAACCAAATATCAAGTGAAAATCTCAATTTAATTTTATCGACCCTTTTAATAAGGGAATGGGGGTGTAGTGGTGAGGGTGGAAAATATTATAAAAAACTTGAGGTCTTCGCCAAATTCTAAATTTCTGTACTTTTACCAGCTTGCTTTACTTATTTTCCCTTATTTACCCCTTTAACCCCCAACCCTTCAACAGAATCATCTCAAAATATAATCTAGTTTCAGATGTCGTTATAATACATAAGTGTACCAAATTTCAAGTGAATATCAATTTTATTTTATCAGCTCCTTTAATAATGGAGTAGGGGTGGTGGGTGGTTCAAAAATATTATTAAAAAATCTGAGGCCTTGGTTTCTAGTACATACACCGAATTTCAAGTTTCTGTATTCTTACCAGTTGGGGGTTAAATAGGGGAAAATACCCTATTTACCCCTATTTAACCCCCAACCCTTCAGCGGAATAATCAACGCGGCCGGCGCGAGGCCGTGTTGTATTAAAAGGGAGTTGGTATGTACCCCTCTAAAATTGCCATTTTGATCTACGAACTCCTTTCCGGGGAGGAGGTTTTTCGGCGCGGGTCCGGCGTCTTTCGATTCGCCGCCGAATTTTACGTCGCTTAGGCCGTATCCGGGGCGGGTATTTTTCGTGGTTTTTTACTTATTAACGAGTAAAAGTTCGCCATCTCTCTCGCCTGCTTTTTTTGGGAATGAGGAGCCGAGGAGAAGAGAGAAAATAGGGGAAGGCGTTTTCGTATTTCGTAAACGTCAAAAATGTTCGATTTCTTTTCGTTCCTGTCGGGCTCGATTTTCGATTTCGTCCTCGCAGTTTGCGGCTAGCTATAACTAGAATCTCTCCCCGTTCCGCCGCGACGCCGTACGGCGCTCCGAAATATGTATTTCGAAAAATACGGACGTTTTAAGATTGCACGTTTTTGGGCTGTTTCGAATCCGAAGCGAGACTCATTTTTTCGGTTTTTCGCCTATAACTCGAAAACGGTTGGAGCTAGCTCAAAATAAAAAAATCTCCAAGGACAAGAGCGTTTCTTTCCGCTTCCTCCGGTATCTTCAAAAATTCCGTGCGACGCTTCGTTTCGGAGATATCGGCCGGAAGGTGCGGCGGTGCAAAAAGGCGAAAAATTTGACGTTTTTACCTTTAAACCTCCATAACTTCTAAACGGGGCCTCCTAGAGCAAAATACTTCGCCCTAACGAAAATGTAGAAAAATGAATTATCTAAAAGTCGTTTTTTTTGTTTCTTTCCAGCTTCAAAAATCAACGAGATACGGGCGGTCAAAGTGGAAGAATTTTTCGAAATTATGTGATATTTTAAATTTAAAATATCCCAGAAAAGCTAATTTTGTCGCGCTCGCCGCGGGCCTAATTTTCCATTTTTCCGGTCAAACTTGGTATCGCCGGAAAGCTACGTTCCTCTTTTTTCCAGAGAGACGTCGAACGCCGTTCCACTCCCGATTTTTATTCACTTATGTATTTTTAAAGTACTTACGGTTTTCGATTTTTACGAAAATATCCATTCTTATTTCGCACAGAACTACACTAAATTTTTTAATTAACCCGGGGCACGTACTGCACGAATAAAATGCGAATCTTCGTGTTCAAATAGAGACCAAGATCGAGCCTCTATGTCCAGTATTAACTGAAATATGAGCGTTTTAAGATTTCATGTTTTACAATTTTCTAGGTTACGTTTTAACACAGTCAAATTTGTCACGTTTGTCTCGCCCCTGCGAGGCCGAATTTTCGATTTTCCCTATACAATTTGGTATCACGGGAAAGGGCCAAGCTCCCCCTTTCCATCGAGACACAGAACGAGCTTCTACTCCAAGTAATTGCTTAATTATGAATTTATTTGTACGTAGATGTTTTTCACTTTCTCACAAAAAACCCAACATTCACACGCCCGTGCCGGGCCGAATTTCCGATTTGGCCCGCACACTCCACTATCACAACAAAATATCGTCCTTTCCGATTAATTCGAGACCTAGAAAGCCTCTCCACTCCCATTATTTCCTGAAATATCGCCGTTTCAAAAGTCCATGTTTTCGCTTGCGAGACAAATTTCGACCGGCAATGCAGTTCACTGAAATAAATGATAAACATCAAATAAAAATCAATAGAATGTCAACGGTATGGGTGAGCAAAATAAATCTATATAGGGTGAGCCAAATTCATAGAAAAATCGCAATTAAATCTATTTGTCGTCCGATTGGCCTGAAATTTGGTACCCGGGGATTGTCGACCGCGGTGATCACGAATATGACATTGAAATTTAAAAATTCAAAATGGCGGCGCCAAAATGGCCGGCAACTTAGGTCATTTTTTGTCTCACAACGCTCAAAGTCGGTGTTTGGGGGTTTTCGAGGTCGCCGATTACGAATCCGGAATCAAAATTGAAAAATTCAAGATGGCGGCCGAGTTGCGGGACATATTTTACCATTTACGGTGCCATTCGTCTGAAAATAACTACCTATGTGTTATCGAGGTCACAGATCCCGAATATCTAATCGTAACTCAAAAATTCAAAATGGCGGCGTCTCCACAGCCTAATATCCATCTTTTCTATAACTCTCTTATTTACCCTCCGATTCCAATTAAACTCAGTATGATGAAGTTACTGAAGTAGCTGATTGTGAATATGACATCGAAATTGAAAAATTCAAAATGGCGGCGTCCCCATGGCCTATTATACTGTAACTTTCTTATTTGCCAACCGATTCGGCTGAAACTCGGTATTTAGAGGTAATTAGGGTAGCTGATAACGATCATGTCTACGGAATTGAAAAATTCAAAATGGCGGCACAAATTGCAGAACACTATCCGTTATTTAAGGTGGAATTCGTCCAAAAATAGGTATGTGAGTGTTATCAAGGCTACAGATCACGAATCTGTGACCGTCGCTAAAGAATTCAAAATGGTGGCGTCCCCGTAGCCATTTATTCTAACTTTTTTATTTACAGTCCGATTGAAATGAAACTCGGTATGTACAGGTTATTAGTGTAGCTGATAACGAATATAACATCAGATTTACAAAATTCAACACGGCTGCAACCAAAATGGCTGACAACATATGTCATTTATGGACCGATTCGACTGAAAATCGATACCTAGGTGTTTTTCAGGTAGCTGATGACGAATCTGAAATCTAAACTAAAAATCAAGCTTTCTACATTGATTCGAGCTTTCTACAATGATTCAAGCGTTACCTAATCGAGTGCGGAGCACTCGCATTGACAGCTTTAGCTGTCACCCCTCCGGAGGAGCTAGAATGGGCGATAGCCCATTCTAGTCATAGTAATAAAATCCAGTTGGTGCGAGCCCCTTCCTCTTTGCGATCTTAAAAATTCGAGATGTTAAGACGCGCTTAATTTCGCCGGTCCGCGCCCGCCTCCGATGCTTCGGGAGGGAATTCTGTAGTGTATAGGCTATACTCGGTTCCGGTATTTTTCCGGGTTTTTTCTTTATTAACGGACGAAAATCGCCTATCTCTCTCGCCTCTTATTTTTGGGAATGAGGAGTCGAGGGGGACGAGAGAAAATAGGGGAAGGCGTTTTGGTATTTCATAAACGTCAAAAATTTACCATTTTCGTTAGCTCCTGCCGGGCCTAATTTTCGAGTTCGACCTCGCAGTTTGCGGCTAGCGATAACTAGAACCTCTCCCCGTTCCGCCGCGATGCCGTACGGCGCTCAAAAATATGTATTTCGAAAAATACGGACGTTTTAAGATTGCACGTTTTTGCGCTGATTCGAATCCGAAGCGAGACTCATTTTTTCGGTTTTTCGCCTATAACTCGAAAACGGCTGGAGCTGGCTCAAAATAAAAAAATCTCAAAGGACAAGAGCGTTTCTTTCCGCTTCCTCCGGTATCTTCAAAAATTCCGTACGACGCTTCGTTTCGGAGATATCGGCCGGAAGGTGCGGCGGTGCGAAAGGGCGAAAAATTTGACATTTTTACCTTTAAACCTCCATATCTTCTAAACGGGGCCTCCTAGAGCAAAATACTTCGCCCTAACGAAAATGTAGAAAAATGAATTATCTAAAAGTCTTTTTTTTTATTTTTCTACAGCTCCAAAGATTAACGAGCTACGGGCGGTCAAAGTGGAAGAATTTTTCGTAAATACGTGAAATTTTAAATTTAAAAGATCCGAGAAAAGCTACTTTTGTCGCGCTCGCCGCGGGCCTAATTTTCCATTTTTTCGGTCGAACTTGGTATCGCCGGAAAGCTACGTTCTTCTGCTTTCCAGAGAGACGTCGCACGCCGTTTCACTCCCGATATTTATTTACTTATGGATTTTTAAAGTACTTACGGTTTTCGATTTTTACGAAAATATCCATTCTTATTTCGCACAGAACTACACTAAATTTTTTAATTAACCCAGGGCACGTACTGCACGAATAAAATGCGAATCTTCGTGTTTAAATAGAGACCAAGATCGAGCCTCTATGTCCAGTATTAACTAAAATATGAGTGTTTTAAGATTTCATGTTTTACAATTTTCTAGGTTACGTTTTAACACACTCAAATTTGTCACATTTGTCTCGCCCCTGCGAGGCCGAATTTTCGATTTTCCCTATACAATTTGGTATCACGGGAAAGGGCAAAGCTCCCCCTTTCCATCGAGACACAGAACGAGCTTCTATTCCAAGAAATTGCTTAATTATGAATTTATATGTACGTAGATGTTTTTCACTTTCTCACAAGAAACCCAACATTCACACGCCCGTGCCGGGCCGAATTTCCGATTTGGCCCGCACACTCCACTATCACAACAAAATATCTTCCTTTCCGATTAATTTGAGACATAGAACGCCTTTCAACTCCACTTATTTCCTGAGAAATGACCGTTTTGAAAGTCCATGTTTTTGCTTCCGCCATTTTAACTAACGCACATAACAATATACTAGGAATTCTGGGTAATTTGTAATTTACAGAGTGAGCAAAATAATGCTGATATAGGGTGAGCCAAATTCATCGAAAAACGCAATTAAATTTATTTGTCGTCCGATTGACCTGAAATTTGGTACTCGGGGATTATCGACCACGCTGATCACGAATATGATGTCAGAATCGCAAAATTCAAGATGGCGGCGCCAAAATGGCGGACGATGTTTGTCGATTTTGGCGTCACACCTCTCAAAATCGGTATGTGGGGGTTTTTGAGGTCGCCAAATACGAATCCGAAATCGAAATTGAAAAATTCAAAATGGCGGCGGAGCTACTGGACACATTTTGCCATTTACGGTGCCATTCGTCTGAAAATAGGTATGTATATGTTATCCAGGTCACAGATCACGAATATGTTATCGCAACTCAAAAATTCAAAATGGCTGCCTCTCCATAGCCTAATATCCATTATTTACTATAACTTTCTTATTTCATTTCCCAACCGATTCGAATGAAACTCGGTATGTTGAAGTTACTGAAGTAGCTGATTGTGAGTATGACGTCGAAATTGAAAAATTCAAAATGGCGGCCGAGTTGCAGGACCTATTTTACCATTTACGGTGCCATTCGTCTGAAAATAGGTATGTATATGTTATCGAGATCACAGATCACGAATATGTTATCGTAACTCAAAAATTCAAAATGGCGGCGTCCCCGTAGCATAATATTCATCATTTACTGTAACTTCCTTATTTATCGTCCGATTCAAATGAAACTCGATATGTTGAAGTTACTGAAGTAGTTGATTGTGAATATGACGTCGACATTGAAAATTTCAAAATGGCGGCGTCCCCATAGCCTAATATCCGCTATTTACTGTAACTTTCTTATTTGCCGTCCGATTTAGCTGAAACTCGGAATGTGAAGGTTGCTGAAGTACCTAATCGAATATGAAAGTGAAAAACTGAAACTGAAAAATTGAAAAACTGAAAAACTAAAAATCTGAAAATCTGAAAAACTGAAATAATGAAAAACTGATAAACTTGAAGACTTGAAAACTTGAAATCTTGAAAACTTGCAAACTTGAAAAATTGAGAAATTGAAAACTTGAAATCTTCAAAACTTGGAAACTTAAAAACTTGAAGAGTTGAAAACTTGAAATCTTGAAAACTTGCAAATTTGAAAAATTGAGAACTTGAAATCTTGGAAACTTGAAAACTTGAAATCTTGAAAACTTGAAAAATTGAAAACTAAAAAATCGAAAGGTGAAAAACTAGAAACTGAAAATCTGAAAACTGAAAAACCGAAAAACTGAAATAAAAGGCTGACAAATGAAAAACTGAACAATGAAAAACTGAAAAACTGAAAACAAAAAACTGAAACACTGAAAACCTGAAAAACTTAACTTAAATACTTCAAAACTTAAAAACTGCAAATCTTCAAAACCTAAAAACTTAACCTAAAAACTTAGAAACTTAAAAACTTAGAAAATTAAAAACTTCAAAACTTCGAAACTTTAAAACTTTAAAACTTTAAAACTGAAACTGAAAAACTGGAAAACTGGAAAATTGGGAAACTGAGAAACTGAAACACTGAAAGACTAAAATACTGAAAAACTGAAATACTGAAAAACTGACAAACTGAAAAATGAAACTAAAAACGGAAAACCACAAAAACTGAAAACTGAAAAATTGAAAAACTAAAAACTGAAAGTTGAAAACAAAATTAAAAAATTGAAAAAGTGAAAACTGAAAAATTGAAAAACTAAAAAACTAAAAACTGAAGACTGAAAAACTGAAAAACTGAAAAAATTAAAAACTGAAAACTGAAAAACCGAAACACTGAATGATAAAAAACCGAAAAACTAAAAAACTGAAAATTATTAAAAAACTGAAAACTTAAAATTTAAAAAACCCAAAAAAAGTGAAAATTGAAAACTAAAAATCAAGCTTTCTACAATGATTCAAGCGTTACCTAATCGAGTGCGGAGCACTCGCATTGACAGCTTCAGCTGTCACCCCTCCGGAGGAGCTAGAATGGGCGATAGCCCATTCTAGTCCCAAAATATAATCTACTTCCTGATGTCATTATAAGATATAAGTATACCAAATTTCAAGTGAATATATCAATTTTATTTTATCAACCCCTTTGATAATGGAGTGAAGGGGGTGGTGGGGGATGAAAAATATTATTAAAAATGTTGAAGCCTTGGATTCTATTACATACACCAAATTTCAAGTTTCTGTAGTCTTACCAGCTTGCTTTACTTATTTCTCCCGATTTACCCCCAACCCTTCACCTGATAAGTTCAAAAAACAATAAAGTTCTAGATCTCGTTAAAAGATATACGCGTACATAATTTCAAGTCAATATCTTAAACAGTTCCGGAGAAAACGTGCGGACAAAAAAAAGTTACACAGATAGACAAAATTTTTTTTTTCGTTCAAATTTAAAATCTCGACGTTTTATGACGTTCTAAACCTATTTCGAGAAAAAAAAATGTATTTTTTTTTATGATTACTATACTTCCAATCCACTACGTGGATGTGGAAGTAATTGCATAAACGCGAAAAGAATTGAAGATTTAAACCAAACGTTTCGAGAAGAGATAGTAGAAACAAATTATATCACATAATTATTATTACATACATACAGGGTCGTTCCTGGGTCTTTTGCCATCCCGTGCAAAAAGAAATTTTGTCGCCTCATAAATTATATACATTTTGAAAAGAAATTTGTTTCTGTAAATAATACTGTAGATTTCAAATATTGTCTAAATGTTATTTGTGGCATTTTCTTAATTCTTTTACTTTTCTCTTTGGAACTTCCTACCACACGTATTTTTACTTCTAACTGACGTCCGAGGTATATACAAAATAATACGGTTAATTGTATATTGTTTGTATATTGCCGGGATAATTACTAAATTGAATGATAATACCATAATGGAACTTTGAACTATGTGTATCAAAACAGCTTATTTTCAGTTGTAAAACGATTTCTATCAGCAGGATTTCGGTATTGCAATGGATTCTCCATTGTCACCAATTTTAAGAAATATGTTTATGGAGGATTTTGTGACCAGACATTGTACATAAAAACCGGTAATCTGGTAAAGATGTGTAGACGATATCTTTGCAATTTGGCCACACGGTACTGAGTTACTAGATAATTTTTTTTAGAAAGTTTAAATAATAAAGAACCTTCTATTTATTCTACTTTAGAAAAGGAAATTAGAAATGAATTACCATTTCTGGATGTTTTAATTAAAAGATTAAATAGATGCTACAATTGAAACTACTGTTTATGGAGAACTAATACATAGCAACAGCTATTTAAATTTTAATTCAAGTCAGTCGACGTATGAAGAGAAGTGTCGTAAAATGTTTATATGATAGGATCAAAACCATTTCTTCTGATGATGAAATGTTAAACAATGAGAAACGGTTTATCAAAGAAATACCCTTAAGACATTGTGTATAAAACCTTCATAAATATTGTAAATAATAATCAGATGCGACAAAAACCTGAAAAATGTTACACAGCGTTACTTCCTTATGTACACCGATTATTCGAAAAATTATACCGTAGGTGATAGATTTGATATTGGGACGGTATTTCAAACGAGCAACACTACTATTCTGACAAAGACAAAACTGAAAAACCACGTGCAAAATTTAAAAAACTGCATTTACAGTATTGCGTGTGAATGTAACAAACATTACGTGGATGAGTCATCCAGACCCTTCAGTGTAAAATTTGAGTGAACACAAGAATTATATCAAGAAAAATGAAATTCAGAGGTCGAAGATTTGCGAAGACACTTACAAATATAGAAGTAGGCTAAAATGCCGCCCTGTGCCCTAATTACATAATTATAATGTCTTATTTACAGACAAATCATTGGTGCTATTAAACATGTTAAATAGTTTTTTCTTTATTTTATGTCTATAGCATTTATCAAAGTTATGGTATTACAAGGGGAAGACTGCCATGGTAAGATTTTGAAGTTATGGTATAGGCAAAGTGTGAAACGTTGTTATTTTGAAGTCTACCGTTATACTATGAAAGAGAGGTATTGCGGTAAGTGCTGCTCTCAAAAATAACGTAGGTGGGGTTCAAATTCATATTCATCATACCGAGTATCTGCCTTTAAAATGGCATACGTTTTAAAAACACCCTGTATAGACTTAAGCCCTCTGGATGGCATGAATAGGGATGGAATTATAATGTAATTTCCAGATAATTTCAATACTTTATACTCATTGAAAATTTACCAGCATTCATCCTGAATTAATTTAAAAGTTGAAATGATCTTTCCGTGGCACACCATCTCTCTAATAAGATCCGAGCTAAGTTGGAACAATGTTGCAATTTTTGAATTTCTATGCAAATGGTGAAATGATTCAATAATAATGCTCTTAAACGAGCGCCAATTTTTCTAGCCATTTTCATACAAAGTTGAGTGAAGACGCCAAAATAAGATAATACCAGCCATCGTTTACTCACAAACTGTATATAAATGGCGCATTACCACTTTAATTCGTTATTTAGCACTGAATGGTAAGAAATCAGCTATTTCATTTGTACTCCCCTTATTCAAATGCCCTTCTCCTAAACATTTTCAGACGTTTAACTCATTTTATTTATACATATCCTAGGGAATTAATTATACAGGCACACACAAAAAGTCCATTTTCTGAGAGGTTTTACATAATATACAGGGTGGCCCATTAATAATAGGCCATAGTGCAGGGGTAGATTCGAGAATTTATAATTCTACCCCAAACCTTCTCAGGATATTGAGTATGGCCTCCATCATCCAATGTGGATTTTCTGTACTCCAGTATCTACAGCTCTGTTTGTTGACTGTACCATTTAAGACGAATATTATCTCATGAGAAAAAATCGGTAAAGTTATTTACACAGAACTTCCCTCGTTATTTGTGCATGACAGTCACTCAAAAAATTATTAATTACGAAATGACATTGGGAATAATAATCGGAATATAATTATTGGTATTATTACAAAGAAAACCTGATAACTTTTGGTCAAAAAAATATACAGAGTGTTCATCCAACAGCAAAAGATCAATATACTAAACAACAGGTGCCAAATATGGAAGGCTTGCGCAAATACCTTTATAAATGTCCACCATGACTCAATTATTTCTTGGGATGCCATTATTCAATAAAAGTATATAATAGGATATGCCAAATATTATTGCCATCTCTCACATTCTCAATCCCACATTCACGTAATGGAGTGGAAGTATAGTGGTGATTAAAATATAGAACAAATTTTCAAAAATGTTTGCTGTTTATTCTAGTGTTAAATTTTTTTCCAAATTGGTGAAAATATGTTGCAAATTTTTTTTCCGAAATAGGTTTAGAATGTTATGAAACGTGGAAATTTTAAATTTGAGCAAAAAAAATATTTCGTCTATTCTATAATGGTGATAAATAGATTACATAAACATGTTTTCATTTTTTTTTTAATTTTTCTAAAACATTTTTAAATTTGTTTTAATAAATTTGGAATGCCATGGAAACGTGGAAATTTTAAATCTGAAAAAAAAATTCCATCTACTTATTTGTGGTAAAATTTTTTCAAAAATTTTTACATTTTTTTAAATTTTTCTTTAAATAGATTTAGAACGCTATGAAACGTGGAAATTTTAAATTTTGAGAAATTAAAAAATTCATCTATTTTGGTGGTAAAATTTTTTTCAAAAATGGTAAAAAATTTTCAAATTTTTTTTTTTTTAAATAGGTTTAGAATGCCATGAAACGTGGAAATTTTAAATTTGAGGAAAAAAAAATTGTTTCACTATTTATTCCGTTTAGACGGTCCACCCTGTATATTTTTCAGTGAAAATTCTACCAGTTCTTCGCTGACAGTAGGGTTAACTACCTACCAAATTTGACTGCTCTCCGTCAAGTAGTTTTTTTAGTTAATGCACCAACAGACAGACAGACAGACAGACAGACTGACGGAATTGAAAAACCTATATTTTCGGAATCTACGTGTTCTGAAACGTCAGAATCCGAAAAAATCTCGGAGGGTGATTTTTTCTCGAATACAATACTTCCCTTCGGTATGCGAGGGAAGTAAAAAGAATGTTTTTTATAAATAACGAATCATCTTGGCATCTATTTGCCATCATTTCGCAAAAGTCAAATCGGCGATCAGGGTCATCGTCGTTAAGTTCTTGAACCAAATGAATATTAAATGGCGGTACTTTTCACTTTTTAGAAGATACAATATAGACGTTTTACTAACATCATTATCGGCGGCAATTTGTCTTGTAGGTTTATGTATCGTATACTGAGAAATGCGATGGTCAGGATACTTAGTATTGAGGATTTCGTTGTATACTTGCTTCTATGTTCTTGTTTTATTTCTACATTATAATAATATCTAAATTTCAATTCTTTGGGTAACCGAAAGACTCATTGTTCAAAATGGTCAACTTGACAATCGGCGATATATGGCTAGAATCATCAAGTTTGCACATATGTAACAAATAAAGAAATTATAATTTTCTTCTGATATGTAGAAGAAACTTTTTCTACTTCTTTCTTTTTGGTTTGCACCTGCGTATCAGAAAAAACGATACATTTAAATTGAGTGTTATGACGTGACACAAAATTAATTAAAAAAGTCAGATTTGATAGATATTTAGTATACCGGGTGAGTCACGAATTGCGCTCGCCCCGATATTTCGTAAAATGTTTGGAATAGAAAATTGAAATTTGGAGGCCTTATTACACGATTAAAATGCCTTTTCAATAAAAAATCAAGTTTGGTGCACATCCGGTTTGACCGGAAATGCCCACAACTTTCGATTTTTAAATGAAACACTCTATATATTTTTACATTTTTGGAATCTAGAGGAAATTTTGAATACAATACATCCATTTTGGTCACTTTTTGATAAACATTAAAAATTTTATTAAAAAATCAATTTCTGAATCCAGAGTGCTGTGGTGCCCAAAATATATTTTAGTTTGTGTGCTACGTTACTATAAAAATAAAAAGAGCAATATGATTGCATTACTTAATTCTCTAGAGGCGTTTAAAATTTTTAAATGTGATTTTTACCCACTAACTCGTTTTTTTTTAAATGGGAATTTAATCGTTCAGCAACATTTTTAAATACCTCATTTTCATACGAATCTAACGATACCAAAATTTTGAAAATCCGCTCAGAAATATTTGAGATTTCAGCCAAAATACAATGCAACCAAGCTTTTAGAAACATGCGGCTAATAGATAATAGATTAGTGGGCTTTGGAAACTAAAATCGCACATTTCTGTGTAAATCTGGTAACCTAATAACATTGGAAAAATCATAGTAGCCATTGAATGTAATAAAACAATATCAGCTGTCAGTCAGATACAAAATAAAGCGTTGCGGAAATCTCTTTGAGTAAAAATTTAAAAAAAATGAATAATTTTAGTAGAAATGAAAAGGTCGATTTCTTTGCGCTCACAATTATTAAATGTTTGATAGCTCAAGATTGTCTATAACTACACGAGTCTGTCTGACAGCTGATATTATTTTATTACATTCAATGGCTACTATGATTTTTCCAATGTTATTAGGTTACCAGATTTACACAGAAATGTGCCATTTTAGTTTCCGAAGCCCACTAATATATTATCTATTAGCCGCATGTTTCTAAAAGCTTGGTTGCATTGTATTTTGGCTGAAATCTCAAATATTTCTGAGCGGATTTTCAAAATTTTGGTATCATTAGATTCGTATGAAAATGAGGTATTTAAAAATGTTGGTGAACGATTAAATTTCCATTTAAAAAAACCGAGTTAGTGGGTAAAAATCACATTTAAAAATTTTAAACGCCTCTAGAGAATTAAGTAATGCAATCATATTGCTCATTTTATTTTTATAGTAACGTAGCACACAAACTAAAATATATTTTGAGCACCACAGAACTCTGGATTCAGAAATAGATTTTTTAATAAAATGTTTAATGTTTATGAAAAAGTGATCAAAATGGATGTATTGTATTCAAAATTTCCTCGAGATTCCAAAAATGTAAAAATATATAGGGTGTTCCATTTAAAAATAGAAAGTTGTGGGCATTTCCGGTCAAACCGGATGTGCACCAAACTTGATTTTTTATTGAAAAGATGGCATTTTAGTCGTGTAATAAGGCCTCCAAATTTCAATTTTCTATTCCAAATATTTTAGGAAATATCGGGGCGAGCGCAATTCGTGACTCACCCGGTATAGACATAAATAGTTTAGAATACAATTGAAATACATTTTAAAATTTTCAAATTTAATTTTCCTGATGAAGAATATACAAAATTCAAAAAACCTTATATTGCTGCATAGAGGATTAAAAATCCCTTCCAATGAGTTGTCACACGCACCCTCGGTCCATTTTCCAAATTTTAAAGGAGTAGCTGTCACTCCAAGGGGTTGAAGGGGGAGGTATAAAATTATGTTAAAAAAATGTCATTTAAGAATTAAACATTTATTTTAGGACTTTTAGGATCTTTTTGAAAAGCGATCAGTTTCAGTTTTAATGCATTTGTAAGTACCATATTTCAACTCTAATTTCTTTTATTGCTGCACATACTTCACGTTTTGCCGCCCACTCTAGGTGCATCAACAGATTGTGACCAATAGTCAACGCATAAAAATCAAGAAAAAGAATTTCCAAGTCCTAGCCGGAGCTCCGTACGGTGAACGGAACAAATAATAGTAATTATATTGAAGTTCCCCAGACAGGTGTCATATATTTCCGGTCGGTTAATTGAAAACAGCAAATAAAATTATCCAACTATTATATTATTATGTGTTCGAAAAAATAATAAAATACAAGGTGCTAATTGGACGCTGTCTTGTTTATAAGATTCATTATTCCTTGAACGCCTTACCCGTTTTAAACCTTATGTTGGCTCAACTGACAGGCTCATTGTGTCGAAATCACCGAGTCATCGTATTTTTTTTATATCGATTTAATTCTTCACGTTACGCCTAACTTTTCTGCTTAGTAATTTTATGGGATTTGATATGAATGGTTAAGTTGTTTTATTGTTCCATTTTCTACTCGAAATTATGGAAATAATGATGTCAATTTTGTTTAAATTGTATGCACTTATTTTATTTACATGAACGTAATAATCGAAGCACCTTCTACTCAATGGGAAACTAGATCGATGTTATGCTTCATTCATGCGGGTCTCCGTCTGATAATCGTACAAACATATTTGTTTTATTAGAATTATCATATTAGATATTTTCATTTTAAATATTTAACACACACTTAAAAGTGTCGTCCTATGTGCAGGGGACAAAATGCAAACTCAGATATTTTCGAAACACCCATACTTCCCATTCTATATTCCTAAAAATATTCAGATTGGATATCCGGAAGTAGCAGCAATACCTACCTTACGCTGGCTAATCAATCAATCAATCATAAGGCTATATGCTATTTTTTGTATTGCTTTATAAACCGGCTTTAATATGGCATGAAGCTTTGTAAAACAAAGTGCAGTTAGTTAGCTATTAGTTAACATTTTCTTTTAAGAGATTCCGTTCTATTAGCAGAAAAAAGAATGTGTAAAAAGAATTGCCAATTAATCTCCGTACCTTGACAACCCCCTCGACGTGGATATCAAATTAAAGGGTATATAAAGTAGAATACGATAAGCTGTGTGACATCATTCTAAATTCAATATGGCGGCCGGTACAAAATAGCGGATTACCAATTTTTTACAACCCCCTTGATATGGCTATCAAATGGAAAAGTTTGACAAGAGTAAACGAAATAATGGCGTTTGAATAAAAAATTAGGCAAACGGGAAACTGAAAACTAAAAAATAAATAATTTATTTTTATTTCCCTCGTATACTGAAGGAAGTATTGTATTCGAGAAAAAAATCACCCTCCGAGATTTTTTCAGATTTTCACATTTCAGATCATGTAGTTTACGAAAATATAGGTTTTTCAATTCAGTCAGTCAGTCTGTCTGTCTGTTGGTGTATTAACTAAAAAAATATACAGGATGGACCGTCTAACGAACACAGAAAATGGAAACAATTTTTTTCCGCTCATATTTAAAATTACTACGTTTCATGACATTCTAACCTATCTAAAAAAAAAACACGTTTCGTGACATTCTAAACATATTTCAAAAATGTTTTTGAAATCTTTTTATAAAATGGGTGATGGAAACAATTTTTTTTCCTCAAAATTAAAATATCCAGGTTTCATGACATTCTAAACAAATTTAAAAGAAGAAATTTGTTTTGAAAATTTTAAAAATATATATTTTTCTATTATTTTACTACTACAACAGAATAGATGATTCTAAAATTTCCACGTTTCATTATATTAACCTATTTCATCAAATAAATGTTTTGAAAATTAAAGAAAAGAAATTTCCACCACTATACAATAGATGATAGAAAAAAGTTATCAGGTTTTCTCTGTACCTAATAATTGAGCTAACTACATGGCGATTATAATTCTCATATTATGTCATCTCTTAATTAATGATTTTTTAGAGTGACCGTATGAATAAGGAGGGAAGTTCGGTGTAAATACCTTTACCGATTTTTTTTTAAACAACGGTTTTCTTAAAACTGAATTGCACGAAAAAGTAGAAAATAATTTTTATTTAGGGATTAAATTAAAAAATGATGAAGAAGGAAAGAAAACCATTTGGGCGCTGATAAAGTATTGCTGCTGCTGTTATATTACAACATACTATTCATAACGTTTTATCACAACGCTGATAATAGTATTAAATGAGCGATTATTCTCGAAGATGATGTTTAAGCCCACGAGCCGTCAGGCGAGTGGCGCAAATCTTCTGAGTGAATAATGGTCATAATTGCGAAAGTAATATTATGCTTTTTCTATAAAAATTATTTTCTACTTTTTAATACAATTTAGTTTGAAATGAAAAGCATTGTTTAAATATTTTTTTAAAATTACTTTTCTTCAGGTGATCTTTTGGCTCTATTGACTGGTTTAGGATTAAACACAAATACTACTTGTATTTTTGTCCATCTCCGTATAAATATGTTAATATAAGAACAGAGTGTTTATGCATGATGGTATGATGGACGTGATTACGAATAATTTGAATCGAAATTAAAATAATTGTCATGTCAAAATGGGATCAATATGATCTTTTAGGGCGACGGGTTATCAATCATCGACGAAACTTATGGCTTTATTCGGGATAACAAAGAACCAAAATAGATTATAACGAGAAATACGGGTATCAGAAGGATGAAATATTGGATGCTGTAACTTCATAAATTAGATTATTTTTGTATTTTCCGCAAGCTAGTCGTGAAATTTCGTCTAAGTCGGCTCCAGTCTCCGCCATTACCCTCAATCATTGTTCACTTATTCCATGTTTATGGTGTTTCTTTTCCGCGCAATTTCATCTGAAACTTTGTAACTGGCTGAGATATTGCTTTCATGTTCCTTTTAATATGGAGGAATTATGCAATTTGTCCGACTTCGTAAAATAATATCACATTCGTTGCTTGGTTAGTTGCACAACGGGTAGAAATTATAGTCAGACGCTGCCAATTGCGAATATATATCTGGTATACTCTATTTGGAATTGCAGAACAACAAAAATATGTTTTTTTCGAGTCCGGACATGGATTTTTTTTTGTGTATGATACACGTCTTATTCAAGATCACTAGTGCATTATATGTGCCAAATATGAACTTATTATTCCATTCATTTACAAAATAACCAAAAGAAATTTTCGCACAAATACTTAAACACCCTGTATTTCAGCAACAAGGGCCCAACCAGCTTTTTCTATAGGCGATTATGATTAGGTACTTATTACTCTGACTGCCATTAAAGCATGCCCGTTTCCTCATGAAACACCCTGTATAGTTTATATAAATTATTACAGTTTGCATGCCTCTGGCGATCACTCTGTATGGACATGGGTCAGTTTCAACAAGAAATACGCTGATTCTGATATTTCAGATGCCAAATTTGAAATAAAATCCGACGTTATTGTGTACAAGAAACGGTCTACACATACAGATCCATTTTTTATCCTACATTTGAGTTTGCCGTGTTATGAAACGAATTTCTGTACACATTTTTTTCTACGATGATGGCAAAATGTTTTATGTAACGTTAGAATAATACACCTAGTACAATAAATTAAATGGGTATACTATTTGTAATAAGTTTACCATTACCAATACACGCGCTTATACAACATACATTTTTAATCAATATCTACTTTTGAAATTGGCACAATTCCATTCCCGCCTGTACGTTGGAAAACAAAATAAATCTGTAGGGTATATAGGATATTTGTGGGAAAATAATACACTTGTTACAAGAAGTAGCTGTTACTAATAGACACTTAGCTTTTGAAGCATATTGGTTGGTAAATATTATGTTACATGAGTAAGCTAACAATATGTAAACCGATACTCTAGCGAGTGTATCATGATGTTGAAGCTACGCGTAAATTTCTACATCAATTTTTGCTTTCATTAAAATTCGTGTATATATTAATATATTTGAAATTAAAATTGAAATAGGTATATAGAGTGGGACATTGGGAGGAGGATACAACAAGAGAGAAAGAAGATGATGTAGAAGGAAAAACTAGATATTTATATAATACCGTGGAAAGTTCCATTTTTATATATAGAATTAAATAACGCTAGTATGGAAAAAGAATACTTTTTGCACATGCTAAAAACAATAATTTTTCTCTATTACTACACCCAATATGAAATAGTTATTTTTCTATTAGTATTCTTATTCAAACTACTTTTCCTAACAGATGTGGAAATAAACAGTTGTAAATTATTAGAACAAAATCGCTGTTTATCTAATAATAAATAGCTGTAGTAGCGATGGCTGATCCCAATATTTTTACGGATCAGTTCGGACCTAATCCAGTCCAGAGAAGAACCTAGTCCAAAAATCAGTTCCAGTTCCTAGTCCATGCTAACCAACTCGCGCGGTGAACGGCTGAGTGGACTGGAAGACAAAGTGGACTGGACTGAATTACAGGAGATGCAAAGGGACTCCGTAATCTCATACTGTACTAGTTCTAGACGTACACGATCGACTCGATCAGCGTCACGTAACTTATGTACTCTCCCCTATCACTCACCTACAACGAATTTCATTTGTTCCCGCCAACCCTATTTCTACTCATATTTTAGTAAATGTGCAAATTATTTACCCTGGTAGTCCAGCTGACAATGCCGAAATATACGTAATAATGTAATATGTTGTATAATATATAAGTATACCAAATCAATTATAATACATTTATAATAGATAGCAGGCTGTCCAAGATAAGTATTCGGACCTATATCCCCCGGCCTGCAGCCATTGCATTTTATAAACCACCAGTCCAGTAAATTTCTAATGTACCTATTCCATTGTGCCTTAAAACCGAGAAATGAGTTTAGTTCTGTTTTGTTCGGTTCGACCAGTCCGTACGTCTACAAAGTGTACGCGCCGCGATGCCGGATCGCTCGAATCTCAAAAAGTTCAGCCGGACTCGGAGTAGTCCCAGTACTCGGACTAATATTCGTACCTACTGTATTTATTAGTTGAGATCAGTTCCACTAGTCCAACCCACCGGACCTGTTCCAAAGTATCAGTTCCAGTTCTGGTTAGCCAACCCTAAGCTGTAGGTGCCTATTATATACAAGATAACTGGAATAGATGTACAGATATTTTCTACCATGATATGTTGGTCCAAGAGAAGTTAAAAATTCTTACAACCTTTCTTCCAACTCAAACCAACTTTCTTATTTAAAATTGCCCCATCATTTGTTCCATCATTTTTAATTACCTTCACAACCAAGAATCACACACAAACTTTAAATTACGAAGCGATAGTATAAATACTATTCGTATTTTATGTAGAGCGCAAACAAAATAATCCCACTGCACACTCATCATGGCAAGCTGTCTAATCGCAAAAAATACTATTTATTTATTATATCGCCTTTGTTTAACAACTGTCAGCAATTACATTAATAGCGGTTAATTTAATTTCAATGTCACAAGACAAATCATCATCAACACACTGACAACACAGCGGCGGTAGAGTCTATTACTAAATAACGTAAGGCCGAAAAATACATGAAACGTATCTTTGAGCTGTCGACGCCGACAGAGGCCGCATTTTTTATGAGAGAGAGCTAGTAATTCTCATATAGATGAGGTTATTCGGGCTCTAAAACGAATTAAACCCAAAATGACGACCGGTCCTGATTCCATTCCAGCTTTTTTATTAAAGGATTGCGCTATCATCTTTGCATATCCTCTAACTCTAATTTTTAACTTAATCTTAAAAAACTGCCTATTTCCTGACCTATGGAAATATTCCAAAGTATGTCCCATCTTCAAAAAGGGAAACAAACTAGATATTGAGAACTTCAGACCAATCTCTGTAATTTGTAACTTTTGTAAAGTCTTAGAAATATTACTTCATGATAGAATATATCATTCAATTAACACCAAAATATCTATTAATCAACATGGATTTATGAAAGGGCGTTCAACAACAACAAATTTATTCTGTGTAACTCAATATATTTCTGAATCCCTAGATGAACGTGGGCAGGTAGATGTCATATATACCGATTTCTCCAAAGCGTTTGATAGACTTGATCACCAGTTGTTACTTAATAAATTAGAAAAAATCGGCTTCTCATATTCTTTGCTCCTTTTGTTTAAATCTTATTTAATGAATAGGAGTCAGTACGTTGCATTAAATGGGTTCAAATCGATCGAATTTGCTGCCACATCTGGAGTTCCCCAGGGATCTATTTTGGGGCCCTTGTTTTTTAACATATTTATTAATGACATAGTGAACGAAATTAATTTACCTCACCTTTTATATGCCGACGATCTAAAAATTTTCACAGTAATTGATGAAATCGATGACTGTTTTCAACTTCAGACTTCTCTTGACAAAATAAACACCTGGTGTATAGTAAATAAATTATTCATGAATCCTAGTAAATGTAACGTAATGTCCTTTTCTTTAAAAACATCACCTTTTATTTTTGATTACAGGTTAGATAATGTCATACTTCAAAGACCTATAACATTTCGCGACCTCGGCGTAACTTTTGATAGTAAATTATCCTTTACTGATCATATCGATACCATTGTGTCCGAAGCCTCCAAAGCCCTTGGATTCATCGTTCGTACTAGTCGAGAGTTCACTAATACTGATACTCTGAAAATTCTTTATCAATCCTTCGTCAGATCGAAACTTGAGTACGCATCGCTAATTTGGAGTTCCAGTTATGATGTTCACAAGAATAACTTGGAGGCAGTTCAACGTAGATTTCTTAAATTACTGTGGTTCAAATCCGACGGTACCTATCCAGTGATTGGTTTTCCGCACAGTAACTTGCTTGAAAGATATTCTATGACTACTCTTGAGGATAGGCGTACGTACTTTTCTCAAGTATTTTTGTTTAAATTACTACACAATGATTTTGACGCACCCGAAATAATTAGTAAGCTTAATTTTCACGTTCCCAGATTAACCTCTCGTAATCACCAAATGTTCTATTTACCTACGGCGCGTACCAACGTACTAAATAATTCACCTTTATATACGATTTGCAGTACTTCTAACAAATTATGTAACGACTTCGATATTTTTAATTGCAGCCTTAGTGACATAAAACAAAATGTTCTAAATTAAATAACCAGTGAGTGTCTTTGTTTTTCTTAATTTGCTTTGAATCACATATGTGTATATATGTATATATAGTTTTTATATTTAAACATTTCCCATGTTATTTTACTTCCACATCCACGTAGTGGATTGGAAATATAGTAATCGCAAAAAAATTTTCAAAAATTTTTATTCGTGAAATAGGTTTAGAATGTCATGAAACGTCGAGATTTTAAATTTGAGCGAAAAAAAATTTCTGTCTGTCCGTCTGTCTGTCGGCCTGTCTGTAACTTTTTTTGTCCGCACGTTTTCTCCGGAACGGTTTGAGATATTGACTTGAAATTTTGTACACGTATATATTATGACGAGATCTGGAACTGGATTGTTTTTTGAGGAAATCCGGTGAAGGGTTGGGGGTTAAATAGGGGAAAATAGGGAAAAATAAGTAAAGCAAGCTTGTAAGAGAACAGACACTTGAAATTTGGTGTATGTACTAGAAGTTAAGGCCTAAGATTTTTTTATAACATCTTTCAACACCCCACCACCCCTACCCCATTAATGGGGTTGATAAAATAAAGTTGAGATTTTCATTTGAAATTTCGTACACGTATGTATTATAACGACGTCTGAAATTAGATTATATTTTGAGATGATTCCGTTGAAGGGTTGGGGGTTAATTTGGGGTAAATAGGGGAATATAAGTAAAACAAGTTGGTAAGAATACAGAAACTTGAAATTCGGTATACGTACTAGAAGCCAAGGAGTCAGATTTTTTTATAATATTTTTCAACCCCCACCACCCCTACTACAATATGAAAAGGGTTGATTAAATAAAATTGAGATATTCATTTGAAATTTGGTACACGTATGTATTATAACGACATCTGGAACTAGATTATAATTTGAGATGATTCCGTTGAAGGGTTGGGGGTTAAATAGGGGTAAATAGGGGAAAATAAGTAAAGCAAGCTGGTAAGACTACAGAAACTTTAAATTCGGTGTATATACTAGAAGCCAAGGTCTCAGATTATTTATAATATTTTTCAACCCCCACCACCCCTACTTCATTATTACAAGGGTTGATAAAATAAAATTGAGATATTCATTTGAAATTTGATACACGTATGAATTATAACGATATCTGGAACTACACTGTAAAAAATGGGAGTAAATTTACCCTTGTTCTGTGTAATAATTACACATATTTTTAAGGTAACTTTACCAGCAAAAAGAGTGTAAAGTTCTGTTTACCCAATATTTAGGGTAAACCTCCTCGGTAAATCAATTTAGAGGCAGTGTTCCACAAAATCACTGTACATTTACTTTGTGTGTTAGGAAAATTCCTATATTTTTAGTGTACAGTAACCTCTATGTATGGAGTTTTACACAGTGGCTTTGTATATTTACCACTTACGGTGCATTATTTCCTTGTATTTATGTAATATTCCCTTGCATTAATGTAATATTCCAGTTTTTGGTGAACACTGTAAGAAATGGAGGTAAATTTACCGTTGTTGCGTGTAATAATTACAAATAACTTTAATGTAACTTTACCAGCAAAAAGAGTGAAACATTTTGTTTACCCAATATTTTGGGTAAAGCTCCCTGGTAAATCAATTTAGAGGTAATGTTTCACAGAATCATTGTACATTTACCTTGTGTGTTAGTAAAATTCCTACATTTCTGGAGTACAGTATCATCTACGTGTATGGAATTTTACACAGTGGCATTTTATATTTACCATCTATGATGCATCATTTCCTTGCATTATCTTCCGCGAGGGGGCATTATCAATACCTTACCTTTATTTTATGTACACAGTAAAACACCATCAATAGATTGTATTAGGTACACTTCAATACGCGATTAGTTAGTTTTTGGTGTGTTACCCGTATTTGGATCACGGTATAGTGCCAAATAGTCAAAATACACCCTAATTTTACAAATATCCCAGCACAATGTCATACCCTCAGTCATCAGTGTCAAACAAAGGTAAGTAATTAGCAGAGTATTAGTTTCACTTCACTTTATTGGCGACAATGAATTCACTGTGATATGTACCTATTAGAAAATCATAAATAACATCAGTGTTTGCATTAAAATTTTAATAAAAGCCTAAGTGAAAAAGTTTAAAGTTTGCATTTGAGAATGAAAATTATCTATCCGCTGTAGATCTTTTGAAAAGATTAAATACTACACAAGGATTAAAACAATTGACATACGTCACTCTGACTGGTAACTAATTGGCGGGAGTTCTAAATTTTTATTAAAAGTATTGCTTATTTCGTGTTATTTCTGGTTAGTTTCAATTCTCTATAGGTATACAGGTTTTTCCTTGGAACCCTCAAATAACATATTTTGCCATATTAATGTAAGGGATTTTCTACTTTTGTGTACACTGGACAAGTTCGATGTTTTATGGCAAATAAAAATGAATTGTACAAATGTTTTTCCTGAACGACATACCTCAGAGTGGTTGAGAATCGTGTTTATCCCAAATTTTGTCCCCCTCATCAGTTGGTAGCCGATTTTTAAAAGTATTTTTTTAACTTTGCTACAATGGGTCTACTTAACGCTCATTAAATTTTAAAACCGGGTCATTGTTTAATAATAATTTAATAAAATATCTCAACTTTAGTTTCTTCACATACATTGTATAACATACTCATACAGTTGTATTAACAAATTTTCTAATATACTTATATATTTTTCCCTTAATGTGTTTAGTTATTATTTTGATATTAACATATTTATTTCAGAAGAATATCTCAAGGATGCGATCAAGTGATAGTACCTTAAGTTGTAAATATCTTTGGAATTATAGCAATTAATGTAAAGTAATTTTTCAATGCATCTAATTGTTTATGCTTAGCATTATGTCAATGGTTATTTATGCAATAAGTACCTATACAAGTACCTATACCTATAAAGTGACCCTTTTTATAAAATCTCGTGCAAAATACAAACTTTATATACAAATCGTACCTATACATTATTGAAATAGGCTTAGCATCTCATAAGACGTCGAAATTGTTTTTTCTAAAACCAGCATTAGAAGTCTATAATTTATGTGTGGTATTGAGTCTCAAAAGTTATTTATTTTTGAAAAACGTGCAAAAAAATCTTTCTAAATATTTGTTTTTGTTTTCCTTGGCACGGTCGGCGTGCAAGAAAAATAACTTTTGACGCTCAGAACTAATGAAAAAGACGGTCGTTTTGATGTAAATATGTAGGTAAGTATTAGAATTTTTTTTTGTGAAGATTTAATATAATTTGAAATATTTTTGATCGGGTCCACAATGCGCCAATATTTTTAAATAGGAGGCAATTTTTTTGCCTTCAATTTTTGGGATCATTTGCAATTTTCATATAAGTATTTAAAATTCTGAGTAAAATTTTAATTACACAGGGTTTAATAAGTTAATCATTAGGAAAGCGACTTATTTCAAATAAGGAATGTTTAATTTTCACTATTTCAATTCCTTGAAACATATTCAATTTGTTAGAATAAAAACTTTATCCCTTTATTAAATGTACGTAAATGTGTGCCTGTACTTAATTAATTATAGGTAGGTATATTTATATATAATAAATAGACATGCTTACCTCTACGTAGCGACATTTGACATAGTTTTAACTGACATGTTTTCGGTTATTATTACATCTACATGTAATTCTGCTCTGTAATTTTTCCAGTAAATTTTACATTTTCGTTTGAATATTACCCGTTTAATGCAAATTTCAACAGTGTTTTTACCGACATCATGTAAAATTAATCGGTATTTTTACAGGTCATTATTACCTCTAACATGTAAGTTTGCTTTATAATTTTACCCGAACTCCGTAATTTTCCTGGTAAATTTTACATTTCCGTTTGAATTTTACCGGTTTAATGTAAATTTCATGGGTATTTTTACCAAATATTGTGTAAGATTCCTCGGTACTATTACAGGTCTGTGTGTAACTTTTCACTTGAAATTAACTCAGAAATTTAAATTTACCTTTGACATGTAACTTTACATATGAAAGTAATTTCACCCCAAAAATAGGAGGTAGAAAAGTTGCCTCCTATTTTTGGGGTAAATTTACACCAAAATTTTTTGCAGTGTAGATTATTCTTTGAGATGATTCCTTTGAAGGGTTCGGGGTTATTTAGGGGTAAATAGGGGGAAATAAGTAAAGCAAGCAGGTATGACTACAGAAACTTGAAATTCGGTGTATGTACAAGAGGCAAATGCCCCAGATCTTTTGATAATTTATTTCAGCCCCCACCACCCCTACTCCATTATTCAAGGGGTTGATAAAATAAAATTGAGATATTCACATGAAATTTAGTACGCATATGTATCCTAACGACATCTGGAACTAGATTATATTTTGAGATGATTCCGTTGAAGGGTTGGAGGTTAAATAGGGGTAAATAGGGGAAAATAAGTAAAGCAAGCTGGTAAGACTACAGAAACTTGAAATTCGGTGTATGTACTAGAAGCGAAGGTCTCAGGTTTTTTTATTAGTATTTTCTATTTCTCCCCACCACCCCCACTCCCTTATTAAGAGTTGATAAAATTAAATTTAAATTTTCACCTGAAATTTGGTACATTTATATATTATAATTATATCTGAAACTAGATTATATTTTGACATGATTGCGTTGAAGGAGTGGGGGTAAGTAGAGGTAAATAGGGAAAAATAAGTAAAGCAAGCTGGTAAGAGTATTGCAACTTGAAATTCGGTGTATGTCCTAGAAGCCAAGACCTCAAATTTTTTAACAATATGTTTCAACCCTTCCACTACCCTTACTACATTATTAAAGGGGTTGATAAAATAAAATTGAGATATTCACTTGTAATTTGGTAGACATATGTATTATAACGACATCTGGAACTAGATTATATTTTGGGATGATTCCGTAGAAGGGTTAGGGTTAATAGGAGTGACTAGGGGAAAATAAGTAAATCAAGGTGATAAGAGTACAGAAATTTGGGATTCGGTGTATATACTAGAAACCAAGGCCTCAGATTTCTTTCTAATATTTTTCAAACTCCACCACCTCCGCTTCATTATTAATGGGATTGATAACATCAAATTGAGATATTCACTTGAGATTAGTACACGTATGTATTGTAGTGACATCTGATTGAGATGCCTCCATTGAAGGGGTGGGAGGTGAATAGTAGAAAATAAGTAGGGTGAACTAAAAACTTCATTTTTAACGTATATGGTAGAAACCAACTCCTCAAACTTTTCTATGACATCTGCCCCAAATATTATTAAAATTCTATGACCAATAATTTCCACATACTAGAGTGCAAATATAGTCAAGATGTTTCCTTTAAAACGACTTGGATGAAGAATCTGGATGTGGAAGTAGTGATTCCTTAGGCAGCGGTTTTTTTCTCTTTCTTCGTATCATTAGTTATTCATAGTTCGTACATTTAAGTAAATTTTTTCTTCATTTTACTTTCTTTCTATGTTGTTGTATATTATGTAATTAATGCTTTGTATGCCTTTATTCCTGTTCTGTAATTGGGTATCTTACCTGTTGAACAGTGTATGCAATAAATAAATAAATAAATAAATAAATATAGGTCGAGCGGCACTTATCTGGCATTTTTTTACGTTGCTAATTTCTTCTTTTGGATGTAATGAACATAATAAAACTGGAGATGTAAGTAGCAAAAAGACCTTGAAATTGGCTTAATTTCGCCGGCGTTACTGACCCAGTCAATATTACAAGCATTGCTGTCTGGCCTCTGGAAAGAAAAACCGTTGAAATTTTCAAAAATATTTTCTGTTGAAATAGTTTTAGAATGTTATGAAACCTCGAGATTTTAAATTTGATCGAAAAATAATTTCTGTCTGTCGGTCAGTGCGTCTGTAACTTTTCTTTTGTGCGCACCTTTTCTATGGAACAGTTTTAAGATATTGACTAGTTTGGTACACGTAACTATATTTTATTTTGAGATTTCTCTGATGAAGGGTTAGGGGGTTTAACCCCCTCTCGGACAGCCTGAGCTTTAGATTTGGAGGTTGTCTACTATGTCTGGTATGTTTATGTTTATCTTATGTTTATGTAACTAGTGGAAAATAATTAAAGCAAACTGGTAAGAGTCCAAAACCTTGAGATTTGGTGTGTATACTAGAAACCAAGGTCACACCACCACCACCACTCCACCACTCCATAATAAAATAAAGATATTCACTTGAAATTGGGTTCAGGTATGTATTGCATACCGATTTTCAGCGGAATCGGACCATAAATGATAAAAATTATGCGACATTTTGAACTAGAATTTCTTAATTCCGATATTCGTAATCAGCGATGTCAGAAACCCCCGCATACCGATGTTCAGCGGAATCGAACGACAAATAAGGAAATTATTTTAATGCAATTTTCGGTAATTTTTTGCATTCTGTATGTGGTGTAAATGTGAATTACCCGGCCGGTAATTTGAAAATTTAAAAACATGAATTTTTCAAACATTCATAACTAAGTGAATGCGTGGAATGAAAGATCGTTTTAGATCTCCATAGAAAGAGGAATGTGGGCGTTTTATTCTGATACCAAATTGCAATGGTGGAACCGGAAATCCAGCTCGTTACGAACAGAAAAAAAATGGCGTTTCTCGCAAAAATTGAAAAACATAGATTCTTAAAAAATTCATAATTAAATAAATGCGTCGAATATGGGGGCGCGCGACATCTCTATGGAAAAGGAAGATTGGCGCTTTATCCTGATACTAAATTGTACCAGCAAAATCGGAAATTCGGCTCGGCAAGAGTGAAGGAAAATGGCCTATTTGGACATCTTAGAAAATGTTGAAATTTAACCTAGAAAGTTAAAAAACATGGAATTTTCAAACGTTCGTAACTAAATAAATATTTAGAGCTGAAGGTCGTTCTATGTCTCTATCGATAGAGGAAGATCGGTGATGTATCGACATCGTAAATTGCAGGGTCAAAATCGAAAATTCCGCTCGATACGAACGAAAAGAAAATTGATATTTTTTACGTATAGTGAATTTTGCGCTGAACGAAAGCGACTGAAAATGAATTTTCACCACTTTCGCGACACTTTGGGACATTGCTGCAAGGATAAAAAGTTGTTTCTTTTGATTAGAACTAAGCATTTTTCATGAATTTAGCCATGCCGTGGTTACATGAAATTTTGGTGGAGGGCTCCCCTACTATAACTTTTATTTAACTGAGAAGTGAATATTTATTAAATTAAAAAGCTCTTTTAATTCCGTATAGGCAACTTTTTATAATATGAATCGCTAATATTGCTATGGCACTGATTATTGATGTAGCTGCACAAACATGCAAGCTATCCAAACATTACGGCTAGGCAGCCAGAGCGTTAACGTAATTATGCAAATTTTATGCTCGCAAGTTTGTTATTGCTTAAACGTTGTTTTGTAAGGAAATGCGAAGAAATATTTATTGTGAATATACATAATAATCTCATTCATATTTATAAAACGAGTATAAGTTGCAATCGGTCGTAACTGACTGCGAATATCTATTTAATTAACATTTTACTCGAATACCACACAATGCAATTCTATGTGATGCTGGCCACTATTTTTTTATTTCTTGTGCAAATAGTCCTTCTCATCTATACAATGTTACGGATTAATGGCATAAAACTGCCATGTACCGTGTGCATCAAAAATGCAAAAGTTTTGTAAAATATAGATATACAATCAGTACTGTATAATGCACATACAGCTACATACATAATAGGCAATAAAAAATTTCGAAATATTTTGTTTTATCAATATACACATCTCGGTAGTGTTGCCGAGTCGTAGCGATTGAACAGTTGTTGCATTAAATATTTATGCTCAATGTGTTCATTAATTTTGTAAATTTTGTTCCGAAGTATTTGTTATAAATCTAATATTGATAATAAACAAATAATTATCAATTATCTACATGATGTGAAAAAAGAAACAAGTTAGGTGATTTGTATTGGCTGCTAGTAAACAGTGCTGAAAAATTCATCCATAATAGACAAACAAAGGGAGATAGGAATAAGATATGCTAGTATCAATTGATGCAGAATATAATTATGTGAAAATATACAGAAGGTTTAATTTGAAAATATTGACTTTTGGACGATTGAACTAAAACAATGTTCGATAGTGAAAATAAATAACCCTGTATAATGTTGTAAAAATATAAGACAATCGCTTTCTGTGAATAACCCTGTATAGGGAAATACTAGCTCTGTTTAGGGTCCATGGAGTAGTCGCACACTTTCTCATTCTCACTTTTTTTATTAACATGCCAGCCATCATCGTGGCCTATTAAGTTCATAACATTTCGATATCACACTCTTAGAAATAACTCGACAATATGCTCGCTAAGTTTGGCTATTCTACATATAGTTTTGTTCTTTTTGACTTTCAGCGAAATATATATAGTCAACAAAACAAAATTTCACTGTCCGTCCCACTCAAGTGCATAATAAGTATCATTATAAGGCGGTACAAAATAATGAGAATAAAATATGAGGTGTTAATCTTTCTAAAATGATCTAGTGGCAACCTGATGGACATTTCAATAGAGCTTTTGATGTGAACACAAGGAGGCTTTGAAACGTGGTCGGCGAACAATGCATGAACATCTGAAGATCGAAGTCATGATGAGGATGATTCTACTGTTTGTCGTATCCTGCCACGGCCAACTGATGTGCTACCGACGCACAGTATTTATATTACGGTCCTTAACGAGGCGATGGTTATTTGTTTGTATTTAAGGTAATTTCGCTGGAGAATTCGGCCGAAATTACACGTCTCAAACTGGGTTTGTTTTTGTCCAAGCTGGTGCTGATGATAGTATTTATGTAACACCTATTTGGCGAAATTGGTAAACAATTTAATTTCAGTTACAAGACGCAGACGCCCAACTGAAATTAATTTGTTAATAAGCTGGGATCAGAATTTATAATTTAAACATATTGAGCAAGATAACTGCATAATAAACGTTCCTTATTATCATAATATAGAGAACAAGAAAATTCTAAGATAAAATAGCATAATTGAAAAAAAAATGAATTAAAACAGTGGGTACAGATTCTTACTCAAAATGGTACAAGAACCATGTCGTATAGAAATAAAATTAGGTAAAAAAAGGTTTTATTCAAAAGAATGTACCAAAGAGTAAAACATATTTTTGTAAAATTCAATGTACCTATGAATTGAAAAGAATTAATTTTTACTTTTTAATCTTTATTTATTTTACAGAGAAATAGACAGACTTTGTCAAATTCTTTCATTTGATACCCATATCAAGGGGGTTGTGAAGAAAAAGGTGATCCGCCATCTTGGAACGTCCATATTGGATTTAGAACGGTGTTAGATATACTATATTGCATTGATTTGACCTAAAGATACTATCTAATTTCAAGTATCCCAGTTCTATAGTGGTGGGGGGATGGAAAATATTATTAAAAAATCTGAGGCGTCGACTTCTAGTATACGCACCAAACACATTTTTTTTCTCTTACGAGCTTGCTTTACTTATTTTACCAAATTTACCCCTATTTATCTCCAACCCTTCGCAGGATAAATTAAAAAACAATCCAGTTCCAGATCTCGTTATAATGCATACATGTAGAAAATTTCAAGTCAGTATCTTAAATCGTTCCAGAAAAAAACGTACGCACAAAAAAGTTACAGACAGATAGACCGACAGACAGTGAGAAAAACAGGCGAACAGACAGACATTTTTTCGCTCCAATTTAACATCTTGACGTTTAATGACATTTTAAACCGACTTCGACAAGAAAAGTGCTTGAAAGGTTTCATAGTGGGACAATTGAAATTTTCCGCTTGTAATAACAGGTATGTTTCTCAATAAATTAGCGCATAATATCCATCTAGCTCCCTCTATCGACAACCATAAATATCCCATCTTGAATTGCTCGGTTTACCTAACGAAGCAAGTTAAATTAAAGCATCTAAAAATGTATAACATATACAGGGTGATTCAACAAATCAAAGACAACGTCATTCGAATGTTTTATCATGAAAATTGCACGAATTAATTGAAACAATAAGATAACAATGACACAATAGTGGCTAGATTTGATATTTGGCATTTTTTCCAAAGCCTACTACAAAAATGTCATTAACTCAAAAAGGACTGAAGATATGCATACATATTTTTAAATAAATTATTAGAATTGTTATTTGTGTCCGTGGCATATTTGAAAAACCAAACAATATTTTGGCAAGATAAAGTATTTCTTGCCTTTTATTGAATAACGCGATTGGGGGTGAAGTTAGGTATAGGGAATGCTTAAGTAACTCACCATAAAATTTAATTTTATTTTGAATGATGTCAAAAAAAACAGTAGGTGCCATTTGAAAAAAATCGATTTTCTGACGATTTTTCATTGCAACATTTCAAAATCGCCTGCGCCTATGTGGTACAAGATGGGACCACCGATGTGACATCACGTATTAGCCTGAACTTCCAGCTAACTGCTTCATGAATTTCATTTCATAATCTTATATGGTTTGTGATATACAAATTTGTTTGTAAATTACTATACAGCGGAAATTAAAAAAAAAAAAATTGACGTGCATCAAAACCTGTAATAAATAGTTATTTCAACTTCAAATTGGAGGGCCAATCGAGTCATGTAAAAAACATATAGGTTTCCATTTCAACTGAGAAAGTTCGTACCGATTTTTTGCACACTCTATATAGCATGAGGACTAAAAATATTTTAGGTAGAACGGGCATGATCGATTATGGCTGCATACCAAGTTTCAAGTTCGTAATCCAATTGCAAGTTGAAAAACTTCTAACGAATGGCCTATGTGAATCATCCTGTATATGTATAAACAAAGTTGTAAAAAATCAAATTTCCTACAAAATTAGTAGTTAGATTTTCAATTAAAAAAACGCTAACCTGTAAATTGACATTGAAAAAGAAATCATAACAGGCCTTGCAAATTGAAGTTAATCTCTAAATTTTTGTCATAAAGTAAAGATTTTGATAGTCTATAATTTTTTTTAAAATCCCGTTAACATCAGGTAATAAACACATTTTTTACAGGGGTGTTTCCATTCTCACGGCTACGTTGTGTAGCCGAATTAAGTACCATGATAATAATATCATGTATAGAGCCTAAATATTCTTCGGGGTACAGTTTGTATACGCATTGGCGCATCCGCCAGATTTTGAAAAATATTTTGAACCATCAACTTAAAAAAAATCTGTAAAGGTAATGACACAAAACTTCAATTATTAATTATTTCTGTTAGACGACCACCCTATATACTTGTCAATAAAGTACAGAAGGTATATTTCTCGTCATTCACATTTCAAATATTTTCTTTCTTCCATCATTTCTTAGTTAATTATTTACACCTTGTATGTTTTTCACTAAAAGTATATCATACTGCTTTATTGGCAGTAGAGTCAACCACCAAGCAAATGTTATTTGGCAACCTTTGCATGCGTCTCCACATTATGAAATATTGTGTCTTAGAATTAGGCCCCAAATAATTTAATTACATGATGGCCTAACAAAAGACCACGTTAGAAATTGATGAGGACGAATTAAATAGATTTATTATCAATTCCCAAATGAAATTGACTAGCACAAGGAAAAAGTAATCAAATAAAAACTTGTGAATATTAAACACATTAGTCATATTTAGTAATAGCGTATTAGACATTATACGATGTTATTATAACGCTATATTCACATAATGCCCAGCTTTGAACAATCGTCACGTGTCACACGCACCATGCCACGTGCGGCCGGACTAGAAACAGTATAAAACGCGCTAAAACACGCCTGCGTCTCGATGCTCGCGACGCCGATCTGTTAAACTAACGAAGCGTAGGGACGCGTGCTCAAACAACGTCCAATTACTTTGTGGTATCATTACACTGTACTTAATTGTAAAATACTCAGATCACCTCCACAGGGACTTGAGTAAGTCTGAGCAGACAGATATAATGCCCAGCTTTCGAAACTGGAGATCATAGACGGAAATTTTAAAATTAATAGAAATCTTGAACTTTCATTTGTAACTACTAAATTTGTTATTATTATTATAATAAATATGGGTAAAACACAAGAAAATGCCTCATCATTGAAGGCAATAGTTATTTCTACAACGAATGAGTGACTAAATGATCAGGGACTTATGCAGTAGTTAGTTTATTAGTAGGAGAGCGTTTATAATTCACAACTGCAATAAAATAAAAATTTAAAAAAATTAATGCGTGAATACTCACGCGATTGAAATGAAATGAAACTTCTATGCGAAATTTATATAATGAAATGAATGAAACATCATCATTAGAATTTTTCAAATCTTTTTGAAACTAGTCTATAACTAATAGAACACGCAATACCAAACGGATTGTCCCAAAAAGTTTTGTCTATGGGCATTTTCATGACAGTTAAAATTACTGTAATGAATATTGAGTTCATTTGAATTCATTATGAGCTGATTACTAGTTCCTGGTATTGCAAAACTGCCACCATTTCAATTTATAAGATGAGCACCGCTGTCAACGGCTGTTTTTATGATAAGTTCAGACGAAGCACCACTTTCAAGACATGTTTTTTTGCGTTGTCGATATTCCCGCGCGCATTGCGACGCACTTTTAGGAATGGGAGGTTTACCAGCCTTTTTCTTTCCACGATGCCTTCTCACTCGAAGTGCATTGGGTGTTAAAATATGAATAGTTTCATCAAACGATTAATTTCTATCTTCAGATACTTTTCCTTTATTTATTTCAGACATAAATGAAACACTTGATGCGGAACTCTTGCCCGTGAACACAAAACTATCAACAGATATAGTAAAGTGATATTACTAGACCTTCAAGTCAAAATAAGTACTATAAAACAGCTTAATCCAAGGTTCTATCTTGATGAGTCCCAACTGAAAATGCGAGACAGTAAAAAATTTGGGTATCCTATTTGACTCACAATTATCTTTTAGATGTCCATCCTCTTCGAGACTGAGACATAATTATGTATCAATTTAAGGACTCATTGCCTATATCGACTAAAACAATGGTGATTGAGTCATTAATATTGTCGATAATTAACTATGGGGACTGTATATACGGACCCTGTTTCAATTATGCAAAACTGTTGTGTAAGGTTTATATGTAACATCCCTCTTAGAAATCACATATCTCCACACTATAAAGAGATTAAAATGCTCCGATTAGACGAACGTCGGTTTCTCCATTACGCCTGTCTAATTAAGAAAATAATTGAAACTCAAATGCCCTGGCTACTTGCATGATAAGATAGAATTCCGACAAAACGCTCACGATAGGACAATTCGAAACAATAATATGACTACACCCAAGCACAGTACTGCTGGGTTTCAAATGTCATTTTGTTAGTGTCATACGTGTATAATCAATTAACACCAGCCATGTTTCAGTCAAGTATTACATCTTTTAAATCGAATTTAAAAACCGCTGCCTAAGGAATCACTACTTCCACATCCAGATTCTTCATCCAAGTCACTTTAAAAGAAACATTTTGACTAGATTTGCACTCTAGTATGTAGAAATTATTGGTCATAGAATTCACCACCATTACTTTAAACAAATTTTACCTTTGCATTTGCACATTCTTATATGTTCTTATATATAATTATTTTAAATTAGTGACGTTACAGGATTTTATACTTTATATAGGTAATGGATTATTTACAAAACTACTTCATGTTTTAGGATAAGGTTAATATATCCATTTGTATGTTTGTAGCTTGTTTATATATTATTATTATATTTAAAATTATACAATTTGTATTTAAACACAAAAACTCGACCGCTCCTCGTATAATGTTCACAAATACTATAGCTCTATACTAACATCAAATGTTACTGCACCCATAAGATCACACACACACACAAATATCACTCTACGTTCAAGCATAATAATTTGTAATCCACACTACAGGTATTACTTTTACTTAAAAAAAAAATCAAAAATTGTTTCTCTTGCAATAGGTTTAAAATGTCATGAAACGTCGAGATTTGAAATTTTAGAGAAACAGAACTGTCTGTCGGTCTGTAACTTTTTTTTGTGCGTACGATTAATCCAGAACGGTTTAAGACGTTGACCTGAAATTTGGTGCAGATATGTATTATAACAGGATCTGGAATTAAATTATATTTTGAACTTTTTCCGATGACGGGTTGGAGGGTAAATATGGATAAATAGGGGAAAATAAGTAAAGTAGACTGGTAAGAATCCAGAAACTTGGGATTTAGTGCATATTATAGTAGAAGCCAAGGTCTCGTTTTTGCTATTTTCACATACTCTGCAAAAATAGATCAAGCTGTTTTCGTTTAAGGAGACTTGGATGAGAAATCTGGATGTGGAAGTAGTGATTCTTTAGGCAGCGATTTTTGAAAATAATTGTTTAAGTAAAACTATACCTAAGACTTGAAATAATAATAAAGAAAATATTGCTGAATATGAACAGATAGAGAAATGCATTTAAAAATCGACCTATATGAGTGATTTTTTGTCATTCGCTTTATATATTCTATTGAATTTATTTTGTCATCACAAAATTGTATTCAAAATTTGATGAAAATATCAGTTCCAGAACTGTTCCTCTTTATAAATAACTGTTTTCTTCGAGAGCTTGCGTTTGGTACGAACTAATATTATCCTTAATAACGTATTTTTTAGTTATCCATAAGTAGCTTAATTTACTTTCTTTTCCGATCTGTTTATTTACAATCCATCCGAGACGAAATTAAATTATATGAATTTGGCAAATCGCTTGAGAGATTAGCAGTTGAGTGAATGACGCGTTGATCGGCTTACCGACCAGCAGGATTAACAGCGTCTATGCATCGTTCCCGTTGTCCTGCAACCCTTCCAGCCTGCAGGACATTCCTCGCGCACATTCCCGTTTCTCTCCGCAGTTACCCAGCTAGACATTCGACCAGAAATCGTCTATGACATTAAGACACTTACGCGAATTTCGAGCTGGCGGGACACACTACCACTAGTTAATCTAGGGTTGTGAAAAGCATTAAGGCATTAGTCAATTATTGCATGTGTTTGTGACCGACCGACCCTCTATATTTATTACTTTCAATACACTGCTGTGTTGCGAAATGGAATAATGCCAGAATAGACTCCCAAATGAAGAAGAAAGGCATATTTTGATTTTAAAAGAATCGTGACGATTATCTGTGAATTTTAACCCAATAGAAATGAGACAGGGTACGTTTGATAGCATGTTGGATTTAGAACGATTTAAACAGTGAAAATAACAAAAAAATGTCATGACATTTTACGTTCGCATAGTCCAAGCTCGCACGGCATAAAAGTCTACGGGACAACTGCTAAAATTTTATTTGTGAATTTAACAGAAAATATGTTAGAAAACGATAGCAGCTCAATTCGATTTTTTAAATTATTTTTAATTAAACTAGGATGACGCTAGTATTTACTATACAACTATGTTCTACTTGATGTTTATACAGTTTATAGAGAAATACCAATTAGTATATCTGTTTGATTTATTTCAACACATAAAATAAGGAGGAATAGGAAAATTCAATAAGCACTGTGTATCAGGTTCGAACGACCATTATATAGCTTAGGAGATATATCTATTTAGATTAAAATGTCTCTAGGTATTTCAATTAATTCTCTTTATTAACATATTTAAGCTCAAATAATATGACTGACAAACTAACATATAAAGAATGAAAAATGGGAGAGGACATCTAGACTCAACACATATAGGGGAGGTAGAAAAAGCACATAGAGCTGGAGGTTAAGAACATGAGACACAAACGGAGAAAGGATATTATATTAGCACAAACATGGAATCAATATTTTGAAAAAATGCTAACAGGAGACCGACAAGAATTCAAAGATACGGAAAACGTAACTCTCGATGTAGTCACACAAGGATCACCAATAAGAATAAGCATATCAGAGGTTAACGAAATATGTAGCACATTAAAGAATAGCAGGGCCCTGGGACCGGGAAATATTCCTGATGCACTTATAAAACAAATTGGAAATACCACTAGATTATTTTGAGCTGATTTCGCTGAAGGGTTTGGGGGTAAATAGGGAAAAATAAGAAAAGCAAGCTAGAAAGAGTCCAGAACCTTCATTATTAAAGAAGAGGGTTCGTTGTGGCAGTCGACAAAGCGGCTTAAATAATTCAGTTATTTCGTTAAGGATTCCGATCTGTAGAGTGTTTCTGCAAGTATATACAGATAAATTGACAGAGCCGTATATAAATTTTCTATAATTATTTTAGGACAATAATAGTTCAAATCAATCTAAAATGGATTGATACAATTTTTTAGAGTAGAATCTTGTAGCACAACAATCCAATTAAAAATGACTTGTATTAGCGATGCTGGGCGCTGGCACCTAGAGCGAGTATAGAGCGTACACCGAGCGGGGTGTACAATTTTAATTCGTTTTAATAATCACCGGATGTCCGCCATCTGTAGTGTGTGAAAACAGTGTCTTTACAAATATAAGAAATATATTTTCTTACAACTGATTTCAAAGTTATAATTTTATGCAGGCAATCGGTTAATTGCATTTTATTACTTTATACTAGAATTTTTAGCAATTATCTTAAAGATCGCTATTTTTTTTTAATTTGATTGATCCACAACTAATAGTAATAAGTACTCAAAAAATATATTTTAATTATTTGAAGCACCCCCACTTCTGTTTTATCGGCTCCCTTGTACTTGTACGTGTTTTTAGTTCACCACAGGAGGGGACACGTGCTCCGAAATGAGAAACATTCTCATGATAACGCTCGGTGCTATCTCCCCGTGAGATTTGATACATTTGGACATAATTATATGATTGTTAAAGTTTTGTCACATGTTCATTATAACTCGTTATATACATATATTCTTAATATTTAGGCAGCAATTTACTATTGTGTCGAAATAGTAATAGAAATAATTGCAAATAATTGTTGTATTGTTGTCCTTACCTACAAAAAAATAAACTTCACCAAAAAAGTTAAGGATATTTTAAAGATAATTTTCTGTTTTCCATATGGAACAATGGAGGAACATGACATAATAAGACTGAAAGAGTTGACGGAGTCTGATAAGAAACAAGGATGTAGATGCAGCTACGGTCACGTGTTTTGGAGTTATTGTCCCTCATAAGCATAGTTTAGCTTAAAGAACGTTGTCATGTAACAACATGTGTCAGTTGCCGCATTCTTGTTTCTTATTGAGGGATATCGCACTAATTCTTGTTTTTAGTAACATTTGAATATTTATGTTTAATACAATTTAAAATTCTTTTGCTTCAGGTTTGGCGTCATTACTGCGAAAAGCTTTTAGAAAGCTTTTGGAGGTGACCTTCACGAAAATAAAAGTCCATAGAAAAGTTAAAAATTGGCAAAGCAGCTGGAGTCTACCACAAGCAGCCGCGATAGATGACGTTAGGCTATCGTGCATGTTATATAGCAAAGGAAGGCCAACTAGGACTAGAATGTAACATGAATCTCAAAAGTAAGTCGAAGTGTTTTAAGAAGAAACATAATTAGAAGAAATGACAATGATTAAATGACAGACGTTCGAAAAACTTTTTGTCTTGCAGATATAGCACCGCATATGCCACAATTACAATAGTGCTGTATTGTTGTTTATGAGTAGCTATCTAACTAGGTAAATTAGTGATTTTAATTGGAGCAAACAATATCACAGGACATTTGTATTTTAATCACAAAATTTTATAACGAAGCGTTTGATGAGTAAACACTTAACGTTCAAGATATTTTACATTGACGAACCAAATAAGAATTAAATAATCTAAATAACAGACGAAATAAGGTTGAAGAATATAATAAGAAATAATTATCCACAAAATATATTGTGAAGTGCTATAAGAAAATACCTACTAAGCTGGTGGGTTGTTATTTTAAAAACCCAAACCCACTCACAATGACTCTCAGAAATTGAAATACTAACGTCTCTATAACATAATTGCCATCCAGCATGTTGATTTTGGTTCGAATATTTACATTGTACTTTTAACATAAACACTTGTCCGGAAAATATCATTAATTTTAAATTAGCGCTAAAGTATTGTAATCTTCTTAGAAAAATATTTTGGTTTCTTAATGCGTGCAGTGTGATAAGAGTTAATTCGCCCAAATCCAGGCAATATTGTAGGATATTAAAGTTAAAATTATTTTTTTATTTTCTTACAGTAACATGGCTAGATATCAGTTAGATAGAAAAACGTTATTAAGAAATAGGTTTCTTAGCTTAGTTTTCAAAGCAATCCGATGTATGTGGAAAATTTGAAATTTTTTTTTGCACTGTCACCACCATTTATGACTACTTCTTATTAAGTGTTAGTTCTTGTTATACCGGGTGATTATTTGAAAATGAGCTACTCTTAATAATTCGAGAACCGTTAAAGATTTCTTTTGCAGTGAACGGCATTTTCTTGAATGTCAAGGGGGACACATTTTAACGAGAAAAGGTGTGATCCAAAACTCACCCCCTCACCCGCCGCCATCCCAAGTGTATGATTTCAAATGACACCCCTAATTTTTTTCAACGATTTCTAATAGCGGATTTTTTTTGGAATGCAATCGTAAAAAACAGTGTGACATTGAAGAGGAAAATTTTTGAGAGAAATGCAAAAAACTTTATAAAAAGTGATAATAGCCATAGAAATGTAGGTAATGTATAATAATGGATATTACATTTCACAAACTCCCCATTGCCCTAAACTACCTCGACTTGAAAATTATTTAATGTGATACCAACTTATAAAGTTTTTAGGTAATTATTATTGTAAACATTAAACGCAATATAATTTTCAGACTAATAAGCTATTTTACTAACCTCATAATAAGTGTTCAAAATATTTGCCATTTCTGTCCATACAGTGATACAGCCGGCTTTCGAATTCGTCTCGCACTTTCTGAAATACGAGACTCGGAATTTGTTGCCGCAAATCTACAATATTTTCGGGCGGGGTTTTGTGTACAACTGACTTAAGGTGACCACATAGAAATAAATTTGGGTTGGTCAAGTCAGGGGATCTGGCTGGCCACTCAATCGCCCTCTTCGTCCGATCCATTTATTTGGGAACCTGTCGTTGAGTCATTGGCGAACCGTCATGTGATAATGAAGTAAAGCCTCATCTTGCTGAAAGTAGAGCAGTTCTTCAATTAAAATCAAATTACCCTCTTCGCCATCCTGATTTTCCAACGCATTTATTATTAAAGGGTCAATAATGTTTTCCAATAAATCGAGGTAAATATCACCATTCAAATTTTCGTCAATGAAGACTGGGCCAATAGTGGTGTCCCCAAGTATACCAGTTAAAGCGGAAACTTTCCGGAGTGAGCTGGTAGGATCCATACTGAAGTGCCCCAACACTTCAATTTCAGCTGCCTCATTTAAAACATTGCGATTTGTTCTCTTTCTGTTTGCCACAGAGCCAGTTTTCTTGAATGTTGCAACTAATTCTGTTACATACTTATGATGCATATCTTTACCTGCATTCCGTCGATTAAAAGTATCGGCCGTTTTTCGAGCGGACGCTTTTTCAGCACCATAAATTAAAATCATTTGTATTCTTTTAGCGAGAATGTAGACCATTTTGAAAATTATCTTAAACTTTTAAAACAACTACGGAGCGTTGTGATGCACAGTGAAACTTTGCAAATAAATTAGTGCGTGTACGATTCAGTGCAACAAAAACAAAAGAAAACATGCCTGCCACACGTGATATTAGTTTAATCCGTGTAAAAAAAGGATAGCTAGGAGTAACTGGGGAAACGATTACAGAATTTTCCTACTTGAGAGATTAAAAACAAGTAATTGGCATCGATTATGCATGCATTCACGTTCTACACACCTATTTATAGAAATAATTATTGCCACTTATATTCAAGAAGATTTAGACAAATAATAATCAATGTGATAAAAATAGTTCAAAGAAATATTTGCTCCACTTACCTTCAATGTGCATTTGTTTACTGTGCAGCTAGTTTTTATGTCTGCTACTTCGATTTACACAAATAACAAGTGACGCTTTTAATGGTTGTAATAAATCCTACGTAGTCTAATAAGTTGGTATCACATTAAATAATTTTGAAGTGGGGGTAGTTTAGGGTAATGGGGATTTTTTTTACATGCCGGCGATTGCCAGTGTGCGCCTTCCAAATGTAATATTACATTACCTAGATTGTTATGGCTATAATCACTTTTTTATAAAAATTCAGTTTTTTACTTTTCTCTCAAAAATTGTCCTCTTCAAGATCACACTATTTTTTACGATTGCATTCCAAAACAATTCTGATATTAGAAATCGATGAAAAAAATTAGGGGTGCCATTTGAAATTATAAACTTGGGGTGGCTAGGGGTGAGTTTTGGATCACACCTCTTCTCGTTAAAATGTCCCCCCCTTGACATTCAAGAAAATGCCGTTTACTGCAAAAAAATCTGTACCAGTTATTGAGTTATTAATGGTGGCGCGTTTTAAAAAAATCACCCGGTATAATATCTGTTTTGTCTAATAACGATTCTCACTTTTTGCCCATTGACCATATTTATCGGAAAGAACATTGAATAATTTTCCAATTCACCTTTTATTAAAGTTATAAATGCAAATGCTCCTCCTATTCAATATTTATGAATGAAAACACAAACGCATTCCTTTTCTAACAGTTAGAACTAATAAAGTCAAATATTTCGTTTCGCATCACATTGATCACGATTCTAAATCTATGATGAATAGACAGTGGCGTGCCGGCGAACGCCTACTGTTATTTTATACGCGTTCAACTCGACGACATTAATGAATAGAATAGAAGAGTGGAAGTATAGCTCGACATTATTCCATTATAATAAAATATGTAATTATGTGAGTAAGAAGTAAATTCATACTCACTTATAAACATTATAATTGAATATTTTAATGAGCGACCTTTTTAATTCATTCGCGTTATTTTTAATTAATATTAACGTACATAAACTATGCGCACTTGGTTTATATTTAATCGATTTCGCGTAAGAGCGGAAGTTGAACAGACTGACAAAGCCAAAGCCACTGGTAAGAAAAATTGTTTTATTACCACCGCATTTTAAAAAGAATCAAACTGTCCCCAAGAACGTATACTAAAAATACGTTTGATTTTGTCATTTGTTCAACTTAAAATTAAAAAAAATTCACCCTTTATAATGGCCTAGCTTCATGTACATCTGCAAACTTTATGTAACTATGGCACCCTTATGATTGGATTCGCAATTTTGAGTTTTTAAGTTTTTACATTAGATTCAGTATCAGCTTCTCCGAAAACACCTAATTTATTATTTAAAACCCAATTGTAGCAGCAGTGCATCCGGCATAATGTCAAATATTCTCGCATAGAAAATTATTTTTTCCGACCTTTGCTCGCTTTATTATGGACACAGCTTAATAAAACTAATAGAGGGCCACCGCTGAGTTATAGTCTATAATTCGTAACAGGTTTCATAGCGATCGCTTAAACCATTCCAGAGTAATAACATGAAAAAAACATACAGGTCGAATTGAAAACCTCCTGCATTAAAAAAATTATGTAGGTTAATAAAATACAACAATTTTTTTATGAATAATGCCCAAGGCTCGGGACTTTTATATCAGCGCCAGAGACGGCTCTTATATAGACAGAATATAATATTTCAAACACTCTGAATCAATCAGAAAAACGACGAAGTGGTGAAATATTCATTATTGACAGCTACAACGTATTTTTGGTAAAATTAACCTAAAAACGGTAATTCTTCTTACAGAAACATATAATACATGTCTAGCAAATAAAATGACAATTTTGAATCAAATACATACCTGTTCTGTTAAATATGTGTGGCGTGTTTATTTTGTTTATTTTCATAATAATTAAATACAAAAACCCAATTAACTGCTGGCAACATAAAACATTTTTCCCAATAAAATAAACCACTTTATATAATATTAAATCATACATAACAAGGTTAAGGATTAATGGCATAAAACTGTCATGTATCGTGATAAAGTGAATCTTATTTCATTTTAAAATATTATTGCATTCGACCCTGACCGAGTGCTAACATAAGATTCCAATCTTGGCGGTACTTTTATATGTTTTTTACTAATGCAGTTTTATTATCTTCTTTAATTAAAGGGTAGACCATCCGAGATCGCAGTTACGTAATTCCGTAGTGTAAATCTCAGCCATCTGTATGTACATATGTATTTACAAACCTAGAGTGAATTATACAGAATCGGCAGTACACAAAAATGTCTAGTACTTCCAGAACTGAAATTTGATGGAACAGACCTTTATTGTAGTAGTTGCAACAAAACAATTTCTTGGAAATCTAAAGCAAATGCTAATAGACATATTTCCTCACAAAATCATATGAGTGTTAGTGGCTCTACTGATAGTGACAGTCAACGTAAGTTTAATTTGAATTTAGTGGAAGTGATAGTGGTATGTAACATACCTTGGTTGAAACTAGATAACGTTAGTTCAATGTTACATCTCCCAATACCTCCTCTTCGAGTGAGTCTTTATAATAAACTGATCATATTAACTTTGGATATTACGAAATTCCCTAAAAAAAGTACAAGGTAAGAAAGATATTGTGTCATACTTATTGATTGTGCCATACTTGCATAAAAATCTTTCCGCGCTGGCAGAGCCTACCCTGACTTTCACGTCATAAAGATGAAAATCCCAAGTACTGATAACGACATACTAAATTTCAGCTCTCTACTGGTTCAAAAGCCAATGATAGATTGTAGTCTTATGAGGATAGCAGGTCTCATGGAGTTTTTTTAAATCGAAAATTTGACGGATCCGCCAGTGATATTTTCGTCAGAAATGTATTACAAGTGGTAGGTAGCTAGGTGTTTTCAAAGTAGCTGATACTGAATTTGCATGACATTTGGTATGTGGGGATGTGAGAGTTCTCTGATAATGGGTCTGATGTTAAAACTAAAAATTCAATACAATGCACATTTTCACTTAGTAGTGAAGTAAAATAAGGAATCGGCTTCGGAATCCTTTGTAACAGGGCGGACTTTTTTCCATTCTCTTCTAAATTATACCCATAATGTATGATAAAAAGTCTTCTTAAAAAGTGCCGCTGTAATAATTATAAACAAAATAGGTGTAATATTACGGTTTTTCGCGAATAACTTTTAAAATTTAATTTTATCGAAAAAAAACTGCTTACGCCAATCGAAAGTACGGGAAATTTCATATAAAAAACGTACTTATAAGAAGTTTTTTTGTACGATAAAAAATGTAGGCTTCGGATCTTTTTGTTTAACGCACGAAAATTGAACGCAGCGACACGTAAGTACGGCGCGCGAAGCGTGCGCTATCTCGGATGCGCTACACTAAATTTGTTATAAATTTTGAACTAATTAATGAAATTGAGCTCAACAAAGCTTAAATGAAACAAGAAACATGTGGCTATTGAATTATCATATTTTCAAATATAAAAACGAATGTATGTAGGAATAGTACATATATGAAATCGAAACAAAAAGATTTCCGAAGAACTCGGTAAAAGCTCTCCCTTTGAAGACAAAAATCTATAACTTTCACATAGCTCGTACAGAATTTGTTTATTCGGGCAATATTCTCCCTAAATGCCACTTTTCTGTTTAATTTTAATGATTTTAATACATATATTTTTTCTCGAATTAAATTGCCAAAAATAATACAATTCTTGTAAAGGAGGAGGGTCGAAAAAATCAGAAAACATTTTTTTTAAAGACTACTAACAATAATAAGTCGATTATGCCTAACCGGACGACCCCCCCCCCTCAATTCTGAATATGCTATCACTTGCTAACAGCGTTCTTGGGGAGATATATTGCTTTCAAACTTATATTTGCTCGATAAAATACCACACTACCACATTAACTCCCTTTTAACTGTATCCGCTCTCATTTATTTTTTTTTCCTTTTTATCACCTCCCCCCCCGCCATAGGGGGTGGTTTTATTATTTTTTCGTTTGCGGGAAATATAAATGCAAAATATCCGGGGTGGTAATAAGGGCAAAAATGATAAATGAGAGCGGATACAGTTAAAAGAGAGTTAGTGTAGTAGTGTGGTATTTCATCAAGCAAATATAAGTTTGAAAGTGATGTATCTCCCCAAGAACGCCGTTAGCAAGTAATGGCATATTCATGATTGAGGGGGTGGTTAGGGGGGTGGGGGGTCGTCCGCTTAGGGTAAAATCGAGTTGTTATTGTTAATAGACATTAAAGAAAATGTTTTCTGATTTTTTCATCCAAAAAGAATTTGGGGCAAAAACCGCTTAAATCGACCCTCCTCCTTTATGGTTTATTACCATAGATTAAATGTTTTAACGCTTGGGATTTAATCAGTTAATAAACTATCAATTTACATTCTCTACATTACTGGGCAACCACGGTTTCAAAAAATTTTTTAAAGTTCTAACCGCTAGTGATATTACATACGATTATTTTCTTCCAGCAAACGAAATCCATTCTTTAAGAGCATTGTATACTTGTCTCAATTTGTTTAGTGCACATAAAAAAGGCCCTCAAGATATCAAAGCCGGCACACTTACTACTGAAAAGAGTACTACAGAGCCGTCCTTTAAAATAATACTAGAGATTTAAAAATCGTGTCCGGCAGAAACTTAATGACGTTTCTTGTAAATTGAAAAATCTTACTTTGTTCTGCGTCAAGACATATATTACGCATTAGTGGACGCACTGTTCGTCCTTCGCGACACTGACAGATAAATTCAAAATACGGCTCTATTTATCTGTTCTCTGGGTATGACGTCCTAGTTAGGTGTGATTTACGTAACTATATCACAAGAGTTGGAAATCTTAATTAAAAGGGGCGTGTATCCGTTTATTTCTTATGTTAATCATGCCAGAACATACTTTACATAAGAGTAATAATGTTTTATCGATTAAGTAATACATTATATTTTTTATTTAATCAGTGTAGAGAAACAAAGCATGCCCCGATCTCCCCTTATTTAGTCGGCAGATTTGAGGTTTTTATGTGCCTTATAAACATAGAGTGAACTATACCCGCTAAATGTCATTAAGTTATTATTAAAAGTAAAACAAGTGTTTCACTATTAGTAAGTATTTATTTGTGTTTTAGACAGCTATAGACAGCACCGATAGAACACCAACATGCAATTTTAAAAATATGTAAAATACTACGTACAGTTTTATTGCTATAACGCGCCTTGTACCCATATTGACATAATATTTTATTGTCTTGACTATAATCGATGATAAGTCTTAAAAGAATACAGTTATTTCTAAGAACATAGATTAACAAACTATAAATTCACTGTCTACGCGACAGAAAAAAATACAAATGTTCTGGCATTGAGGACTGAAAAATTATTAATTTAAAATTGCATACCGATTGTTCTTGTTTTAAAAAACTAGCATAGGCCAACTGTCCTAATTAAGAAATTTATACCTTATCATAATTTGCTACGCAGACCTGAATAGAATATTTTGCCAAGGGTTTCTAACGTGAACGGAATTTGTGATAAAAGTTTCTGAGTACGAGCCGACACTGTCCGTCCATAATCCTGCAGGCATTCCTGGCTCGCGAGTTGGGAGAGAGTCAGTCTTAATTGACTAATTCCTCACATAATGGGTAATTGCTATGCCAGTGATGTATTGCCCGACTCGTCTCGCCTACTTCGACTGAGCCTGCCATTATATTCATACTTGGGTTTAATCTGTCCTGCCATTATTACTATCACTGCCACTATCTAATAACTTGCCAGTTCATATTAAGCTGTAGCCTTTATACCACGATCCAATTCTATATACTTACGGTTCAAAAATGATTTCTCGATACACAATACGTCTGCATTTATATTGTACTGGTTCTGGAAGAATCACCAGTGTTGAGATTGGTTATTAAATATAACAATTTTCATTTCATTTATAATATTCGTTAATCTGAAGTAGATATGATTTTGAGGAAAAATACGTCTATTCATTGTATATATGTTCTATCCAACAAAATTTCCAAACAAACTTCCAATGTCATGCATATAATGCCAAACGTGAACATCCATTAAGAATAAATGTTCGTGTAATATACGAAACTCTTGAAAAGTCTCCAAATTATGCCGGTATGAAATTGCACAATAAACTCCCAGAAGAAATCAACAACATTGAATCTCTCAAAAAATATTTTTACTTTGTGAGCGAATACATTAACCATAGCCTGTATATCGGAAAACATGCAACATTTTCAGTAACGTTTCATTTAGCTATCATGAAAATATGTGCTTTTGTAACTGGTTAAAGTTATGAAATTCTTTTAGGTTGATTTATGTTTATACAACTTCTAGCATTATAAATGAACTTCCTCAAAGTAAACGTCTATATACAGAGTTTCAGCCAGAGACGACTATAAGATACATTCTCCTTTAGACAAGTATTATTTGGCAAAATAGACAATATTATAGACAATTTAAAAAACCGCTGCCTAAGGTATCACTACTTCCACATCCAGATTTTTCATCCAAGTCACTTTAAAGGAAACACCTTGACCAAATCTGCACTCTAGAATGTGGAAATTATTGGTTATAGAATTTTAATAATATTTGGGGCAGATGTAATAGAAAAGTTTGAGGCGTTGGTTTCTACCACGTACGTTAAAAATTAAGTTTCTAGTTTACCCTGCTTATTTTCCACTCGTCACAACCCACCATCTCCCACCCCTTCAATGGAATCATCTCAATCAGATGTCATTACAATACATACGTGCACTAACTTTCAAGTGAATATCTTAATTTGGGTTTGAAAAATATTAGAAAGAAATCTGAGGCCTTGGTATATACACTAAATCCTAAATTGCTGTACTCTTACCAGCTTGATTTATTTTCCCCTATTTATTCCCATTTAACCCCCAACCCTTCAACGGAATCATCTCAAGATATAATCTAGTTCCAGATGTCGTTATAATACACACGTCTACCAAATTTCAAGTGAATATCTCAATTTTGTTTTATCAGCCCCTCTAATAATGGAGTAAAGATGGGGGGGAGGGGTTGAAAAATATTATTAAAATCTGAGACCTTGGCTTCTAGTACATACACCGAATTTCAAGTTTCTGGACTCTTACCAGTTTGCTATACATATTTCCCCCTATTCAGCCCCAACCCTTCACCATATATCTTCAAAAACAATCCAGTTCAATATCTTAAACCATTCCGGAGAAAACGTGCGGACAAAAAAAAGTTACACACATACCGACAGACAGACAGAAAACCTTTTTCCCAAATTTAAAATCTCGACGTTTCATGACATTCTAAACACATTTCAAAAAAAAAAAAATTGATTTTTTTTTACGATTACTATACTTCCAATCCACTACGTGGATGTGGAAGTAAACTAAGCAAAGTAAGGATGCTTATAATCTAATCCCAAAAATATTGAAATCAATTAAATTTCCCATCTTAATCCCTCTAGCACATCTTATAAATCAATATATAACTGACAATATCTTCCCAAAATCACTAAGTTGATTGATTGATTGATTTGCCAGCGTAAGGTGGGCATTGCTGCCAATTCCGGTGCAGGGAGATTTGTTCCACCACGCAGCCCGATCGCCCACCGATCATCCCACCGTGTGCCAGAACAAACCCCCAGTGCTTTTATATACCGCCGGACCAGCTGCATACGCTGGATTGGACATTGGACATGCTTGTTGTCAGCAGGTGCCAATTTATAAAAATAATGATATGGATGAACCCTCCAACCATAGACCCATATCTGTCATAACTTATGTTGCAAAAATTTTAGAAACTATTTTAAAAACTCGTACAACGACAATGGCGATTAATAAATTATCAACTACCAATTATCAGTATTATTACGGTTTTTCTATTAGCAGAACACTCTTATTAACATCATGTCTTCGCCAAATAACCCAATACGTCTCTTATAACGGAGTGAAGTCTGATCGGCTTAGTATTGAATTCGGAGTCCCACAAGGCTCTGTCTTGGGACCCACCCTATTCTTAATATACATAAACGATCTCTCGAATTCAGTAGTAGATTCAGTATTAATCATGTTTGCTGATGACTGTAACATAACGGATTTTAACTAGGATATGCCTGACCTGTTAGACTAGGTCAAGATAACACAGTCAGGTGTCCATAACTGCTTTGTTTCGAACACATTGAGTTTAAATATGACAAAACCGAAACGATGATTTTTGCTCTACGAAATATACAAAATTTTAGTAATCCTGACTCTGTAAAGTTTTTAGCTCTGCATTTAGACTCTAAATTAACGTGAGATCATCACACCAGCTATGTCTGTAGCAAAAGATAAAAAACATATGCTTATTGAGAAATTTATCTAGTAATGTATCTCAGCAAACTCCTCGAGAGGAATCCTCTCGAGCTCCTTGTCAAAAGTCGACTTTGCACCACTGATATCTGGAAAACTCCGACCTTGCGCCCATGATAACTTTTGATCTGGAGCTCGAGAAGAATAATCTATATCGATTTCAGTGAATTTAACCAAGGGCCATTTTCCTAGCATTCCGTGCGAGGTTCTTTCATAAGAAAAGAACATTCTAACAATATTAAATCATTTGTATAGCAGTTAATATTATTCATATAATTCGTGTTAGCAAAAGCACCCTTTGGTTAATTTTGAAGTCTATAGAGACTGTAGAAAATTGTAGCTTTTTGTATTTCGCTCTAAAATCAAAATATCTTTCAGAAGAAATTTAAAAAAAAAGCTAAATTAGCCCATTACCGACCTAGAAATTTTAATTACGTGGCACACCTTGTCATAAACAAACAATCAAAATTAATTGTTCCTAGATTTCAAATAAAAAAATGTTTTGTTTATGTTGATATTTCGTGAAATGTTCAAAGTGTGGAAGAGATAGGTAAAACATATATGGATTAAGAGAACATTCTACAAACAAAGTGATGGTTTTCTTTGAAACATATTTTTCTGAAATCAAAAATTTGCAAAAGTAATAGGTTGATTGCTTGTTGCACATTAGTTACCACTCAAAGTTTGTCAATAATAATAAACGGAAAAACAGTTCTCACACACGATTTGAACAACTGGTTGGTGAAGCAGCATAGGTCTTTTGACGTCAAAATACTGAACCCTAATGGATCAAACAATTAGAATTAGTGTAAAAAAGTTTAATAATAATTATATTTTTTTCTCACAATGGTAGCCAAACCGAAACATAAGAAAAGGTGATAATTTATTTTTATTTAAATTGACCTAAAAATCTCAGAATAGATATCAAATTCTTTATATGAATACTGTTGAAGACTGTAGCTAACGCCTGACTAAAATATATCCCTGTATCATCGATTAGTTTCGTGTACATAATCCATTCATTACCCAACAAACTGGTAACTGTTGTAAATTAATTTCAAAGTAATGCCCTAACGACTAGTCAATCCCCTAAGGGTTTAAAGCCTCAAAACACTGCTAAACATGTAGAGACTGTTGCATTTCCCCTTTAATACACACCCTATTCAAGAAATCCACAGTAGATGAAAAAAAAACAAGTGTTACTAAATGTTCTTTCATTTTAGGATAATGGTTATATTTAGTTATATTTGCTATGATTATGTTGAAAAAAGTAAGTAAAAATTAATTTAATTTTCCCAATTCCATTTATTTAATTTAATGACGTAAAAAAACTCGACTACAGAGAACAGGGTAGGAAAAATCTCACGATAATTATAATAAATAAGAGCAATTGAAAATCGTTGATTAAATCAAAAGTTATTTTAACCAATAAGTGATGCGTACAAGTTCATTGGGCAAGTTCTTTCACAAGAGATTTTCTTGAAAACTGCTAAACCCAGAAAAAGTTTCAAATAAAAAAGTTGCTTCCATTATTTTGTCTGATGTCACTAAGGAGTCAAAAGGAAAGAGAGACCATGCGCTTAGCAGGAAACCACCACGGATGGAGTGATACTATTAGACGTGCTATTCAGCAAATGGAGGCCAACTAAAATGATCACAAAACGAATGGCAAGATCTTATGAATAAAAAAAGAATACCTTCCTATATCCACTGTATATTATATTCTTTGCAATTCAAACAAATTTGAATTATGTCGTGGAAGTCATTGAAAGCTATCCACAGATTCACATTATACTAAATTCAATTTAGATATGTGGAAATTATGAATGACTAAAATTCTCCACATCACTTTCCGAATGTTTAATTGTTTAACCTATGACATGACGAATTTTACATTTATCGTTAGAACCTAGAAAAAAAATATGCATATAAAACACATGGTTGAATCTAACTGGGTTATTGACCTTGGTTGATTCATTAACTTTTGCTCTTAGGGTTCCATAAGAATCCTTATAGTTTCGGTATATCTCTGTCTGTTTGTATGTCACAGCCCTCACATTATTTTATTTCTATCTCTATGAAATGCAAGATGAAATTTGGTATCCAGACGTACACTGATGACTCAAAAACAGAAAAGACAATTTGGAAAAAATGAATTATTATTTGTTTGCTTATAATTGTATTGAAACATATTCTTTATAGGATTTTGCAAACAGCAGAAAAAATAACTATCTATAACTAAAACAAAGCTATGTGTAAAAATATTAATGAAATCTTTGCATTCTTTCGATAACCTGAATTCTGATTATGTTAGCAAATTAAAATCCTAAAACGAATTTGTCTAATTTCTTATTTGACAATTCATAGAAATTGTCTTGGTTTTGCATGAAACATCTTTATGAGTGGCTTTATGTCTTTCTGATGAGCTCCAGAATAAGGGCGAAAAACGTTTCAAAGGCTAAGCATCTCCAAGAAACAGAATGATAGATTTCATGAAAATGTAATCCATTAGAATGAAATTTTTTTATGACAAGGTAGATAAATAAATTCATTTTATGCCCCTGTTCTCATTTTTAACTGAATCTTCATGATCGTAGGGGGTTATGTAGATATTAGTTTAATCTGCATGGCCGTAGGGGACTGTGTGGATGCTAGTGTTAGAATGAGATTGTCAAATAAGAAATTAGACAAATTCATTTTAGGATTTTAATTTGCTAGCAAAACCAGAATTCAGGTTATCGAAAGAATGCAAAGATTTCATTAATATTTTTACACATAGTTTTTCTTTTAGTTACAGATAGTTATTTTTTTTGCAGTTTGCAAAATCCTATAAAGAATATGTTTCAATACAATTTGGAAAAAAATTGGACCCTCCCTACCTTAAGATGCTTACCTCATTGAGTAGGGTGTTCTGGGACTTTATAATTTTAACCATTCAGTTCCAAGGCATTCGCTTTCAAAGTCGTTATCCCTGCGTCTCCCCTCCTCATCTAATATGGACGCAAAAAAATTGAAAAATTCCGGAATGTAGCTTTTAGGTACTTTAAGTACTTTCTGAAAAATTGCGAATTCGCTGTTTTTGGATAACGAACACATTATTTGTCAAGGTGAAGTCTTTAATGCGTAGGTATAGTACTAATTAAAAATACAGTTATTGTATATTACCTTCCACAACAACTAATAATAAAACTTAGCTTTATTACAAAGTCTTTTGAATTGGTTTCATCAATCCATATTAATGAATGACATACTTTTTCATTAAATTAAGTTGTGTAAAAGACGTACATTTTTTAATTTAAATTCCTTCTAATCTCAGTCCTCTATTCTTAAACCCAAGTTCTCGAAATCTCCGATATTCTGCAGAAAATATATCCAACAACAGATGCTCTTCAACAACAATAAGGCATTGTAGTGAGTCAGTCGATCACTTTTTATAAGAGTCTCCACTACTTCATTTGTGTGGACTGTGGACTACGGTTATCAACTACTACTGAAATGATGGGAGACCGATAAAATCGGGGAAACGATAAAAGTATTGGTTTGTAAGCAAGATACTATCAAAATAATTGTAATAAAGTTTAAAAGATATTTTTTCCAATTGAATGGCCATATAAATATACAGTGAGGTCCATAAATAACGGATAAATTCATTATATAGTGCAAGTATAAAATAATGGATCTGCAAAAAAATCAGAATTTTATTTTCCCGTTTAGTTAGTGTCTTAAAAATAATTACAAACCTCCACCTCGCAAGAATGGGGCGTGGCCTGGCGCTACGTCACTATACGCATAGACTCGGCGGTCTCAGTCGACTCGATGTTGTTTAGTTGTTATTATCTCGGTGTTATTTGATTCGGGAATTAATTCTACATTGTTTAGGATAAATTCGGAGGCGTTCTTTTTAATGGTTTTTGAGTAATTAACTCGCAAAAGTCGGGTACCTCTCTCGTCTCTTAAATTCAGGAACGGGCAGTCGATGGATTGTAGGGGAATAAATGCTTTGGCGAAATGTTACCAAATGTCAAAAAATGACGATTTGCCTTCGCTCCTGTCGGGCCGAATTTTCGATTTTTAAGAAAATAACAATTTTTCTTTCTCACAGACCTAGCCGAAATTCCGATTTCTACTGTGACACTTACAATGTCGATAAAATGCCAATCTTCTTTTTTAAATAGAAACCAAAATCGATCCTCCACTACAAGTATTAACTTACATATGAGCGTTTAAAGATTTGATGTTCTTGATTTTATTGGGTGTTAGGTTTTAATACTCCTAAAGACGACGTTATTTTCTCGCTCTTGCAGAGCCGAATTTCCGAATTTCCCTGTACAATTTGGTATCAGGAGAAACGGCCAATCTTGTTCTTTCCATAAAGACCTAGACCGGATTTTCATTTTACGTATTTACTTAGTCATGAATTTTTGAAAATTCGATGTTTTTCAATTTTTAACAGAAAAGCCACCTTTCGTTCGCTCGTGTCAAGCCGGATTTCCAGTTTTGCCCAATCACTTTGGTATCAGAACAAAACGCTACTCTTCCTCTTTCCATAGACATCTAAAACGGCCTTCAACTTCACGTATTTACTTACTCCTGAGCGGCTGTTAGTGGTCGCGGTAGATCTCCGAGCTTAAAGTAGCATATAGTGAGTCACAAACAGGTGTACTGTTTTTGCAACTATTGCTAATTTCAACCTCTTATATCTCGGGAACGCAATAAGTTAATGATATGAAATTAAGTATATAATTAGTCCAATAATTATAAAGATTCCCATAACTAAAAATGTTATCTGAGATTTTCCTTCAGTAACTGTTAGTGGAATGATTATGCATCACAATACCACAAAAATCAGTTTTGGGGGCACCGCGCAAACACCCCCAAAAAACCACCCCTTTGGTGAAAAAAACCTTGTTTTACTGATAACTCGTTAACCATTGAAGATATAAAAGAATTGCTCATCATCAAAAAAAGAAAGCTTGATTAAAAAAAAGTCCGCTTGTAATTTTCTTCTATAGGCCATGGTTTTCGAGAAAATCGATATTGAAAAAAATTACAAAATTTTTGTTTTTAATGCGCACGAATTTTCGTTTATTTGAAATTTTTTGCGCGCGGTCTATAGAAAAAATTGAATTGTTCGAAAACCAAACATGATAGGAAGAAAAATCAAAATGGGTTTTAAAGGGGATATAAAATACTCTGTTGTGTTTTCATTTTTGATGGCTATATTGATATTCATTAGTATATAAAAATAACAATATAATACAGTTACCTCTTGATTATTTGCACTTTTAACTAACTATTCACAGGCCCATAAAAAATAACTGACTAATATAAGTTATAAATGCATTATCTTTTAGTTCAAGGTAGTACTTCTACGCAGAAAAAGTTAGGAATAATAATATTCACATTTACAAATTTACCAGCATGTTGAAGTTAGCCAAATTTTGGAATTTTTTTTTATTGTTCCCTAAAAATTAAAAAAAAACTCAAACGTCTTGAAAATTCAGCTCATATTTTTTTTCAGTTTATGTATCATATAACTATTGTTTCTAATCATTTAATAGTTGAAAAATTGTATAAAAAAAAATATCATAAAAAAATGGAATGTTAAAGGTAGCAAAAAAAAAAATCCAAAAAAGCTGCATCCTTTTATGGATTTTTTTTTGGCTAACTTTAACATGCTGCTAAATTTTTAAATGTGAATATTTTTTTTTGATTCCTAACTTTTTCAGCATTGAAGTACTACCTTGAACTAAAAGGTATGCATATATGCATTTATAACTTATATTATAGTCAGTTATTTTTTATGGGCCTGTGAATACTTAGATGCACAAAAAAATCAAGATATAACACTATTATATTGTTATTTTTATATACTAATAAATATCAATAGCCCTCAAAAATTGCAACACAAGAGAGTGTTTTATATCCCCTTTAAAACCCATTTTTATTTTTCTCCCTAGCTTGTTTGTTTTTCGAGCAATTCAATTTTTTCTATAGGCCGCGCGCAAAAAATTTCAAATAATCGAAAATTCGCGTGCATTAATAATACAAATTTTGCAATTTTTGTCAATATCGATTTTCTCGAAAACCATGGCATATTCAAGAAAGTTACAAGAGGATTTTTTTTTAGGCAATTAGTCAGGCTTTCTTTTTTATGATGAGCAATTTTTTTATCCCTTCAACGGTTAACGACTTAGTAAAATCAGGCATTTTTCACCGAAGGGGTTGTTTTTTAGGGGGGTTGCGCGGCATCTTCAGAACTGATTTTTGTGGTTTTGTGATGTTTAATCACGCTAACAGTTACGGAAGGAAAATATCAGGAAAATATCAGATAACAATTAAATAATAATGTCGAGTGCTATATAAAAACGTACAAAAACCATATAAAAATAATATCATGGAACAAGCCTATATGAGTAAAATCTTAAAACACGACAATTTTTAATTCTAGAATGGCATGAGTTTTTAGTTCTCTATCCAGTGAAATAAGTTTTTTTTGATTTTTGTATATTCTTCATCAAGAATATTAAATTTGAAATTTTTAAAATATATCGTTTTTCTGGTACGCAGGTGGCAAATTACGCCACAAAAAGAAAGAAGTAAATAGGGTTTCTTTTTACATATCAGAAAAAACTGTAATTTCTTAATTGGCTACATCTATACAAACTTATGCTTCTAGTTTTTTATCGCTGATTGTCAAGTTGATCCTTATTTTAACAATGAGTTACCCAAAGAATTGAAATTTTGATATCATTACGATGTGGTGATAAAACAAGAACGCAGAAGCAGATATGCGAAATCTGCAATACTAAGTATTCTGACCGTCGCATTTCTCGATCTACGGTTAGTAGAGTAGAAAACAAATTTCGTGAATTTGGAAGTGCCACAGATATTCCTAAATCTGGTAGGAAACACATTGCAAGTAATGAAAAGAAATTGGATATACTGTTAGATATTCAAGACAAGTTGCCGCCGATAATGATGTTAGTAAAACGTCCATATTGCGTCTTCTAAAAAATGAAAAATAAAGTTCATTTGGTTCAAGAACTTAGTGACGATGACTCTGATCGCCGATTGAAATTTTGCGAAATCATGGCAAATAGATGCCAAGATGATCCGTTATTTATAAAAAACATTCTTTTTTCTGATCAGGCAAGATTCGTCTTAAATGAAACAGTCAACAAACAGAACTGTAGATACTGGAGTACAGAGAATCCACATTGGATGATGAAAGTCAATACTCAATATCCTGAGAAGGTGAACGTTTGGGCTAGAATTTAAATTCTCAAATTCACAGACCCACAAAAAAAATCTGCGCCATGAACCAAACTACGATTTTCTTATGCATTTTTGCGCCCTGAAACTGAATCCGACGTCAGTTTTGCCCCTATACGTCAGGATTTTAGGTTATGTTCATTTTTTGGGGGTGCTTATTTCTTATAGGAAGTGGCCCCCGCTTAGGTAAAATTCACTGAAATCGATATATGTTATTCCTGTCGACCTCCTCAATAAAAGTTCTCATGGGCACACGGTCGGAAAATGCACAGTTTTCCAGATTTCGGGAATGCAAGGTCGACTTTTCAACCACCGACATCTGGAAAATTGTCCATTTTCCGACCTTGTTCCCATAAGAACTTTTGATCAGGAGGTCGAGAGGAATAACATACATCGACTCCAGCGAATTTCACCGGGAGTGGAGCCACTTCCCACTAGAAATGAGCATCCCCCAAAAAAATTAACATAACCTAAAATCCTGACGTATAGGGGCAAAACTGACGTTGGATTCGGTTTTAGAGCGCAAATATACATAAAAACACCATAGTCTGGTCCATGGCGCAGATTTTATTTGTGGGCCTGTGATCGGGCCATATTTCTTTGATATCACACTAAATGGAACGCGTTGCTTGGATTTCTTGCAAAATTTCCTAGTTTCAGACTTAATGCTTTTATCAGATGATGACAGCTCTAATGAAATTGATAGAAATATTTGGTATCAGCAGGATGGAGCTACACCACATTCTGCATTGGAAGTAAGAGCCTATTTCAAGACAGTTTTTCCAAATAGGTGGATCGGTAGACGCGGTGAAATTGAGTGGTCTGCCCATTCTCCCGATTTGACCCCGCCTGATTATTTTTTATAGGGTTACTTGAAATCGAAAGTCTACTTCAACAGTTATTGTCTCCGTTATTGTCAAGAAGCAACGGGCGTTCATTTTGAACATTTGATTTAAACTGTTTCATACTCTTTTTTTATTTATTAACATTAAAAATGTAGTATTTTACAATAGAAAAAGTAAAGAAATTAAAAAATCTTAGATTGCTGGATAGAGAATTTAAAAATTTAAAAACACTTGAGCTATCACACGCATCCTTGTTCCATTTAAAAATTTTAAATGGGAGCTGTCACTCCAAGGGGGTTGAAGGGGGAGGTATAAAATTATGCTCAAAAACTTTCATTTTAGAATTGACGTGTTTTAGGATTTTACTCATACATTATAAATTACGTAGATAATGAATTTCTGTTACCTATGGACCTCACTGTATAATCTAGTTCCAGATTTCGCTATAATGCATATTATTATGTGTACCAAATTTCAGTATCTCTTAAAACGTTCCAAAGTAATCGTACACAAAAAAAAGCTATAGACCGACAGACAGACACACCGAGAGAATTATTTTTTCAAATTTAAAATCTCCACGTTTTATGACATTTTAAACCCGTTTCAAAGAAAAAAAAAAAAAGATTTTTTTACGATTACTATATTTCACTTCACCACCTGGATGTGGAAGTAATATACAGATATTATAATTATCAGTTATATTGAAATGCGTGGGTCGGCATATTAAACAGAACAGAAAGCACATTTAATGGTCATTTAATAACTGAGATGTCTGCTCGGACACATCAAATCAATCACCCTGAAAATACGCACACAAAAATTCTCTAGGTGTAGAGTTTCTGCCTAGTAACGGTAAAAAATTCATTTTTTTATCCGAGCGAGTTGACAATTTATATACGTATAAGCCCCATACTGCGGATTCGATATGGCAGTAAATTGCTGTTGGCAGATCAATCGTGCAGCTTTATACTGTACAAAAAGTTATTTTTAACAGACTCTTACATAATCTATTCCTAAGGGTGCGATTCACCGCCAGAATGACATGAGCGTGAATGTTTTCGACAGCCGGTGCAAAATAAACTAAATACAACGTAGCGGAGTGTGCACGGTTGATAATTGGATAATTCCGCAGAAGATGAATTTTGTTTGGATTTCAACATGGCGGATATATATCTAAAACGAGCAGAAGTTACAATCGGACGTGGCAGACGGCGAATACCTATTTTTTTTCTTAACGTTCAAACCTGAGAAACATACATCTTATATTGCAACTTTAATATCCTGTACATGTTCGTGTTTCTGTATGCTTACTAACAAATCTTAGTTGTATTTTGTTCCAAAATTATAAAAATATGGTTTATATAAAGGATGACAGTTTGCACAACTCTGGCGACCACCCGTGCCACAGATATGGCTCAATTTCATGCTCCAAATTTGAAATACGAATTTTAAGTCTAATAGAGGTTAAGGTCAGATGGTGTCGGGCTCTGAGGCAGATGCGTTTTTGGTAACTCCTACGAAATCTCGAATAAACTCGGTTAAAACTGTGAAAAATCGTGCGAAATCGTGTTGAGTTAACGCGTAGATAATTCTACAGTGATTGATATAAATTAGCATGAGTCTTGCTATTTCATATAGTTGATATTTGATTAAGATATATTGGTTGAATATAGCGTCAAAAAGCGTATACAAACAACTTGAAAAATGGAAACAAACATCTGGCAATATAATATAAACTGTGCACTATAGAATTTTTAGTGAATGGCAACAAGCTGGTTTTTAAGAAGGGCGAAACAACGAGTGCAAGTAGTTTGGGAATCCCACAGAACAAAGAGGGAAGCTGACAACACATTTATTTATTTATTTTTATTTAATCGTACATCATCCAACATTACAAAACCATTTATAAGATGGAAATCTAAACTAACCTAACCTAACTAAAATATACAAATAGAAATTATGAAGGCGATTAGACTGCACGACAGTAAATTAAATTTCTGGCTGCTAGGCAGATATGTCCAATTCACTGCATAACTAGTATAAATATTAAACAGAGGAGAACATTTTAATACGTTAGATCTAGGAGTGGATAAATAAAGGCTTTGAGAATGTCGAGAATTAATCCGTGGGACATAAAAGTTCAGTTGGCTTAATATTTCACTACAATCTATGTTATTATACATAACTTTATCTAGAAAACGCAAAGCAAAGGACTGGTAAAATCAAATTTTTCAAGTAATTGATTTTGAGAAGCTCCAATTGGTGGATATGTACCTTCAGTTTTCCAGTTTAAAAATTTCAGAAAGCAGCGCTGAATATTTTCCAATTTATCATTATGAGTAATATACCCTGATTGCCAGACAAGTGAAGCATACTCCAGTTTAGATCTTTAAGGTTTTCGCATCGTTAAAATTATGGCAGTTACGCAAAATGAAACCTAACATTCTGTATGCATGCGAAATTACAGCATCAATATGGTTAGTGAAGGTTAATTTTTTATCAAAAGTTACACCTAGATCCTGAACGCAGATGGTCTGTTCAGCATGTCGACATTAACATTATAATTATACATAATTGAGGACTCCTTGGTTGTATAACTCATAACATTGCACTTGCCAACATTTAGGTGAAGATCACTTTCATCGCACCAACCCGATAACTTAGTTAAGTTGTCTTGAAGTTTTTCGCAGTCATTAAAATCATTAATCCTATGCAACATCTTGACGTCATCGGCATATATATTAAGAAATATACGTCTAAGTGATCACTGATGTCGTTAATAAAAATATTAAAGAAAAGGGGTCCAAGTATTGATCCCTGGGGTACTCCTGACGTGGCTTGGTATTCAACAGATTTATATCCATTATAAGATACGAATTGAACTCTATCAGTCAAGTAACTCTCAAGAAATTGAAGTAAACCGTCAGATAATCCAGATTTGTCAAGTTTACAGAGAAGTTTCCTATGGTTCAGTCTGTCAAACGCCTTAGAAAAGTCAGTATAGATTGAGTCTACCTGTATTTGAGAATCAGTTGATTCAGCAATGTACTGAGTAGAGCAGATCAAGTTCGTTACGGTGGAGTGACCATTCATAAAACCGTGTTGTTACGTAGATATTTTCAGTTGAACATGTGCATAAATGTTATCATGCAGTAGCATTTCGAAAGCTTTACCAAAATTACATATGATTGTTATCGGTCTATAATTGGTAACATCATTTCTTTCACCTTTTTTATACACAGGTCACACTTTGGAGTATTTCCAAATATCAGGAAAGTAGCATTTCCTAAGACATAAGTTAAAAATTATGGAGAGAGAATATGCAAGAATGCTAGCACAGTCTTTCAGTAGAAATGCTGGAATTCCATCTGGGCCCGCAGTAAGTTTAGGTTTAATTCTTTTTAATGCCATGCAAACTTCCGCCTCGGAAAAGCGTTTAATGTCCAAGCAGTCAAACGATTATTATATACATACATGGGCGAAAAAATAAATAAATCCACTACGTGGATGTGGAAGAAATTAAATACGGCGTACTTCAAGGCTCACTGCTAGGTCCAATACTGTTCTTAGTCTATATAAACGATTTACCAACTGTTGGACCTGTCAGCGAATATAACTATGTGTTTTTTGCTGATGATGCTACATAAATCAATAAATGTCAATTCAAATTATGAAATTATTTCCCAAGCTATCGTAAAATCAAAGTATAATGCAGAACAATGGTTCCTATGTAATTATTTAAAACTAAATAATGATAAAACTGAGGAAATGGTTTTCAGCTTAAGGTACCACACTATCAATAATCCGATTAAAGTGAAATTTCCGGAGGTCTTGTTGAATCCTACACTAAATGGGACCAACATGTTGACTATATATGTAATACATTATCTAAACATTTATATTTGCTAAAATCCTTAACTCAAATTACTTCACGTAAGATAACACCGATGACACACATATCATGCTCTGATCTATTCCAACTTAAGCTATGCAATACTTGTATGGGGTCACTCTGCTCACAGTGAAAGGATTTTGGAATATTGGGCAGATGTTAAAGAACATTTTAAAAACCTTGATATATTAACTACACCAAGTCTTTATATTTATCAAAGCCCAATTTATGTTAAAACTAACATATACATTAATGCTAATTGTTAATTATCAATTAAACACTGCTTTTAGATGAATCAATCAATATATTATAAATACTCTACATATGTTTCGGTTTATTAGGCCTTTATCAGAGTATTACATACTCAGTATTCACTATGTACTACTCTTGATAAAGGCCTAATAAGCCGAAACATATGTAGAGTATTTATAATATATTGATTGATTCATCTAAAAGCAGGCGTTTAATTTATAATTAATAATTATTTTCAAGATGTTTCACAAGGTACCTACCACAAGTTCAGTTCACTGTATATACATTAAATATTTAAGGTTAAAAAAATCAATAAATAGTGTAGATTAATATGGTCCATTCCATTGTACTATAATAAATTACCTCCTAAGGCGAATATCTATAAATGATTTCCGTTGTATCAAATGATAAATAACTTTTAATATTGAATCTCTTGATAATTAGTATAATAAGTATCTGTCATACTTCGTACTTTTTAGCGCACAACCTGCAGGGTATATGATCTATTCTTGTTCAGCACTCCAATGCTCAATGGGATTTCTGCTGATAAAAGCAATTTTTATTTGATAATTTTTAAACAGTCTACACTAAAAAATGGTAACATTTTAAGAACTTGACGTCGCGCGTCGTGTTCTTAAGGTTCATTTCGATTTCTTCCCGAAGCACCCTGTGACAGTTATTTATAGACATTTATATATGTACCTGTATTTTGTTTTATGTAATTTTTGTAAAGTGTGTGTACATATGTACATGGAGACATTTTTTGGTGATTCGATAAGTTTATGAAGCACACATATGTGTGCTTTTGAAGGGGTTTATGTTTTATCAAGGATTTTAATATAATTTTGGAAGTGTAAACATCGGCTTTTAACTCTTTATGCTGTCAATTATTTGAATGCTTTGTCAGATTATTTATTTTTAATACCCACATTTCCATTTCTAAGCGAGTTTTTATTAACGACTTTTTTTAATTGATCTTATGTTATGGTGCAAATAGTTATGGAGTTGTTGAGTTTATTATTTAAAAGAGTCCTAACTAACCCCGAGGAAGTTTACCCCCATAGTAAACAAGGCGTTGGTTAAAACTATGTTTATTTGGCAGAAATTGACAATTTAAATTAGAGATTTGTTATTCACAGATTTCATCACGCGCAAATTGGTTCATGACTTAATTCGTGTCGGGAAAATGGAGCGGTACGTCGAGCTTTCCACATAAAAACCGGCCGATGCGTGGCGATAACAAAGGCGAGTGAAAACTTAACGATTTTACATCAAGAGTAAAGAAGTCTTGTCAACAATTTGCATTTTACCTCGTCTTAATTAAATTAAAGTCGTAAAGATAGCTCGTCGGCGGAGCGCGTAGTTGGCAAGAATTTTACTAACGAAGTAATTACGTAGCTGCTAATAGAGGGCTATGAAGTTGTGCAAGTTTTGTTCTGACATTCAGTTGTTTAACGCGACTAATGACGTAACTTGAACAGAAACGACTGCTTTTAATGAACCAACATCAGCTTTTAGTTGTTTGTAAATAATTAGTAATTGTGCAACCAAAGCAGAGTTATACTGAGGTAGCCCAATTGGACCTCTCTCCGCTCTACCTATATAAAAGCTACTCGTGTTATCGAGCTTTTTTAGATCAGTTATACTGGCTGAAATTGTGAAAAAAAAAACAAAAATTATAATTGTTAAATAATCAGATGTTTATCCGTTTTTGTACGTTTTATGAGTCTCGAGAAAAAGTGACAATAGCCTTACAAAAAAATATTAAGTAATTCATGCAAGTGAAAAAGCTAGGGCTTTTATTATTGTTATTAGAAATGTGAGCAGATTTTATCCGCAGTACTATATGTGTTAAGTGGTAGAATAGCTCTAGTAGTTAAATTTCGCCCTTGATGTATTGTTATTTATTTTGTTATATTATAATGTGCAGTAAGTTAATAAATACGATTATTATTATTATTACTCAGTTCTGTCGGACCATCGTACATGGTAGAATCTCCCAGAAAGGACCGGTGCCCCCGGGAAGGTTAACAGTTTATGTCAGGACAGATTCTGTAGTTCCCCCGACTGTGAAAATTGCGTTTCAAAACACCTATACATTGATGCCCATACTAGTGACATAGAACATGAGTGATGATTTTATCCTTTACTCTACACATTCGACAAATATTATTGTTTCCTAACCTTATTGTATCCTTGTTTAGAGGAGAGTATCCTGTATTGAGGTCTACTATCCGACTCATTTGTTCTTTAGCAACTACTTTAAAGTGGATCCAGTAAGGTTTCTTTAGATGAAGCCTTGACCTGACCTGACCTTGGGCCCAAAATTGGTTGAATTGTGCTACGGTCCACTCTCATAGCTCTGATTGAATTAGACCTTGATAAACTAGCTCAGGACCAGAAGCAGTTTGCTCTCCTCCTGCCAAACGGTCTGCTTTTTCACTTCCCTCCACCATCATTATGTTTGGCAACCATATGAATCTGACTAGGATGATCATCTACCAAAAACCACTGCCTAAGGAATCACTATTTCCACATCCAGATTTCCCATCCAAGTCTCATCAAACGAGAACATAGATGGTTTTCCCTTATTTACTTCCACCCCCCCCCCCCTCCATCCTACAATGGAATCATCTCAAAATATATTCTAGTTCTAGATGTCGCTATAATACATACGTGTACTAAATTTCAAGTCAATATCTTAATTTCATTTTGTTAAGGTGGCCATTTCCTAGAAGGAGACATCCGATAGGGAAATATTTGTTATTCTTGGCCATAACTTTTTTTTCTTAGTGCGTATATATAAAAAACTATAAGGCTACCTAAGCAGAACCATAATAAGACCATTACTATGAATTTTCACTCAATAATTTCAGTGGTGAAGTAGTTAAGTATTCAACTACTTACATAGAAGTCATGGGATACCTCAAAGTTCTGTTCTTGGTCCACTTTTATTTTGTTATATATTAACAATCTAACTTAAATTGATAATGAAGGAAAACTTACTGCTGATAGCACTACAATATTGTGGCATAGTAAAGATGGTTGAAACCACTGACATTAGAAACGTTAAGATTGGTGTGACCCTAACTTTCTTTTTTTTTAATGTCGACAAAACAAATATAATAACCTTCCGTTGTAATTTTATGGACCCCATCGTCTGGAAACTATCCAGAATTACGACTGCTTATAAAAACGGTATTAAAAACAATTTCGCAAAATTCAGGAGCCATTTTATGTAAATGTTTGTAAGATTTTTGGGATTATCTTGCATAGCTTCATTTCGCTCCGTGGCTTCAATACAATTATATCAAAGGAACACAGTTTCATCCAGGGTCCAACAACAGTTCCTAATCTGATATGTGTAACACAATTTATCCCAAGCAGCACAATTAGTTTATTTGACCAGTTTAAAGCCACAGTGACCTAAGATAGTTGATATAACGTAATTGCAACCATTGCTTTCAACTTTAAAGGCATATGGACTTAATAGTAATTAATTAAGCAATATTTAGGTAATATTTTCTTAAGAAATGCCTGATAAAGTCACATTGACTTTAGTGTAATTTTTAAGAGATATTAACGTAATTATTCCTTAAAATTTAATTATAAAGTTAAAGTGCATATTGAGGTCAATGCATAAGAAAATATTACGCAATTTTAGACCAAGTTATTAACTTTGGAGTCGCTGACTTCTGTCTGGATAGAAACAGGGAAATGTTACCAATTTTTAACATAAATGTAACCTATGTTTTATCTTGTCCTTGTAGTCAAATTTTGGTTAAAACTTTAACCTCATGGTCGCAATTAGTTCCAATTTTAGGTAAAATTTACGTTAATTTTACTTCCCCACTTACCTAGCATATGTGTTTAACCTAAAGGTAAATATTACTTCATATAATGTCCTAGAAGTTATTTTTACTTAAAAATAGAATTAGGTCTCTTCCCTGGAAGGCAAAATTACGTTTTCATTGTCTAAATTACTTCAAAGGACTAAAATGACTGTATTATATTGATGCCCCTCCCAGTAGTGTCAACTGTCAAAAGTTACTTCTTTACTTTTACTTTAATGCTTGAAGTCATGGGGTAACGTCACATTTTCCATATAATAAATTTTCAGAGGTTATGTTGACAGTTGTTGACCACATAAACAAGTTTTAATATTTAAAACTTATTTCGAAATATCGCGCGTCGGAATGTAAGAGATCGACACGCTACCTACAGTCAGATTAGGGAAATTTTACTTTCTGACCTTTCCTCATATTAAAATCTCGAACCTAGTTATTCATTTTTTCTGGAAATAAAAACGTGTCATTATTTTTTGTTGGATAACTTGGAAAGGAGAAAATCCGACTAAAACCAGCTTTTTCCACTAATTCGTTTAAGTATATTTTTATAATTTTACGCATGAATGACACTATGAACTAAGCCTACGTGACCAGCGCATGTATTTGTTTTGATCTCAGATAAATAAAAGACATATTTATCTGAGATTTTAATCACGGCCATGTTTTAATACTCTTTTTGCTTTTTTTGACAAATAAACAACGATTGTTGTTCTATTTTCCTTGAACCTGATGGCAAACCTGGACTGGGAAGTATGAACAATTTAGTTCTAAATGAACTTTAAAGACTTTACAATTTTGAAGACTACAAAATTATTTTAACCTATGTTGGTCCCATTTAACTTTAAAGTCAATAATATAAGTTTTAAAGACTTCTGCTGCAGGAAAAGTGTTAGTGAGGTCTAAAATATTGGGAAAGAATACTTTGAAGTCGCGCGGTACTATATTCGCCATATTTTTCAACCAGCTGTAAGAGGCCATTTTATAATGAAATTTTGATGAGTGATTAATTTGAAAAAATCATTAATATAGGGTTATTTAACAGACATCAAGTACAATATTAGCATATTTTATGCTCCAGGAAAGTCGTGCAGAGCAATTGTATAGGCTTTTACAAATATTTTTAAAACACATTGAAGCTGGAAAAAAATGTTTTCTTTAAGAACGTAAAATACCTGAGGCGCGTATAATATTCCGAGGTAGAATTGACACATTTGCGATGAAAATTGATTGGCAGCAAAAAACCACAGAGAGGAGAAAGGTGGACACATTATATTTCACAACTATGTCTGACATTATATGATATATTTCTACTCCATCATTATAATAGATGTCTGGTTTCTATTATGTCTTATGCTGTTGATGCCTTATAAGTAAATTATCATTGCTGTAGATAAAACCTTGTTAGTTTGAGAAAGAAAGACTGCAGTTGAAAAAGGACAAGTGGTTTGGTAGATATTACGTAATAACGGCCACAATTAAACACAATATTTACGTTTAAATTACCTGTTCAAGGAAATATGTTCTATAACTTATAGGTCATTATAACTGAGTGGCCTTATTTAAGACGTATTACCGACGTCGTCTCATTCCCCATTTACTTATATTTTACGTATATTTTAAGTCAATTAGGTTAGGTTAAATGGGAAAACGACACCAAAACTAGGTCTTCATTACGTAATTCAGACCTAAGGTGCTACTTGGGATATCTCACGTCGCTGATGGGGAAGTCAGATGGACGTTAACTGCTCTTACTTCTCCAAGGCGTTTTACAGTGGGACAGAATGCTTTAAAACTTGGCCAAAATACCCAAAAATCAACTTAGAAATACGTATCTAAATGCGCACATAGTTAGGTAACAATTCCAAGAATAATAAACTACCCCTACTACCTCCAGACACCATTTGCAGCAAGTACACAAGGTCAGTCTAATTACAGTTGTGAGAGAGCGTTGTTCATTCAGAATTGAAGCTGTGAAAGTTTAATAAAGTTTATGTGTGTGTTTACCCTGGACTTTGTTCTTTAAAGAATTTCTTTAACATGGATCAAATTCCTCAAGGTATATACTCTTTAATACTATTTAACATTGATGGATAATATTGATTGATATAAATGTAAAATCATTTCTTTGTTTCAATGAACTTCGCGGATAAAGATTAGTAAATAACAACACTCCCGGTGAGTTATAAAATTAGACCTGCCTAGCCCCGCACTAATTTTTTAAGCATACGAACCCTATACATTGTAGAACAAATGACGAACATGTTGGGCACTTTCCATTACTACTGTTTGCGTTATTTAATATTTAACTCCTACTTGTTAGCTGCTGACAAAAAGCGAAAATTAAAACTTTTTAATGTATGTAATGTTTTAATCTACTTTTAGTAGAATATTACATTCTTTCTACTTCCTTGTCCTATTTAACTGTATTCTAATATTTTTTTTTATATCAGGTGGAAATGAAGAGGGACTAAATAAGAACCATATTTTTCGAATATGGAAAAACAAATCTGGTTGTGATTTTTCTGTAAAGTGTCAGTACGTTGTAAACGTAATTTTAAACCAGCCACATATGTCAAAACGTCCAGAAAATATTCAAAATGATGTACGACGTAGTATATATATAGAGTTTGTAGCAAAATTTGAAAACGATGGATCAAAAATGGAAGTAGAAGAACGGTTTCTGAGCAATAATGCCGACTGGATGAAAGAAAATAAATATTCAATTTGTATCAAAATGTTGAGGTAGAAAATGATTTACCCAGCACTTCTGGATTAGCAAGGAAAAGGAAATTGTCTTTTGACGAAAGCATTGAAAGATTGAAACGTAGAAAGACCGCAGAACTTCGTAAAACCTTTGGATTTCAAGAAAGCAAATACTGCAGAGTTAATAATAGAAGCTGCTGCCACATCACCTACACGTACCTCCATGTTCAGAAACGCATAGGCAATACAAATAAATCCATATTCTGCAGATGAAGCTTTGTCTTTATTTATGTTAACAAAATTAACCAAAAGTCAATAACTAAAATTCGAACTCGAGCCAAATCTAGACATGCAAATATCTATTCTAGCTATCGTCATATTAAAGCCGTAAAAGAAAGATGCTATCCTCCTAAAGATTCAATTGTTGTTACCGATATGCAATGCCCCGGAAAAGAACTAGAAAATAGTTGTGAGTAAGATAGTTCAGTTTCAAGTGATAGTATATACGAGAGTGACTATTAAGTATTACTTTGCAAGATTTTTTTATTTTAATAAATAAACAATTAGGATGTATAATTTCGTTTCTTTCTATTCCAAAGTAAACCATCACTAGTAACAAATTACGCATTCAAAGCTATTTGGTAATTTTGACTAAGTTCTAAAGCATTCTGTCCCACTGTTGCACCCTTTAAAACGACCCTGTTTTATGAAGGCAATTTTTTCGCAGTTATTTCGAATCACACCCCCTGGGAACCACCCTTATTTTTCGTTGGCATATTTTGTATTATTTTTTTCTGCAACCGCCAGCTGATTTTGGACGAGCTTCATAAGTTTCATAATTTTAGCCAAAAAATGGTCCATAGTCTCACTGAAGTTGGGCCATGTACAGACTTCTGTCGATCATACCTTACGGGTCGTTGTCAACTTACAGAACATCGAGACTTTAGAGCTAACTCGTTCTCTCAAACAAACCTCACGCGCCTCTGAAAGACCAATTTTAGGGCCCTTCTTCTATATACTATTTATCAGTGATATTACCATAGATGTTAATGTTCACTTCATCCTGTAAATTGATGATCTGAAATTATGTTGTAGGGTTTCCTCAGTCTTTGATTGCGAGAATCTTCAAAGAACCATTACTACGCTCAACAGTTGGTGTTGTAATAACAAATTTCTAATCAATGCCGGCAAGTGTAATGTTATGTATTTTTGTCACAAAGATTTAGCACCATTGCTTGATTGTGAAATTCAAGAATAATCTGCCACGACAACGATTTAGGAGTCTTCATGAATGTTTGAGTGGCGTATATAAAGCATTAATTTTGTTATAGATAAGGATTTTAAAAATATTTCCACATCGCGTCTATTATTTACCCTTGTGTGATCAAGGTTTGAGTATGCATCAATAGTATCAAGTTTCATATATACAACTCATATACATTCATCGAAAAAGGTTCAACGAAAATTACATGGTGTACCTTACTAGAGGGACACCCTATAATCAGTTCCGTGATATATGATGTGCACCGTATACTCTCCTTAGATGCACATTGCATTCGGTTCTTTTTTTATTGAAATTAATTCATTACAGGGTAAAATGTGAATCAATGATGATAGCAAAGATTAAGTATCGGGTCTGTAGAGTTAATAGCAGGCATAACAACTTATTCTTCCATCTCTCGCACGCACCAATCTTCGCATGAAATTACCTGTATATCAAATGTTAAGTAAGTATTTGAATATTAAATACAATTTGGGTATTATATCCTGTACTATTGACAACGTTTTGTGTGTGAGAAATTGATTGGCTTCGGAAATGTCTATTAGCCACAGAAGATCTATGTTGATTAAAACAAATTTATATCCATATTGCGGCTTTATGCAAGGCATCTATAGCTGCATAAATTTCTCTATTTTCCATACTTAAAAGGGAAACTATGTTAGTGGGAAAGTGCACATCTAATATTTTTAAACAAGTTTCAAATCCTTTTCTAGTTTGTGGATGACTGGTACAGGAAAAGAAAATATGATTTAAATCGTCCAGAAAGGCGTTCTCACATGGACAATATGGAGTATCTTTAATACCTATTTTAAAAAGGTGTGCTTGAAAGCATCCATGGTTCAGTTTGAGTCTATAGTAATTGTTAAGGAATATTGTTTTTAACTGCAAATTTTGATATATGAGGAATAGATGTGGAAAAAGTGGGATGTATTTGAAAGTAAGTGTTTTTAATACACTTTTTCTAACCATATTTTTCTCTCAATTTTTCCAGATGTTTTGGTTTAGGATTTGAATAATATCATTATTTGTTGACACTGGCTAAATTTCAGAAAGTTTAGTTGCTTCTTTAGCTGTCTGATCTCCAATTTCATTGCCTATTATTCTAACATGGCCTTTTGCCCAGTAAATGTTACTGATATCTGATTTTGACCATGAATATTGACTAGCTTTTTGATGTTGCATATTATAGTCTCTTCAAATTAATAAAAACAAAACTGCTTTATGGGAAAACTTCCTACAGCTATGAGACTAGTAAAAAGTGAAGTATATGGGTTGTCTAAACATGATTTTCACCCCCCGAAGTTCTAAAAAAGGGTGGTTTTTGAGAAGTACATATATATGAACTTTTAGCGCCTTTTCGCCTTTTTTTCCATTTTGAAGAAAGATTATGTATTTCGGTGAATAATATCAGGAGAGCAAAGTTGTAGAACATTAAATTTCTTACAAATTTTGTCTCTATGTTTTTGTCCGAATTCTGCATAGTTTTGCCGCTAGATGGCACGGAAGAAAAATATATATATGCTCTTGCGTCTTTTTTAGATTTTCAGCCAAAATTATGCATTTGATGAAAAATATCAAGAGAGCGAAGTTATAGAGCACAAAATTTCCAACAAATTTTACGTTTTTTTCTAATTTCACATAGTTTCACCGCAAGAGGGTGTGAAAGAAAAGAAAATATTTTTTTATCGCGCTTTTCGAATATCACATAGTTTTGGCGTTAGAGGGTGCGATAGAAAAATACATATTTTTCTTTCGGAAACATATCAAGAGAGCAAAGTTCTAGAGCATAAAATTTCCTACAAATTTTGTCTCCACGTTTTTGTCCGAATTCCGTATAGTTTCTCCGCTTTGTAGGAGATTTGGTGTTCTACAACTTTGCTCTCTTGATATGCTTCACCAAAATGCATAGTTTTCTTCAAAATAGAAAAACCCTCGAAGAACCGGTAAAGTTCATACTTATATATGTATATATTTCTCAAAAACCACCGTTTTTCAGAACTACGCGGGGGGAGGGGGTGTGAAAATCAATCATGTTTAGACAACACAAATGCTTCACTTTTCACAGGTCTCATAGTTGTACGAAAAATTTCTTTTCCTAATTTAAAGGGGCTATTATGGCATTTTTATAACTTTTTAAACTGAAGTTGCTGATAGCTTGCAAAACAGATTTTGAATCGGAAATAATGATAATATCCCATATCAATTTCATTTGTCCAAATTCGTGTTCTATAGAAGTGGCCTCGGCTGTGTACATTGAGAAGCAATCGTTAAGGAGAAATTTATAAGTTTGGTTGGTGTTCAAAAGAGAATGCGCAGCCTAATCGACCATCTATTTTTAATCCCTCTGTATAAATCTCTACTTTCTTATTATACATGCTTAAGATAGACCTCATAAGATGTTCATTAGTTGATGGTATATCAAAATAAGAAGAGAATACTCTTGGCTTAAACATCAATTATTGATAACGATAATAAATGTTTTATGTGACGTTTGTTTATAGTTCCATTTTTTCTACACGCCGCATATTTTTGTGTTAATGTTGTTTGTATCGATTGTTGTTGAGATTTATTATACTTGTTGTTATAGGTACTTTATTATATTTTTATTGTAATATTATAGCAAAGATTAGAGAATTAGTTCTCTAATCTTTGATTATAGTGCATTAAGGCACTTGTGATGTAATTCGGCGTTTGCTCGGTGGATATTTTCTTGCAACAAATAAATAAATAAATAAAGAAATTAGTTTGCTTTTGAAAAGTTTAACATATTTATATTTTTCGTCTCTAATGTGCCGTATAAATAAGCATATATTACATTCTTTTTTGTGTGGATTCTCCGCCTATTTACGACTTTCCTACTGCATAGGTGGGTACTTAGATATTTACAAGTGCACATTATGATGGTACAGTTTAGTCTCGGGCACGTTTCTACAACGGGCTCTTGACACTGCGTTGGTAATTGACACTTTCAGGTTCATGTGCTAAAAATTAGAATCTTCAAAAGAACGAAAAGTGTTTGAACAGGCCAAAAGAACTTTTAGATGGTGAAGTGAAAATTCTCAACTGCCATCAATTAATGCATGGAGTCGGCATTTTGTGTAGGCGTACATGAAAAATTCATTTTCGGTAAAGTTTACTTAACCATTTTTTTTTCTAAACGTGTATTTTACTTAACTGTTTTATACACTAAAGTTTTGTTTATATAAAATTTAGTTTCAGGTGTTTAAATATAAAAACATACAGCTCTTGTAATGTGGTTTTAAATCACATTGAGCAAAAATGGTGAGAAAAAAATTTAAATTCTTTCTCATCCCTTTTTAGTGGTTTTTCTTATTTAGTTTCAAGAAAATAACAGAAAATATTCGTGGTTTTGAATTTTTAAGCTCTAACATCAAATTCGTTATCATAGAATCCCCATGCCATTGTATTAAATTTCATGTAAATTTGTAAGTCATGAAACTACGGCGACCCCATTAGATTTGCCATTTTGAATTTTTAACAGATCCAGTATCAGCTACTGTCAAAATAACCAACTACCAATTTTAAATTTGTTAAATTCTCAAATAGATTTTTTATGATTTGTTAAATTCTCAAATAGATTTTACTACTTTAGAATGATGATTGGATAGACATAAAGAAATCCATACACGTAGAATTCACAGCTTTCTGTTTTCTAAACATTTTTAAGATCCCGATCGTAAAAAATGACATTTAATAGCGTCGCGCTATTTGAAGATACGATATGAAGATACACATTGGAATAGTTAGGGTAATATTTTCTAGAATATCAACCCACTTTCAAGAACCTATTATCAATCGTCCATCAAACTTAGGCAATTTCAAGATGTAACTTTCACCTCATTATGCTGCCAAAGTTCAAGGAGTGAGTGTGTCTTTATTAACTGTGATTTTAATTTGCATTTTTTTACCAAAAGCTGTATAACATAAGTACTTTATATTATTTTAGCACAAAGCACATAATTTTACTTTGAAGCCGTTGCTTCCTTTTCTATTTCTTAACCTGATTCTCTTCGATTTATTTATTTATCTATTTATTACGAGATCCAACAGACACAAGGCCCAATTACAGAATAAAGCGAGAAAAACTACAATTACTAATGAATTAAAATACAAAAACATAACAAGATATAAACAAAATTGTACATACAGTGGGTATATAAACTTATTTTAGAGTAGATAATATGTGAGCATGGTAAAAAAGTTAAAAGCAAGAAAAAAACAGAAGTAAAAACATGACAGTCTTATTTGCGATGGGCTAGTGCAAAATATATCAACTTGACTTTCCAGGTTTGTGTAGTTAAAGTGCATTTGATATAGTGGTGATGACAAAAGAATATTTGTTTTGGCAGTGGGGAAGATGTAAAAGGTTGCTATTTCTTGAGGAAACTCTAGGTACTTTATATATAATTTGATTGGAGAGTCTGATGCAATCAAGGCGATTATTTACTATTTCATACAAAAATATTACAGACGCAGCTACTCTGCCTTTATCTAATTCTCAAACTTTAAAATGATTAAGTAGTATTTTGTGGGAAACCCGATTTGTGGATAATAACCGTAAATTACATAGGTGGCAGATTTGAGAAACCTACGTTGTATTTGTAAACATAGTCTTCATAGGATCTTGCAAACAGCAGAAAAAATAACTATGAGAACTACAAGAAAAAGTATGTGTAAAAATATTAATGAAATCTTTGCATTCTTTCGATGACCTGAATTCTGGTTATGCTTAGCATCCACACAGTCTCCTACGGCCATGCCGATTAAGCTACTATCTACATAACCCCCTACGGTCATGAAGATTAAGTTAAAAGTGAGAACAAACGCCTAAAATAAATTTATTTACCTACGTTGTCTTAAAAATTTCTCATTCTAATGGATTGCATTTTCATGAAATCTACAATTCTGTTTCTTGAAAATGATTAGCCGTTGAAACGATTTTCGCCCGTATTATACCTTATACAAGGCAGGTAAATAAATTCATGTTAGGCCTTTGTTCTCATTTTTAACTTAATTTTCATGACCGTAGGGGGTTATGAAGATATTAGTTTAATCTGCATGGCCGTAGGGGACTGTGTGGGTGCTAATGTTAGAATAAGAATTTTCAAATAAGAAATTAGACAAATTCATTCTAGGATTTTAATTTGCTACCATAACCAGAATTCAGATTATCGAAAGAATGCAAAAATTTCATTAATATTTTTACACATAGTTTTTTTTGTAATTCTCATAGACAGTTATTTTTTCTGCTGTTTGCAAAATCCTATAAATAATATGTTTTAATACAATTATAAGCAAACAAATAATAATTCACTATTAAACTACGTTGTATTATTTCGAGTTTGAGGATATAAATGTTGTAAGTAGGACTCCAAGCCATTGAGGCGTACTCGAAGCGGGATTTTACAAATGTAACATATAGGGTGCGCAGTGTCAATGTCCACAAACCCCTTCCTTACAGTTCCGTGTGAGAAATCCTATAATTTTAATGGCACCAGCTACTATTGACTCAATATGTTTTATGAAATTAAGTTTAAGTGAACTCCTAAGTCTTTAAAAGAGTCTGGTCTATGCAACATGACACCCTGAAGATTATAATCATAGAGAAATATGTTATGCTTTCTGGTAAACGACAAGGTATAACACTGTGTATTCAGTGGTAGTTTAGTGATAATGCACCAATCATGAAGTTTATTTAGATTACTTTGCAATCTTTCGCAGTCTTCGATTGATGTTATTTCGAGAAATATTTTTAGGTCGTCTGCATAAAGCAACGTTTCGACATCGAGATCGGTCGTAATATTGTTCACAAACAAGTTAAAGAGAAGCGGGCCCAATTTAGATCCTTGGGGAACACCGGATTCATGAAGGAATTCGACAGACCTACAACCACGGTATTGAACATATTAGTATCTAATTTGTAAATAAGTTTTAATTAAGGTTATTGGATCCACTGATAAACCAAATGTGGCAATCTTTCATAGTATAATACCGTGATCAAATCCCTCGAAGGCCTTGAAGGTCTGTGTAAATCACATCAACCTGTCTAGATAGATCAAGTTTTCATTTAAGTATTTAGTGATACAAAGGAGAATGGTTACTGTTGATCTGCCCCTCATAAAACCGTGCTGGCTGGGCTTTAAAATGTAGCCTAATTGTCCTTGATTACATGGTGAAAATATGTATCACCTTAACTACCATCTTCTTGAAAATACACAGTCTTTTCGAGGGCGCCACAAAATCTGCAACTTCGAATAGAACTCTTAATATAGTAGTACATAGTTCAGTTTGTGTGCAGTAATCTCTATTATATGTTATAATATAACACAAACATATTTAAAACACCTATTTTGTGATCTTCCCGTTACTCCCAACATTCCTTATTTATTTTTTTAGAAATGTTGTGTTTCAATGATTTATTTAATGTTTTATAGAATGCCTACGAACCAACAAACATTTCTTTGATATTTCATCTAATCACCTCTCTTTAGGAAAGCTAAGTAAGAAAAGACATTCCAAGCTTTCTTCAAAGGTTTTGAAACTATTAAAAGAACCGTCTGACTCTAAAAATGACGATAACGGAGACGGTCGCAGGACAAGCTTTCTACAAGACTAACAGTGTAATGTATGTGAATAAAATTAGTTTATAGCTTGGAAAATGTTTTTTCAAGTCAGAAAAATGTGTTACATTTTCATACTTGTATGTTTATAACACGGAATTTCCAATTTAACATCCGAAAATTTTCTGACAATTTTTATTTCACATTTGTAGCTTAGAACTTCCTACTTATAAAGTTGCAATTATTTGTTTTTACTTGTATCTCGGAATTTTCAACTATAAGACTTAAAGTAGACGAGAAATAGATGACTATAAAGTAGATTATTATTTATTTATAACGAATATAATGACATAACTAGAGCATATTGCAGAAAAAACGGTTAACAAGGCAACGAAAACATGAGGAAAAAATAAGTAACACACTTTAATATACAAGAAACACTCCTTCCTATTAAATAGGATATACAACATATTATTAGGAAGTCATATACAAATTAAAACCAAAAACTGAAAACGTCCAAAAAATAAAGTAAGATATCCGAAAGGAAGATCAAAAGATTATTAACTTTAATTAAATAGTTTCATTGGCTTATAAAAGAACCAAATATTCAAAATTGGTATCTCTGAGAGCATGACACCTAGGCAAATTTATAATTTGCGCGAAAAAAACCATTTCTACAAGGGCGCTTGACGAAAAAGTTTTATAATAATGGGACACTTCATTACAACATTTAAGTCTGTCCTCCAATTACCTTAATATTTATAGGATAGGAACGTCCTTATGCTGAATTTTAGTTTGTTACTGCTATTGGCGTTCAAAAGTGTGCTGAAAATCAAATTCTTCAGACTCAAAATCAAAGAATTTATCGAAAAACTTAGTAGGTACTTCAGTTTCATCAATTTTCTTTAATTGTCTAAATCTGTCGTGCCCATACCTTTGATTGCCCAAAACTACCACAGTTCAAACTAAGAAATAGAAAATGCTGACAAAATTGCATAATCAGTTTATTTTCTTATTGTGACAAATGACAAAAATACTCTGTTTTATTTATTAATTCAAGCGTTTAAAATATTTTCAAAGGGTTCGGCTCTAAATTTTTCCTTTTTCCGTAGAGTTTTGTAAATTTTACCTTTAGCGATAATAAAGTGGGAAGCAAGTATCCATAGTAACAATTATTGTCACCTTGTAGAATGTCTAAGACGGAGGCTAGAGGCGCTAATATTTCATTATAATTTGGTACATATTTTATTTCACTATAGGTATCTAAACTACATGTTTGATGACGTAATAAAGACATTTTTATGTTTTCTAGGCAAAAATAGTACTTCTACGTTTGCAAGGTCTCCGAGCGCTCGGGAATACTTAAAGTGCTTCGAGCACTTCTACTAGCACTAAGCACTGTGCTTTGGAGTAGCTCTTCTTCATGATAGCGGAAACCGTAAAGTGAGAAAATGTACAATAACGCAACTAGGTAACTGTAAATAATATCGCTCAAGTGTGAATCAGTGCAACTGTTCTTTTATTTATTTTGTTTCCGAAATATAAAACTGCAAACTCGCGACATATTGATAGAAATATACGCTTCTAAAACAAACTACTGGTGCTATTGCCATTCCCTAGTGTAAGTATAACGTTGATAGACTTTTACATACGTACATTAAACGAGACCAGCAGCATTTCTATCATTTCGCGACAAATCAGAAACGGCGCATCAAATTGGCATTTCCAGAAAATCTCTCGCAGCGTGCCGTTGCAATTGAAACGACTGACAAATAAAAATCTGCATAACCGAGCTGCTTTTGTACCGTAAATACAATTCCAGCCAACACAAGAAAGAGCAAGTAAAAAAAGGAGACAGAAATCAGGATTGCACACAATACTCGGTAAGTGCAACCCTCTAATTATCAGCACTAGAAGTGCATAAAACATCAAAAAGCGGGACTACTTGAATATAATGTGGTGATCCGCCGATTGGGCGCGCTCACGTCGTCCTCTCTCATTGGCCGGCGCGCGTGACGCCTTCCAATGGCTGCCGCATACCCGCCAGATGAATGAAGTCATACTTTCAGAGTTTCAGACCATAATAAACACCGGAATCATGGTAACCGAGGTGTCAATCACGAGCTCCGGCGATTGTGTTGCATTCATGAATGGTGAATGGAAATTAATTAATCGCTAAATAGCCCGGTGAAGATATTGCTGGAGTCGGACGTTTGAAAAGAAGTTAGGTTAGAACGTGTTTATATGCAGTTTGCTGAGGATGACTGCGTGGTAACGATAATAATAATAATAAATCGTCTTGCATCGGAGTAAAGAAATACAATTTCTTTCATCTAAAAGGCGTCGTTTAGCTCAGCAGTTACTCTACCACTTATACCCTATAAACATAACGAGAAGAAAATGTTTGTATTATACAGGGTATTTGGTAAAGCGAGGCCTAATCAGACCAGAGTTATACGAGATTACTAGGCAATTTACATGACCAAACATGCCTACATGAGAAATCCCGCAGTTCTTTTAATATGGTCGATTTTGCATTTTTTAAAAACATTTTCATTCTTTACTATTTGTGTAAATATTACGCATTTATTTTAACTTTTGATATTCCGATATAAATAAACTCGATCAAAAAAAGGTGTTGGCTACAAAGAAATAAGGAAAAATTATAATGGTAACTTATGGCGTCTAATTTCAATTTTCTTATACAGTGAGGTCAATAAGAAAGGGATAAATTCATTATCATTCATTATCATTATCATTCATTATTCATTATTTATAATTTATGAATAAAATCCTAAAATACGTCAATCTTTAATTCTAAAATGACACTTTTTGGGCATAATTTTATACCTCCCCCTTCAACCCCCTTGGAGTGGCAGCTACCCCTTTAAAATTTTAAATGGAACGAGGGCGCGTGTGATAGTTCATTTGAAAGGGTTTCTATTCTCTATCCAGCGATATAAAATTTTTTGAATTTCTCTAATTTCTTTTATTGAAAAATAGTATATTTTTAATGTTACTAAGTTAACAAAAAAACATGAAACAGTTTAAATTGAATAGAATTGAAACATAATCTTTTTAGGATTATGCAAACAGCAGAGAAAATAACTATCTATAACTAAAAGAAAAACATTGCGTAAAAATATTAATGAAATCTTTGCATTCTTTCGATAACCTGAATTCTGGTTATGCTAGCAAATTAAAATCCTAAAATGAATTTGTCTTATTTCTTAAACTAGTATCTACATAACCCCCTACGATTATGAAGATTCAGTTAAAAATGAGAACAAAGGCCTGAAATGAATTTGTTTATCTACCTTGTCTTAAAAATGTTTCATTCTAATGGATAACATTTTCATGAAATCTATCATTCTGTTTCTTGGAAATGCTTAGCCTTTGAAACGTTTTTCGCCCTTATGGAGCTCATCAGAAAGACATAAAGCCACCCATAAAGATATTTCATGCAAAACTAAGACAATTTCTATGAATAAGTGTGAAATAATTATATTTGACATTGACTGTTAAAAACAACCTTACCTATCTATTAGCTAACTAGTATTGGAGCCTATATACTCTATGCATGTTTAAAAACGAATTATTATTATCATTTTTAACTGAATCTTCATAATCGTAGGAGATTATGCAGGGCCGGATTTTAGAATTTTCCGCCCGTAGGCAGATTTGAATATGACGCCCTTTTTCAGACAAAAACCTAAGTGGGTATTTAAACGTGTATGTTTGTATTTTTCACTATAAATCATAAAATGATAAAATGGATAATAATAATTATTTGGTCATTATTCTTTAAAAGTGATAAAATCTTTTGGCTGCATGCCACCCTGAAGAATTTGCCGCTCTAGGCAGCTGCCTATATTGCCTATTGGGAAATCCGTCACTGAGATTATGTAGATACTAGTTTAATCTGCATGGCCGTAGGGGACTGTGTGGATGCTAGTGTTAGAATGAGAATTGTCAAATAAGAAATTAGACAAAATTAATTTTAGGATTTTAATTTGCCAGCATAACCAAAATTTAGGTTATCGAAAGAATGCAAAGATTTCATTAATATTTTTACACAAAATTTTTCTTTTAGTTATAGATAGTTATTTTCTCTGCTGTTTGCAAAATCCTATGTTTCAATACAATTATAAGCAAACAAATAATAATTCATTTTTAAAATAGTTTAAATTGAATGTTCAAACTGGGCGCACGTTGCTTCGTAACAATAATGGAGGCGTTGCTGAAATTCTTCTAAAATATTTTGTATCGTTTCCGGGGTGATTTGCTTAATTTCTTGCCTTATTCTGTCTTTTAAATCATCGACATTATTTGGTCTGTTGAAGTACACTTTCCATTTTAAATAACTCCATAAAAAATAGTCAAGCGGGGCCAAATCGGAAAAACGAGCAGGCCACTCAATTTCATCGCGTCTACCGATCCACCTATTGGAAAAAACTCGACTGAGATAGGCTCTTACTTCCAAGGCAAAATGTGATGTGGCTCTGTTCTGCTCATACTAAATATTTCTATCAATTTTACGAGGGTTGTCATCATCTGGGAAAAGTATTCTTAATTTCCGAACTAAGAAATTTTGCAAGAAATTCAAGTAAAGCGCCAGTTAATGTGCTATCAAAGAAAAAATATGGTCCGATAATTTGAAAATTTATAATTTCAGCCTAAATGTTCACCTTCTCAGGATATTGAATATTGACCTCCTTCATCCAATGTGCTTTCTATGTACTCCAGTATCTACAGTTCTGTCTGTTGACTGTTCCATTTAAGACGAATGTTGCCTCATCAGAGAAAAGAATGCTATTTTATAAATAACGCATCATCTTGGCATCTATTTGCCATTAATTTGCAAAATTCCAATCGGCGATCAAGGTCGTCGTCGTTGAACCAAATTAATTTTATATAGGCGGTATTTTTCATTTTTTAGAAGACGCAATATGGACGTTTTACTAATATCATTATCGGCTGCAACTTGCCTTGTAGGTTTATGTGGATTGTCTTGAATACTTGAATACTTAACAATATATCCAATTTCTTTTCATCGTCTAAAATGCGTTTCCTACTAGATTTAGGAATATCAGTGGCATTTCCAAATTCACGAAATTTGTTTTCTAGTCTACTAACCGTAGACTGAGAAATGCGACGGTCAGGATAAGTAGTATTGAAAATTTCGCATACCTGCTTCTTGCGTTCTTGTTTTATCACCACATCCTAATAATATCAAAATTTCAGTTCTTTGGCTAACCGAAAGACTCATTGTTAAAATAATGACCAACTTGACAATCAGCGATAAATAATTAGAATCATAGGTTTGCACAGATGTAGCAAATAAAGAAATTATAATATTTTCTGATATGTAAAAAAGAAATCCTTTTTACTTCTTTCTGTTTGTTGGGTATTTTGCCACCAGCGTATCAGGAAAAACGATACATTGAATGTTCACTGCAATCAGTGAATAATGAAATCATTATTCACTGCAAGGAGTAATGGGTAGCATTATCCTTGAGGAAACACATACATAATGAGTAAATTATTTAATAGTCGTGGAGCTGTAGTTATATAGCATAAAATAAATTGTTTGAGTAAGCAAATGGAAATGTGTACATATACAGGGCGAGTCGGAAGAAAAGTGCCGAATTCCGGGATAATATACTTATGTTCTGGTGTATACTTTAAAAAAACTTTCTGGTGTATAAAATTTTCTATTAAAAATTTTAAAAGCAACAATAGGTTAGTTTCAACTTTACTTCAAAACTAATAATTTAGCAAAAAAATACCTCAACATTACGAGAATTTAACAAAACTTTACATTTTCAAGACTAATTTTCCGTAAGTCCGGCCCTGTATTGTGGCTGTACGGTAATGGTTAGAATCGATAGAGAAATGAAGTTGTGTATCTTAGGCGTATGCTCGCACAGAAGAGTGTTGTATGTCTACAATACATCTGCGGTGTAGGTGAGATAAAGAAGAGGCCCCAATACGGAGCCTTGGGGAACAACCGATAATATTAACTGTATACGAGTATAATCTGTTTCAATAAAAATGATCTAGCCGTGATCAGTAAGATATGATTTTACAAAATTTATAGTGGTCTGAAAAGTCAAAATAGTACAACTTTGCAGATAAAAGCAGATGATTTAATTTATCGAAAGCTATTGTGAAATCAAGTAGAACTGAAGCTGTAGCTCGCCTATTATCCAAGGCTCTCAATATATTATTGGTCACGTTTGTCATATAATTGATGGTATTCAATCTTTTCAAGAATCTTTGATACATATTTTATTAAGAAATTATTTTTACTCGGTAAAGAAGCTCCTAGACAAACATTCAATTACTAGTTTATATAGCTAACCTTAATGCAATTCACGAGCACTCTTGTTCTACCTCAAATTTACATATTTTGTAAAACTTATTTTAGTCTACACTGTACGTGATTTGACAATATCCAATTTTTTTGTTTTTTCTTATGTGCTATCAATTCCTTATGTATGTGTTTTTTGTATTATTATGTTGATGTTTTTATACACTTGTTATATATGTCTTATTTTATGTATACGTATTTTCTGACCTGCTAAATGTATATTTTCGGTGGGTGGGTGTACCGTGGCATATGTCGATGAAATAATATGTATCATAATATTCAAAACAGTCTGCCGTCACAGGACTTGAATTCATTTTTAACGGAAAACGAACGGAAAAAAGTAAAGTGTGATATATCGCTGAAATCAGAATAACATCTTATTTCGAAAGGTTTAATAAAAATGAATACTATCGTGAAATATAATAAGGTTTATGTCAAAAGAACACTAAATGCCATCTGACGCATTTGTACTAAAACCTTTTCAGATCGAGTACTATATGTCGGAGACGATCCCCGTGTAGACGCCCTTCGATAGTCTTGTAGACGCCTATAAGCACATAATTCACTGAAATCAAGAGAACGTTGTCAGCAAGTACCGATTGCGTTGAGGTAAACATCTCTATATATGTGAAACAGATGACGACTGGAGTATCCTGGGAGGGAAACTCCCCCTCATCGGCAGGCAGAAAAAACCCCTGAGAGTTTCGCAGACGAGTATTCTAAATATAAACTTTGTACAGAGTAGTTGAAATCGGGGGACTAGTGGTGGTGGACTACTAGCTCCTAGTATTTTACGGTACTGCTTGCATTTACAACAATAAGCCATTATTATTTGACATTATTTGATATTTACTTCTTTAGATAAATCATAACTCATGTTACTTTGTTATTTATGTGACTGTTATTTGAGTGATTATACTGTGATTACCAATATGTGGCCTAAATCTAATAGATCCGCCCTAAAAGGCCCCTCGCCTTTGTCATCTTCGACATATACCAATATTACTTTTGTAACAAATTTCATCAAATTCATTTCCCACTTTCGGCGCTATCGTATCAATACAGACATTTCTCAAAAACCACTCTTTCGTGTTCCTTGTGGAACCTCGAAATGTAAAGATTTATATCAATTTTTTTACACCAATTGCAATAACCTCCCCATTTTATGGGTGGGGATGATAAAGGCGCTCTCTACACACTAAATTCAATATATAAAAGTAAATTTTTTTGATAGTTATAGAAAAAAAGAAGTTCTGACAAACTCTATGACAAATGTTTTTCTAAAATGGCTTTGCAATTAGTTAATTGACATGCATAATGCAGACTTACTGACGTAAATAAAATAGTTGCACACTCAATTGAGACATTCTACAATATTTTAAAGCTAATATAAAAAAATCTTACCTGTATCCTGTCCTCTGGTAAATCCGTTTTCAAACTGAGCATCTCCCTCGCGTAGACGTCGGGGTAGTGAGCGTCTTTGAAGGCTTTTTCTAGTTCCTCCAGTTGATAGCTCGTAAAAATCGTCCTGCCACACACCCACCAAGGGTAGTTAAATATGTAACACACAGTTCGTAACTTAACTATCTAGCCCTGTCCCTAACTTTACGATTCTCTACAAATTCTAATATTTATAAAGAGAGAATAGTCTAGTAATGAAGGGTTAAGTAATATTTAATCCAATGCCGCCCGAAGACTTCTCGAATAACATAAATAGTTTCGTCGAGGATGTCCTCTTTAAATGGAATAACTAAACTCCACTTTATCGTTTAGTATGCCAGGTGGCTCAAAACATTTGAATTTTGTTTGCATTGTTTTAGTTTAGACCATTTTTGCGTTCTGATCGGATACGGGAGCTAAACCATAAGCCTACGGTGCTTACCATATTTTTCAGGGTGTTATCGAATGATAGGCTACAAATCAAGGAGGTGATTTCTACGTACAATAATAGCAACATTCTATATGAACATGTGTTATACTGTACTGTATTTGAAGTGCGGGGTGATAAAATTTTCACGACTTTTCTTATTTTTAACTCATTTTAAAAATCATTTAAAAAGAGGAGGTTAGTTCGGTCAGTTCGGTGCTTATGTATGTTTTTTTTCTACGGCCTTGGATGGCAGATTAAAAACGTTTTCTTTTAACCCGTTATATACATATGTATTATCATTAGATTCTGAAATATAAAAAAATAGTTTCAATTAAGTATTGCCCGTTGTGAAGTCGAATAAATATATATTTTTTAAATATTTCGAATAATTTTTGGTGAAATAAGACGGATTTCCCGGCATACTTGGTCATTAAGACTTAAATGATATTTTAGATTTTAAATAACACTACAAAATGAAATCTAAGGGGGGTTAAATCAGGTGACCTAGGTGGTCACTCAATATTTCCCCTCCTGACCGAAAGTCCATCTGTGGGGAATGTTGCATATAACAACTGTCCAACAAATTTTGCATAATACGGTTAAAACCAAATTTAGTCATTCAATATATGGTCACCAAAATAAACAGCTGAATCAGAAATGGGTTGGAATTGAAGAAAGTGTAGGTAGCGTCCTCCGATTAGAGTTCCTTCAAGGAAACAAGATCCCAATTCTAATACCGACAATTCCTGCTCACACATTAATTTCTTGTTGCCCATTCCTGCAATTTCGTCTCTTGTCGCTACAATTTAAACAGATCGTCGCTCCAGAAAAATATTTTGTTGAATGAAATTTAAATTTTTATCATGCCTTGGTAGACGACGACGCATTAGTAGTAAATACCGAGAAAACTATTGCCATTAAATTTTGATGTGGCAAAAATTATACCTTTATCCATGTTGTTGTAGGTAACAACAATAATTGAGTTGTCACGCGTTACTAAGTTTTTAGATACTTTATAGATCGTGATATGAATTGGAAAATTTATTTGGACTATATATATGCAAAAAGTATATGCTTTACTGCAACTAAAAACAACAAATATTTTTCTTTAAAAAAATGTCACGGGCGGACATGCAGATAGACAAATGGACATTTTGACAAGTTGTTCAGAATTCAATGACTAAAACAATCATATGGAAATGTTTTCTTTACGACCAACATTTATGGTTTTTGAAATATGTCGATGAAATGCAATACATTCTTCGTTTTCTTATTTGAAAAATGTAATAATAAGTAACACAAAGGAAGTAAGTAATACAATGACGTTATAAACTACGGTATGATTTATAACGTCGTTTATGGAAAACTGACTTTATACAAGAAAAGAGTTTTCATATAAATTAAATGCAGTTACCGTACACTATCCCTTAAAATCGTTTCCGGATTGGTTTAAAAATGGAAAAAATTATATCAATAAAAGATACCTGCAAGAGAAAACTAAAGTCTCACTTCGATATGTCTAATCTAAAGATCTCACAAAATATATTTATTAAGGCTATTGTGTATAAAGAAGTTTTTGCTTATTTTAACAAGTAAAATCACCTTCTTAATTTGTACCAAGCTGTATTTGTAAAATTTGATAGTGGACACCCCTAACATTACCCTGTGATTTTAATTTGGGAGCAAATTAAAAAAATTTCGGTTTTTAATGCGACCTACATATTGATACTTATTTTATATAAAATACAAAATTTTATCAACAAACTCCAATTTGAAATCTGTTTCCTTCCATTTTAACTCAAGTTTACTGTAATTGTTAGATACAACAAAAAATGACGGCTCAACAAATATATCGCTATTCTTGTGTTAAAGATGACACACGTAGATAACTGGAATTATCTCAGATTCTACCAAATAGTGGCAAAGTTTTCTATACATAAACTTATGGAGATATCAAGCTCTAAAATATATGACTAAGTAGAATATTATTTTTTTGGCGACTTTTTATTTTTTCATCATAACTCGATGTCAGGCTGCAAAAATTGATATAAAATGAATAACAGTAAACCATATCTCGTGACAATGAGTACGCGGTCAACATTCTACAATGAATTGATATATAGCGTTATAATTGGATTCGCTAAAGTGAAGACGCCAGTTAGATTGATACTGATAGTGAAATTGTTTTAAATGTAGAATATGTAACCAAAACAAAATGCGAGCAACTGTTAAAAGCACTCGTTCTCATATGTAAGTATCTCGGTGTTTATATTTTTGCATTTGTTCATCCGCCACATTCGTTATAGATACCCTAAGCAATTTTCAATAAGGTATCTAAGAGATATGAAGAATAATAATTACTGGTTTCCTTTTTGGTCTCCACTTTGGCGGTCTATGTTTCCAAATCTACTCATAGAAAATGAACTACACATTTTTTTGCAATATAGCTTACTACTTGATTGACTTTTCCTGTTTTATAGCCATTGTTGTCGTTAGCTTGTACAGATGAAATGCTCAGCGAAAACAGTTATTGGCAGTATTTCAGGTTTTGTTTTGGTCATTTTTAACCGGTTATCTCGATTTTCACTCATCTTAGAGAGAGATGAAGCTCATCCATAACTTAGTGAAATAAAAAGTTATACAAGGGCTTTTAACCCAATATAAGCAAGAAACTGAAAAGAACACGCTTGACGGTTGATAATTGAACGCTACAGGCTCATTTCTGAAAACTCGCATTATTAGTCTACCTCTAAATCTAAAAATTGATTGTTTAAATGTTTGAAAACTACTATATAGATAGTTTTATCGGTATTGCATGAGCCTCCTCTCTAATATAGCTTTGAGATATAATTCATTCATTAGACATTTAATCACGGGTAACCCCGTGTTAAAGTTTCTATAAACCACTAATCACTAGCATCGTTTTTAAATTATGTCTCTTGCATCTCTTACAAAATATTTTAATTGATATAGGGCGAAGGCATTGGAGATTTCTGTTGTATGTGTTGTATGTGACAAATTTTACTCGCATTATTCAATGTTTTAATTTAAAATTAAGGTAACGTATTACTAGGCATAAATTCAAACTCTCATTGCAGTGTTAAGTTCAAAACTCGCCAGCTTCGATTATTCCTAATTAGAAATGTTTTCCATATGCACTAACGATACATTCCTATTAGAAACGGGAGACATAAAACAGCACAATTCCACAATAATCAGAGTCCGTATCTTAACGTGCTATTCCACAAACCTATTTTAGGACCGCGAGTCACCGTTCAGTATTGCTAAAGCGCTCGAGAGGGTAAACTGTAAACACAAATTTGCGATCGTTTCGGTTTTGTTTATCAAATGTACTTCACTGAATTCCTCTCAGCCGATGTACCGTAATCGAAATGTTCTGACGCTACATGTCTTAGTACACTGTTTTTTGTTGAGGTGAGAACCTGTTGACAACATTCACAATAAAGCTGTGAATCATGCCCACAAATTTATTTATAATTAGGCATATAATGGTAATTTCTGCACCAAGCCCGGAGCCAGTGAGACATCCACGGCGCAATTTTGCCGTGGCAATTGAAGGGCTAGACTGGGTGGGGCAGGGGTTACCTGACAATATAGATTAAATAAACACCTTCCACCTGTAGTAAATAGAAACGCGGGTAGCGATTAAAATGCCTAAAGGGGAAACCTAAATTTAAAATGAAATCCGGTACTAATAGATTTTGATTACAGGAAAAAGATTTAAACGAAAAACCTGCTTGTTGCAATTCAATCTCAAAACGGCTATGCCAGACAGCGTTTTTTTGGAGATGTCTTGATATCAAAAATTTTGGTCAATGTTAATGAAAATAAAATCCTCTCTCTTGATTTATGTCATCCTTTGTAATGATTATGTTAATCATTTTTGATTGTCAAACTATAGCAAGCAGTTCTGTTGAAGACTTCTTTCTTTTGTGGTCTCAAAATAAGTTTTTAAATCATTTTAATTATGGTTGTCACCACAAAATATAAAATTTACCTAACTGTAGTCTATTTTCGAACTGGTGTGCTAGTTATTGGAATTTGGGAATACAGTCAGGGCTTATGTTTGGACGATTTTCAGTTCCCAGACTTAGCAGTAATACCAAAGCATCTTTATGCATGTGTTATTAATTGTGTTGGCCTGTCTGGCGAGACTGGCTGTATAACTCATAAAAAAGGTGCTGGCAGGCCAACCGTTATTACAGAGGAAGTTGATAATAACGTTTGTCAATGTTTGAAGCAGGGGCAAAACCTTTGGCATGTCTTTCTCAAGAAATTGGAATTTCTTATGGAATATCGAACGATTGTAAAGGTGGAATTGGGTATACCGCCATATAATCATATCAATATCATATCAATATCACATCAGTATCGTATCAATATCCAGGGGCGGTTTTAACATGCTTGCCGCCCCGGAACTATTTTAAGATGCCGCCCCTACTCTTAAAAAATATAACATATATACACTACTCAAAAAATATTTCCCAAAAAAAAATAATACTTATTAAACTTTTTCTTCTTGTATATTTCAAAACAACAAAGGACACTACACATTAGAGGTGGGTGGTATATAAATTGACTTTTCTGTATAACACTTATTTATTAAAAATAAAGAAAAGATACAAACATTTTAAAAATAAAATAATTTAAAAAAAATTATACAAGATCAAGACGAACTTTTCTTGCTTTTTTCACAGCAAAATCATTGATTACATATATCGCCTGTTTTCATAGTTTCTAAAATTTCACTTTCAATATTTAATCCTGCTAGTGAATTTAGCCTTTCCTGAGTCATTGTGGACCGTAAGTAATTCTTTATCCGTCGCAAGGTCGAGAAACTCTTATCTCCATGTAGAATAGTTTGTAGCGAGTTTGCTTAAAAATATTCTGAAGCCATATGTCGTTATTGCAGTACACGTCTGCTAAATTGTTTGACCTCAACAGCTTGCTCAATTCTAGAATTGTTAAAGATTTCTTCTTCGTCAAATCGTTCAGTTGAATTTTGAACTGAGCGCATTCTGGCAGTAGGGCCTCTTCTAAATCTTGGCTAAAATTGGTTGCTAATGTTGCATCTGATTTGTCTATATCTTGGTCACTAATAGATATTAAGTTCTCAACAAAAGCCAAATTGTTAATCTGATTTCTTGTAAACTTCACCTCGTCTGTGCAGCTCCTCGGTTAATCTATCGATTATTACATGGCTTATGGTTTCAATGGAACTGTCGCATTAGCAGAATCATAAAAATGACTAAAGCAACATTCAAATGAAAAAAATGTTGCCGCCCTTATAATTTTGCCGCCCTGGGCACTCGCCCAGTGTGCCCAGTGGTAAAACCGCCACTGTCAATATCGTATCAATATCATATCAATATCATAACAATCTCTTTTGTCCACAGATCACCTTAGACGTCCTGCGCACTGTCAGTGGTTTGTTAATAATTTAATGAATGATGACCTGCTAAACTTAACATTTTATTCCAATGAAGCGTGGTTTAATCTTTTGGGGTACGTCAATGCTCAAAATATGCAGATGTGTAGAATTTAGGATCTGCATATTTATGATGAAGTTCTACTATATTCTCAAAAAATGAGTACTTGCATGGGAGTCTCTTGCAGAAGAATAATTGGGCCCGTTTTTCTCAATTTCATCATCACTGCTGAGGCACGCAAACATTTTGTGTGTATTTGTTGTTCAAAAACTACAGGGTGATGAACTTCAGCATGATTATTTTCAGCAGGTCGAAATAATAGCAGGTAAGAGAAAATATAGCTTTTCTAAGCGAGTTTTTCATAAACGAGTGATAAGTGTACATACACAAGTTGAGATTTCTCCAAGGTCACCTTGTTTAATTATTATGGGCTATTTTGTTATCCCATATTTGAGAAATAGAATTTTCAGAACTCCTGTAGCTAATTTGCATTAACTGGAACAAAGAATTGTTGAAGAATATGCAACCATAAGATCATGAGGACATGCGTAAACTTGTGCACTGAATATGGCGGGTCACAATTTCAACAGTTTCTTTACATTCAATTTGTTGGTAGTAAAAACGTTAATAGCCTTCTATTTAGTTTATTATTATTTTATCTCTAGAACTAAAATCACTTGTGCATTATTGCAGATGCTATCAGTGAGGGACGTAAATTGAAAAACGTTGACATAATCATTACAAAAGGACGACACAAACTGTTTTTGATTCCATGACCATATTTACCAAGATAATTTTTGATTTTAAGATCTCGGGGGATAGTGCACAGCTTTATTGTGAAAGTTGTCAACAGGTTCTCATTTTAACAAAAAGCAGTGTATTAAGACATATAGCATCCGAACATCATCGAAACTATAAAAGTGGCGCATGTAGTAAGTAATTTTGAAAGACAAAATACATTTAACTTAGATTTTGTGAAAATGATCGGCTGTAATATTCTGTGAAATAAATTGAACAATCCTCTATTTAGGGAATTCTTGCAGAATTGAGTGCGTAAGAAACGTGCATCGTCGACGTTAAGGATAAACTATATTGTGTCGTTTTATGAGGGTATTAAAAGAAACATTTTTGTCAGCAGTTCGAGACAAATACGTATAGGTTAGTGTAGATGAATCAACTGATACTAGATATGAGAAAGTGGTTCCTGTATTGCTCGGTGGCATGAAGGATATGTTGTGAAATTAGCACATTTGATAGTGTAAGAAGTGGTAGATAAAAATGTAATTTCCAGATAATAGCTTGTGGCCATCAGCCTAAATTACCTATGCAGTGAAAATCATGAGGCAAATAAGGAAAAGGTTTTGTTGTTTACTTATGATGTAGTTTTCTACATGAAGGTAGCTGGAGGCTATTGAAATAAACTTATTTTAACATGGTACATCTGAGGTGGTGTTTGATACATGAACTTCACAGAGTTGCCGAGACCCTTAGAGAATGTTATCCTGATGTTGACAGGCTCATACCCAGCGTAAAGCAAGTGTTTTTAAAAGTGCCACCTCAAATGAATAGTCTTGATGTCCTAAGTGTTGTATGGGGTACATTCTAGCAAATTTTAGCATTATCACACTGACATAGTAAGATTGTATAATTCTTCAGCATGAAATACCTACGTATAAAGTAAAAACGTTCGTATAAACCATTTTCTTAATTGTGGAATTGTACCCTGAGATACAGACTCTGATAATGGAATAATTTGAATAAACAACATGTGCAAAAAAAATCCAGCAATGTTTATTGATTTACCGAATTAATATAAAAACAAATCGACTACTTCCAAATGGGACACACTAAGTAAAAAAAAACATAAATTTCAATCCTTATAAAACTAACCTAGCTTATTTATACAGGATCTGGTGTATACGTACAAGTAATTTGCAAGATTTGTTGGCTCAAAAAAAGAAAAAAAAATTATAAATATTTTTTTGATTCAAACTTTTTTTATATAAAATTATTCGGAAATAGGCAATATTTTCAGCTTAGCCCTAATTCCTATAAGTCGATTCTGATATATTGCTATTAAAATAAATAGTTACCTATGGCGTCTTTTCTTCTTCTTCTTTTTATTAAAACCTCCTAATCCATCGGATACTGAGAAGTCTTTGGAATTATCTAATTGCCCTGAAACAATACGATACACATGTACAAAAATTAAATATTTGGACGAGTAATAAAAACTGTAGTTGATATTCATAACAAATATGATCTATAATTATTAGTAGGGGACAGGTGGCATGAATGGGACAGATTTTTTTTACATCTTCATATTTCTGATGTTTTTTAAAATAACTTAGGAAGTGTGCGCCCTACGATACTACAGTATATGGTATTATTTCAAACAGATTTAAATAGATGTTTAAAAACATGTTTTTAACAGCCTTTAAAAAAATTGCTTATTGTCCCATTAACACATATGCTATGCATGGGACATGCACATCAAATAGGCATTTTCACTATTTAAATTGAATAAAAATTAATAAATCATAAACAATTCAACTAAATATCACCGATTTGTGCCATGAAAATAAAATAAGATGTAAATTATAACTATGGAAAATAATTTTATTTAAAGAAACTACAAAATTCTACCATATAAATTTTCGTATCGGCGAAACTCAATATTCAATCTTAGGGTAGCTTGTGTTCTATCATTTGCTGCATTACGGCCTGGCAGTGGTAACTTCCTTAAAATTTGAGACCTGTATAGTACAAACATCTTCATTCTTCATTCATCGTCCCATTCATAATCTTAATACACTTTATCGAGAAAACGTTTGCAAAATAATATTATCAACATAGTTAGAGTCGGGTACAATTTAAGCTGACTTGTGTCATGGCCGCTAAAACGTCTGAACTAAGATTTTATTTGATGCATAAGAAATGCCAGTAGTTCTGAAACAGTTATTTCCTGTAACAGAAATAATGTCGATAAGTAATTATAAAAAAATAGGAAGGATGTTGTCATAAAATGTTAAGATTACTAATTCAGTAACTTCGTCATTTTAGTGGAATTCTGATTATACAGTGTCCGTCATAAAGTTGCCTACATATGGGAAAGAATTGTATTATTGACATTTCTAAAAAACTCTTCGGGGTTCGTTTATGCACGTCCGACAACACAAAATTACATTTTAACATATGTCATGTGATCACCTGTTTGGCAGGACTGTAAAACATAGTTGACAGTGGTACCGAAAAATGAGTCAAATTGTTAAGATAGGTATAGAAAAAATTTATTAAGAAAAGGTGCATAGAATACAACAAGGGCCCCATATATCAATTTTGAAGCAGATATGAGGAAAATAAAAAAAGTGCAAATTTTACCCCTACATTAATTACTATATGAAAAATCATAATTTCTTGTGTTTATTTCACAAATATTTGATTAGTTTCGATAAAAACTTTATGTATTTTAGTTGAATAAAGGTATTTGCATGTAAAAAAAAACGAACCCCCAAATATAGTATTTTTTAGAAATATCAATAATACAAATTTTTCCCATATGTAGCCAACATTATGGTGAACACTGTAGGTAAATAGGCTCGGGCACAAATGAAACTGATAACAAAAAATGAATTGCCCAATTCAGTCAATAACAATGAGTTATCAGAAAAAGAAATCAAAGACTAATATTGTTACAGTCCAGCAAGAACCACGTGGAGGTATGGGCATTTCTTGCCAAGAAAGGATAGGATCGTAGTATTAGTGGGGAAAATGATGTTAGTAAAAATAAATTATATCATATAATAAAAAAAATCTGAAATCTATGAAAATAATGAAAATAAATTATTTTTCTTTTAGCAGCAATAAACAAATATTCTGGTTGACAAAATATATATGTTAAAAAAATTGACAATAATTTTAAAACAAATAAATTAAAACAACTCCGAAAGAACAACGCATCGGCACATTTTCATAAACACTAAAACACTTGAACACTACACTTAACAGGTTACGACACGTTTTCATAAACAATACAACACTACACTTGAACAATTTTTCTACTCGACGCACGTTTCACCATTCTTGTATTAATATGTAACGTAAGAAAGTCGGTTTTATTAGAGATAAACACGCGCTAGTAGTAATAAAAGACACATTTTTGGGGAAAATAAAGCTTTAACAAAACTCGCGGTGCGGCTTAATAAAACAAAAATTTTAGAAAGAAAATTATTAACTTTTAATAGAGCCTAAATAAAAAAAAAAGTAGACGTGAGAATCGAGATCGAACTCGCAACCACCCCATTTACATTTATTGCTGCTCGAGTATCTTACCGATTGAGCTACGAGATCCTATGTTCATTATGTTCTAAAACGTCTAATATGTACATTAGCATGTACAATCTTCTAGTAAAGATTGTAAGACTTAGTGGTTTGACATTGTTCGTTTGACGGATGAATATCCACTATTTACCACTAAAAATAACTTAAATGTTTCATATAAAGACGTTTTTCATATTTAGAGTGGTGTTAGTTCACGTGAATAAATAATATTCGTCGTTAAATCACATAGTTTGAGAATCGCTGAGCTTATGATCATGTTTCTCACTCCTCAGTGTACATTTCATATATCCGTTTCAAAAGACGTGGGAAAGAATCTTGGTAGACATACATTGACAACGTCTTTAGGCTACTGCTTTAAGTTTGTGCGCAAGAGATAGTGAAAACGTATGTGCAACATTAATTCATACATCGGTCATTTTAAACTGGACTTCTATGTTATAAATTATCTGAATGTTCACTTAATATGAACAACTCCTCTACCTTACTTTTAGTTTGTATTTTAAGATTTTAGAAAGGAAAAACCGAATAGTTAAGTATTTACTCTTGGCACATATGTACGGCAGATAAAAAAAGAAGCTTCCAATGCAATGAGCAACGGTACCAAATTAGATATACTGCTTGTTTGAAGAAAACTCACATAGTTTAACTTGATAAGCAGTTTCAGCATTGAATGTTTCCCATTCCTTAATTAATCGCGTATTAAAAGAAAATAAAATGCGTTCCTATAAACTGACCCCCACTCAGGAGCTTAGTGAAGTCGATTTTGATAGAACACATTTTTGTGAACAAATGATGCAAAGGTTTGATAATAATGTTATCCAACTAGAAAATGTTTTGTTTTCGGATTAGTCCACTGTTACTCTTCATGGCCATGTTAATCGTCAAAATTGTCGCTACTGGGCTAATGAAAATCTTCACTGGATGAGAGAATTACATATGCAAAATCCTGAAAAGATTAATGTTTTTGAATAGAGAATGCAAAGACCTTTCAAATGGGGTATCACAAGAACCTACTTTCCATTTAAAAATTTAGGGGTTACAAGGGGGATCGAAGGGGAACGAATTTATGGATGGAATTTGTACCTTGCAGGATTCATTTCAAATATGCACAATAATTGAAATATTGAATTTATTCCATTTGGCTGTTCCACACCGTATCTTTTCGCAACTCTATCTTTCGAAAGGTGAAAATGACACGTACTGGTATTGACTAATGGAGACATCCACAATTTGCGATTGAACCGAAGCAAGTGAAATGTTGTAGTACGGGTATTTCGAACAATCTTTCTTATTGCGAGTATAGCTCACCAATATAATATAATATATAATGGAAACAGATTACTGATAAGCATGTTTACGATATTTGCATTTATAATGAGCTATTATTCTCTTTAATTTTCAACTAGACTATAGCAGGCCTATAATTGAGAATAATGTAATTTTCGCAACTTGTGATCATATATTCAAAACAACCCAGGAATGATTTTAATTATTAATTAATAAACACTTAGGAATGTTGATAGTTAATTTACTCCTCACAACTATTTGACTATAATATAGAAGAGTAGTTTAACCTCAGTTTGTAGATAAGGGTACAACTATTGGACAGGAAAGGGCCTGTCGTGACTTATGAAATACCATTGGGCCATTAGCACAATTTATGGACGACACAAACGTTGATTGCCTCGGTTGTATTTGCTTGCACCCTCTCTACATCAGCAAATACTTAATAACTTTAGCACGGATACATTTATACACAAAAACATACAACATAGACCAACATAGTATTTTGTTTGGCTTAATCTACATAAAAAAAATTGCGGCCAACCGACTTTTGTGCTAAATCAACCTTACTGATAAAAATTATAAACACTACCTAAGCGCCAAAGAAGGATCAGAAAGTCGAAATTCTTGGAAAAGCCGCAGGCCAATCAACGATGAAAAATGTTCTAGTTTTAGATAATAGTGGTAGAATATCGCACTGTATAAATAAATTCCCTAATTTACTTTACAAAAAATTTGTGATGGGAAAACTGTTGGTATATTTATATTGTTTGAATTGATCTCTCATAAAATTCTTATCTAATTTAAGAGCTAGTTGTAAAATCGCCATATACAGGGTGACTCGGGAGGTACGTGCCAAATCCCTGCAAATAAATATAATGAAACATCTAAAAGTTGCTTTCTATTTGTTTTCGAATTACAGCGGCTTAACGTTTATTAAAACGTTTTTGTGAACAGATCGTGTCACTCTTTATAAGTTTAATCAAGTAGGCCTTTGAATTGTTAAATATGAACATTTTTGATTGTCTACGATTTTATAAAAGTGACAAGCAATACCACACATCTACTCGCATCTTGAATATGCAAATGCTATGTTTGTTTATAGTTTTTCAATGGGAATGCTCATCTTGCGTTGAAGAATATAGCGACAACGATCTCCACAGTATCGAGTAGAAATGTTTTTGTCACGGTCCTCAGCACATTGTGGAATACTTGTAAACTTCGTGCAGGTGCAGGTGGATAAATGTTAATCGCTAACTTAGTTCCATGTATACTTTTACTTCCATATCCCCTTGGTCTAGGAGATAGTTACATATATGGGGCTTGGGATATAACATATTGGCATTGCTGTTATGTTTTAGCAAATAATATTTTTCTGAGTATTTTATCTTATGTGAGGAAACCTCCCCCACCCCCTCGCCCCACAAAATATTCCATTTTTGAATAGATTATAACACTTTTAGGCTTAGTGCTAGTTGAACAGGGTATTTTGGTGAACAAAATTCGATATATACCAACATTCTTTCTCCGTGCAATTGGCAGCACTGGCAATATCAATTAGGGTACAGCCAAAATTGAAATGTAGCATAACACTTTCTGATCAGGTGTAAAATTTTCGTTGTCAATGCTCATTGCTGGAAAACCATATGCTAACATTTTCTGCTTGTCCATTTTCCAGCAATGCCAACATGTTATATACCAGGCGCCATATATGTAGCTATCTCCTAGACCAACATAGTGGAGTGGAAGTATAGTAATCACAAAATAAATTTCCATTTTTTTTTTCTTGAAATAGGTTTAGAATGTCATGAAACGTCGAGAAAAAATATTTCTGTTTGTCTGTTGGTCTATTTGTAACTTTTTTTGCGCACGCTTTCTCTTTAACGGTTTAAAATATAGATTTGAAATTTTATGCACTTATGTATTATAATGAGATCTGAAACTGGATTGTTTTTTTAACTTATCTATTGAAGAGTTGGGGGGAAACTGGAATTAAACAGGGCAAAATAAGTAAGCAAGCTGGTAAGAGTACAAACATTTGGGATTTGGTGTATACACTAGAAGCCAAAGCCTGAATTTTTTATCATATTTTATAAAATTAAAATGAGATTTTTCCCTTGTTTGGTACATGTGTGTATTATAACGATATCTATAATTAGATTGTATTTTGAGATTATTCCGTTGAAGGGTTGGGAGATAAATAGGGGTAAATAGGGGTAAACAGGAGAAAATAAGTAAAGCAAGCTGGTAGTAGTACAGAAACGTTTCGTGGACTACAGTAAGGTATTTGATAATGTGGAACGAAATAAGTCCTTATAAGTATATTAGAGATGGGAAAAGTAAGATATCTGGTCGCTATTATTTGTCGACTGTATAAAGAAACCTTGTTGGTGAAAATCGACAACACCAACTCCGATAAATGTAAAATTGGCAAAGGTGCCAAACCAGAATGTGTTCTGTCACCACTCCTGTCTACATCTTTGGTCAGCACGTGATGCGACGTGTGCTGAAGGACTGGCAAGATGGAGTCGTTATGGGAAGAACTAAGGTTCTTAACTTGAGGTTTTTGGATGATACTGGTTGCAGCCAACGAGAATAAGCTCATACATCTATCGAACAACCTCCAAACAATAAGCTTTGAGTACAGTTTGAGTGTAAATTACAAAAAAAAAACAAAAATATGATTGAAGCTCTTGTGAACAACACTGGAAACTTATAAGATTCACCGAAGAGTGCAGATGATGGCAAGATCGACAACTTGAGTAAAATTTGGCATGACAGGAATATCATGAGGTACACAAATATCAGACTGGCTGATGCTTTACTTTTTTATATTTTCCTTTACGCCTTTAAACCATGGACTGTTCGGGAGGCAGACAGATAGCGTATCTTGCGTAAATACATGCCCCAAAGCGCCTTTCTAACTGGTGCAAACTTCACTAAATAAGATAAAATGTCTTTTACAACTAGAAGTATTTGTATCGATTACTTACTACTTAGTCTATAATGCTGCAACGTGTCAAGTAATACACGGAGGGCAAATGAGTGAAAAAATGCCTGCTAACAGAAGAGTCAAATAAGGGTGTGTACTCTCGCCACTATTGTTTAACAGCACATTGGACTGCATAATGAGAGAAGTAAACCCTACGCAGGCAGAAATTAGATGGGGGCTGACGGATAGACTAGAAGACCTGGATTATGCAGACGATTTTTGCCCCATATCTTAAGGCGAAGCTTGAAAGGGAGGCAGCCAAGGTGAGACTGAAAATAAAGATCAGCAAAAGCAAAATGCGCTTTATGACTCTGAACCAAGACGATCTACATGTACAAAATTCACTAATACAGTGAGTCACCGAATTCGAGTACTTAGGCAGCATAGTCGATAATACAGGAGGAACAGATTGTGACATACAACAAAGAATTTTAATGGCTAAGAGAGCTTCCGGTGATCAGCGGCATCTGGCGGTCCTCCGTGTACTCGAAGAAAACCAAACTATGGTTATTTAACAGGAACGTCATATCAGTTCTATTATACGGATGTGAAGCGAGGAACAGCACTAAATCCACGGATCATATGATACAGGTCTTTGTCAACCGGTATTTGCGAAGGATAATGCACATATTCTGGCCAAACCGAATCGCTAACAGGGAGTTATGGAATATAAAGGGGGCAGAGAGAAATACGATTAGAAATAAGATCGCGGAAGTGGAAGTGAGTAGGCTTGGGAGATCAGAAGACACCATTTCAAGAGCGGCCCTTGACTGGAACTACCAAGGCAGTCGAAAAGTGGGAAGACCAAAGGTGACATGGACGGGAATGGTATTAGAAGAATCAAGAAAAATTAACAAGACATGAGAAGACATAAAAGTACTTGCTAGGAACAGAGTCAGATGGCGACAATTTGTCGAGGTCCTATGTTTCTTAATGGAATGATGGGACTATATACTTACCACTTAGCGAAAAATACAATTGGCATACATCCCGGTTAGTGGAGGTCAGCGACAGATATTCTACACCTGCAAGTTATGTCACTGGGCATGACAAAGAAGTATCAAGCTGATGTGATCGATTATTTACCACTTAGTTATTACAAAAATACGATTGACATATATCCCGGTTAGTGGAGGCACAGAGGCAGACATCTTAAATCTGCAAGGTGTCTAAAACCATGATTAGTAAATGTCAAACTGATTAAAAAAAAATAAGTTTCTACCACTAAGAAAAATTCTCTAAGGCAAAGGATTAATGTAGTCTCCAGCGGTTACAAACGGGTCGGGTATTGTAGATTGTTTTAGGGGTCGCTCGGCTCTGAACAGCCCTTCTTTACATCGACTTAAAAGATCTTTTCTGAATTATCCTACAATTACTTGTTGCCTAGGACTCCCAAGCCCTTTGCAAAGCTTATGATTTTCCTGGGTGCTAAATTTCCTATGTCTTCAGGTGTTAATTACACCTCTTATAGGTACTTTGGCCTACTTTTCGAAGTCTTGTGGCATTCTTTGTCAAATAAGTTATGAACTTTTTCGCTTACTTTTCGCCTGGAGTATGCCTCCAGTAGGACTCTTTCGGTTCCTTTTCCCATTTTAGGTTGGGGCCCCAAAAATGGGGCTTCAGCGCCTTTTTTTGTTAGGGCGTCAGCTAATTCATTTCCTTCTATTCCCTCATTTCCTGGCACCCACATCAAGGTAACCTTGTTTTTTTGCCAGTCCCTTCAGGGATTGTCTGCATTCCCAATTCTCAATTTTAGACTCAAAGGTGTAAGTCCTGAGAGAGCTTTTAACGCTGCCTGGCTATCTAAGAGTATATAGATCTTTGCTCTTCGAATGCCTTTATTTATGCATTCTTCAGCACATAGATCTATAGCATAAATCTCTGTTTGGAAGGTGGTTGGGGTCTTACATAGGGCTCTGAATAGCCTGCAACTAGGCCCCGCTACGCCCACGCCAACCCATTCAGTCATCTTCGAACAATCTGAATCCCTCGAACTGCAGGGCTCCGACTCTGCTCGTCTGACGGTTCTCAATTAGCACATCAAACGGACAATCAAAGTCCCACTTGATTGGCATTGAGTCAGTGGGTTTGGTCTTGAATTCCAATTTGATTCATTCCAGGATCCTTAAGTGAACAAGCAAATCGCCTGATTTGAGAGAGAGTACCTGCTGCAGCCTTAGAGTAATAAGTGCTGCCTAATTCCTTACGAATTTTAAAAGAAGTAGGTCTAGCATTGCTTTCATAGCTGCTGTGGGACAGGAGCACATTGCTCCAGTCTCTAAGCAGGCAAGACGTTGCAATTTCTGTAACTTTCCTTGTGCTAATTTTTCTTCAGTTCTTGGTCACCATACACATGATGCACAGGTTACTGTGGATCTCATAACCGAAAAATAAGACCACTAGATCCTTTTCGACTTTAGACCCTAGGTCTTACCGAACATCCTGCGGCACGTCCAAATAGCCGCAATGGCTTTGGTAAGTGTTCTTTCTAAATTTGGATTTCAGGTAAGTTTTTGATCCAGAATTAATTCTAGATACTTAACTTTACTGGATATTTCAGTACTATTCCATTTAACATAGGATCCCTCAAACTCAGTTTTCTCCTTTTGGTAAATGGAGCAATGACTCTGTCTTGCTCGAATTAAAACTGAGGCCGTCTAATGAGCACCACCTGGATATTACTGTTATGTGTCGAATATTGGACGCTGGCTCCTATACTATATGGAAATGATAAAGTTTTCAAAGAGAGGCTAACAGGCTATGAATTAAAAGTTTCAGTTCAAGTTTTTCGATTGCAATATGTCTTGTTCTCTACTATTGTATTAATTAAAAAACAAGACAGTTATTATTCCAGTCTGCAGTATCTCATTGCAAAACCAAAAGAGGCCACTAGGAGGAGGAACAAGAATTTGAGAAAAACTATACAATATATTTACTAAATTTCTTGTCACTTAAGAATCAGAGGTTTCAGTTCAATTTTTCCAATGGCAATCTGTCTTGTTCCTTGCTTTTTTATTAAAAAAGAAGACAGTTATTATTCCAGTCCCCAGTATCCCATTTCCACTGACGTCTCTCGATTGCATTAATATGTAATTAAGACGTCGGTCGGTCCGGAACGACCGCAACTACCTGTTTTTGTCTTTTTTCTTCCGTATCGCATTTCGAGAACAATTCAATGTCTGTAAACAAAAGGACATAAGTGAGATTAAAAGCATGGTGTGAAAATGTGAATGAAAGTGAGGTGTGAACGTATAGAAAGGGCCCCTCCTTCTCGTACGCCTATTAAGTTCATATCTGCACTCGACGTGGCCTCGAAGGGTTAACCAAGGTGTGAAAACATCAACATCATGGTCGTCGTCGGTTTTTATTGTGTACTATCGAATTTCATGTGCATATCTTTGTACCTCTTGCGCAGGATTATTTCTTGTATTCAATAAATTCTTGAATTATTCTCGTTCTTCTCAACTAATGGAGATGCATATTTAACTGGTATTCTCAAACGATAATATAACTTGACATGTGTATTGTAAAACAGTATATATTTATTTATTTATTTAGATACACCACCCAACAGGTAACCAATTACAGGGTGGGAAATAGTGGAGTAACATAACATACTCCAATAGAACTGCACTAGAATAGTACAAAAGCAAAGTTTACATTAATTTTATAAAGAAAAATTCTTAAGTGTATTATCCTTCTATTTTGAAAATTTGACATGTTAAATCTTTCCAACATAACATTTTGGGAATATCCAGTTATAGAATAGATACAATTTTTAACAAAACATAAGTACTTAACAAAACAGCGCTGAATATTCTCAACTCTGTTTATGTAAATAGCATATCCAGGCGACCATACATATTCGGAAAGTGTTGGTTTTGGTATTACACTAAAACGTAAATACGGAAACAAATTGAAATTCCACAAACCGAGCTGTCCACGCACATGTGGTGGGGATGCGTACGATGAAAAAGAATAGCCTAGTTGCTTCGCTCTCGCTTGCTCCTATTGTCATACCTAAACGAACATTTTCCGAATATACGAGAGCAGTATTCCTATTTTGATTGTACAAATGAGTAGTATAGCAACTTCAAATATCCAGTATTGCTGAACTCTGCAGTTTTGTATTACAAAACGTAGGCTTTTTAACGCTGATGATATGGTCAAATTAATAACCTCCTTAATTTAGATGTTTATCAAAGAACTCCAGGACTCTGCAACATTTCACCGTTTGTGTAATAACTGTACTCGATAGGGTTACGCATTTTAGAAAAAGTAAATGTATTATAATTGGATATATTGAGAGGCAAGTAATTAAATAGGCATAAGTCATTAATCATGTTTAAGTTATTTTAAAGCTTTTCACAATCTTGTTCATATCTTATAACAGAGTATACATAAGGCTCTCTACATTCACATTAGTTACAATATCATTTATAAAAACAACAAACATAAACAGGCCCAGTACGGATCCCTGAAGAACGCCAGATGTGGCCAGAAGATCAAATGACCTGAAACCACGATATCCCAAATACTGCCTATTCTCTAGACACCAATAGAAGAAATCTAATTGTGCTACCGATAAATCTGTATAAATGGAATGAATTTGCCTGCTTTCACCTAATTCTTTAGAGATGAATTATGGAATACACACAAAGTTAGTCTCAGTAGATTTAACAGAAATAAACCCATGTTGATTATTTACAATTTGGATGTGTATATAAGTGGATAACGATGTATGCAAGGTGATTTAAGTACCTTAGCAAAATTGCAGATAATTGTTATGGGTCTATAGTTTTCAACCATGTTCTTTAAAAACAGGACATATACGAGAATATTTCCTCATGTCAGAAAATTTTTAATCATAAATTAAATATTACCTTATGTGAGTGAGCCAGCGAAGATGGCTACTCAATCTTTTACGATGAATGCAGGAATATTTTCTGGTCATTTGGTAAAATTAGGTTTGATTTTTTTAACGAATTAAGTTTTAGAAAATGTTGTTAATGATAAATTGATCATGTTGCTATTATCTTCATAGAAGTAATATTTATCTCGGTTATTATTAGGTTTTAAGTATGCTGTCTGAAAGAAGGTAGCAAAGGTATTGGCAATATCCTGGGGATTTGTATATTGGACATCATTATATGCAATATTATGGGGAGTGTCCGCTTTTTCTTTTACCGTTAACGTAAGCCCAGAATTTCCTTGGATCATTTTTGAAGTTTTGTATATTCATTAAACAATGCAAATGCCTTAGCTTAGCATCTTCTTTCTCATGTCACTAAATTCCCTATAATTATTATTGCTTTTTGTTTGCTTATACTTTTTCTAAAGAATACATTTTCTCTTCATATTTCTTACCATGTTATTCGTGTACCATGACAAATAATGTCATGTATTGAAATAATTGAAGCTTTAATCCAATTGCAGTGAACAAATTTAGATGGCTGCCACTCCAATTAGTTCATGAGTACATTAGGACTAGTGCCAATAACATACACAAATTAGCTTTGATCATAAATAAAAAGTTATTAACAGTTATGTAAACAAAAAACTTGATATTTAAGTTATTTCTTAGATATCCAGAAAAATGGGCAAAATGAAGCGAAAATATATATGTACCTTTCTTGTGAGGTATAAAATTATCTGCAAAAATGGTACTACCAACTAAATTTTTTTGCACCTTTTTCTTTAGCCAGTAGCCATGAAACTAAAGATTGATATTTTTGCTACTAAGACGCATATGAATATTGCATGTCAATAGATCTATCTCAAATGAGTTTGTTCTTTTATCCATTTCGTGATCACTTATGTGACTGCTCCAATAAGTATATTAAGTACGGATCCTGAACCATTCAAATTAATGACTTTATAGCACACTTGGAGTGAAGGTTGGAGTCCAATGAAGCCTTTATGCACTGGTATCCATTATACTATACTCTAATATGTTTTGAGTTAGGTACGTGTGATTTCAGTGCTAACAGATTTATTTAATTGTCTGAGAAGATTTTGATATTTACTTCTCAAGGCTGTTCATCTTCTGTTCAGTTATTAGCATTATAATAGCCCAAACTTCAGCCTGCACAACTTTTGCTAGCCAGCCAGCTTAAATTCCCTTTTTGGTAAGCGATCTACAATTTTATGATTTTAAATAGAACACCCTGTGCATTTCTACCGAAACGAAGTAAAGATAAAGAACATTTTCATTTTTGGTTCTGAAACAAACGCTTAGATAACCATTGTTAATGTTATTTATGTAGCTTACTATACTATAAATATTATACAAGAATCAGGAATATATTTATATAATTAACTAATACGCAAATGCGTTTAACTTTTATAATAGTAAACGTTTTATTTAAAATCTTTGAGAGGGAAGTTAAATAAAACACAATAAGCAGTAATGGTAATAGTCAATCGTTTGTACGTGAGATACCTTAGACGAGAGAATCTCAAACAAATTAAGATGTCGTAGAAGCTATTTGAGGCACTTATAGGGGAATGATTTTATATTAAGCCCACAAAATTAACTGATTGATTTCGGGAATATTCAGTAAAGACTTGGCAGTACAGATAAGTAAATAACGATAGCGTTAAATTGCAATTAATAATAGTCTATATTGTGTTTCAGCACATGTAATTTATGACTAAATCGAGAGAATAAAGTTTGTTTTTTTTGTAATAATTCACAAAAAATTATAAAGTTTTCAGTTCGAAAATATACAAATAATACACAGTACAATAACAAAAAAATCATTTACATACAATGAGGTCCATTAGTAAATTCATTTTCTAGGTAATGTAACAATTTATGAGGAAAATCCTAAAACACGTCATTTTAATTTTAAAATGACGTATTTTAAGCATTATTTTATACCTTCCCCTTCAACCCCTTTGGAGTGACAGCTACCCCTTTAATATTTTTAAATGGAACGAGGGTATGTGTGATAGCACATTTGGAAGGATTTTTAATTCTCTATCCAGCAATATAAGGTGTTTTGAATTTTGTATATTTTTCATCAAGAAAATTAAATTTGAAAATGTATTTGAGCTGTGTCCTAAACTTCGGACCATATTTCTTTGATAGCACATTACCTGGTGCGCGCTGGATTTCTTGCAATATTTCTTAGTTCCAGAGGTAAGAATACTTTTCCAGATGATGACGACCCTAATGAAATTGGTAGAAATATTTGGTATCAGCAGGACGGAGCTACACCACATTTTCCATTGGAAGTAAAAGCCTATCTTATTCGAGTTTTTCCCAATAGGTGGATCTTTAGACGCAGTGAAATTGAGAGGCCTGCTAGTTCTCCCGATTTGACCCTGCTTGACGATTTTTATGGGGTTACTTAAAAACGAAAGTCTACTTCAACAGACTAAATAACGTCGACGATTTAGAAGACAGAATAAGGCAAGAAAATATTCAAATCACCCCGGAAATGACACAAAATGTTTTAGAAGAATTTCAGCAACTCCTCCATTATTGCCGAGAAGCAGCGGGCGGGCGCCCAGTTTGAACATTTCATTTAAACTGTTTCATGTTCTTTTATTTACTTAGTAACATTAAACATGTAATATTTTTCAATAAGAAAATTAGAGAAATTCAAAAATCTTATACTCCTCTATAGAGAATTAAAAATCCTTTCAAATGAGCTATCATACGCGCCCTCGTTCCATTAAAACATTTTAAAGGGGCAGCTGTCACTCGAAGGGGGTTGAAGTGGGAGGTATAAAATCATGTTCAAAAAACTTCATTTTAGAATTAAAAATTGACGTGTTATAGGATTTTACTCATAAAGTGTAAATTAACATAGATAATGTATTTATCCGTTATTCATGGTAAATAAAAAAATCGGTAAAGGCATTTACACAGAACTTCCCTCTTTATTTATACCGGGCGGTAACTCTAAAAAATTATTAATTATGAAACCACGTATGAGAATAATAATCGGAAGATATTATTACAAAGAAAATCTGATAACTTTTGGTCAAAAATATATACAGAGTGGTCATCCGATAGCAAGAATTCAGTATTAAATAAAAAGTGAAAATATGGTTGACTTATTTTTTAGGATGACCACCCTGTATACTTTTCAATAAAACTATAATAGATGTTTTCTTTGCCAAGTGCGTTAATTATATGTAAAATATTATTGCCACCTGTGATTTTTTTAATTCCATATCCACGCAGTGGAGTGGACGTATATTTGTGGTTAAAAAAATGTCAATGTTTTTTTTTTAATACCTACTCTTAGAATGTCATGAAACGTGAAAATTTGAAATTTGGGCGAAAAAAAATCTTCCATCATCTATTCTATAGTGGTGATCAAAATTTTTTAAAAAATGTTCAAAACTTTTTTTTCTGAAATAAGTTTAATGTCATGAAACGTGGAAACTTTAAATTCGAGCAAAAAAAAATTTTCCATTATATATATTCTATAATTGTAAATATAATTGTAAAAAAATGTTTTAACAATTTTACTTTGACAAAATTTAAAATTTTTTCATTTTGAAAATTTTTGTTTTATGAAATAGATTTAGAATGTCATGAAGCTTGGAAATTCTAAAATTGAACATAAATGAAATTTCACATCTTTCTATTGCAAAAAAATTTTCAGTTATTTTTTTTTTTGAAATAGGTTTAGAATGGCCATGAAAAGTGAAAATTTTAAATTTATGCAAAAACAAATTTTTGCACCTTTTATTCTAGATATTAGTAATTAGAAAAAATTTCAAAAAAGTTTCCCTTTTGAATTTTTTTTTCTGAAATAGGTTTAAAATGTGATGAAACCTGGAAATTTTAAATTTGAGCAGAAATTTTTTTTCCATATCTAGGGAAAATTTTTTTTAGAAAATTCTTTGATAAAATTTTCAAACGATTTTTCTTTTGGAAATTTATTTATATGAAATGGATTTAGAATGTCATGAAACGTGAAAATTTTAAATTTGAGCAAAAAAATGTTTCCATCTATTTTAGGTGGTAAGAAAAAATTTCCAAAAATGTTTCTATTTTAAATTTGTTTTCGGAAATAGGTTAGAATATGATGAAACGTGGAAATTTAAATTTTGAGCAAAACAAATTTCCATCATACATTCTTTAAAAAAAAAAATTTAGAAATATTTTTCTTTGATAAAATTTTCAAATTCTTCTTTTTGATTTTTTTATGAAATGGATTTAGAATGCCATGAAACGTGGAAATTTTAAATTTGAGCAAAAAGAAATTTGCCATCTTTCTACTAAAAAAATGTTCTGTTTTGAAAAATGTTTTTTTTTCTGAAACAGGTTTAGAATGTCACGAAACGTAGAAATTTTAAATTTGAGCAAACAAAATTTCTTTACACCTTTTATTCTAGGAGTAATAAAAAAAAATTTCAAAAAATGTTTCCTTTTGAATTTTTTTTTTTCTGAATACGTTTAGAATGTGATAAAACCTGGAAATTTTAAATTTGAGGAGAAAAAATATTTCCATCATATTCCATGGTAAAAAAATTTTAGAGACTGATAAAATTTTCAAACGATTTTTTTTTGAAATTTTTTTTATGGAATTGATTTAGGATGTCATGAAACGTGATAATTTTAAATTTGAGCTAACAAAATTTTTCCACCTTTTATTATAGGTAGTAGTAAGAAAAAATCTCAACAAAATTTTCAATGTGAATTTTTTTTTTTTAAATAGGTTTAGAATGTGATGAAACATCGAAATTTAAAATTTGAGCGAAAAAAAATTGCATTGGTAAAAATATTTTAGAAAAATTTTTCTGACAGAATTTTCAAATTTTTCTTTTTGAAAATTTTTTTTATGAAATGGATTTAGAATGTCATGAAACATGGAAATTTTAAATTTGAGCAAAAAAAATATTTCCATCTACTTTTCAAACAGTTTTGAAATTTTTTTTTCTGAAATAGGTTAGATTGTCAGGAAACGTAGAAATTTTATATTTGAGTGAAAAAAATTTGTTTTTCATTATTTATTCGATTTAGACGATCCACCCTGTATATTTTCCAGTGAAAGTCTAAAGATTTCTTCGCAGGTAGTAGTGTTAGCTACCCACCAAATTTGACTATTGTCCAAGTAGTTTTTTAGATAATGCACCAACAGACAGACGGACAGACAGACAGACTGACGGAATTGAAAAACCTATAATTTCGTAATCTACATGATCTGAAACGTGAGAGTCCGGAAAAATCTCGGAGGGTGATTTTTTCTCGAATATAATACTTCCCTTCGGTATGCGAGGGAAGTAAAAATCGGACCGTTAAAAAGAAAATTCAAACTAAAAGATACAAGTTCATATGACGCCAACACGGTTGGTGAAAGTATTCGAGAATACTGTTTAAGTTCAATTTTTTCAGACGTTTGCATCGATGCCTTAGAAATTAGAGAGGGGGGATGCGTTGATAACGACTTTGAAGTGACTGAAGTTAAAATTATAAGACGATTTCTGTTGCATTTTAGGAGATCGAATTCCCACTCGATGTGATAAGTGTAATTTTTTTTTATTCACTTTTCACTGCATGAGAGGCAAATCCAAATATTTCTTTCTCAAAAATCGTTTCATTTCTGATCCTGGATCATTAATTTACATATATACACCAAATTCATCTCAATAGGTACAGAAATGAGAGAATGGGAGAGCTGTGACATAGAGACGGGCGGGCATATCGAAACTGTAAGCATTCCTACCGAAACCTAAAAAATGGATATCAACCAGACAATAAATAAATTAATATATGGTAAAATATAGTATGTGAAATTAATCAATAATATGTATGTAATCACAAAGTATTATTAGGAAACATTCTATAGTGACCTGCATTACCAGCATTATCATCATTCAGTCAATAAACTTGTACATCCCATCCCATTGGATTCTATTCTAACAGAGCTTATTTTAAAATGCCTTTCTCACAAACTCGTCTACGGCTGTTAATTTGGATATATCCTATTTGACTTACTCGATTGGAACAGGTTAGTATTACTCTATTACGCTATTAGCGACTTACTGTAATGGCACGTTTTTATAAAAATATATGAAAATGCGACATAATTTCAATTTAATCAAAAAAGCAATTTAAATTTGCAATAGTCGCCAAAGAAATCGAAGTTTATTGAAGTTTAAAATTACCCATATGTCGTAATCCAGAGTACGAAATGAAATAACTAATCATCACAGGGTTTCTAGAGGCTGGCAATCTCCTGCCCAATAAGCTACCGGTTTGAAAATTCAATTATACCCAAGTGAAGTGGTGTCTCCAGGGGGTAGAGGCAGCCCTACTCCCTAGGGGGGCCGATGTAGCCCCACACCAACAAATGAAAACTGGAGTAACGTGAAAGCATTTACGCATTAAAACGATTTGAATTAGGATTAATTAACATAACGTATCAGATACTAACAAAAAACAAAAATTATCGTGTAATCCATCTAAAATATTAAAACCAAATCACAGTTTAAAGAAACACATGTACAGCAAAATATCAAGGTAACCATACTTTTACTTTTGACTAAATAATGAAAGCTTATGCTGTAGTGAAATAAGGAAAATTAGAGATAAAAAACTGATGAAGTTGTGAAAAAATGTATTGCCTTCAGCATTTAGTTGCCTTAAAACATTTAACAGAAATAGGCATAAAATGTTATAATAGTATAAAAATATTTTTAAATCACAACAATCGTAAGTAATGCATATTCAAGTTATGAAATTACATAAAACAATTGTATTTTATTATAATTATTGTAGTTTCTCCTCAGATGATGGTTAATAAATCGAAACGTATGGATATACGAGAATTTTCATTTAAGCTAACCGAAAAATCCCAAGATATACATCAAGTTAATCTGATATCAACGGTCAAGAAATTATAAATATTTATATATTATAAAAAACATTTTTCAATTAAACTGAGCTGGCAGAAAATATAGCACACATCTAGCGAGATGTGTAATATATCAATATAATTATTTTATTAGGTATAAAGAACTCGTTTTTAACAGACGATTAAACAAATGAACCCGCTGAAAAGTTTAAACGTAAATTGTGAATTTCACTTTGAGATTCATGCAAAGCTTGTAAAAAACCTGGCGTAAATGCAAAACAAGCTGCAGTGCAGTGACATAAAACTAAAGGCCAACGGAGAAAATGATCTTAACTTGCAGTGGCAATAAAAAGCATTACTTATTCAAAGTCTGGATGCAATGGACGTGAATTTTGCTCAGCCAACGTCTGGAATATACGTCTTGATAATATGTTTGAACATTTATCCTTTTTCATATTTAATGTGGAAGATAACAAGATATCTTTTATTTAATAATATATGTATAGTACTATAATAAATATTGCGTTCGTCTGTTTCACCTCTTTAATGTTTAAATTGTATTCATTTGTCTTCTTCTAATCCAGTTTTATTTCCTGATTATTGCATTTAAAAAAGCATTTCAAGGACAGCCATCAGTGCCTGAAATTAAAGAAATCACTCTAAAAGCACAGATACAGTGAATTCATGTAGGACGTAATTCATAGGTGGGTAACGAATTTCTTAACTATGATGTGAGCTGATAACGTGACGTTTAAATGTTATTCAGGGTAATAAGGTGAGTTGGTACGCTTTCACCACGGATAATGGTGGTCTCGATGTTCGATAATAATTTCAATAAGATCACCAGGAATACACATCTGTCATAAAGAGCAACAGCTACCAAGGTTTTGATTAATAGGGAATAAAGCGGCAAATGAATCCTAAATCTGTACCTAGATGGCGGCAGCGACTATTGTGGTTTACTATAATACGATTCAAATATATTGACCCCTCACTTTAAGCGAGAATATCTCAGAAACAGAGGAGCAGAAAAATTTGAAAAAATTACGTGTTCATTATGAATCTATTCTAAATCAACCACTAAAATTTGAATAATGTACATAGGACACTTTTGAAGTTCTGCTAACATATATTGAAAAATGTCCTACTTTTTAAAGAAATTTTGACCATGCCAGTTTTAAATTCATTATATTTTGGAAAATATGCATACCATGTGAATAATATTTTAGACACCGATGAAGCACGGCATTTTTTGTAGGCGGAAATTTTTTCATAATTTTTTATTTGAAAATTTTGCAGTTATTCTCAAAAACGTGATGTCATATTTATTGGGTTCTGTATCAATGTACTTAAAAAATGTTTGATAAAATAGTTAATTATATAAAATCAAAGCATTTTCAGAAAAAAGAACTGGTATATATCAGATATTAATTTAGTTATCAAGCGTAAAGGATAATATCACTGCAAGTCTGTAACGTGCCTAAGAAAATACAATTTTAGTTAATTGTAACTCAAAAAACCACTGTCTAAGGAATCACTATACTTCCACCTTCAGATTTTTCATTGATGTCACTTTAAGGGAAACATCTTGACTATATTTGCACTCTAGTATGTGGAAATTATTGGTCATAGACTTTTAATAATATTTGAAGCAGATGTCATACAAAAGTTGGAGGCGTTTCTACCATATACGTTAAAAATGATGTTTCTAGTTTACCTTACTTATTTTTCCCTATTCACAACCTACCACCTCCCACCCCTTCAATGGAATCAGTTGTTATTACAATACATACTTGTACTAACTTTCAAGTGAATGTCTTAATTTTATGTTATCAATCCCATTAATAATGGAGCGGATGTGGTGGGGTTTGAAAAATATTAGAAAAAAATCGGAGGCCTTGGTTTCTAGTACATACACCAAGTCTCAAGTTTCTGTACTCTTACCAGCTTGCTTTACATATTTCCCCATATTTGCCCCCCAACCCTTCACCGGATATCCTCAAAAAACAATCCAGTTCCAGATCTCGTTATAATATATACATACACGTACAAAATTTCAAGTCAATATCTTAAACCGTTCCGGAGAAAACGTGCGGATAAAAAAAGTTGCAGAGAGACAGAAATTTTATTTTCACTCAAATTTAAAACCTTGATGTTTCATTACATTCTAAACCTATTTCAAAAAATTTAATTTTTTAATTTTTTTTTACGATTGCTATACTTCCAACCCACTATGTGGATGTGGAAGTAAAAAGAATATTTGTCTTGACAATAATTGCATCAGATAGTGACAACCATATTTTACAATTTCAATTGTTGAAATATTCATTATTGCCAGCTACAATGTATTTTGGTAATAGATTTAACCCAAAAACGATCATAGTTTTTACAAAAACATGTAATACATATCTGACAAATAAGACAATTTTGAATTAAACACATACTCTCCTGTTCTGTTTAATATATGTGGTGTATATATTTTCATAATAATTAAATAAAATAACCCAATTAACTGCTGCTAAAACATTTTTCCCAATAAAATAAATCATTTTTATATAATATTAAATCATACATAACAAAGTTAAGAATTAATGACATAAAACTGCCATGTACCGTACGCATCACAAAGGCACACAGAATGAATTTTATTTCGTTTTAAAATGTGAATACGTATAACCTACTTTTATCGAAAATCTACTACCTTCATTTGTGAAACTAACTGACATTTACCAAAAAACGTAGTCGATTTTTTTATAATTGCCGTATTGAAGTTGAAGGCATTCGACTCTGATTGAGCGTCAACATTAGATTCCAGTGTACGGAGGTACTTTTATATGTTTTTTTTACTAATGCGGTTTTATTATCTCCTTTAACTAGACGACGTCGCCAAAATTTTGAAACATTGCTTTGGCAAAGTCCCTTGTTACCTTCACTGTGGCAATTCTTGGCATTTACGTCAACATTTAATAAAGGGAAAGGGTGGACCTTCTAAGATCGCAGTTATGCAGTTTCGCAAATGGTAGTATAAATCTGGCCATGGATTCTCTGTAGGTACATATGTATCTACAAACCTAGAGTCGGCGATATACAAAAATGTATAGTGCTTCTCAGTATACTTGTTGATTCGCGATTTTCCAGAACTGCGATTTGACGGAACAGATCTTTATTGTAATAGTAGCAACAAAACAATTTCTTGGACATCTGAAACAAATGTTAATAGACATATTTCTTCACAAAAGCATGTAAGCGCTAGTGGCTCTACTGATAATAACAGGTCAACGTAATTTTAATTTAGATTTAGTAGAAGTGATGGTGGGATGTAACACACCGTGGTCAAAACTAGATAATGTTAGTTCAATACATCTCCCAATACCGAGTAAGTGTTTATACTAAAGTGACCATATTACCTTTGGGTATTACGGAATTCCCTAAAAAAAGTACAAGGTAAGATATATTGTCTCATACTTCCATAAAAATCTTTCCGCGTTGACGGAGCCATCCCTGACAAAGACGTCTCCAAAATAAATGATTTTAGCAGATTTACACGAAATTTGACCACTAAACAGGGTAAAAAAAATATAAAAAGTTAAACCGTCTTTAAAGAAACGGTCTTTAAAAATTATGAAGTAACATTCCACCGTCGTACGAGTTATTGAATCTTATTACCTAACATCGTTTTTGACGTCGGTGTATACATGAATAAAATGGAAAGTATTTTTAACCCTCAATATCGAAATTACTTCTTTAGAGTAAGCGATTAATTAACAACCTCCTCTTAAACTTATTAAAGCCTAAACCAAATTAACTGATGCAAAACTAGAAAATATAAGAAAAATCATCGTACAAATTGCCCCGTAAAGTATTGAAAGCAATTACATCAATCCCCGCGTACCAACACAAAATATATATCTTTATTTGTTTATCACATAATGTAATTCATTAAGTGAGAAAATGTGAACATGTTAGCAAGTGTATTACATTCCCTAAGCGACCTTAATCGAGCGTTAAGTCGCTCCCAGGAGATAGGGTAGTTACCCCCAAACTATTTCTTTTCGATAGGATGCCAACCACTCGTACAGATGTTAAGATAATCAATTCATTTTATTATTATCGGAACTGTACAGAATGGATTAGTTTTCAATGGCATATATACAATTTTTATTTTACTGTGATGCATCTAAAGTTTATATACAAGGTCATAATAAAGAGATGTAATAAAATAGTAGAATTTAATTTAATTTTCAAACCGATATAAATGTAATACATATGTTTATTAAAAGTTTTGTTTATTTTTCAAGATTTATAGCACCTATTTAATTGAATCAAGTAGGTGTATACACTGTGTACATAAAGTAGGGAATAAATTCATTAATTCTGAATACGCTAATATTATGGCAAAAACCTCGATCAGGTCGATTTTTATTTTTAATTGAGCAACTTTTGCTTTGGGTTTTTCAACTATGACGTTATCGCTGCTTCCGTTATGACGTCATCTCCTTATTTTAAATGGAACGCCCTGTATATTTTTTCATTTTCAGACTCTCTAAGGAAATCTGAATTTAAAAACCTATACTACTTAGGATCTAAAGTTTATAAGTTCGAAGCTACAGACATTTGAAAATATTATTTTTTGAAATTAAATAATTCCTGTTTTATTGTGATATTTTACAATAAAATAGCAAATGAACAGTAAATAATAACATAAAGAATTAACTTAAGGCCTGGTTTTCATTTTTATAAAGCACGTTTTTAGATCACTCTACAAAAACGAGTAGCCGAATAGGTTTTTTGTAATATTTCTTAAGTAGGCTGGTACGGTCAACATCATATCTAAGGGAAAGACAAAATCCTCTCTACACACAGTTCTGTCTTGTCAGTGTTAAATTAATAACTGCTTATTAATTTGAGTATTCTGCGTTCTAACAATGCGCTTGTCTGTATTTCAGAGAATAGAAGATCTTATGATGATTGGGTATGGTGATAGGGCACGAACGCAAGGAGAAGTATGTGTTTTATTTAACACTAAGTATCCAGATCGGTCGATAGTGAGCAAAGTTGAGAAAAAATATAGAGAGACTGATTCCGTAGATGATTTACTAAAGAAAGGCCGTCCAGTTATTGACGAGGATACCAAATAAAATGTTTTTCTGGCTATGGAAAAGAATCCACATAATAGCGTTTGCCATCTTGGCTGAGATTATGATATTCCTTTTATTTTTGTACACAAACTGGGCATCCTCTTAAGATACATCTTGTGCAAGAGTTAACTGATGATGATCCTGAACGGAGATTGAATTCTGTCAAATATTAATGAATATGTGCAGTGATAATCCCTTTCAAGTATAAAAAAAAAAAATTTTCTCGGATGAGTCAACTTTCACATTAAATGGTGAAGTCAATCGCCAAAATTGTAGATACTTGACAAAGGAAAACCCTCTATGGAAGGAGAGCAGCATACTCAGTATCCAAAAAAGGTAAATGTGTGGGCGGGAATAGTTAGAAATAGAATAATCAGTCCCTACTTTTTCAATAACACCATAAATTATGTATTTCCAAATAGGTGAATTGTAAGACGTGGTACTGTTGAATGTCCACCAAGGTTACAACAAAATTAGATTAGAATGTAACAACATTTCTCAAGAAACTATAAAGAAAGTTCAGCAAGAATGCATTGATCGTTTGGGATACTGCCAGGCACAAGAAGGTTTACAATTGTTGATTTGCTATTTTATTGGAAAATATCCCAATAAAACGAATTATTTTACTTCAAAAAAGAATATTTTCAAATGTCTGCAGCTCAGAACTTATTAACCGTAGGCCCTAAGCAGTATAGGTTTTTAAATCCAGATTTCCATAGAGAGTCTGAAAATGAAAAATATGCAAAGCAAAAGTTGCGCAATTAAAAATAAAAATCAACCTGTTCAAGTTTTTTGCCATAATATTTTTGTATTGAGAATTAATGATTTTATTCCATACAAATAAGTAGTATATTTTTTTTTTCCTCTAACTTTTTGGCCTTGGAAACTTGTCCTTTAGCCAAAATAAGTTGTATATGTTTTACTATATAATTGTGCATTTTCTAAACAAGTATGAATAATGTAGACAAATTCAAAAAGTACTGAAAGCATTTAAAAAATTTCAAAGTAATTCGAAAGAATATGTTTTCTTGTACTTATAATCCAAAAATTAAGACTGTGCTAATATTATTAATTAAGATATAGCGAATTGAACTCCAAAATTGGATGAGAAATATACCCTCTAATTTGATCACAAGGCATATTTTTCCAACAAAAGTAATTGCAATAAAATGTTAATTGATTAATATATCATTATATAAGAATATATGAGCAAAATGATTTATCATTCTAACGTCTCCCGGCAAAGATATGAATAAATCTGTGGATCAACTGTACAAAGTTTACTAAGCCATCTTTTGACAGTTATTTTCTATGATAAATTTTTTTATGAATTTTGTGATTACTTCCACATTAAAGCTAAGGCTTTTCTCTGCATTTCATGTTATTTTCATTTTTTTAGGGACTGTGAATAGGAAGAATTATCGATCGATGAGCCCGGTCGTACTAAACTCCTGGAGAATTCTCGTTTCTCACGTATTTCGAAGCGGCTTAAAACTGTAACTGGAAAACTCGATTTATCTTCTAAACGGCTTAAGTAAGACATATTTTTAAAGACTTTTTTTTGTGGGGAAAGAGACGAGCTACAACTTTTCTTGGGAACTTTTTTCTCTATTTTCATTATTTTGGCCGCTAGAGCAAAAAAACAGAGAATCAAAAAGTTTTTCCAAATTTTTTTGAATTTTCCAGGAACTTGGAAGTGCAAAGAATGTATCATCTCATTCTCCAGGTTATTACCTACTTAAATCCCAAAGATGATCCTTTTATTAATTCTTGTTACCCTAAATGGCTAATTTGCCTGTACTATGAGTTGAAATAATTACTAGCATATTTTAGCTAAAAAATATTGTATAAGATAACCGTAAAAATTAATGAATACTAAGGAAGTTCAGGAACTAAAAAAACAATTGGATTTTGGATTTATTTTTATGCATACGAAGAAATTAGATTTTACAAAAACGTAACTTAAGTTTCTTAAACACGTTCATTAAAATGAGTTTCCCAAAGGAATTACAGATGAAGGAAAATATAAAACCTGGATTTTATTTATTACGCTCGCATAAATTGCCTACTCCATGTATTAATTAACGGCAGTAGAGAATATTGGCTTCACCCACTTAAAGTAGATGTCGAAGCGAATTTTCTAGCTCGTTCAAACACTTTCGGTTTTTTAGAAGACTCTAATTTTTACCGCTTGAGTTTAAAGTGTCAATTGCCGGCTCGGTATCAAGTACCGGTGCTCTTACCTTACCCATATGCGGATGTTATTTCCAACAAGTTGCAAAAAAGTCTTATATTGTGAATGACTTAAAACGTCTCAAATATTTCTTAATATTAACGAACTGGAATTTTAAGCAGTGTGTCAATTGCATCATTAGTAGATCTAATGCGGAATAATACCTTTTTGGAATATTTTAATCGTATATAGACGTGTTAGTTATATTTCGAACAATAAGCTCCGAGTACTGTTTAAGTTCAAATTACAATAAAACAAAAATTATGCTTATAGATCGAGCTAATGAAAATCATCTAGGCACGTTAGGGAAAGGCGATTGTAAGGTAGTAAACAAAATGGTTTACCTGGGCAAAGGGAGACCAACTACAACAAATGTTCTGTCAAGAAGAAGAAGAAGAAGACGGCGAAGAAGAAGAAGAATGTATCTTAAAATGGTACTTGTCCATTGGTTTTCAGTTCACATGTAAATTTTACGCGAATGCAACGACCAGTTAACTTGGAAACAAAGTTGTCTACATCTGCAACCTATGTATCGAATAATGCGAATATATCATCGACATATTTCAACCGTACCTAGGGAAATACCCAATTTTTTTTATCTCAATTTCTAACCTACTCACGAATAGGTTGACAACGAAAGGTGACGAAGAGTTTTCCATTGCAGCCCGTTCATGTTGCTCGATAAACGTATTATTGAATTGACAATTTTGCTTCAGCCGAAATTTGGTAAGGTTAAATATTTAACTACTTCTCGACTAATATCATTTGCTTCAAGTAAGAAGAAGAAGAAGAAGAAGAAGAAGAAGTTTGTGAGTTAGTATTAGTATTCGAGTGATGTATTAAAGTGTTTTGGCGCTCGTCAGGCAAATAATCTGCTTTGTATATTAGGAGAAAAAGTGTGACTATGTCATATTGTGGAAGTGACTTCTCTCTCTCTCTCTCTCTCAGAGAATGTCTTATAGGGAAAATATTATACGTACAAAGAACTGTTTAGGGACAAAATGAAAAAAATTATGTACTGGATTTAAACTGATTAGTGATTACAAAAACCTTTTGTTTTAAATTATGTACTTTATATTCAATATTTATCTTACTATAGTTTCATAATTTGAATCTCATATGGAGGTCTAAAGAATGCTAAGTTTAGTCAGTTAAATGTGTATGTTCTTTATTACGAACGTTTATCAACAACAAACACGCCTCTAATGATGTCACCGTTTTCAAAAAGAATGCCATCAGACGAAAAAAATATCAAAGGACATTAACGCTAATTGCACAAGTTCACATTACTTACTCCAACCAAATTATAGCAGGTTTTTTTTGTCCGGATAAATAATTATTATGAGAAACTCATTAATTAAAAATCTGATGCCGTAGTTGCGATGATACCGGTACGTCTATTGGTAGTATTTTAAGCCTTTAAATCATCATATCAATTATTTCATAATTTGCCTGCACGTGACGACACAATCAAGCATTAGGTTTCTCGAACAATTCTGAGTTAGTTACAAATACATTAACAGTTCACGTCTGCGATTTCATTACTTATCAGGAACAATACTACAAGAGCTGATATTTTGAAAGTTTTGTGATCTATTGCCAAGTGAAACTGACAAAAGTTTGTGATGAAAGATGTAGATATTCCTACAGATTTGGATGAAAGATAAAAAAGCGTTTACATTAAATACACATATTTATCATAAATAGTAGAAAGCGTCATGAAAATATAAATTTTATCCAACAAATTATTTTTTCTGATAAAGAGACGTTCTATCTAAGTGGTAGCGTCAATAAACAAATTGCAAATTAGTAAACATAAACTCATGGATTTGATAATAATTCCGTCAATATAGTTACTAACCAAAAATATAAAATATGTATCATAAAACAGTTTGTTACATGAAATTAAAATATTTGAATTTCCCATGGAACAGTATAATAAACATCTTCTTTAAAGGCAGTTTTCAGAGCCTTAACTAGATATTTTTAGGTTCGTGAAAGTTCCCTTTAAACGTCTTATTTTTGTTCCCCCTTGTGGCAGGCCACCCTCCCTTCGTTAAAGAATCTAAAAGAAGTATTAATTTCGCCGTTACGTCTTTATTTTATATTTTAGCATTCATCGCACAGTTACTTAAGAAGTTTGTGTTGCGGAGTTTTTCATTGTGAAAATGATACTATTGGAAAGGAGCATCGCATCGCCGGCATTCATGATAAGGAAATTTAATTTTGTCTTAATATCTGCTATACATTTCATTTTAATTCTCATTATACAAAGGCATAACATAATGATAACTTAATTCAAAGTAACTAAAATATTTGCAAAATAGTTATAACTTATTAAGAAATGAAAGATTTATTGCATAATGGGCCTTTTCACTGATTTTTTTTTATTGCTTTATATGATAGTGTTTTATAAATAAACATCACCGTATTTTTTTATTTTTTTTTTGAGCACGATTTCTATCGAAAAAAAATTATCAAAAATGCAGAAATAAAACGCGCGCTTTTACGTGACGTCACGTACCCTCCTTAGTGACGTCATAGGGTCTATGACCTTCAACATGACACATCGGTATATTGCAAAGTTGGCTCCCTGCTTTTTTACAGTTGACATTAATATTAATTTTGACATTTGACAGTCATTTCTCTTTAGTTGAGTTTTTTGTGTTTGGAAAATGTTTAAAGAGTACTTTGTACCAACATGTACAAATAACAACATAAATTGTCCAAGCAAAATATTCATTTATGTTCCACAAGATGAAAGCCGACGAAAATCATGGTTTGAAAGAGCCAAAGTTGAGAAGAAGTTGACCAAAACCAGGAACATTTGCTGTTGTGAAGATCATTTTGATGTAAGAACAGCAGTTGTATTTATAAATTGATGCTAAATTATTTAAATTTTACAGTTAAAAGAAGATTCGGAAAACTGGTTTTACTATAAATCCATTGGTTCCAAACTTATTCTTAAAAAAGATGCTGTGCCCCATCGCAACTTGGAAGCAAAAGTTGAACAATTTCAATCTCCAGACCAGCCATCACAATTAACGTCATCAGCAAGAAAAAGAAAGAGTGAAACCTTAATAAATTTATCGTCTATTAAAAGTGCAAAAAAACAGTTATTTAGTGTACATGATGACATACCATCCACTTCTAGACAACAGCAGACTCAACTTACTCCTACAAAAGAAAAGCATACGATTGTTGCTTATTCTCCGTCGGGATATTTTGATGTTACCCCACAAAAATTAAGTGTTGCTGTACAAGTCGACATACCTGTTAGAGAAGCAAAACATGCACAAAAAAGTAGTGTTGCTTTGCAAGTCAGCATACCAGCTAAAGAAAAAAAACGTTTTCGCAGTATTGGTGTCAATACTCGTATTAGACAAACTGACAAAACAAGTTCACCAGTGAAACTTCCTAAAACAAAAATTAAAATTCCTGTGGAAGTTATACCTCCACCTCGATCTCCAGTGAAGTCTGAGTCGTCTGTCTCTTCCTCAGACAACACCAAGAGTTCTGAATCGATATCTAGTATCGAAGAACATTTTAAGGTGCCATCCATGGGAAGAAGAAATTCAACAGAATATTTGTGTGAAAAGAAGAGCAGGTTCTATTTAAGATTGCCGGAAAATGTTTACCATGTTGTTAAGTTTATTGTTGAAGTGGAGAAAATTCATCACGTTGACGTTTTAATTACGTTGAAGAAAATCAGAACAGATGATGTATATGCTCGGCTTGCTGATGACTTTGAGATGAGCGTTACTTATATTCACAATATATTTACCAGATCAGTACCAGTCATTGCAGGAGCTTTACAAGAACTAATTTTTTGGCCAAGCTCTACAGAAATAAAAAGATTATTACCAATTCCATTTAGAGTACGATACAAAAATGTTGTATCAATTATTGGTTGTCTGGAAATAGAAATAGAAAAACCTTTAAATCCTATTCATCAAGCAATGACCTGGTCTGATTACAAGAAATGCAATACGTTGAAATTTTTAATATCTTCAACCCCAAATGGCATGATCACCTTCATCCCAGGGGCGTTTGGTGGAAGAGCTTCAGATAAGGAGATAGTTACACAAAGTAATTTTTTAAATGAATTGCCAAATGAATGTGCAGTTATGGCCGATAGAGGATTCAAACAAATTGACTTCATGTTAACGAAAAAAAACTGCTTATTAGTTAAGCCACCGAGTGTTGAAGGACAAATTTTATCAAAGGAAAAAATTAAAGAAAGTAAGAGGATTGCATCTTTGCGTATACACATTGAACGTGTCATAAGAAGGTTAAGAGAATTTGCATCACTGGACATTCACGCTAGAGTGAACACAAATTTGTTATACCTCGTAAACCACATGGTGTTAATAGCTTGTGGAATTATTAATGTACAAGGTCCATTCATAAAATAATGTGCTATAGTTTTAATATAAACAATATTTGCTTTCATGAACTATTTTTGTAATCACGATTTAAGTTATAAATTATTATTAAAAGAAAATCAATATGTTCAAACACAAATATGTATTATCTACTCTTTGGTGGTGTTACTACTAAAATAAATTTAATAAAGTAATTCTCTTCGCTGATTAAATTACTATTAAACATATTTATTAGCACATATTTCATCCTACTCTGTATATTTAATTATTATATTGAACTTAAGACTAAAAATTGTTATAACAAGAGATAGCAATTTCAGAATTTATCAAATTTTACACTGTTAGTAAGGGCAAATTTATTTCATTTAAATATAATAATAAAAATAATATATGAAAACAATAGTTTTTCAACGTTACTTTGATAACAACTCATCAATGTGTTGCCACAATTCTTAAAATCAATTTGTTCAGTTACTAAGAATTAATCAATATAATATTTACTTTTAAAATCTTTTAATAACATTTTGGAACATAATATTCATACCAAACCAAAAAATTATATAAACTTATTTAATTTCAAACCTTATAAACTTTTTGAACTATTAATTAAGAAAAAGATGCAATGCTTACAAAATATTTTGTTCAATAACAAAAACCTAAAAATACAGAACTTTATACTACATATACATATACTGCTACAATGTTATAACTTAGGCCATATTCCAGCTTTCCAAAATAATTGGGCCGCTTCCATCAAATTAAAACAAAAATTTTCATCAAATGCAACTTCTTTAATTTGTAAGTCCCTGCTTTGTTCAAAATCAGGTGCCGCAACACAAAACAAACTCCTTGTCCTTTTACTGAATAGCATTTGCAGTTGCATTTGTGCTAAGTATTTTTCGTTCACTATACCGTCATTTATGTAATTTCTCATAGTTTTCTCTGAATTTGGACACTTCACTTCGATGCAAAGTTCAACTGTGAGTCCATCAGGTGAAGCACCAAACAGCGGGAAGTCCTTATCCAATAATAGCCCGCACTTCTGGATTTTTAACTTCCTTATTTGTTCTACTTTTTTTAAAACTTTGTCCTCCAGTAACAGTCCTCGTTTCATCGGTTCTGTAACGATTGGTCTTGTTGCACCCAAAATTTTTTCCATTAATGCACCATCAGTCGTTTGGCATCTGGAAGCCTCAAATAATCGGGACGCAGTGATCCTACCAAATCTCAGTTCATATCAAACTACTGATTTGGACTGGCCCCTGGTAAGTAATTCTGCCCTCTGACAATCAACATCTGTCATAGTACGCTTCATGAACTCTATAAAGTCATCCGCAGTTACTAAATGGTTATTTTTAAAGTTTAAAGCGAGCTGATACATTGAAATATTCAAAAACTCTGGTGCCTTCACAAAACTAAAAATACCTCCGCTTGCGTTAAGTGTTTTTACTTTTCCAAGAAAAATTCCAGTCTTGGGCCTCAAATCAGGAATTTTCTTCCCAGCCAGTGCTTGAAGGTCCATTATTTTTGTCTCCTTCACTGCTTTGGACAAGGCAGACTTCCGCCAGTAGCAATCCTGTGAAGTTACCGATGGTTCTTCACTACGGCGATGAACCCACATCAAAAACGCTACAGCATGTTTACACCCACCTGACAAATAAATAGAAATTAAAATGTTACTGTTGGAAACTAAAACAAAAACACACCTGCGGAAGCTGAACAGTCAAGGCATTTGCATTCCAGTACTTTTTCTTCCTGTTCATCGACTTTCATTATTACACTATAATTTTTCTTGTGTACACGGTGTTCTGGTGTAATTCTACCTTTTACTACACAAACTGGCCCATTACGCTGTACTTGCACATAAGCAACTGCATTGTCACCATACGATTCTCTTGTTGACCTGAAAAATTATTACACATCAGTGTAGTTGAAACAGGAAAAATTATTGTAATAATTGTATGGTAAATAACTGTAGTTCCATTATATTTATAAACAGATTACACGAAAATAAGTTATTACTTATGACCTACCGTTTTGTTTTAATATTTCTCACTTCTGCTGATAAATAATCCAAGTTCGACATGTAAAACTCGTCCACCATGGTAAAGTCAACTTTCGGCATATTTTCTGCACTTCCTTTAGAAAATCCTGGCTCCATTTTCTTCCAATAATGTATAGAAACAAAACAAAACACAATTCGTAGATGAACACACAGAACATAACCACAAAATTTATAAACGTAAACATTTGCCAGCTGTGATGTGATGTTAGTGGCTATTAGAAGTTCTGGCAAATGCTGCCAACATATTCCGCGCCGTGTGACGTCACTCAGCCCAAGGTCAAAAGAGTGTTCAAATTGGCATAATAAATGTTTATTTTTTTATTTAACAGTGTGAGATTTATATTTGAAACGGAGTTGAACAAGGTGAATATTTATCAGTTAACTTTCAAATAAACATCTTTGTTTTAAGATTTAAGAATGTAGTGAAAACGCCCATTAAGCCAAAGTTTCAACAAACTTTACCGCCTTCCTCACGACCAGTGAGGCATTAGATTTTCAATCATAACACATTAAGAGAAACTACCACATTTGACTACAGGTTACGTCTAACAGGAACATGCCGTCTTCTAAAATCCGCAGCTCTGCACCAAACCAAGATGGTGACAGGCATGGAAATATCCTAATGTATAGACCATGTTAAGACAGCCAGATTTATCTAGCGTATTATTTAACTGAAGAATAGCGTAGTAAGTATTATTTAACAAGTTGTTTTAATGAATATGCTCACAAATTTCGTTTGACAGGAGTTTGACAGAGACCTGCTCTAACAGATATATAAATCAATATTTGTATTTTCTTGACCGTTGATATCAAATTAACTTGATGTATACCTGGGATTTTTCGGTCAGCTTTAAATGAAAATTCTTATATTTCCTTACGTTTCGGTTTTATTAACCATCGTCAGAGTAAAAACTACAATATTTATATTAAGTACGATTATTTTATGTAATTTAACAAATTGAATTTCATTACTTACAATTTCAATTTTTTTTTGATGTTAGAAATTGTTTGTTCTGGAAAATCGCGAATCCACAAGTATACTGCAGCCTGGGAAGCACTAGACATTTTTGTATACCGTCGACTCTGTATAATTTTACTCTAGATTTGTAGACATACAAAAATTATGAAACTGCATAACTGCGATTTCGGATAGTCTACCCTTTCCCTCTATTCATTGTTGACATAAATGCCTAGAATTGCCACAGTATACCGAGGTAAAAAGGGATTTTGTCAAAGCAATGTTTCACAATTTCGGCGGCGGCGGCGTCGTCTAATTCAAGGAGATAATAAAACCGCATTAGTAAAAAACATAATAGTACCACCATACACTGGAATCTAAAATTTTAAAATGAAAGAAAACTCACTTTATCACGGTACATGGCAGTTTTATGCCTTTAATCCTTAACTCTGTTTGTTATTAGTCTAGTCAAGGGAGCGTTAAAATGACGAAAGTTCTCTAACTTAAGTGCTCGTTAATGTATTTTGATGAAACCTCGTGCAATGTGTTTGTAATGACGTTAATAAAAAAGTTGAGAAAATATTAGAGTAGAAAGTGATCGGAAGGGGTAGAAAACACTCCATTTATCACGGGTTCCGTAACTTATAGAATTAGGTTAAAAATGACAAAAAAAAAACAATATATTTACCTTTCTTGGTCCAGAATAAGATGTTTTTACTCGTGTGAATATTTTAGTTAAATGCATGTTTTTCGAGATATAGCCACCCGAAAATTTCTAAATGTGTTTGTCCGGAGAAACATGAAAAACTACCCCTTCTTTGAAATTGTAGCACTTTAAACATATGTAATTTAAAAATTTGAAAAAAATCCGTAAGCATTGAGCCTTCTAAAGATTTTTGTGTTTTGGAATTTTCTTGTAACTTGCTAATTTTCCGAGTTACAGGCAGTTGTTTACGATAAATAATGTACTAAATTTCTTGCTCATTTTCAGTTAAAAAATACATGCTAAGAGAAGTGGTAAGCCAATTTAATTTGAAATTTCCAAACACTGCTTTGTCACGTACTCAGGCTATGACAATAATTAAAAAGTTTCTGGCTGCTGGTAGTGTCCTTAACATGAAAAGAAAAATAAAAGCATATGATGAAGACAATGTTGGAGCTATTATAGCTCATGCCTCTGTTATAGAAAATCCTAGGATGCCACTAAGAGAGAGATCAGCTCTTATTAATATTAGCAAGTCTGAACTCCAAAGAATTTTCAAGGCAAAGAAAATTAGGGCATATAAAGCAAATTATAAACATCGTTTGAAGAGGGAGATGACAACCGTAGATTGGATTTTTGTTTGACCATTGGAGAAAAAATCATGGAAGAGAGATTTTTTCATCATTTCATAATTTTCTCAGATGAATCCACATTCACAACCAATGGTGTTGTTTCATCTCAGAATTGTCGGTTTTGGGCTTCTGAAAATCCAAATTTTAGAATTCATTGTAGAAGACAATATTATAAAAAATCGGTAAAGGTCTTTACACAGAACTTCCCTCGTTATTTGTGCATGGCGGTCACTCTAAAAAATTAATAATTACGAAATGACATTGAGAATAATAATCGGAATATAGTTATTGCCATTATTACAAAGAAAACTTGATAAGTTTTGGTCAAAAAAATATACAGATTGCTCATCCAACAGCAAAAGCTCAATACTAAATAACAGGTGCCACATATGGCAGTCTTGCGCAAATACCTTTACAAATGTCCACCATGACTGAATTATTTCTTGGGATGACCACCCTGTACATTTTTCAATAAAAGTATAATAGGTGTATATGTCAGATATTATTGCCATCCGTCACATCAATCCAACATTCGCGTAATGGAGTGGAAATATAGTGGTGGTTAAAAAATTTCATTTTTATTTTAATTTTTCAAAAATGTTAAAATTTTTTCAGAATTTTAAGATTTAAAAATTACATATTTTTTTTAGATAGGTTTAGAATGTCATGAAACGTGAAACTTTTAAATTTGAGTAAAAAAAGTTTCCATCTATTCTAGTGTTAATTTTTTTTACAAACTGGTAAAATGTTGCAAAAATTTTTTTTCCGAAATAGGTTTGGAATGTCATGAAACGTGGAAATTTTAAATTTGAGCAAAACAAATTTTTCGTCTATTCTATAGTAGTGATAAATAGATTAAAAATGTTTTCAAATTTTTTAAAAAATGTTTCAAAAACATTTTTAAATTTGTTTGAATAGTTTTAGAATGCCGTGGAAACGTGGATAGTTTAAATCTGAACAAAGAAAAAAAAATTTTGATTTTTCTTTTAAATAGATTTAGAACGCTATGAAACGTGGAAATTTTAAATTTGAAGAAATAAAAAAAAATCCATCTATTTTAGTGGTAAAAAAATTTTTTTTTAAATTTTCAAATTTTTTTTTTCTGAATCAGGCTTAGAATGCCATGGAACGTGAAAATTTTAAATTTGAAGAAAAAAAAATTATCATTTTCAAAATTTTTTTTTTCAGAAATAGGTTTAGCGTGTCATGAAACGTGGAAATTTTAAATTTGAAGAAAAAATATTTTTTTTTATCTTGGTAAAAATTTTTTCAAAAATGTTGGTGAAAAAAATTTTCAAAATTTTTTTTCCCGAAATAGGATTAGCGCGTCATGAAACGTGAAAATTTTAAATTTGAGCGAAAAAAATTTTTTTTCACTATTTATTCCGTTTAGACGGTCCACCCTGTGTATTTTCCAGTGAAATTTCTACCATTTCTGCGCTGACAGTAGCGTCAACTACCTGCCAAATTTGACTGCTCTCCGTCAAGTAGTTTTTTAGTAAATGCACCAACAGACAGACAGACAGACAGACACACAGACAGACAGACTGACGGAATTGAAAAACCTATATTTTCGTAATCTCCGTGATCTGAAACGTCAGAATCCGTAAAAATCTCGGAGGGTGATTTTTTCTCGAATACAATACTTCCCTTCGGTATGCGAGGGAAGTAAAAAGTGAATGTGTGGTGTGCCGTTTCTTATCACGTTGGAGTCATCGGACCTTGTTTCATTGAGGGAAGGTTAAACCAGCACACTTATTTACAGCTTCTTGAAAGATTTTCTGAAGAACATTTAAATATTTTAAGAGATATGCCTTTAGTTCATTTTCAACATGATGGTTGCCCTGATCACTCCACAAAAATGGTTAATCGGTGGCTTAATTTAAATTTTGGTGAAAATTGTATTGCCAGGAATGGACCGATCAAGTGGCCGGCGAGATCCCCAGACCTATTAATATTGGATTTCTTTTTATGGGGTCGCCTCAAGCAGTTGGTTTACGCTGAACCACTTCCTAACGGTGTAGCAGTATTGAAGCAGAGAATTACAAATGCCATAAACTCCATACCGTTAGATCATATTCGAAACAGTTTTAAGGACTTCAGGCGAAGGATCGAAATGTGCGTGGATGTAGGTGGTAGCTACGTCGAATAATAAAAAAATTGTAAACATTGTTTTGTATTGGTCAATAATTAATTTGTTTGGGAATCTGTTATGTTTTTGACATTTATTACTTGTTATACTTTTTAAACCTCATTAATCTTCTGTTAGTAATTGTTTCTTGTTTTACAATTAGTTCGATTAACATTATACCTTCTTACATCTCGTATATTCAATTTCTTATTTACCAATAACCTACTTTTTGATATGATTAACATTTGCTTCTGCACAACTTTAAATATGAATTCATCTCTTAATTCGCAAAAAATGGGAAGTTTAAAAAATAATTTTATATTCCTGAAATTTGGTACAGAGGTATAAAATTGCATTCTAAATAACTTTTCTCAGTGGAATCTTTTCATATTTTGAAAAATAAAGGTACTTTATTAGTGGTGATTTTTACAACTTTGCTTATAAAACACCCTGTAGTACACCAAATCAAGTCATTTTTGGTATACATTAGTTTTACAACAAGCAGGACTCAATCCCCAAATACCATTCCAAAATTTCAAAATTTTTGGTCCATTACACCTCTTGTTACATCTATCTTTTTCAACAACAAAATAAATATTCTGAGGATGAAATTGACTTTAAATTAATAAAAAATACATTTGAAGTCATCGGGTATCCATTATTACATATTATTAACACATCGTTGAATAGCGGAGAATTCCCAGAAATGTTGAAAACATCACTAATAATTCCTGTACCGAAAGTTTCAGGAACGAAATTAGCGGAAGAGCATAGACCTATAAACACATTACCGTCTCTGGAAAAAATTTTAGAAGTAGTAGTTCATGACCAACTTACTGAATTTATAAACAGTAATAAATTGCTGCACGATAACCAATCCGGATTTAGAGAAAATCATTCATGTGAGACGGCTTTACAAAAAATAATTAATGATTTTAAATATTCCATAGACAAAGGTGAAGCTGTAGTAACTGTCTTTCTCGATTTAAAACGCGCATTTGAAGTTGTCAATAGAGAACTTTTACTTAATAAACTTTACCAGTATTTTGGGATTGTTGACACGGCGCATCGATGGTTTAGGTCCTATTTGCATGGACGGAGCCAACAAACCAAAATAAATAATACTAAGTCTGAAAAACTTTTAAATAATAACGGAGTACCACAAGGCAGCGTACTGGGGCCTATGCTTTTCACGCTATTTATTAACGATATATTTTTAATCGATTCGCAAGAATGCAAAATACATCTCTTTGCTGATGATACTATCATATATTTATCTGGATCTGATCTAAAGCAAGTTATTCTAAAAATTAACAAGACATTGGAAATAATTAACGAATGGTTTACAACGAACGGGCTAGTGGTAAATGCTAAAAAGTCAAAATATATGATATTAGGATCTAATAAATATTTAAATCAGAACGTCGATGATATTTGTGTTAAATACAACGGAGAACACCTTGAAAAGGTAATAACTATGAAATATCTAGGGATTATCATAGACTGTAAATTAACATTTAACGACCATATAAATTACACAAGCAAAAAAATATCAAAAAAACTTGGATTCGCCTATCGTGTAAGTAAACATTTAACTTCATCTACCAAGAAAACAATTTATAACACAATAATAAAGCCACATTTTGAGTATTGTTCCAGTATATTGTATATGTGTAATGATACCCATATATCTAAACTGCAGCTACTTCAAAATAGGTGTATGCGATTTATTTTAAAATGTAATATATATACTAATATAAAAACAATGCAATGTACACTAAACTGGTTCTCGGTAAAAGATAATATAAAGTACAAGACACTGATATTCTTATATAAACTGCACAATAATTTACTACCAACATATTTGTCATCAAATATTCAACATCGTGGGGATATTCATAATTATAACACAAGGCAAAGAAATCATATAAACATTAGTTTTTCAAACTTAATGAAAACAAAATCCTCCATATACGACAACGGAGCGGCAGAATTTAATAAATTACCTGAATTTATAAAACAAGCGAAGAATGTCTTACTGTTTAAAAAACATTTGTATAAATTCATGAACAAATAATTCTAGTTTACTTTATGCATTAGGTTGATTGTTAAATATTAAGTTAATTATAATTAATCCACAAATATTATATCCTAAACTAAATAATGAAATGTATTCCTTTTTTGTAATATGTAGTAAATGTAAATGTATTTTTAAGTATACTACATCTGTGTTTAATAGCTGATTGTGCTAAATAAAGATTGTTATTATTATCCTGGGACACACTGTATATGAGCGGTCTCTGATGCCGAGATAAAATTCCCGAGCCTTGATCATCAGTGTACGTAACAGTTATGGTATCGTTAATCAAACTGGATAGGTCATTAATGTGTATCATGAACAATACAGGACCCGGAATAGAATCTTGTGGAACTTTCACGGGAACTTTATATTCCATGGGGTTCATATTATTATATGTTATAGTATTTCTAGTATTAATTTGGAAATTCAGTATCAAGCATTGCTACCAGGATGAGTCATTTCAAAGCCTGAGGTGATAGAATAAGAGTCGAGGCCGTGCTTGAATATTGCAAACAATGTCCGTATAAAAATATAGTTCACCAGATATGTTATGCGCTTACATCAAACGAAATGAGTCGATTACAGGCCCTCTGCCTGATTTGATTTCTGCCGGTCGCATAGCCGTAGGTTAAATGATATTTATATTTATTTTTATTGAATCATTTATGGAGTTGTTCATTAAACTAACATTATTTACTATAAATAAATAGTGTATTATAATTTACGTCATGCCTAGCAATTCATATAAAGTAGTGAAACATTATTTTCAATAATTTTAAAGTGATTCTAAAATTCAGTAATTAAAAATTGTGGGTCGACGCTCATTTCTATGGTTATGAATTATTCCTTTGTCGGTATCAGATATCCTATACCATTATTTTCCTATTATTCATGTACGAATGTAATTATTATAATAAATTTTTATTTACACCGAATTTTGATAGCATTGATGAGAGGATGTTCCTATTCAAGTTATGAAAAGCTTTATACAAATTGAATAATTAACTTTTACATTAGGTTTGATATCTTCAAAGAAAATTAAGAAAAAACACAATCTGAAATAGGTTTTTTCTCATGGAACGTCAAGAAAAGGCGATATTTTTTATTCCATAAAAACGGATTGGAAAATTAAATCGTAGTTAAAAATCGGTATAATAACGAGGGTAATAATTATAAGTTAGGCAGTACTTACCCCCATTTGCCATAAGTAGATAAAACATTAAACTGTTAAAATTTCAAGCGAATGCCATTTGTTTTATAGTTTGTTCCTTATCTAGTTAATCGTGTAGAAATGGGCAATAAATCCCAACGTTAACCATAACAGATTTCTGCACAAAGAACAAATAAAACGACTCATAACTAGTAAATTTTGGTCTTGTAATATTGGTAATGCGACCATAACATCCAATCAGCGAGGATTTATGAACGGCAAACCTTGTAAATTTCACAGCGGGCGGTTCCCAAATCCAATTGTGTCAACATAGTAGATTAAGCCGATTGTTATTTGGGTCCATTGGAAAGATGGATATGTATAAAATCCAGGATTATAAACAGTAGTAAACAACCAGCACTGAAATCAACCCTCATCGCATCTTGATTCATTTACGCATTTTCTCATTCTAGAAAATAATAGAACGCTGCCTATAAATTATGTTACAGAAAAAAGATAATGAATCTGATCAAATTAATTTTATGCATAATACTTGTACATGTTTATGTCCGTTCTTGTTGAGAGGGATAGAGTTGTAAAAGCTTATTAATACATTTACATTCTAGTATATTACCTAACATGTTTGTATCAGCTAGAGAGATGATTAATCATTTATTTTAGAGCAGGGCAGACAACAGGACTGATATAAGATTTTTCCTTACTGATGGAAACTTTACATATGAATTAAATTAATTACTAAAAAAATCAGCTTGATATTTACTAATTATGGCTTAAAAGTAGACACCTCGCAGATTCAAAATTCTCCAAACACGGTCTCTATAATAAGACATTATTGCGATCCCATAAAAATCGGCATTATTGGGATTATCAATATTTTAAAACTCAGTTAATTAGAATGTCATAACTCGAACGTTTTTCCAAACTCGAATTTCGTTTTGTGTTTTCAATTTAATTCTATATATTCCCCTTATCCGGGCGTTCGTTTTAGCTTAACAAGTTAATTCGAATTCCTTCGTTATGTGAATTCCTCAGATAAGTTTTCAAGTAGGAAGGCTGCCATGAATGGAAAATGGAAAAGGAGGATTTAAAACTTGCTTTCAGTGTCTGAAATCCCGAAGATTTACTTTAACAATGCCGAGTTAATACAAATTATTTCTCGGTGGAACTTTTTCAATTCCACATGTGAAATTCACTTACTTTAACTCCGACGAGTATGTCATTAACAGATAAACGAGTATGATTATGGGAAACTAACAGTATACAGTAGCTATTATTAACATAAATGATGTCGTCGGAGTAGTTTGCAGAAATAGAAACACTACAGTTAAATCTAGATAATTTAAGTAGTTTGTAATAGATAGAAACAAAGTTAAAACAGAATTTTAAAATAAGTCCTTATTTGTCATAGCTACACTGCAGTGGAAGATATAAAACTGGTCTTGAACATTATTAAAGATTTCATTTATTCTCTATACTGTCGAAAATTTCTAGGCGTTTGTTCTGGAAGTAGGCAAGTAAAACAATGAGTTTTGCCTAGAATGATCTAGCTGTTGAAAAATTTAGTAATAGCCCCACAGTGCGTTAAATTATATATTACTTTAAAAAGAAATATTTGTTGTAAAATAGCTCTGGGATTCTCTAGACTCCAACGTGAAAATTTGTTTAACCAATAATCTTGTAGATTATTATAATTCTCACACATTTTGTATAGCGGCGAAAATTTCTGGACGTTAGTTCGGGGAGTCGGCAAATAGAACAATGAGTTATGCCTAGAACCAGGTCTAGGGGTTCGAAAATTTAGTAAGTTTAAGATAGTGCCGCAATCAGTTATATTATGTATTATTAAAAAAAAAAAAAATTGCTGTGAAATAATTCTGCGAGTCTCCAGACTCGAGAGTGAGAATCTATTTAACAGTTCAGTCTGAGGAAAACCAATAGCGGGATAGACACCATCTTCCTTATGACTCAAAGTCTTTAAAAAACGCCTTTGAATTCTCTCTATACTCTATATATGTGTGTTATAATGGGGCGACCAAATAATTGACGTATATTCCAATTTGGATCGAACAAACGATTGATATAGTAGTTTCAGTGTGTTAATATCGCGAAAATCGCAAGAACATCGAATTATGAATCCTAGCGTGCTAAAACTTTTATTAGTGATGGTATTTATATGGCAAATAAATGAGAGTTTGGTGTCAAATGTTACACCTAGGTCGCGGAATGTTGATGGACGTGTAAGCACTGAATCTTCTATACGGTAATTAAATTCTACATATTGGTGTTTATTAGTAAAAGTTAGGACATTACACTTTCTTATACTCAACTGTAATTTGTTTACATTACACCATTCGTTAATTTTATCAAGGGCACTTTGTAATACCACAGAGTTACTCACATCATTTACTTTATTGTATAGCTTCATAACATCTGCGTATAAATGACAATTGACACTCAATTCCTCTGCAATGTCATTAATGAAAATGTTGAAGAATAATGGGCCCAGAACAGAGCCTTGGAGTACATCGGAGGTAGATACGAATTCCGCAGATCGTTGTCCACGGTATTCAACATGGTGATGTCTGTTTTCAAGATATGATTTGAAAAATAACAACAAATTTCTTGAGAAGCCAAATTTTTGAAATTTAGAACACAAAAAACTGTGATCTAGTCTGTCAAATGCTTTAGTAAAGTCTGTGTAAATTACGTCAACCTGTGAGTTAGTGTTGATAGCATTAGATATATATTGAGTTATACAAAAGAGATTAGTTGATGTAGATCGTCCCTTGAAGAAACCGTGCTGGTATTCAGTAATGCGATTCTTTGCATAAGAAAATGTTGGTTCATGTAATAGAATTTCGAATGCTTTTGAGAAATTGTTGATAATCGTTATAGGTCTGTAATTCTCAATATTATTTTTTTGGCCTTTTTTATATACAGGAATTATTTTAGAACATTTTGGTGCATCAGGAAATATATTAGATTCAATGGCTAAATTAAATAAAAATGTAAGAGGAGTTGTGAGCACGATAACACAATCATGTAGTATGAAGGCTGGAATTTTGCAGGGCCCATTGTGTATTTAGGCTTGATTTTTCTCAAGGAATTTAAAACTTCTTGTTCTGTAAACCGTTTCATTGTTAAAAAATCTGTTTCTGAGTTAACAGGAAGGTCCTCGATTGATAGATTAGAGGTAATATATGAACTACAAAAGTATTCAGCGAAACCATTAACCACTTCCTTGTTACCTACATAATGTTTATCTTCATAGATCATAGCTGTTGGCAAATTATTACTAGATTTCTTACTGTCGATAAACTGCCAGAACTTACTGAGATTGAGTTTAATATCACTTTCAATGTGGCGACAATATTTTTTATATTCAATATCAACCTGCTCTTTGATGTATGTTCTTAATAATTTAAACTCATCGAGTGCAAGAGGATCCTCACGGTTCTTGTAATCACACCACGCTCTATGTTTTAATTTAAGGCTTTTAATTATATGATTTATAATGATTTAAAGTCTTTAAAAAACACCTTTGAATTCTCTCTATGTTCTGTATATGCAGATTATACCGAGATAATTGAGGAATGTTCCAATTTGGATCGAACAAAAAATTGATGTAGTAATTTCAGTGTGTTATTGTCATTATAATCGCGAGAACACCGTATTATGAATCACAGTGTCCTAAACATTTCATTAATGGTGATGTTCATAAGACGATTAAATGATTGCTTGGTATCAACTGTTAATCGTAGTCGCGGAATGTTGATGGACTTGTAAATATTGAATCTTCTATACAATATTGAAAATATTTCTCATTCATTATAAAGGTTCGTAAGACATTGAAACCTCGTCAGTGTAAGTTTAAATCAGAATACTGTAAAAGGTTTTTTCTTAAGAACTTTTTTACAGAAATACTTTTTTTAGTTGAATAAAATATTGGCTTTAATCTCGAGCTTTCAATCTAACACCATTATTTGCCTAGTGACATTTTAAATTTATTTTGGACAATAAGAGGCCATTTTCTCGATTTAATAAAAATTGTTAAAAAAATCTGATAGTTAAAGGACAAGAAGAAAGTACTGTCGAATTGTATCTTGACGAAAGTGATTTTTAAATTGGTATATTACATACCAAAACGTAATAGCAATTATATTTACAATCGACTGTGCGAATCATTTTACTTATTCTCGTCATATACGAGCCATGAATACAGTTAAATAATTTCATTATACACACATGAGCATACATCGAGCCAAATGTGATTGTATTTATTGGGTAAACATCTGTCAACATACCTCCCATTTACCTCCAACCTGTCATTACCTTTTATCATGATAATTACGTGTCCTATTACCAGACATACACGAGCAATGGTATATCTCCACCATCACTCTTTATACCTAACTTATACCTATATTTACCAGACACGCCCGATCAAAGGGTTATGTGCTAAGGGTTAACAATTTAATTCTTTGTTCACTAACTTTGTTAGGTAGACATTTTCGTTCGTTTTATTCGTCCAATACCGTGCACAGCTGTAATATTTTTGGTGCATGATGGCACCTTGAAAGGGTTGTCAGATTGAAACATTCACGTGGTATACAGTGTGTCTCTCGTTTCAGGACGACACACAGGGCGTTGAATGATGGGGAAACGGGACAAAACATATGATTTTATGTGTCATGTATTAAGTGAGTGTTAGCTTACATTAAATGATACTTCTAAGCAGATTGACATTCATATGTACGGAATGATTAACGAAGATGGCATCTATATTAAACAGTAGATAGAAAGCACAGGTTAATGTTGATTATAAAAAATATTGCCATGGCATTTAAAGTAATATTAAAATCGATCCTAATAATGCCAATTTATCCAAGTAGGAAAACTAGCAATAATTTACCGACATATCTTATGAGGATAAACATTATGTAGGCATCAAAGAGGTTAATGGTTTTGCTAAATCTTCTTCATATATCACAACTAATCTTTCAATTGGGGACGATTCTGTAGACCTATAAACTTCAAATGTAATCTAGTTAGAGCTCTCGTTATAATACATTAGTGTACCAAAAATTGAGACTGGCTTCTAGTATATACACCAAATCTCAAGTTTGTGGACTCTAACTAAGTTATTTTATTTATTTATTTAATTTAATATGAACCTCAGTTTACTCGTAGTCTAAGCAGTATTTTTAAGAACATAAATATGACAGTTTTTTATTTATCGGGAAATAAATTGCAATAAGTTCTAGGCAACCCAAAGAATAAAACTGAATCAAACCAAAGATTCAGGAGTTACAAAATAAGTTGCGAACATTGTAATTTGAAGTATGTTGCACAAGCGAAACACACAATTATAACAAGATTTGAGGAACATATGACCCATCTCAAAAATGGAAGAACTGGAAAGTCTATTTTGAAAACGATCATGGAATAGATATCAGTAACAAATAATAAACAACCGAATGTTTTCAAAATTTGCCAAACGGAAAAATAGTATGAATAGTGACAAGTAATCTACTTTATTGGTTATTAGATCACAGTTGATTAAACCATGACAGAGTATTGGTTAAGTTTGTATAAATATACGTACAGTTTCAGTGGTACTTTAGTTTTAATCATCTCTCGATGATGCCAGCATGGTTGGCGAGTGGAATGTTAGTACTTGATTGTAGTCTTCAAGTGTTTTGGTGTTTGGTGGTTAACTATTTCAGAGGAGATGTAAATTACAACCAAACGAAATTATGTCTATAGCCGAGGAAATGAAAAATATTTCAAATGTCTTAAAGATAGGAAAGCGTAAGGTAGCATATACGTATACTTTGGAGCCTGATTTAAATCAACTGTTTTTTCAATTTTCTTAATAAAGTCAAGAAAATTAAATATGTGTATTATTAAATCTTCATAAATTCATAAAGAAATCGCATGCTCTGAGTCTTTTCTTAATTGAGTCTCAAATTGTTAAATGTAAACCATTATTTGACTTGTGAAACATTGTCGGCACTTTTTAGTATAAAATCATGCATGCCTGGACTTGTATCATTGGTTGTATCATCAGCAAATGTAACATAGGTGTTAGGGAACATGTTATGGAATAAGTCATTGACATATAATAAACAACAGGGGTCCCAAAACTTAGCCTTGGGGTATTACGCGTATAACTGACCGATAATCGGAAAAATATTTTTTATACATACGGATTGTTTTCTATGCGACCTAAAGAATGTTTGAGATAAACCTCTAACTCCATAACGGTTGATACTAGTTCGCCAATCTCAAGACCATTAACTACGGCGCCGACTACCTTAGAAACTGCTTGGGATGTGCTACATTTTCTTCTGAATCCAAACTGGCAACAGTTTAGGACGTTATTAGTTTCGAAAAAATGCACAAGCAGCATTTTTAATATCATTTCAAAAACCTTGGAGATAATGGGGATGATGGGTATGGGCCGGTAGTTCTCTTTTATCGAAATGTCCCCCTTTTTAAGAACCGGTATCACTTTCGCAATTTTAAAAGCGTTAGGATAATTTCCTTCACTTACCAAGCATTAAATAATAGTGTTAAAGGATGAATAATTATATCTCAGTTGATTTGATAATTTTACAATCTATGCCATATATGTCTGTACAGCGCGAATTTTTCAGTTTTTCCAGAGCCTCAATGACTTCGCTCTCTGTAATCCGATGAATAAACAAGGTTAAACTTGGAGCAGTCACACCGTTCATATAGTCAACTTCTCTTCTTTGAAACTGGATAAAGTAGTCATAATTTTTTCGGCTACAGTAGCAAAAAAATCATTAAAATCGATGGCTTCAATGCCATGGTTAGCTGTATTAGATTGTGGTTCATTATTATAAAAATTAACCAAGCGTCAACTATCACGAACCTTATTGTCAAATAATAATATACAATAAAAATTTGATCTGTTTCTTCCAAAGATTTTTCTAATTAACTGACAAGAGTTTCTTTCTCGGAATAATTCTCTGCGTTTAAAATGCTTAAATATATATTCTCAATAAGATCTTCTACGATCACGCGCTATAACTCTATTTGGAACTTTCCCAACTCGTGACGTACCTTTTGAAAACCATTATCATTCATAAATCGATAAAGATATCTGATAAGGCATAAAATGGTGATGTGCCGAAAAACCTACCCACAGCTCCTGTACTATTATTCGCTGCATGCTTTTTATATACATTAAATCCAAAAGTGATCTTCAAATACCAAATATATTTACCGACCATTATATTTCTACTTACACTTCTAACCATAACATAAATTCTTACACAGCCGAACATCTCATTATTAAACATGCAGATTACAGTAAATGAACAACTTTACAGCAGTCCTTAAATAATAAGTATTAAAAATATCTTACCATAATTACTTCAATTCATTACTCACACGGTGGTTTGTTCGTGGGATTTATTATTTAATTCATGATTAAAACACTAGTGTTTTTTAGATTTACAGAAATAATTCTTTATAATAATAATCTTTGCATCGGATAAGAAAAAGACGTCGAAAATGATCGATTATTTCAGCACTACCTGCACTGTACTTATTAATAGCTAAGAATATCTAACAGTTGTTATTCGATATTGATATTAATTGCACATTAATAAAACAAAAAAATGCATTATTTACTTCATCCGCAATTTTACAGTACTAGTAAGATCCTTTATAGAAAACACATTTAAAAAAATATGGGTCACGAAATATATACGTGTTTTGAGTCCGTGACACCTCATTCAAGTATTCTGAAGAGGACATTTGATATCTTCGTTAAAGACAATGATAAGAGCGAAGAGAGCAGAATGAAAACATTTCCAAACATATTCTAGAACAAAAAGTATGCATACCCGAAGGAATTCTTATTGTGTTTAGAAATGCCATAATGGTAGGCCAACGCCTGATATATTCAATGAAATGCGATATACAGAGTGGCTCATTAACATTCCGTCAAAAAAGCAATTATACAAATTATAGCTATGTTTAACATTAGCTGCAAAGTAGAACATGTTTTTTTTATAGATTCCAGTTTTGAGGAAAGCGTTTATTCAACCGTGAACGAAGGAGAATGGAGTTATGGATCGATGCCCCACCATGTTGAAAATTAAGCTCTTACCTGATTTCACGTGATAAACTTTCGATTGCGTCCCATCGCTTGGTATTAAAATCTGCAATACTCTCTGGGTATTTAAGGTGCCCTTAGTCGAAGCAGGATTTTTAAAACCTAGATATGCAGTTCACACATTTAGGCAATCAATTCTTATGGAAAATGACTCCCAGCTAAATCGGCAGAAATTGCAATATATTGTAGATAATATCTTCCTGATCAAAAGTTCTCATTGGCATAAGGTCGGAAAGTGGACTATTTTCCAGATATCGGGGGTGCTCATTTCTTATGGGAAGTGGCCCTTTTTGAAATCGCTGGAATCGATATATGTTGTTCCCATCGAGCTCCTGATAAAAAGTTCTGCTGAGCACAGAGACAGTTTTCTAGATATGGGGGGTGCAAAGGGGGTGTTCATTTCTTATGGGAAGTAGCTCCGGTGAAATTCGCTGGAGTCGATATATGTTATTCCTCTCGAGCTCCTGATAAAAAGCTGTCATGGGCACAAGTTCGAAAAAATGTACCGTTTTCCAGATATCGGGGGTGCAAAGTCGACTTTGCAACCCCAGATATCTGGAAAACTGTCAATTTTTGTATTGGTATTCGGAAATTACTTCTTCAGAGGCAACTTTTCCTAACAAATATTTGCCATAACTTCACAGCTGAGTAAATTTCGCATTTGCATTTTCTCTTCTCTTACATGCTAATTTTCTTGCATACAAATATGCACCTCGAAGAGTTGTACAAAATGCGAAAATTTAAAATTGTTCATATTAAAAACTTATTCTGTAAATTCCACTGACATTATTTTTATAAGTGATCATATGGAAATTGTTTAATTTTAATCACCCCCCCCCCCAGACAATGCCGATATGGTGGGCGAAATATGTGTGGAATGAAGTGCAGTGGGCATTGTTGTCTACAATAATTATTTAGTAAGTACTGCTTGGTTCACTATTTTATTAAATATTTTTAAAACCAAAAACGGCACATCGTTAATAATCCAGTCAGTAGGGCAAAGAAAAAGCCCTTTCCTTACGGAACGTGGGACAAAAACTTGAAAAAATTTTGTTCTTTAGGTCAAAATCTGATAAAAAATTCAATATATAAACTTTGGAGAGAGGAGACGCGAACCGCATTCTTGGATGAAAGGTACAGGAATTTTTTTTCAAAATAATTCCCCAACGGTTGATTCAAGGATAAAAATGTCTATGACAGAGTTTAAAGAAGACAAATCTCCTTACATTTTTTTTTTTTTAGTCTAATATGTAACGTGTTACAGCGGCGAAAATATAACAATTTCTTCGACAAATCATCCCTATTTTTGTAAATTGTCAAAATTATTTCTGAGTGTTTATTACCTAATTATGATAATTTTGCCAATTCAAAGTAAACTAATTTCCACACCACCATGGTCTAGAGTGCTGCTTGTATTCAGTAATCTATGCGATTCTTACTTTTTTCCATTATTTGACGGTGCATGATGCATTCCAATAAGGTCTGGTTTCTCTTCATCGGTTATGTTAAAAAAACAATGCAGTTCCAGATATCCTTATAATATATAACTACGTGTACAAAATTCCAAGTTTTTTTAATTCGTTCCAGAAAAAACGTGCGCACAAAAAAAGTTACAGACAGACAGACAGACAGACAGACAGACAGACAGACAGACATGCAGACAGAAAATGTTTTCGCTTCGTTTAAATTTCAAATCTCGACGTTTCATGACAATTTAAGCCTATTTCTACAATAAAAATTTTTTATTTTTTTTTTTTTTTCGATTACTGTACTTCCACTCCACTACGTGGACGTGGGAGTAGAAAATGGTAACTGTTGAAAATGGAAATAACTCACTAAATAGACCTGTTTCGTCCTGTTGTAAATATGTAAATATTTGGTTTTTTGTTTAACTGGCATTAGTAATGTTAATTTAATTTTTGTTCTTTTCGTTGATGATAAATAGTAGTGAGATTGGTATACCTGCCAAACAGGGCCGACAGCGCCCGGAGTTAAACCGAATCGATCAGCGAATCAATCATATATTGACAGTGATCGCGGCACGTTGCCTATAAGTATAATAACTTAAACTTCGATTATTTTCAAATTAAATAATTGCTACTAATTATTACAACTATCAGTGTAGTGTACATAAATCTTCGGCAATTCAAGCAATTGGTTGGAGAGTGAAGAAGGAGCTGTCTTCCTGCCCCAGCGAGCCATTCCTCCGAGGATTACGGTAAGGCACCTTTCTCACTACAGTCGCTTGTATATTTCAAAAACTAAGTTGAAATCATACAAGACCAGTACCTTTAAAAATTTTAATTGTAGTTATTTATAGCCCGAAATCATGTGTTTGAAGTCTATAATAAAAACAAAAAATTACCCAATGTTTTTACGATCCACCCTGTATACGCAAGGAAACCCCAGCCCGCATCCTTTTACCGGCGCATTCGCCACTACTCACAATCAACCACGGGCAAATCGGGTTCGTTAACAAGAGACGGTTTGTTTAACCCATACCTAATTCCTACTCTAACAATATACCGACCACAATAATATACCGTTTCGTTGCGATATTAATTATAAATTTCGCTATTTAAGAACCTCGGCAGACCGTCTCTTTGGCAATTATAAAGGAAAAACATGAGCCTTTTAAAAATATTGAAAAAACCGAGCGCGCTTCCATTAGCAATTATGCTCCTCGTTACAAATAAAGTGAAATCGTAGCAGGGCTTCCCTTCGACTGGAAATGGGGGGAAGCTGAATAATAATTCTTCCGATCCCCATATTTTGGAGTTATAACTGCGTTGCACGGCCGGAGAATCGTCGCAAGCTCATTATCAACATCCCCTCTCGCCACATCCACAGTTATCCAGGAAACCAGACCCTACTCTATTCTCCAAGCGGCCATATTGGCTTCAGTTCCTTGCCTTTTATAAAATATTTATCATAATTGATACAAAGAAATGACGTAGAACTAGCTCACTCCGTGTCGAGTTGCAAGCAAAACGATCATTGTTCACTAAAGATTACTTCGAATTATACGGAGTTACAAAGTCAACTTTCTATGTAGGTGTCAGTGATTAATTAGATACAGCGATACATACAGTGTAACTCAAAATGTACGTTTTATTATTACTTTTCACAAAATATTAACGATATTTTTTTCGGAACTAGATGAAAGTGTGCTGCTATATTTCAGAATGTTTTTTCATTTAGTAAAGTGTTAATTTTCCACAAAGTGACACTTTTCTGCATAGAAACACTTTCAAACATAGAAAAAAAAAAATTAGGATTGAAGTGAAACTTCTATTCGAAAATTCTACAATAAGTTGTAAGAGTAAAATATTATCAAAATGAATCAAACGTTTTATATTCAATGAAAATAACTTTTATACTGTTTGTTCCTGTTTCGTCAGAATTTAAAAATGACACGATAGGTTTGTGATACGTAAAATATGATATAAAAACTCTAGACTGAAGTTGGTCTAGGTATCTTGAAAATACTGCATCAATTGTAGTTCTTGACCCCGTTGTTGCTCCATTAGAGTTATTATTTATTTGTAATCTTAATTCTGCCTTTTTATTTTCACGTTACCTTCTCAGTCGAAGTGACTTTGAAGTTAAAATATGAATCACCTCATTAGACGACTCATATTCTAATTCGACGTTTCTCGTATAATGTTCATGCACACACACAAATGTCACTCTACGTCTACGCATGATGCATAATACAAATTAACAAATCATGGTACCGGTACCCTCACTACACTTACAATATCCCCCCACTTCAGGCATTTCAGATTTTATGACGCTGTCAAACGGGTTCACCCCCACTATAGAAATTTCACTAAGAAAAAAATGTATACAGGGAGAGTATAAAATAGGGGGGGGGGGACAAACTTCGGGGGCCGATTCTACAGGTAAAAGTTTAAAAAATTTCCTATTCGTATAGATTCGCTTTGTAAAGGTTTTAAGATCCTTCGAAGCCCCTAAAACCCGGTTTACATTTAATATGTTAGGAAGTTTTTGTGATACAGGGATAAGACTTGGTACACGATTTAGAAGTAATAATTTTGGCAAAAAAGACTTTCAATCATAAGCGCGCAGAATCAGAGGAACGCTACCCTAATTTTAAAAAGAAATAATCCAATTTCTTAGTTAAAATTAAATGAAAAAAGTAGCCTCTATTAAATGTTGTAGAGCCAACCGTTTCCAAAATGAACAGCTCTAAATGCAACACTGCACGATGTGGAACTGACATTGAGTAGCGAAATTGACTAGTACAACAAAACTTTTGCTATTGATAGCTAGTCTGAAACGATAATAAAACTTACAAAGATCATGCGGCATGAAGAATATAACTGATACAAATAGTTTCTCGTCTTCTTAAGATTGGTATGGTATGTTTTAGTTACCTAAGTTTGCTGTATAGCATGATCCACAGCCTCACGTCGTCTGTCCCGCTTCTGTTAGGCGCACGGCACACAGATCTTTGATGACAGTCCAACGTATTAGAAGTCGTCCTATTCGCTTCAAGACATCTGAATTTTCCTGGACCATCATCCTTTACACATTGTATTCCCTCCAGTTAAAGTGACCAATAAATTAGAGAATTCAGAAAAATACGATGGTGAAGTCGCTTTGGATAATGTATTTCTAGCTGCTGGTGCAATGGGCTGATCGGGGAAATAGTAGCAAACATCTCCGAACCCACATCTCAAAAGCATCAATTTGTTTGCCTTCAGGTCCATGTCTCAAAGGCGTAGAGAAAGATAAAAAAATTGAATGTTAGCAAATTCGACCTTCATGCACTTCGTCTCCAGTATTGTCCACGAGGGGTCCAAGGCACTACCAGCTTAATAACTTTCAGTCACCATCATAGGTGTATGAGCTCATCTTCACTTGCTGCAACTAACGATGTCATCTGCAAATCCCGAGTTACACATCTTAATTATACCCATAACTAGAATACGATAGAGTTGGAGTTAATGTTACCATCTTTTACCAAAGCAGAGTCTCCTTCCTACAGTCAATCAATATTAAAGATTATATGTCTGGCTGTTCCCATGGCTAATAAAATAGTCCATAATTTCGCCCATTTCATCGCTGTTGATAGTTTGGAATAAAATAGCGAAAATTTAGGCTATAATGAGAAGTTGATCCATCGCTGGTGCATCGTTTGTCTCACAAAGAAGTACCTCTTCTCACCTTTTTTATTTCCAATTCTTTGGTTTGGGCTAAGCCCATTCAGCCGCGATTAGTTTATTATTATTGTGCCTAACCTAACACAAAACCAAAACACCAGGCAGTACTTAGACAACGAGGGAGAATAGACAGGGACACACACTTCACGCCAAGGTGCCGTTCAAGGCTTTTTCTTACAACAAGGTAGGCAACAGTACACAGATTAACCTACAAAGGATTTGTAACATGAGAAAACTGCAGCTAAACTAAATAGAATAAACTAATTAAATTTTACGTTTATTGGTTGCACGTGCGTTGTGGTGACCCTGAACAATCCAGTGGTTTATATCATCCAGGTATGCATTGCAATCACAAAAGGGTGTCTCTGATAATTTCATTTTATATAGGTGATAGTTGACAGCTCTATGTCCAAACATACATCTCACATATTTAATATTAACATTTCTGTTTGGATGACTTCTGCAGACCAAAGGGGAACTAGGTAGCTTGCTGTTGATTTTGCAATATGTATAGTTGTTTCTGTTACATACTTTGGTCCACTCTTGTTCCCACAAGTTTTTCATTTCTTTTACCACTGGTAAACCATCAATACTTGCAGCCTTCGCTAATTTCTTTAATGCTATATTGCCTCTTATATCACAGTGTCCTTTGACCCATATAAATGTAACATTTTTATTAAAGAATTTTAACTTGGCTTGCTTCTCCATAATTTCTACTATAATTGAATATGAGCGCACATGTTTTGTTTAATTTAAATCTAAACTCGTCTTGGGTGTTTTGAATGTACATAGCACAACCAACACCACTGCAGAATTTGGAACCATCAGTGAAAATTGAACAAGGGGTGTTTCCAGTTGCATCACTATATTTCGATATAATCGCCATAGATTGGGAAAAGTAAATATTATACATAGAATTAAAGGACAAATTGGACATTTTAGTGCTAGAATCATATTCATTCACCTTAAACAAAAGCATCTGCAAATTATTTTGCTTCTTCTAACCTTACATGATCAATCCGCCGGGCAATCTTCAAACAATAAGCTCCGAGTGCGGTAAGAATATAAGACTTGCTAATGCTCCAGTTTTCTCCATCTTTCATGACCTCTCTGAAATATGAACTGTTCCGGAGACAGATGGCATATTGATGCTTTCAAGATGTGGGCCTAGGGCCATTTGCTATGATATTCCTAGAGTCCATTGCAACAACATCAACAATTAGTTATTTTAATAGTTAAAGATATCTTCTCTTTTGCATCCGCTTCATCCGAAAATGACAGATTAGATAGAAGAAAGGACAGATTAGATAGAAGAAAGGAAGTATCTTTGCTCAATAATTATCGGCAGTATGCTTTGCGGTAGATTGACTAGTTTAAGATTTCGTAGTCTTGGGATATGGTAGGGGCAAAACATTCGTCCGTGTAAGAGTACCAAACAGTCATCTCTGCAACATATTCGACAGCTCCTATTGTGGTTCCAGTATTAGTGGCAAAAAAAAGTTCTCTATCTTTAGTGTGGGTGTCCTAACAACTTCGTTTCTTCTTCTATTCGTCAATTTTGACTAGGAAGTTACTATTTCTCAAAGTCGACGATGAATTCCAGAAAATATTTTATGATTTGGGACACGACCTTTGTAACATCGGTTCAGTTCACGACTGTTTCCATCACCGCGACCGTTTAGTCGACCAAACGTCGCTGAAGAGAAAATAATTTGTCGAATAAAATATAAATTTTTATTGTGTCCTCTAGTTATTTCCTAGTAAATTCGATTCCTCAGTCCGTCATTTTCCCAAAACTCATGCACCAAGTAGACTTTATAAGGGTGGTATTTTGCTGCTCGAAGTATTTTGATGTAGATCCTGTTGCCAAATCGTAATATTTTGGGAATTCTCGTGGTCCCAGGAGAATTTCTTTTAGCTTCTTTAAGTAAGTCCCCAGCGTGGACAAACTCTAAATCTACTCTTATTTTACTTGCAGCAGATTGGTAAATTTCACTCTGGTCTGGATGATTATATATCCTTCTTAAGTTCGAATTCTATCTTCGACACCAATAATCATAAGTACTTTTACTTTACCATTTCTAAGCTTTCAAGGAAATTGAAAAATGTATAAAAATGGGATGCAACCTGATCAATTATAAGGTCATAGTGCGACATTACGCCCATGAGGCCCAAAATCAACTTAGGGTCTACATAACCAACTTGTTCTTTGTAATATAAGATTAGTTTATTGAAGTATGGGCATCTTTTTGTACTACAAACTGATCGATGTTAGACCTACTAAGGCAAGGAAATTACACGAATGTTTTAAGTTCAAAGCGCAAAATAGTTCTTTCTCCAGAAATAAGTACTTTAACTACGGAGTTCTGTTTATGATTGAGTTGGTTTAGCAGATCGGAGAAAGAATGAAATGTGAAGCAAAGAATCGTCACACTAAGATCACCAGTATTTTGTTTGAAATAAAGAGTTAATGTGGTTTCAGCAGAGTTGGGTGTAGGTGGAAAGTCACCGTCTGAGTTCATGGTCGATCGGACTATTTCTTAAAAACAGTTCTTTAATGGTCTAATTCAGTTAAGAAAATCTTTCATTCAGTTTCATTGCAAAAATATAAAACATTCTATATTACAAGGAACTAGTTGGGTTATGTAAAGCCTAAGCTGACTTGGGTCTCACGGCCTTATGTTATACTATGAACCTTGAACAAATCCGGTTCCTAAATGAAAAAAATTGAGCAGGACTTATTTTGCTGTCATCTGATACACGAATGAATTTTGCAATTGTATATGGCACAATCAAACGTTATAGTCTAGATGCCCACCTACATAAATGCAATTTATACATATCCTCTTATAACTTTTTGTATGGCTTAACTGCGCCTAGTCTACCACTTTTTCCTCTGCGAAAATTTTCGTAAACGCGGCATTCCTCCTCCCCCTCCAAACTGACGAAAAATATATTTTGTCATTCAAAAATTGGATTCTACATATTTTTATTAAGTAATCTTGAAAAAATCAGCTGGTTAGCAATACAATTTTTAATGTTTTTAAAGTTTGTAAAGTCAGCATGTTTAAACTTTAAAAACTTTAAAAAATGTATTGGTAACCAGCTGATTTTTTCAAGATTGCTTAACATAAATATATAGAATCGAATTTTTGAATTGTCCGACAAAATGTATTTTCCATTGTCCAGTCCGACGCGTAGGGGGAAAGCCGCGTTTACAAAAATTTTCGCGAGAAAAAAAGTGGTAAATTGGGTGCAATTAAACCATACAAGAAGTTATAAGAGGATATGCATACATTGCATTTATGTAGGCGGGCACCTAGACTATTATTCGACAACGCCCGACTACAAATTCTATTCGCTCACAGTACAGATTTACTAAGACAATTGTGTGTTTCTTGTGGTGTGTGTGTTTGTGTAGGGGCACCGAAAATTGATATAAAATTAAATGTGTAGCTTGTATCGAGTAGGCCTGATACGTCTCTTAGGAAAACTATTAGTCTTATGAAAACAAACGAACGGAAGTACGTTGAAACTTAATATCGACCAAAACCAATCCTGGCGCCATGGCCAATATGTTGGTAATTGTGGCTGTCATAACATTGCTAATGAGGGTCTGTCACTCTGTCGACTTTCAACACAACCAGCGCGGCGCAGCGGCTAATTACGTCGCACTTCTTAAATCGAATCATATGAAATCCGCTTCAAGTATTGTAAAAGAAAGTCGGCCTTGTTTCATCTGCGACCAACAAATAAGAGAAGAAAATAATGCAGAAAGCTTTGAAAATGGAATATTTTCCATGTGGTTTGTCATTTTTAACGACCGTTTACCACCTTTGGAAAGCGGCGTTCAAAGGAAATAATTAGCGTATAAAAATGAATTAGGAAAATGTCTCTCTACGGCATACGATATAATATAATTAGAGCGCGGGTCTACGAATGATTAGGTTTTTTCTCTTACCCCGACATACAATAGATTAAGAAAAATTCATAAAATCATTGGTGGAAACATTATAAAATTGTCACAATAATTTTTTATTAATCTTTTATCGCTAGTCGACACAAACTTATTTATCAGTTCTTTGACGGATTTTTTTTTTCAGAACTTCCATGTGATCTTATTTACATAAAATGCTTTACATATTCGTATAAAATTTTAAGTCGTATACGAAATGAAGCAAAAATGGTAAAACTATAAGTAATAAATTACCGCAATAACACTACTATTAATTTATCTCCAGATGATGCCCATATGGTTGACGAAACGAGCGTTGATTATAATTTCGATTGTGGTGTTCAATACAGCTGCGGAAACTACTTCATCTACAGTACACAAATATAATATACCGCGTGATAACGAATCATGGTAACCTGCTATGATTTCCACAATTATCGAGACACCAAAATGAAATTTGCAATAGGTACGCTCAAAATAATTATTTTTGTCCTGCCTTGACTTATCTCCGTATGATAGAACTATTTTGGTGACTTACTATAGGACCCCCAGATTTTTATCCGTACAAAAACTGACAAAACGGAACACGTATGGAATGGGGTATTTTCCCATATTTTTTAATTTGAAAATTGAAAACTAGAAATAAAAATAAGGAATACGTGTTTTTCTTTCTTCTTTACTTTTTTATTTAAGCCGGAAAAAAATTAGTTAAACTTTCATGACGTCATTAAGCGATAATTCAAATAGAGCGCAAAATGTACTTATTTCTAGGGAGTTTCAAGTTGGTGATTTGTGATTTGACATTTCATGTAACTATAACCTTATTTTTTGTTTGTTTCATAAACAGATGTTCAGTTTTGTGTAACACCTAATATCGACCTGTGAATGAGTATAAAATTTCATTAAAAACGACGTTTAGTTTGGTTTTTTAAATACCTAATTGTTAGTGTGTAAGTTTGGTTAAAAAACCATTATAAGTATTTACAAAAAAATAGCAAATAGCTAAACAAACAAAATATTGAAAATTAATGAGTCACACCGCTGTCATCAGATTAACAGTGTGGTGTCAGTGTTGCCAATAGTTTTTTGGTGATTTACCTAGTTTTCGCTTAGTGACGTCATTATGAAAAATTGAAATTTCTAATTAAAATTATAATTTTATAGTTTTATATAACATATTTTTTTCTGTGCCAAAAATACTTAAAAAATATGCATTTTTCAAATATAAGCATTTCCACTTTCATCTCAGATTAATGAAAATACCCTATTGCCTCGGTGTCTGTCCATTCGTGTTCCGATCTGTCATTTTTTTCTCACTGACTGCTTGGCGTAGAAAATTGAAATTTGGCACAGTTGTAAGAGGTTGTGGCCCAATTACTGGCGTGAAGTACAAAAGTAGAATTTTGATTTTGGGGTTAGTTTCGGGGAGTGAAATGGGAAGTAAAAAATTTATTTTCAAGGTTATCGTGTAGGATGTCAAATTGAAGCTTGTTAAAACACTAATTTATAAATATATGAGTGACTTTTTCATGTAATTTTGGAACATTTTTTGATACAAATGTATCGATCAGAAAAATCTAAAAAAATTGTGAACATTAGGAATAAGGTGTAGTAGAAATTATCAACATTGCAATACCTTAGATAATTGTTTTGGAACACAAACAAGTTTGCTTCAGAATCAAACATATTCATTTATATAATGTTATTAACAGATACAATTCTATCAGCATAATATGTATAAATCTATTCGATCTGCATTTAAAAACACTAATTGCGCTATTCCACTTGGTCGAAATTTTTTTTTTAAAGTAATTTTGTTTTTCTATGCAGAATACCATGTTTGGGTTAGATTCATTCTGAATTGATTCACGGCTCAAACAATTAAATTGAGTTAAAAACATATAATAAAAATCGGTGAAGGTATTTACACAGAACTTCCCTCTTTATTTATACAGGGCAGTCACTCTAAAAAATTATTAATTACGAAATCACACATGAATAGTAATTGGAAGGTATTATTACAAAGAAAACCTGATGACTTTTGGTCAAAAACATATACAGAGTGGTGATCCGGCAACAAAAATTCAATATTACATAAAAGGTGTCAAATGTGGAAGGCATTGCGTAAATACCTTTACAAAGAGTGACCGCAAGAAAGGCCTAAAATTCGCTCGTTTTTGCATAGTGGACAGGGGGCCAAGGGAAAGAGCAAAATAAATCCCATAGGGCTCAAATTAAACTTTGAGAAATTTTCAAAAGATAAAACAACTGCTATTACTCAGATTTTATATTGTATGAATTTTTTACGGATTATATATTATTCTGCAGCGTATTTTGGAAGAATTTAAGAAATAGTCCTACAACCCTCCAACACATTGTAATAATTAAAATACTAACACCAGAAAACGAAAAAATTCATAGGTCCTAACCACATGATACAATCGTCATGGAATTTTCACTAAAATACAATTTTTTTTTATGAAAAGTAGAAAATTTAAATCTGATCAAAAAAATATCCCATCTTTCTATTGGTGAAAACATTTTCAAAAAGTTTTGAAATTATTTTTTTCTGAAATAGGTTTGGAATGTCACGAAACGTGGAAATTTGAAATATGAGCAAAAAAAAAATTTCCACCATTTATTGGCATAGTGTAATTTTTCATCTATTCTATAGTAAGTAGTGACACCTAGATACATTTTTTTAAAATATTTCAAGAAAATTTTTAAATTTGTTTCAATTAGTTTAGATTCCCATGGAAACGTGGAAATTTTAAATTTGAACAAAGAAAAAAAATTTCCATCTATTTTAGCGGTAAAAAATTTTTCAAAAATGTTGCTGAAAGAAATTTTCTATTTTTTTTTTTGAAATAAGTTTAACGTGTTATGAAACGTGGAAATTTTAAATTTGAGCAAAAACAAAATTCTATTCCCTTTAGACGGTCCACCCTGTATATTTTCCAGTGAAAGTTTAACCATTTCTTCGCTGACAGTAGCGTCAACTACCTGCCAAATTTGACTGCTATCCGTCAAGTAGTTTTTTAGTTAATGCACCAACAGACAGACAGACTGACGAAATTGAAAAACCGAAAGTATTTCCCTGTGGGATACCATAATCGTAAACTACTACCAGAAAATAGTACCTTTTAAAATCATATATTGACCACTTATTTTGATGTAATACCACCACAGCGCAAGTACAAATAAATTGTCAAAAAATAATCGGGGTACATTTTTTAATTATTATCAAAGAAGCCATAGAAAAAAACTAATTGAAAAGCATATTGTACGACCTACAATGATACGTTAATTTTCAAATAAAATAGCAGTAAATCAAACTTAAAAAATGTCGACCAATTGATCTTAAATAAGCTTTGCTCTACTAACTGTCTCGATAATTACCTTATTTAACGTTCTCTAGTTACTACTCGCTAGTTAAGATAAAAAATCCAGAGGCGTCAAGTCTGGCGATCTTGGAGGCTCCTGGTTAGGACCGTGAGTTACTATCGACCACTTTCCAAATCTGTCATGTAAATAATTTGATACAATTCAGGCATTTGTTGTGGTGCCACATTCTGTTAGAAGAAAATGTTGATTGAATGGCAGATTCTGTAGAAAATTTGCAACCTGTTTTGTAAAAAATCGAAAAAGTGGGGATTTTCACCATTGAATAAACCTAAAGTCGTGAAATTGTTGTTTTCTATCTGTTGGTAAAGCGACCAGTTTGCATAATTTAATTTTCTTTTGTGGTCATTGTCATCCAGATGTTGGTGAAGTTGGTCTTTTCTATTTTCTTCCAAATCTTCCAATTTTGACTGGTGAAGGAGTTGAATACAATACGATGTGTTCCAGAACATTATTTCCCATTTCTACCATTCAACGTTGAAAGTTACATTTTTCATTTGTTTTTTCATGGATAGTAAAAAAAAGTACTGGGCCCTCTTCTTTAACAATTGTTTTTATTTTAAGTTGAGTTATGTTGAAACTAGATCAAGAGACCCTATATTAATGGATTTCTGTTGTACTATTTTCTGATGTACTATTTAATGGTATGTTTACCGTTTGTATTATTTTTTAAGAAAATGGTCAAGATTTGTAAATAATTATCAACAACCTTGGCCTACCAAGATCTCATTTTAGTTTTTTCTCTCACTTAATTTATTTTCTTGAGTTTTATATTCATTAGAACCATACTATACTAATCATAGCACTCTATATTAGAAAATAATACTGCTTCTAAAAAAATCGACTGGACTTTATAAGCTCCCAAATTCTCTAATGATTTCAAAATTATATGCTTTACATATGTTATCCGTGACAAAATGTCATTTCGATATCTCGATTGTGAGATCGCTAACAATCGCTATCAGAAAAATTAATATATTGACTAGGATTTAAGAAAAAATATTTTCAAAATGTACCTTGAAAGTACATATGTGTCCATTACACTTATTTATTTATTCAGATCTAGCAATAGCTGGAATCTGGAGGATAGATTGCTTCATATTCGATTTAAAATCGATATTCATTAATAAATCCAACAATATATATTTAAATATTGTCTAAATGTGATTTGTGGCATTATCTTAATTTTTTTTCCAATTTTTTGAGACTTCCTGCCACATGTATTTATTTCTTTTTAAGCGGTGCTCGGGGAATCTACAAAATATCACAATTAACCAGTATGTTACTGGTAAATAACCTCTACTAAAAGTTGCAGGCGTAGAGGTTAATTACCAGTAACATACTGGTTAATTGTGATATTTTGTAGATTCCCCGAGCACCGCTTAAAAAGAAAAAAATACATGTGGCAGGAAGTCTCAAAGAATTGGAAAAAAAATGTTTATTTAATTATTAAAACTGTGTTAAATTAAGTATCTATGCTGTTTCCTATACCAACCACCAGCTAATGTGCTAACAATATTAACACATCAGAAATGTACGTTATTATTTTTCTAGGCAAAAAGATAAATCATATTTTGAGTGCAATATAGAGTATCGCACTCCTGAAATAATACGAAAGCTTCTATAAGGTATGATGAGGTCCACTTTGAGGTCTAATCTACAAACATTGCAATTCGTAAGTTTAAAACATTGAGAGAATAACTCAATAGCTTATATATTTTCAGATATAAATGATGTATCTTAGAGAAAAGTTTTTAACAATTTCTGTTCTGTAACTTTGCTACAATTATTCTTCGTGTTCCTAGGTTTCCATAAGGCCTTAATGATATTAAATTGTCATTGATTACGTCAAATAATGACCCTAAAGCCACATCCAGTATTATTCTGCGAAAAATAATTTTAGGAGTGGCTCCATATGTAAAACTTATAAAAAACATTTCTCTCGTACATAGACGTGTGTCATATCATTGCTAAAAAAGTTTTAGGGTAGAGTTCACTCTATTTTTGTCTAAAAATTTTGAAATATGAACTCGTGGTGAAGGAGAATATGTAAAGTTTATCTGGTTTTCCAAAATAAACTCAGAAATTTTAAAAGAGAACCTACACCATCCTGCCTTTGAATTTACAATACATACATTTAATGAAAATTATTTACACAAAAGGTTTTTAGCATACTTTACTTTTTGTAAAGCCAGCCAGTCAGCAACAAATAACTAATTCCAAAAAACAACTTAAATAACAAACCGTAAACGTATGAACAGTAATACGTATGTTCGTGCCAATGTATAGTCCAAGAAGTATTAGATGTCCTACATATTTTAGAGTTAGAACAATTAAAACTATAAAAGATAAAAGTAAGATTCACAAAAGAAGGAAACAATGCAACAATATGTATAATATATTATGATGTTTCCTCTTAAGTGCAATATCTACAGAATTAGTTAAAAAAAGATTATGATAACTGTATTAAAAATGTTGAATCTGATATAATTAGAGTAATAAAAGCATGCTTTGGAAGTTCACTTCAAATAAGAAGAAATGTGACAATAAACTTCCAATTAGTATACTTTACGTTGATATGGCTATTACTTGGAAATCTGTTTGTGGCATATTTTCTGATTCTGATCTAAAAATTAAAAAACGATGAAAGAAAATAATAATATTTAGAATATAACTGATAATAGTCTCAATGAGGACACCTAATATTGAATAGAAAAATATACAGCGCAACGCGGTCACCCAAAACAAAATTAGAGGATGTACAGTAGACTGCACACAACTGAACAAAATTATCGAATTTTCTGGATGCTCTTTACTGAAATGTTTCCATTTTGAGTAATTAGAAGATCCTGAAATCTTCAGCCAAAAATATTAAATTTTATACATCGCCTTTGACCTTCAAAAATATTTTCTTGATGCTGCCGTTCAATAAATTTTTGCAAGGCCCGGTCGCATGTAATATTGGTAACTGAATACTATGATGCTGGTTTGAAACTCTAGAAACGATATATTTTTTGTTTAGAGCCAAAAAAATGACAAAAACCCTTTAAATATAGAAATTTAGCTTTTCTAGCGCTCATATCTTGGAGGACAATTTTTTTTACTGCTCCAGAAAGTTCATAATTGTATTCTATTTCCCTACGAATAAAATCAGATCTCTCGCAACATTTCATACATCGTACTAGTCGAACTATTGGTCGAAAACCAAAACGTGAAGCATTTTTTGTTTCATTCGGTCTTCTCAAATCAGCCATAACTTTTCACGGTTAATTTTAATCAGTTTTAAACTTGGTCGGCATGTTCCTCAACGATAGACGAATATGCTAGATCAGAATCAGACAAGAAAGACCAAGGCACATGAAACTTTGAATTTCTTTCAATTTTCTTCTACATTTTTTTTGCCTTTGAAATTAATTCGAGTTGACCCTGAAAAGTAATGGCTAATTCAAGGAGCACGTATAAAAAAAGAACATCGGGAAAAACAGAAAAATATCATCAATCAATCATATTAGACTCTGAGGGAATATTGCGTAGAACAAAAGTTGTTCTTTACAATTGTGTTGGGTCTAAATCTAAACTGCAGTTGAAAATGTATGGATTCTTTTCCTATACTTTAATACAGTTTCTGCATAATATCAATGAATTATGTTGTGTTCATGCGATTTGCAATAGTTGGCCTTTGTTATGAGTAAGGTACGAAATAAATAATTAGTGTTCCAGTTGTTTCTGACGTCATTAGATACCACGGTTCGGAATAAACAAAAAAAATCACAAGAACGACTTTCTTGCTAGGTGTATTTTTTGCTATGTATTACGTGAAGCCTTAGAACGGATATGAATCTGAAGCATTTGAATAGACTCTATCAAACTCGTCCATAAACAATGCCCGGTCAAAGTGTTAGTCGTGATACGCCAAATTGTTTTGTGATTTTTTTGCCAAAACGCTTTAGGTTTGCCGTCAAAATTGAGTAGCTATTCTGATAACAATTTTTCTGAACTTTCCGAATCCGATCATACTTTTTCAGAAATGCTATAGAAAAATGAACTTTTTTTTTGTCAAAAACGAGGAGTGTAGATTTTTTTCGCGTTCGGCCCTGGATTCTTCAAAAACATGTGGGCCATTCTGACAAGTCCCAGTCGAGGAATGTTACTGGCCAATTTCATTCGATTACATCAAATCGTTGCATAAAATCAGTATCTTCTTAATCAGTGGCCAAAAAAGATTTTCCCTTGTTTAGTCCAGTCAACGAAGCCCGAAAAGGCCAAATAGAGGAAATAATTCTTGTCACGAAACGTGAAAATTTTAAATTTCTTTAAATTCTAAACCAGAATGTCACGAAACGTTGAGATTTTAAATTTGATTGAAGAAAAAATTCTGTCTGTCTGTCAGTTTTTTTTTTGTGGGAACGTTTTCTCTGGAACTGGATTGGATATTTGGAATTTATACGGTGTAGGGTTAGGGGGTAATTAGGGGAAAATAGGAGAAAATAAATAAAGCAAGCTGGTAAGAGTACAGAAATTTGGGATTTGGTGTATATACTAGAACCCAAGGAATCAGATTTTTTTATAATATTTTCCATCCCTCCCGCCATCCTCACTCTATTATTAAAGGGGTTGATAAAATAAAATTGAGATATTCAATTGAAATTTGGTACACGTATGTATTATAACGGCATCTGGAACTAGATTATACTTTGAGACGATTTCGTTGAAGGGTTGGGGGGTTAAATAGAGGTAAATAAGGAAAAATAGGTAAAGCAAGCTGGTAAGAAATTTGGGATTTGTTTATACACTAGAAGCGAAAGCCTCACATTTCTTTCTAATATTTTTCAACCCCCTTTCGCCACCACCACTTCATTATTATAAAAGAGGGTGTATGTATTGTAATGACATCTGATTGAGATGATTCGAAGGGGTGGGAGGTTGTGCATATGGGAAAATAAGTAGAGCAAGCTAATAAGAGTCCAGAAACTTCATTTTTGTGACATCTGCCCCAAATGCTATTAAAATTATATCACCAATAATTTTCACATACTAGAGCGCAAATATTATCAAGATGTTTCCTTTAAAATGATTAGAAGGAAAATCTGGATGTGGAAGTACTGATTCCTTAGGTAGCAACAAATATGTTGGTATATACCGGCCTAGATAAAACCCATTTTGTTTAGAACTTATATTATGATCTTTTAATTTACTTGTTAAATAATTATTCACAAGCGATTCGAATATCTTTGTGTGTTTGTTTTAAATGCTAAATATGATGTTTAAATGTGTCGAAGGAATTTTCAATTACCCTGTATAAATTTTAACCTGATGCAAAATAAAAATACAAATACAAACAATACATTGGCAAAATCCAAAACGTATAATATAATAAGTGTAGTTTTTAGACCAGATAAAACTAAGATTGAATGAGAGAAACAGCTATATAAATTATAAAACTAAGTAATAGTTCTTTTAATTCTATAAATAACAGACAATTTGTCTTCTTCTTCCGCTTTAGAATATTGCGTTACAGTGGGTGTCGGGTTTTATTTCGAAAACCGATTTATTAGTCCAAGTGGAGTATCGAGCGGGAGCGAGTAAGCCGAAAATAGTAAAATAGTTGGTTATTGGCCACTCTGGCTTCGGTGGCGGTAAAGCAAACAACGATCAAGATTAGCAATAAGAATTTTGCTATCGATCCGGCTTGCGCAGAACATTTCAAACACACACAGGCTCTTTTGGGTCTAAAACAACGCTATGTAAATTACCACCCAATTCCAGGAAAGGCTCGTTCACAAAGCTCTCCCTCTTCCCCTCCGGTTTCTATAACAGTCGACAAATATTTTTTCCCTTCATTATATTTGTTTATTTCCAAAATTACCCTAATCGTTCCGTGGCCAACAGGCGTAGAACAAGCACTACATTAGCAACGTAGGTATAATGTGGACCAAAAATAAGAAATAATACCGGGTGGTACTAAAATTAATATCTTTCCAATTTTATTCAATATTTCTATAATCGAACATTTTCTTTATAGGATTTGGCAAACAGCAGAAATTAATCTATGAAATATAAAAAGAAAAACTATTTATACAAATATTAACTTCCAATCTCTGTCGATAACTTGCAAAACCATAATGTTATCGATAGAATACAAAGATTAGAAATTAATATTTTTATAGTTTTTCTTTTTACATTTCATAGATTGCTTTCTGCTGTTTACCAAATCATATAAAGAATAACTTTTATTACACCTATATCGATATATACACCTATAAGTATTTCAATGTTGAATTAGTAAGTTGCGAGCTAATTAAATCCTACTTATCAAATCGTAAGCAATATACGAGTGTAAATAATATAAACTCCGATCTCAAGAATGTGAAAAGTGGGTACCTCAGGGGTCGGTATTGGGACCCACTTTATTCCTGATTTATGTAAATGACCTTAAGCAAGCCATACCGGAGGCAGACCTCGTATTATTTGCAGATGACACCGTTAAGATCGGATGCATCATTAAATGCACTTCAGCAGCACATGGAGGGTACACGATCAAATGCGGCAAGATGGTTTTCCTGCAAGAAATTGTCCCTAAATCAAAATAAAACAATAAATATGATTTTTACTCATAGACCTATAGTGATCAAATGCGGCAAGATGGTTTTCCTGGAAGAAATTGTTCCCAAATCAAAATAAAACAATAAATATGATTTTTACTCATAGACCTATAGTGAACTATGAAAATTCAGAACAAATCAAGTTTCTTGGACTCTATCTCGACCCAAAGTTAAATTGGTGTGACCATGTGGATTTCCTTGCAAATAAACTCAGTAAATATATTTTCATCCTAATAATAATTAATAATAATAATAATAATAATAATCGCTGAGACTGAGGGATTCATGGTTGCCATACAGGACGAAGTAATGCCTGTAAGAAACTATCTCAAGTACATCGTCAAAGATCCTCACATACGGTCAGATTTATGTAGGAGATGTGGAATAGCATCAAAGACAATTCAACATGTTATTGCTGGTTGTCAAGCCTTAGCCAACACAGATTATCTGCATAGGCACAATCAAGTTGCTCGCATAATTCACCAACGCTTGGCTCAGAATCATAAACTTGTTAATACAGAGGTACCCTACTACAAATATGAGCCGTGTAGTGTATTAGAAAATGCCACCTCCAAACTCTACTGGGATAGGTCAATTACAACTGACCGTAGAGTACCGAGCAACAGACCAGATATAATTCTCTCTAAGAAAGCCACCAAAATAACATATCTAATTGATGTAGCAATCCCAAATTCTAATAACATCCAAAAAACAATTGCAGATAAAATTAATAAATATTCAGAGTTGGCAATAGAAATAAAAAGAATTTGGAAACAAGAAAAAGTAATTGTAGTAGGTACCACTAGTCATGTCCGCAACTGGAGTAACGCCGCTACTTTTTAAAGACTCGCTGAAGCAAATTGATTTACCAGAAGGGCTACAAAACATCATACAGAAATCTGTGATTCTGAACACATGTAACACTGTCAGAAAACATCTTGCCCAATAATATTTTCTTGTTGAAAGGCCGAAAATGTTATAGTGACCGTCAATACGAGAGAAAGGATAAAATAAAAATAATAATAATAATAGCTTTATTGCCCAAGAGAAAACCCATTTACAGGACAATGTGAATAACACTAAGAGAGCTATAAAAGTATAAACATGAACATTCTACTAACTGTATTCAAATAGTTGCAGTTTGTAATTTTACAATTTAAAGATTACCAAGTATCATGCAGATTTCTATCATCCAGATGTTCAATAGCCACTTCTACTAATTTATTGAGCGAACAATGGTTAATGTCACACAAATTATATAAACTGTTAAACTTTTGACACATAACGTGTATAGGAGATTTCATTAGAATATTCGTTCGAGATATTTTACATCTAAATGTTAGATTCTGTCTTATGTCAGACTTAGGCACTTGAAAATTAATATCATGAAGTAAATCAGGACAGTCAATCATATTATTTAACAACTTATACAAAAATATTAATGACATACAAGTTCTCCTTAGATCTAGGCGATGATATTAAATCTATCAGATAAGTGATAACCACTTATAAGTTATAAGTTATAACAACTTATTCCTCTTTCGGAATAAATACCATCTATTTTAAATGTCAGATATTTTATTTTATTTCCTAAGAAATTTGAGAAATGTTGTGCTAATGAATATTTTAACTATTGCCTATCACTCATTAATTGCATCTTATATAGCATATGAACTGTTAAACTGGGGGCATGCACCTCAAGCTGGTAGAATATTTTCTGTACAAACAAAAGCTATTTGAATCATTTCAAATCTGGGATATAAAGATGATGTTAAACAAAAGTTCATCGATTTAAATATATTAACATTCCCTTCACTATATATTTATACATGTTGATTATTGATTTATAAATCAATAATAAACATGTTCACGTGTTTGAGAGGAAAGGTCATAATTATAATACTAGGCATGAGTTTGACATAAAACTCGACTAAAACAGACTGAAATCAAATCATTATGCATATAATTACTTTGGCCCTATTTTTTTTATAATAAGCTACCATTACATGTTAGAAGTCTCCCAGCGGCGAGGTATAAACATGTGATAAAGGTTTTCCTTAAGGTCAGGATCGAAATGTCAAAAAATGTATATGTGGTTGCCTAATAATCATTAAAATTGCGTCAAATCGACACTTGGTATTTCATAAATAACTTTTTTATAAGTAATTCAAACGAAGTTTTAAAGTGGGCAGTATTATAACAGAAGTCGGCCAAAGACAACTGACCTGTTTGTTTCTTTTTAAAGTGCACGATAAATTCGGAATAAATTTTTAAAATTGCCTAATTATCAGACGCTACATTTGTAGCTATATTAGATAATTAGAGTTATTTAAATACATTTAATTAGGTCGTTTTGATGCGTATTACAGTCATTATCTCTTATCTGTGTAAAAAATTGCATAAAATTGCTTTTGTACATTTTAATGTATGAAACTGATTTTTAACACAAATCGATGAGTCATCAGAATAATTGTAAAGAATATTTAGAATAAGTTCATCATGTAACTAGAAGATGGCGCCAATAGCCTTATGAATGAAAAGGGGTAATGATTTTGATTTATGAATGAAATGAAAAGTGACATATTTAAATTTGTTAAATAAATTAAACAATGAAAGTATTATTAAATGGTCAACAGTTTGCAACTGTATTCAAGCACTAAAATGGCACTATATTCCAAGTATACAATATATACAATAAATTCTGTTCATTTTTGTCAAAAATTAGGTGAATTTTCAATGAATGTAAATATATAAATTAGGTTCGAACCCTGAATATGGTTCATGGCATTGGTGTTTTAATCAACTGTCCATAACTTTATCTCGTTTATGCTTCCACAGAAAAGAGTATCCTATATTTCATTGTGTGACTGCTTCACCGAGAGGAAACAACGTGTAACCTAAACCCTAAAGTTACGGCTTCAATCAGCCAGTTTTGGCAAATTTTTATTGTGTAAGAATGATTAACCCAATATACTTACTCGGATATTGGTTATGTTATTTTCTTAGATATGTGCAAAAGCATGTTAATTTTTTTGGAAAATAGGATAATGATACACTATATCTAGAGGTCAGGCAAAGATTAGAGACCTAACAAGATAGGACAGTCAGACGGAGAAGACGAAATAGACGAAGACAGTTGTGTACTCCAATTTAAAGGGACACGACATCCAGCGGAAGCGGTTTCGGGATTTGTCGGTTATGCATTAAACGAATTTGACCAAGCTTAGTAAAAGATAGGTTGGCTCATCAAAATCGACAAGTGCTACGTCACTTATAGACCTCGATGACAGCTGCGTGTGGCTGTTTTTTCCTCATTTTATAGAAAAAAGTTTCAAAATTATTTTTTCAATGTACAATTCTATCCTAACCAAATAGATACCTTACATATAAACATAGAAATACTTCGTGTGACATATATTACTAAGCAACCTGTTTTTTAGTGACCTTGGCTACTGACAGTCAGCTGAGTTCGGTCGTTCTATCAGGAGACAGTGTTGTCCAATTTTCATTATTGGCGCGAAAACTCCGCTGGCTGTCCTATCTTGTTAATTCCCTAATCTTTGCCGAAAGTCCCGAGCTTCGAGCATGCGCATTACCTTGTAAATGTGTAATAAATTCTACAAGTCGAGAAATTGTTGAAATTGAAGTATTTCGTGTTATTTTGTGAAAAAAAGGCGGGGGGAGACCCCCGCACCCCCCGTTTCTTTATCAGCGACGATTATACTGCCTGCGGCGCTAATAATTATTATTATAACAATTGGATATCAGAATAAAAACCTACTAATCTAACCTAAAGAAATCACACGAAATAATGAAATTATTTTAAGCAGAATAAAAACCTCTAACCTGACCTAAAAAAATCATAGAAAAGAATTAGTGAAAAAATATATTAATCATTACAAAATTAAAGAAAAAAAAAAAAATCAGCGGGCGTAGGAGTTTGAACCCGAGACCTTCTTCCATGGTTTTATCTACGCGCTAGCCACTCGGCTGACGGTGAACGCTAGAACAAGGAATAAATATTAAATAGTCAGATAAATGATATCACGTTTTGCGCAAAGTCGAAGCTTCGGACTTTTGGTGTACCTAGATGCTTCTCTCAAATACTACGTTCAAGGACATATTTACAACTGTAAGGTAAAATAAAAATTAGATGATGCACAGTTGCCAAATTTAAATACATATTGTCTTTGCCATTTTCAACAATTAAAACTTTGATATATTCCCATAATTTGGATAAAAGTTTCTTGCTGTTTAATTCGAAATTAATAATGTGGTTAACCATTTAATTGTAAAATTTAAACAATATCCCTATATGATATTATATAGTTGTACATGGCATAAATTATGCACACCTACATTTTAGAATTTACCTAACCAGATAGTACCTATTTTTACGACTATTTATGTACTTAATTGGGTATTATTTATAATTATAATTTGTAACATTTATTATATCTTATACTAAAGAAATTTTTGTACATGTGGCAATGCGGACAACATTCCGACAAATATTGAAACTTGCCAATAAAATAAAATAAGATACACACTGTGCCATCTAGGATTAACATAAGTACTAGCTTACGAGTTTTTGACATTTCGATCCTGTCCTTAACAAAAGCGCATCAATTTTTAAATTGTGATGTATCTATACGCTCTGATAAGCAGAAATAGATATTTCAGGTCTTCTGTAAGATTTACAATTTTATGTATTATTTTAGTGTAACAATGTATTGTAATTGTGTAATGTGTAATGTTTTCTTTTCTAATTACGTATCTCTATTTTTTGCTACCTTATAGCATTCATTACAAATTTTAAATTTTATGTATGCATGATGCTTTGTGTATATTAACGTGTGTAAAACACATACAGTGTTGTGAACATCAATAAATGATTTGATTTGATATATACAAACCAAAATAATTCAATTTTAGACAATATTTTTATGAATCAAAATTAAAACATTATTAGAGGAGTTAACAAAATAATATTGTGGTTTAGTGTGTGTGAGAATAAAGGTTCTCACAAGATATAGCCACGCCCATTATCACCTTTAGGGTTTGGGGCAGACGATTTCATATATTATATTATTAAAATTTTGAGCAATTATTTCTACAATCTAGAGTGTAAATACAGTATCAAGATGTTTTCCTTTAAAGATACTTGGACGGGAAATCTGGATGTGGAAGTAGTGATTCCTTACGCAGCATTTTTTCCCACTAATTTGATTTTCTCACCAAGTTTGTAACATTGAACATGTATTGATATTATTAAAAATTATTATTTAAAACTTGTCTACTTAGTAGATTACAATAATTACCAATTTCAATGGCGCTTCGGTTTTGAAACAAGGTGCAAGTAAAATAGTTAATAAAGGAAACTTAGATTCGAGATAGAAGTTGACGGGTGGAATTTTTCGATCATCCTTACTAATTTCCGTACCAGCTAAAAGAATAAAATTGATAATCTCACGATGACAAAGCTGGTTAAATTAGGAACTGGAGTTTAAATATTTTAACAAACGTATAAGGCCCTTCAGAAATTGGGGATGTTCGAGAGTTGCGTCAGATTTAATTGGAAACCAAAGTGACAATTAGAGTCTCTCTCCAATAACTTGATAATATTATAATTGGAGGATGGCTCTAGGCATGTTCCCTTTGCCCCTATTTAAGAAGTCGATTTGCTTTACTTCTTTCATGGCCTGGCTTGGCTTGGAGACCTAAAAAACTTTAAACGAATAAGACGAACTCTTTTTAAACATAATTATGCGTTTTAAAGGCTTGTTGGAGCTGTTAAATCGGGCGAAAATATATAATGACATATAAAGTGGATATTATATTCCCTTGTGATCTGTTTTTTCTCCACGGATATTTTTCTTTGTAAATGAAAAAATTATTCGAGCATGATATATGTTTGGAAAGTGGCGAAAATATGAATTTATAACTCTTGCACGTGTAAACCTTTACAACATCTATTGTTTAAATAACTACTCGCGAGACTACTTTTCACAATTATATTTTACGCTTCATGCCGAAACAAAAATTCAGCATCAACTTCAGTGGCTGTCAAAGAATTAAAACAATACTCTGTTACACCTATTTAAGTTCACTTTTGTCAATTCTGTAAACAAAATTATAACAATTGTTGTTTATAAGTGTTGTTCGTTATTTACTAAAAGTTATTAAAGTCTGTGTTTAAAGTCTTAATTCACAATTTGGACACTGTTTACAATATGTAGAGCTTTATCTTAGATATTCTATGCTGCCTAGTTTGGTTTTGTAAATAATATATTTAAATGCACTCATCGAAAGATATTAAATCTAGTGACTTTGCTGGCTATTCCGAGCCTACCTTCTCTCAATCAAAATACCTAGTAATTAAGTACTTAAGTAATTAAAAAAGCAAGAAACAATTTGTTGTATCTCCTAAATCAAACAGGAAGATAATAAGGCAAAAAAAAATGTACGCAATTAAAAAATAGTATAGGAATCAAAGTGCAATTACGTGACATATTTGAATCAGCTAAAGGCATGGTTATTGGTTAATCTTTTGCCTTGAAGTATGAACCTCCACTAACCCAGGTGTATAACATTTAAAAAATTTAAAACATTTAACATTGTGTCAATGGGAGTATATCTGTTACACTTTAGTATTATCCTCATAGCTTTGTTTTGTATCTATTGTAATTGTTGTATCTCACTATTATTTGAATATAGTTGTAGCGTTGCACAATATTCAAAAGGAGCTATTATAGATTTATATACTAATATTCTTGAAAACATCGATAAATAATTTGAAATTCTACGTAAAAAATAAATCTTTTTTGCAACTTTTTTAATAATATAATCACTATTACTTTTGAAAGTCAAGGACTCATCTATTATAAAACCAAGGTATTTAATTCCCGAAACTTTTTCTAACTTTTTGTTATTTAATACAATACTTTCCCCAATTTGTAGCCGGCTTAGTACATGTTTTTTGCCGAGAATGATATATTTACATTTGTCGATGTTTACTTTTAAGCTATTATCACACAATCACACAAATATATCTTTTAAATCTTGATTAATAACATTAATAGGTAACTTCATTTGCTTTCTCACCATACAAATATATTAACGTGTCATCTGCAAATAAATGTACCTTACAATTGTCGTTTATAAATAGCACAAATAATAAAGGTCTTAGCACTGACCTCGGGGTACTCCAAATTCATTGTCTATTACGTTCGACTCAATATTTATATATTTTGGTTTTATCTTCTCTTAGTTAGGTAGGATTCGATCCAGAGTCCCTCCAATGCCGATTTTTTCTAACTTTGATAAGAAAACTAAAAATAAAAATCTCAGTCAAAATATTTGGAAATGCAGCAGACCCTGCTCTTTACATGTTAGTGTCAATAATCAATTCATAATTTTAATCAGGAATATTTCCTTTTTTTTAAACAAAATATATAGTGATTCTCAAGATCCATATAACTTTCCTCATATGTCGTTAATGATCACATTATTGAAACTCGGTACTCTGTAATTCTATTCTTCCAAATTGGGTGATAGTCCGCTAACACGCAACATAACCCAAATCAAACAGCATACGCCCCCTTTCGGATTGAACAGACCCTGCCACACCAGTCGCTGCCCATTTTCCGGAAGCTCCTGTAGCCACACTTTCCTCCGTGCTAATTTGTATTTATTCTACGCTTCTTCTTTCCGCAATATGTCCACTTAGCTTTCCTGTCCCTTTTCTTATTTTCTGCCTGTCTTTTCTTATCTGCTTTATCTCATCTCTGTGTCTTCTAAAATTTTCTTCGACAAGCGAAACAATGTTTAACTCTACCTTCTAAATTCTCTATTTTTTGGCGGCCGAGAGATCGTTAAAAATTGTGCATACAAACCGGTTATCTGGAGATACGTAGATGATATCTTTGCAATCTGGCCTCACGGTATGAGTTACTAGATAATTTCTTGGAACATTTAAATAATAAAAAACCTCCTATTAAGAGTAGGTATGCCTCGACAAGCTGCTAAAATTTGCAACAGGGGAGGTGAAAGGGAAACTCCAGTGGGCGGTCCTTTAAAAACGATAAAATATTATTTTATGTGTTTATAGTACTATGTAGTAGTAAATAGAAATGAATGACCGCGATTCCACTTACGTATAAGCTCGAAATTAGTTCATGATTGTATATAAATTCTACCTGCCAAAGTTCAAAGGTTATGCCGACACCCGACACATCTATCCTATCATTCTAACCTAAATGCGTTTTTAACATATTATTCCTTCAATAAATACAGTATTTATAATTTAGACGGCTAGGTATTATGCTTCCCTAGAATTTTAATTTGTAATATGGAGTATACGAGTATATCTATATTTTTGCATAATGGAAAAGATATTCAATAATTAGTAATCTGCATTAATTAATAATAATCGTCAATAAGGAAATAATAATATTAAATAAAAAGAATAAGAGTTGATGAGGTCCGATAAAAATTATAAACAAAAATTAGTGGTATGCAATATTGCAGCTACGGACACACGTTTCAGAGTTATTGCTCCTCATCAGCGTAGCATGGCATAAATAATATTGTTATATTGTTAAAAGCAAGACCAACAAAGATAGGAAAGCACAGTATATTGTAGGTACTCTATTTTGTACCTTCGTACCTCATGTGCCATATATGAAGAGCAATAACTCCGAAATACGTGTCCGTAGCTGCAGTCTTGTTTGTTATTATAGTACTAATTCTTGTTTATAACTAAATGGAAAACTTAACATTTTAATGTTGTTTAGTTTTCGTATGTGTAAAGCTTTAGCTGTCACATCATTCAACAAATCAAAATTTAAATTCTTGGATCCTCAGGGGATTCCTCAGGATTTCTTGAATTTTTATTTTGTAGTCTCCCTCAAATAATGGTAGTTTACCAATAAACAAAAATTAGCAACCATTGTTAAAATCAAAAATATACACCACGCAAGTTGTTTTCTCCAATAAGTGTTATGCGTATAGTATTAGTTATTTATTGGTCTAATTTGTCTATACGCGATATTCTTAGAAACTATTAAACAGAAAAAAAGTTTCAAATAAAAAAGGTGTCTCCATCTTTATTTCTTCTCAGCATAGACTTAAAGGGTTTTCCGTTCGTTAACTGATCCTTGCAAATACTCACATTTTATCGACATGGTTTTTGAAAAAAAACCGTATTTTTTACAATTATTAAAATTTGACCTTCATATTACCACAGTTCATTAATAAATATGTAGTGATAACATAGTAAAATTGAGATCCATTAATGTTTTCGTTTTTTTGATTTATGGCAAGTTAAACAAAAAAATAATTTTAATTATTATTGTTATACATCCAATAGACGCCGAGAATAAGAGAAATGATTCGCAGAAAGTCAGTGATAAGTAATTATTTATAAGCATTAAACTATTCAACGGATCATTATGAAATTCACTAGTTGTCTATCGAGAGGTAAACCACCGTCGTCACTCGTTCTCCGAATTTTAGGCAGGCTGTCGGCAGCCATGGCAGTGGCGGTCATATAATTGAAAGCCCCGCAAGTGCAGCTGGTTGGAGTTACGCAGGCGCCGCAGGCAAGGCAGTCTCGGCAGTTCGTGTAATTTCTACAAGTGGTTGACCTCTCAGGTACTGTTTTGATAGTATATAGTATAAAATAAGAATTTCTTTACAACCCTAACCTGAAATTTGCAGACGTAAATGTAGCAAGCAAATGCCAATTTTTCGAAGTCAGTAACAAGTAAATATATCGAGAATAAATAAAGATTAAGGATAGAGGCAACCTTTTATTTGAAATTTTAATTTCTAGGAGTAGTAGTTCTCGATTTGACCAAGGAACTAGTGTTATATCACATATTAACACATATTATATAAATTAACTTGCCTGGTGTACACTTAGTTTTACGAATTATTATTCATATTTTCTTAAAAAATATATGGATGGGGAGAACTTACAAATTTGCTTTTATAGTAGACAAAAGTTTAATGATAGATGTTTTAAACTAAACCCCGCATCAAAATATTAATAACTTTAGACATAATAGGTTATTTCTCAAAAATATGGATATCTCTGGTTTTACTGGTTAGATTTTAAAAATCCAAAGCATCAATTATTTGTATCAATGAAATTTAATAGTGCATTTTTTTTAAATACGAATGTCAGAGCGATTCTAAAAATTTGCAAAATTTTGAAAGTAAAAAAGATGGCTAAAATTTGTATTCAAAAATGTTTTCTCTACAAATTTTGAAAGCAACAAGAAAATATTTTCAACATCGGTCCACATCACCTTCTGGACAATACTTTTAGCTCTGATTTGTTAAATTTTCACGAAGTTGCTTTTTTCTGGAAAATATTTTCGGGTTTAAAGGAGTAAGTTGGTTTCTCTGTTTCTTTTTACATTTTGAGCCTAGATTTCATTATTTTGACAGATCGATAGATAACTTTACTGCCGACAGTTTTTATCCCAAACATTTCTTTCTATTTTTCCCAGAAATAAAAGTTATTATGAAAAAAATCCTGTTACTTGGTCTAATTCAACAAACTGATGCGTGTGACTTGATGAGAAAATGGGAAAATGTGCGCTTTACTTTCGTGTTTCTAACTCCTTTCATTGCAAATCGCATCGCCCCTTATAATTCTATATTCATGTGTTTACGACAAGAACACATCTTTAAAATTTAGTATCAATTGTATTGTCCAATAAATGTTTTCAAATATACCAGCATACCACCATTTTATAAAAAAGAATTGAAACACAATTACACATTATTGTTAGTGCATGGGTGGCTACATATAACTAGTTACTATATTGTTATAATTCCGTACTTGTAGTATAATCAAAGAGTAGAGTACCTGTTCAGTATAATAGTAAATTAATGGAATTTGGTATTTTATTGGGCGTCTCGTGTTATTAGAAATGATTTGGTTTAATTTGTTATTTCGTTCCCTCGTTATATTTTCTCATTCATAAAATAATTCTGGGAGAAGGGCGGAGCTTAAACAATAATAAATCCAGAGGGAGCTCGTATCAGTGTAACATTTGTTGCAAAATGTGCCTTTGCACGGTTCCGTGCTATACATGTTTTTGCAAAAAGTATTATGTTTTATGGAAAAATAAAAATAGTACGATACACAGAAAACATGAATGAAGGTTTGTATCGAGTCCTTTTTCTCATATTTTGATTCTAAATATTTTTTAAAAAATCAGCAATTTGCTGCTAATTAAAACAAATCTTATTAATTAATACCATTTTTTCTCAAAATATTAAAAAGATACAAACCTAGATTGATATGTTTTCTTCTATTTTTCGCCTGTACAAATTTCGTAACTGCAATGGTCTAATTATAATTTGTCGCGGACGGGGCGACGTTTGAGAGTAATTTATTTCTGATTTTTAGACGGCATACCCACTCTTAAATTCCCTTTAGAAAAGGAAACTAGAAATGAATTACCATTTTTAGATGTTTTAATTAAAAGAGTAAATGGTACAATTGAAACAAGTGTTTATAGAAAACCAACAACACATCGTTGCGCGTTAAGAGGGGTGTTGTAAAATGTTTGTATGATAAAGCCAAAATTATTTCTTCTAATAATGAAATACTAAACAATGAGAAGCGGTTTATAAAGGAAGTTCTTATAAATAACCAACACCCTGGGGGTTTTGTCGATAAAACCTTCATAAATATTGAAAATAACAATCAGGTACGACAAAAACCTGAAAAACGTTACACAGCTTTAATTCCTTATGTATGCGGATTATCCGAAAAGTTGCGCCGCATCGGTGATAGGTTTGATATTAGGACGGTATTTCAAACAAACAACACTTTAAGATCTATTCTGACCAAGACGAAACCGAACAACCACGAGCAAAATTTAAAAAACTGCATTTATAGTATTCCGTGTGAGTGCAACAAACATTACGTGGGCGAGTAATCCAGACCTTTTAGTGTAAGATTGGGCGAACATCAAAATTATCTCAGAAAAAATGAAATTCAGAGGTCCAAGATCTGCGAACACGCTTGGGAGAACGGACATAGAATAAAATGGGACTCGGCAAAAATTTTGAACAAAAGAGGCAGATTGCAAAAAAAGGAAAAAATAAGAATCCGCGATAGTATTATTGAATGAGGATAGATGCGTGTCGAATTGTTCTGTAGATGTCTGTACAACTTGGTTGCCAATGTTAAAAGATGAACTTCGCAAACTCAGCATTGTATAAAAACTCAAAAAACTGTTAACTATATCAACAGTTCTATATAAATAGTAAGTATCTATGGATATTGAATATAACAAACATTCTTAGAGCTGTGTGTTTATCATACACAGCAAAGAAGATTTTTCAAAAAAGCCTTGAGAAAGGAAACAGATTAGATTTCCGAAACGTCGGCGAAATATTTAATTTCAAGTTTTTATACTTATTTGTGTTATTTATTTAAAAAAAGCAACCTCTAACTGATCCTTTGACGCAAAAGTCACAGGCGTAGAGGTTATTTACCAGTAACATACTGGTTAATTGTGATACATATATATTGTAGATTCCCCGAGCACCGCTTAAAAAGAAAACATACATGTGACAGGAAGTCTCAAAGAATTGAAGAAAAAAAAATTAAGATAATGCCACAAATAACATTTAGACAATATCCTTTTCCTGTATCAACTACCAGAATTATCCAATGACGCTTACTAGTCATAAGTTTTAATGACTTTCAACCTGTTTTGGGTTACTTCTTTTATTGTTATTACCATTTTTAATTTACCGTACGGCAGAGGAGTTGTGGTTTTTATTCTTTTTATACACTTTTGTTATGTGGACGCAGACCTGCCCTGTTCAACCCTTCAATACAGCGGCGCTACGCGCCGTGGATGTCTGATTGGCTTCTGACTGGGTACTGGAGAAAAAATATATTACTCTAATTATAAGAATTTGAGTTTGAACAGTACTATATCAAATACAAATACATTGAATAAAGAAGAAGCACAGGGTGTAACCTCTTTCGAGTCTCTTGTCTGTTATTCTTTATTTATGCATACCGTGTTCTTTTTATTTATTTTTCGAATGTGATCTGTAGTACATTGATTTAGCCTTATGCGACTCTAGTATGTATTTGTAATTTTTAAAGTGAAAAAGAATATCGAATCTAATGAAATAGTCTATCGAGCATACAATGGAACATAATCTCCAAAATCATAGTTTTAACTTTGATGTTGATAGGATGAATACGTTGCCAAGCCGTCTACACATTTTTCCATTTGTTTTGGCTCAAAATTATTTACTTACAACAGTTTTATTTACCTATTTGTGAGATACCCCTTAACTTTTTAATGATAAAACCTTTATTAATTCATAGGATATTTCAGTATATACCTGAAAGTAACAATTATTTCAAGCATTAATTATTTTCCATAACTTTTCTTTTACCTATCATGTTTGTTTGTTTTGTTCATTTAGAGTTTACAAATCAGGAATGTTAATATGATTTTCTTTAGGTGTTAATATGATACAAAATTCTAAAAGTAAATAATGTTTGTCAGTTTCATCAGTAGTAGTGACAAGAGAAACGATTCACAGCCCCACAAAAAAAAAGTTTTTGATCCGGATGACTGACCATGGTATTTCTATGTATTTTTCGACGCTGTATCCGAATTGAGGTCAAAAGAATACCCCTTAAATTTTCGTGCAGAGGCAAAAACATCTCTTCAATGAGGTAAATTTCTCTTCTTTTTTAATGCTAAGGATTTTAGCGAGGGGGTAATAATTATCCCGAATGGTTTGATACACCCTCTCTTTACCCTTCTGGACATACAACTGTGTAATTGAAGCTTCTCTTAAGAATGCTAGGGAAATATGGTAAAAGGGGAACCGGAACCAAGCCTCCAGAAGGGTATAAACTACTTCCTGCTGGATGAGGAACACAGGGGTGGAGGGAGATCTGGGAGGGCAAGTGTTCCTTACTGCAGAATGCTCGCAGTGCATTAACGAGAATCTCCTTCAATTGCCTTGACCGCACCCTGCAAGGAAAGGGTCCAAAAAGGACCGGAGAGATGCACTTTAGGTTTTTAATTCTGAGAGGGAAGACAGACGGAAATCCATCTCTGTAGATTTTTTTTCACTCCAGCATTGAATGCATTTCTATTTCCCTCATGGTATCACCTGTATTTCTTGTCTTTTTCATTCATAAACCCCATTTTCTCTTCAATCATACTTGTTTCTCTAAATTTTTTTCTACTCAATGTATGTATATTGAGTATGAGGTAATGTGACGTTATTGTTGAACTTTTTCATAATATTCTTGCCAAACCGATATATCACAGCATGTACATGCCCTACTGTCCCTACTGAAGATAGCTGGCCACTCTGTTGTGTTGGTGAGTGTACTCCGATGATGCCAAAGTAGTACATCTTGCTGCGACGTGACTGACATGTTCCTCTGCTAGACTGCACATTCTGCACTTGCAGTCAACAGGCTATTTCAGGATCATTCTCATTCTCTGGTATTTAATACTTGATCCTGTGATGTCCAAGAGAACTGTCTACAAGACCAAAGAATTCAAGCTATCTATATACCATTTGATGATCTAATGTATCAAAATCCTTTATAATGTCTAAACAACTGCAAAAGAATTCATCCAAATCGCAGTAAGTTGAAGACTTTCACAACATATTTTGTATAAGTAGGTATTCTATAAGCAAAAACTCTTTCTAAGAACTTTCTCGGGAAAGTGCTTTATTATCATTTACAGAAAAAAGAAGTCACCGACATACAGACAAACATACGCGTTAAGCACGCAACTCATCGTTGGGGGGTTGAAAAACCAAACATATGGTTGTTTGAAGTTACTACAGCTTTCATCAGCCAAAATTTGCCACAAACCTTCTATAAAATCTGATAAATACAGTCTTCACACTTTCCGCGGCGTTTAAAAGCATTATAAATAAATTGGTATTAAAATCTGCGTCGGAAGCGAACGCGAACAAGGCTCTTTAAAGCCAACACGAAAAAATTAAATGAAACATTCATCACGAGTGCATGTTAACATCGTGTCGTTGCGTTACATAAACACAGAGCAAAGTGCATTAGCCTAATCTAATTAGACATTATGCGAATCATTTATTTCGAGAGGGACCTCGGAATCAGTTCGCTAGCCGGGCACAGCGAAACTTGTCTGGAACGTACCGAGCTGCATATTTTACAGACCATTAAATGCCGCGTACGCGAGTCCGCTACAATTGACAATTATTTGTATTAAAACTTCCATTTATCACATTTATTAATCGCTTATACCAGCATAATTCACAACTAAAAGAACACTATGTGTGTTTCGAACTAACGCATTAGGGTCGGTGGGTTCCTAACTTGATTACCCTTTTGCTTTATTCGATGAATTATTCAAATACCAGTTTTATTGGGTTTAATTCGTTATCCGTTTATCTTGAAATCCCGTAGGGAATAGAGCGCGTACAAATATTTTATGAGTTGGAAATTGTAATCGTTTATTAGTCATGTCTTGAGAACGAACGTCTTAATGACACCTTTTCGTAGCTTAAAATGTTCGTCAAACCGTGTACCGACTTAACAGACTAGCTTATTTTTGTACGATTGAAGACTCCTGCATGAATTGAATTAAAAATATGTAAAATAATTTAAACGTTAAATATCATGTGCGTATTTTTTTAGAGATCGGTTGATTACTTTTAACGTTGTACATGAACTTTTTTTCAATATTATGTGACATTGCACCATGCGATTTTGGCCTTGTGGCTTTTTTTTTTTAAACAGTCAATCTTGTTGCTATTCTGACATTGACATTTTCAATCCAGGGTTACACAAGAAAATCAAATGAATCGACTACTATTACATTCTTCTTCAAAATGCTTTCGATTTCGCTAAAAGATCCATAAGTATCGAAGACGATGTGGTGGAACACTTTTTTAAAAACGATTCAAATTTTTACAGAAACTTTTTTCAGCCTTTTTAGCTTTTTAGCTTCTACATAGTGACAAATAATATTGAAATATACTAATATGTGAAGGGTTTAATCATACTTCAAACTTATATACATACTTCTAACCGTGATCATGACAAGTTGAGGATCCGTGATATACTGAGTATCAATGAGATCACTGTCCAGCCCCCTATTTCTCTATTTTTTAACGGATTGGCATGTCAAGTTTCTACGGCTTGGAATTAAAAATTACTACCTTGGTTTATGTCATCATTTTGTCAAACATTTTTCATTGTTAAGATATGACGAGCAGTTCTGTTAAAGTTTTCTTTCTTCTTTTACTCTCAAAATCATTTATTAAATCACTTTAATTATGGTTTTTACCACAGTGCAGAAAACTTACAAAATTGAAGAGCATTTATTTAGCATACACTGCCCAACAGGTATTACCCATTTACGGAGCAGGACGGATACATAAAAAACAAAAATTGAAGTATTTAAAATATACATTAGAGAAATGTAAAGTGCACCTATAAGATAACATAATATTATAACTAAATAAAAGCAGAGATCAAAGACAAGAAATATAAAATACACATACACAAATAAGATAAGCATAAATAATTAAACTATATAAAAGCAGAATCCAAAGAAAAACAAAGAGTCAGTGGCTAAAATTCTTTTATAGAATTAACAGTGCAGCTGAAAATGTGAAATTTGTAACAATGTTTGTTGTAATTATAAGAATATAGGAGAAAACTTAAGTCGATTGGAGCGCGGAGATAAAAAGTTCGCATTATCCGAGTATTGGGGCATAAAACTGTAATTTATTTAAAAATTCTAGGTAATCGATCTTGTTATGTATTAGATTATGTAAAAATATTTGAGAATAGCAAACCCGCCTGTTCTCAAGAGTGTCCATTGAGAATCTATTCAAAAGTTCTAGGTGTGGAAAACCAACTGTTGGGCATACTCCATCACACTTGAACCACCATAATTTTACAAATCGCCTTTGTACTTTTTCTAGGCTATTACCATGACTTACGTAATGAGAGTTCCAGATGAGTGACGCGTATTCAAGTTTAGACCAGACAAAAGTAAAGTAAAATACATTTAGAGTATCGGTATTGGTAAACTCTGCTTAATCTGAAAAAAAAATCCCAAAGTCTTAAAAGCTTCTGAACTTATATTATTTACGTGTGGTACCAAGGAAAATTCTTTAGAAGATCCTTGGGTCTTTGGAGTTCCATATTGTCTATACTATAATTAAACGTAGTGGGCATGAGTTTTGTTGTGTATAACATAACCTTGCATTTGGACACATTTAAGTTCAACTTATTTCGAACACACCACACCAATCAGACGCATTGGAGAGGTTGTTTTGCAATAGATTGCAGTCCGCTATGGAACCAATAGTCCTAAAAGTTTGAGATCATCTGCGTAGAGTGAATAGTCAGCTTGAGTAACTTCCACAATATCATTTATAAAGGGATCAAAAAGCAACGATCCCAAAATCGATCCTTGTGGGACACCAGATGTTACCAGGTACTCGACAGGCCGAAACCCACTATAAGCGACATATTGTTTTCTACCTTAGAGATAGGATTGAAAAAATACGAGCAGAGATTGGGAGAAACCGAAAGAGGACATTTCTCGAAGTAATACAGCGTAGTCAAGGGTGTCGAACGCCTTAGAAAAGTCTGTATATATTACGTCCATTTACAAGCGTCGATCAATGGCCTCAGAGATGGATTCAATTTTGATTTTCGTTGTAAAGATAATTCAAATCGCTATCAGATAAGATAAAAAAATATTGAATGCTATTTGAGTTAGTAGTAGTACTTCCGGTAAACCAGAAGTGAGTTCTTGGACGTGGTTATGTCAAAAAATTTATTTTTGTGTCACATATCCCGAACCCTAATGTCAAATTTGTATCTTGAAGAATAAAGTAAAAAGTGGAGGTGTATCTGATGTAGTGGACGCTCGGTATACTTTTATTTTTCTGTATATATAAAAATGTACAATATTCTCGATATCTATTTGTAATTTTAATTTATCATTTTTCTACTCTTGAGAAATTATCATTACCGAAATCTAAACACGCTATCAGAAAGTAGCAGTCAAATTTTAAATAACAAATGAAAACCATACGTTCTTATAGACTGACGTCATTTTTTCTGAACACTCGTTATTATAAATCAAGTAGGCCTATTTTGAAATAAACTTTATTAATGACCCTTGAAAGTAAAGTAAATTTACCTTGTATGGCTGGAAAAATTAAATAATATAAACTTCTTAGCGCATCAAAAACCAAATCAGTATTACTTCGCAAAATTCAACCCTTGGTGCAAACAATTAACAACCGTCACACGCAATATTAATTTGCCCGATTATAAATCGCAGGGTACACTAGACAAAGAGACTGCGATACGTATAAATGTGTGTGTAGAGGCTTGTTAGCGAAGGATATTCCTCGGCGCCATGTTGCAAAATGGCGTGCGTGTTGTTTCCGGAAACAAAAGAACATTGAATAATGTGTGCTCGCTTGCGTGTTTACTCGCTGTACAGTCGACCAGTACAAAGGTGAACGTGCACAGAGGTGGACGCCGTGTGCTCCAGCGGGTAATAAATATATCACGAATGTCATATTTACATGCCAAGAGGTGTTATTATGAACTGTCTCCTTAGGATATACCTAGTTCATTTTATGAGAAAGTATAACTTGTTATTTTATTAGATTGATTAACACAACTGTAACTAATTTCTTACTTATTACATTTTTTTCATTATTGATTATTATCAACGAAATTAATTATATCAATGAAATTTGAAGTTAATCAAGTGTATAAAATTAAATACGAAATAGTGACATTTGATAAAACATATTCGTAACAAGCATTTTTGAACAACATGAGGTTTTCACAGTTTCTTACAGAAATTGGTAGTTCATTATACCGTTTAAATCCATTATGGAATAGGTTAACCTGGCCATATTTTGTGTATACAGATTCGGAAAATGCAGTTTAGGGTATAGGAATAACGATGTAATTGACGCCCCGCTAGTTCCATAAATCGTGAAAGCAGAGACACACAATGAATTGAATTTAGTACGACATGAACTAAGGATGGATGCGGACGTAGGTAATAATCTATACCAAACGAGAAAATATCTCTTCGTCAAAAGCGAAGAAGTTATTTGTCACATTTTTGACAAATAATTTCTTCTGCCTATTGGAAGCATTTCTGAAATTTCTTTTTTAGCCGTAAATGCTATGGGAATAAAATAATAATTCTTATTAAAACCGAAATGAAAATAGAACATTAAAATAAAATTAAATAACCCTCAGAAACTAAAATCAACTAATAATTATTAAACAATAAATTAATGAAGTAAGGATTCAAACAAACCACCTTCTTGTGCCAAACCGATTATACAATGAACCTCTCATATCATTGAGTTGACTTGGAGTAATGCTTGCACAAAGTTGGATAAGTTTTTCCCGTAATTCAACTAAATTATTGGCTCGTTCAAACGCATGTTTGTACGCGGTTTCCTTTAAAAGGCCCACCAAAAAGAAATTATGTGGTGCTAGATCAGGTGACCTGGGGGGGCCATTTTATCATTCCCCTCGTACCTATTAAACGATTGGGAAATGTTCTTTCCAGTAAAAGCTCTAAATATTTATTGCCATATAAATTGTCATCGATTAGCAGTGGGCCTATAATATGATTGTCTAAAATTCCCGTCCAAACGTTCAACTTTTGAGGATACTGAGTTCGCACAGCAACACTCAAATGTTTATTTTTTCGAGACAAATATCGTACTACGGACGGATAGTGTTCCCTATGTAATGAAAAGGATGATTCATATGTAAACAATATATTCTTTAAGAACTTTTCCTTCTCATTCACTTTATTTATCATGATTTCACAAAATTCCATCCGTTTGAAATTGTCCTCGGGAAATATTTCTTGCGTTGTTTGAACTTTAAAACAACTGATACTATTTCTTTTCAAAATATTTCTTACAGTTCTTTCCTTCATGTCAACTTCATCAGCAATTTGTCTGCTAGAACAAGGTTCACTAGTTTCAACAAGTGCACAGACATTAGTTTCGCGAATTTCACGTTCTTCGCTCATTTGTTGATGACCGGGTTCGGGTTGACAGCATTTTTTACAATAATTCACGACACCCGAAATTCTCAATTTTTTTTAATAATGTATGAAATTATGCTAGCTGAGAGAATTGGTCTGTCTCGATATGCCACAGTAAATAAATTTATTGTGTCATCAGTGGAATGGCCCCCGAAGCACCACTTCACAATTTGCACTTTTTCTACAGTTGTATAAACACACGGCATTTTAATAATGAAATTGAGATTAATTTATTTTATTCCCACACGTTTAAACAGCTACGATATTAAAAGCAGAATGGGTGCGCTCGCGCTGTTCTCAACTCGTCGCGGTCAAGCGATCAACCAATGCCCTGCATTGTTCTACGACAAGGCGTGGTTTATCTGCGCAGAAACAAGTTTACGTACCTAAAACTAAATTTGCTGAATCTGTATACTGTTGGAATATATAAATTTCTCTTGATCTCGTGTCGTGTTCATGAATGTGTCTTACGAAGGTACAATGTTCTGATAAATATTTTGGCACTAACTCATGTAATATTTTATAAATAAAAGTCACTGTATTTATAATTTGCTTCACTCCCAGTAACTTCGTAATATCAAGCATTAATATTATATTTGTATATTTGTTACAGTTTATAATAATTCGTAACGATTGGTTTTGTTTTTTTTTTTATTTCAGCATTACTAAGTAGAAAAAGCATTGTTGAGCAGAAACTGAAACGTGGTAAAATATATTTTTTTATATAAGTATAGTTATTTTCGTACTAAAATCTTTTCCTGATCGTCCCAACAAATTATCTTCTTTAGCTATTTTTTTTTGTAATATAAATAGCATGTCCGGAGAACGTTAAATGATGATCAATAATTACACCAAATACTTGAATTCATTAACTTGTTCAATTTTTGTTCCATTAATGGCTACTCCTTGGTTATTTACTGTATTTATTCGACTGTATTTACTTTTAATTATCATAAACTTAGTTTTATCTGTATATAAGCTAAGGCTATTTATGTCCAACCATTTTTCTATTTCCTTGAGCTCACTGTTTATTATGTTTATAGGCTAAGGCTATTCAAGTCCAATCATTTTTCTATTTCTTTGAGCTCACTGTTTATTATGTTTATAGTCGAGTCTACACTATCATCAACTAAGCATATCAATGTATGGTCAGCAAATAGTTGTATGTTGCATTTTTTAACGTACTTTCTAATGTCATTTAGGTACAGAACGAACAGGTTAGGCCCCATAACGGTTTCTTGTGGTACACAGAATATTGTCTCAGTAAGGATTTTCATTTTTATATTTGATAACATGTGTTCTATTTTCTAAATAACTGGCCATCCATTTCACAATGTTATGTCCAAATCCAAAATTATGAACATATCGATTGGAATATTATTCCATTTAATAAACATTACATATGCATGACATCAAACAAATATCACATGCAGAGTGATCTACTAATTCTGTTACAAACTGAAAGGAAGCAATGCTAGCGAGGAAAAGATCGTTAAATACGAAATTATAAAAAAAAATAAAAACGGATTTATCGCTATTAGAAAAAAGGCCAACAAGAATTATAAAATTCCACTGTCACCCTCGTCCGTTTATATGGATCTTATTACGTAATATCGCGATTAGAAAAACCATGCGATGTTGCTATCTGCTCATTTTTACACCTTCCTCAAATTCGATATTGGGTGAACATACCTAACTACCAATTTTAATGCAACTTTGACTCTATAATATGAACATTTTCAAATATTTTAGAGTCTAACCTACTGTGCGGTGGGCGTAGTTTGTAAAAATAATACGAATTATTTTTTATTATCACTAGCGCAATCACCATATTTGCGAATATGTCGTAGTATTTAACGAGCGATAATGTAAGTAATAACTCACGCACGAGCCGCAGGCGAGTGCTGTAATTCATCAAGTGAGTTATTACCATTATCACAATTTGAATACTATACGTTTTCTACCATTATAACAGTAAATGTTAACATAATAATTTATCTTCACTAACCGAATTCATCAAAGTTAAAACAAGCCTTTACTCATCACATAGTTTTGGAGAAAAATAAATAATAAGAAAGACAGTTTCGTTTATGCATGAACTTACGAGCTGCGACACCGTCTATGTTGTGTTCAGCAAAGGCAAAATGTGAAAAGTGTAACAAATAAAAATAGATAAAATATATAGCAGAAGTTTTTTCAAAACGAAGTATTAACATGTTTTTAGATGAGGATATAAGTTTTTCCTTGCCCTATATGGCGCTAAAATATGTTTTGAGAAAGAGTTTTCCATGGAAATATGCATCTTTCATCGTTGCCTCCAACGGAGGAAGCTACACGTCAATATAGCTATAGAATATATCATCAGATTCAACGTTGACGTGATAATAAAATATTTCCTAAAAGGGGCAACCAAAACCTAATTTATTGCCTATTTCATCAGTAAAACAACCCGAACCAAATAGTCTTTCAAATATTATTATCTTTTGTAGGCAAGAGATGAGAAAACCAGTTTGAAATATTCAAATAAATACATAGATTGCTGTGGATGTTTTAGAGAATAGCCAATAATTGCTAGAAAAAAAAAGTTAGAGGGGAATGTCGACGAACCAAGAGAAAATTCTAATATGCCAGTGACCTGCATTACTGAAGAAATCAACAAAAATAATATGTATGATACCAACTGCGATACTGATTATGATACTGATATTGACACCAATGTCATTCAGACAAATAAACTGGTTATGATTCTAATGCCAATAATTAATATAAAGCTCATTAGAGCGAACTAGATGACAACGTATACCGCGAATTAGGCAGGCATAAACCACTTAAAAGAAGTGTTATATATTTAACTCCAGAATAGTGTGGAAGTAAGTATATACATACATGTACATACATTTGTGAATTATCCGAAAAAAACTTGGTTTTACCACCATCTTCATGAGGCACAAGAAGTAAGCATATAAGAAAACCCATAAAAAAGTAAACACCGTGAAATATTTTTCACCCTACTTAAAAAATTGAATTTTTAAAAGTAACACGTAAAAGGGACTAAAAACTTTTATAGTTTTACTTTAAATTACTTTACATGTTTCATAGAACTTGGTCGACTCATGTATCTTCCATAAATTCACTTATCAATTTCATTTGTAGAAAATTTTCTTTAACACAGCGTAATAGCATTGTTTCATACGTGCATGCCTGAGATCAACATTTGTGCCATTTTATAAGAGTGTCAGTTTGTACAGAGCATTTTTACTGCCCCATGCCATTTCTACGATATTACTCACCAACCTACATATGAAGATCCTAAGAGAGGATTTCATTCAAAATTGAACAATACTCGTAGTTGGTGACAAGATTCTTACAATTGAAATAACTTTCTGTAAGGATGGTGGATGTATTCATGCCCATTCTCCTGCCCTTAAGCTTCATAGCTATCAACCATCACTGCATCAAGCGTAACGACTTTCTATATAGAACTCATTGCTATGTACTTATCTGATTTTATACCACCAGTCTAATACATAACATTTTTAATTATTAGGCAGTGAACAATGCTTAAAATTGAATAGCTAATTATACGTTGATATTGATGAAGCCGTACGTATAACAGACAACCTGCACAGATGACGTGTTGCTGTCATCTGTACCATACAGTAAAGGAAGGTGCACTAATCCAAAGAAAAAATTATGTATTTAGTATGCGAAATATTTGAAGATTCAAATTCACTCAAGGACATTAAAAAAAAAACGATGTACAATAGACCATGTAAATGGAAATATAACACGCAGATTTATATGGAATTTAAAACATTACTGTCACTATCAAATGGCGTGTCGTACTTCACAATATTTGCGAAATGTTGAAGAACAATATTTTCGATATATATATTTTAATATACTCTGGGCCGTTACATCAAACTCTTTAGCGACACAGGTCGTGTGAAATGAAGTCTTAACTATTCAATCGACGATATCAACATTGCTATTTTTGCGTAATATTATTTTATTTCAATCAAGGCAGCATGAACACTTTCAGTATCACTTGTAAAAATTTTATTGTATATTCTTACTAAAAATGTGATACAATATAATTCGTGTAACGATACGTAAGAGAAATGGGCACAAACCAATCCAAACCTTAACTGGTAACTAAGGATGCAATTATATTGTTTTTAGTGGTAGCGATGATGGTAAATTTACTGGTATATCACCAGCGCTATCCAGCTCTAATGGAAGCTAATTTTGAATTTTTGCCGCTAGAGGTCGCTGAGGTTGTAAGTTAACGCAACTGTTAAACCCTATGCTGTTTTAGTTTTCGTCGTTGTTTTGGGTGCGACAATATGAAAACTGAAAGTATGGTACATACTTTAACATGTGAGTTTAGGAAGCTTGCAAGTGAAAACTTATTGAAAATATCTAGTACGTGATCTATGAGTTCCACTTGTTTCGACTGACCTATACCCTTAGCATCTCCCTTTAATACCGCCTGTTAACTCCCATTCCGCGATTTAAAATTTTCTGCTCGTGAAATTGCTGAACATATAAGAACATTTAATAAAATAGCGCTCCTTTCTGAAAATAAATAAATTTATAAAACTTATTAGATGTAATTTGTTGGTACAAAATGAGCTTGTTGTGGAATGACAAAATATTTTATAATTTCTAACGAGGAAAATAGTTTTATACTAAATAGCTTAATAATAATAATGACTCCCGTTATAGCCGTTAATGGTTAAGAATTGTTAGAAAAATTATTACCTGATAAACAGGAACCAGGTCCCGATGAACTGAAGGAATTTTTAAATTGTGCTAAACCTGAAACATAAAAAGAAATTATTGTTTTTCTATATCTGTCATAACCTCGTGCATAAATACATTTTTTTGTACACATGCATTTTTAGCTTTAGTTTTTATTGGATTCGTACGAATTCTTCAATTTTATAAAAATTCAACAATAAGTATACGTCGTGATACTGTGAATCCTCAAAAAACATCTACAGGAAGTTCAAAAGCATATACGCCAAAAGTGTGATTCGCAGACAAATGCACTCATTTTAATGTCAAAAATTAAATTAATAATTGATTAAAATTTTATATGACCTTTCACAAGACAACGATTTACCACAAATCAACAGAAACAAGCTCAGGGTCAAAGTCCTACGATGCTGATTTTTTTAGGAAAAGCAGAACAGAAAGACAACTATTTTTGATAATTGAACGGATTATTTGTTAGCGAAGAGCCTGTCAAACATCGATTCGAAAATTCCGTGTAAAAGGTAAGAATTCTCAACTCCTTGGAACATAAAGTTCAGGTTGACTCTGTTTATACTGACATTTCTAAAGCATTTGACAGAGTTAACTATGATATAATTATTGCACAATTAGAAAGGTTAGGTGTAAGTGGCAATATATTGGAATGAATCGGTAGTTATCTTAATGGTCAGTTAAAATGTGTAAAATATAGTAGTTTTCTATCATCATCGATCAAAGTAACATCAGGAGTTCCTTAAGGATCTCACATTGGTCCTCTAATATTTAATCTCTTTGTGAACGATTCAGCTTCGGGAACAGAAAATAGTAATTTCCTAATGTTTACGGATGATTTAAAAGAGTAATTAAAAATCTTTCTGATGCTGAATTGTTGCAAAGTCATTTGGATAGTTTGTCCCATTGGTACGCTGAAAATGTACATCCATATATGTGAAACAATATCAAAGTCACTGAAAATGCTGGGTTTCATTCAAAGATCTGGAGCAGATTTTTTTGTCCACAGTCTAAAATTGTTATACTGTTCATAAAAATTATAATATTCATATTAACAATATACAAAGTTGGTGTATTTGAGAGATGAATATGATTATGGTGACCTTCTTGCTTGGCTTAATATTAACACAGAACATAAAAGATTGAAGGTTGATATGTGCTTTCTGCACAAAATACTTAATGGTTGTATTCAGTGCCCTGACCTTACTAGTCTGATAAAATTTTGAGTAAACGATAGACGAAATCGCAATTCGGATATGTGTACCTTTTTATCATACCAATTATGGACAGAATGAGACGATTATTAGAATTTTAAGGACTACTAACACAATTCAAAATAATGTACAACTTTTTGGATCTTCAAATTTATCTTTTAAGAAATCAACCAAGCAAGTGTAACCACTTTATATTATTTGTACAATGTCTGATATATGTTGTTTGTGTATTCAAACTACCTTGCTCTAAATAATAAATATTGTATGTTTTTGTAAAAAGGGCTTCTCCCGCTTGTCCCTTATCCGGACTTGAGCAAACGAGTGATAAAAGTATGGCAATAGGAATGAAATAAGTTCATGGCAAGCATTTCTTGCTGACTTTAAATGAAAGAGAGAAAATTAGCAGTTATACATATTGGCAGTGTCAGTGGTTTTGTAGATAGTGGTTTACTCTCATTTGAATCTAAAAATTCGGGTTACTATCACGAAGATATGAAAGTAGATATTCTCGAGGAGTGTTTTGCACAAATGTTGGATCTTACTCCTTGGGAATCTGTAATTGTAATGAATAATGCTACGTACTACTCCAGGCACATTGAGAGGACCCCTATGACTGCCTGGCGGAAAGCCGATACGATTTAATGGTTATCCAAAAAAAAATGCTTTTTAAAAGGATATGGTAAAAAAGGAACTTTTATTGATTGTCAATCTTAACCAAGGGTCCAAAGAATACAATATTGATGAAATGGCAAAGAAAAAGTAGTGGCAATCGTACTACAGTTGCTACGACTGCCACTCTACCAGTGTGTACTTAACCTCATTGAATTGGTATGGGCTCAGCTAAAGGTGAAGTAGCCCGAAATGAGATCAAATTTAAATTAAATGACATCAAAGTTCTTTTGACCAACTCCTTGGAACGTGTGGCTGTAGATAAGTGGGAAAGTTGTATAAATCACATACTAAAAGAATATGCAGAGATAAAATTTTAAAACATTTTTTTACGTATTTATACAGGGTATATCGGCATTATGGGGCAATACTTCGGGAATGTATAGTTTGGGACAACATAACACTACAAGTACCTATATTTTTTTTTCTTAGGGCACCCCCCTACAGAGATATTACCCTTTAAAAGTTATATGAGAGGACGAACCCTTAAAGTTGAGTTGAATAATGCACAATCAAATGTGTAAAACCTAATGTAAGGCATTCCTCATGGATCTGTTTTGGGGCCGCTATTATTTGTGTTGTATATAAATAACCTTCCAGGCTATTTATCGACCGGTCACTTAACAATGTTTGCTGATGACATAACTGTAACAGTATCAGCGGATACAGTTGAACAACTCCATCGCCCAAACACTTGAGGAGGTCACTACTTCGGCTCAGAGAGATACATTGATAATAAATGAAAAGAAAACAGTTATTATACATTTTCGACTACAAAGACAATTGCCGCACGGTATATTGTTGCATGATAATATTGTGTTGTTAAATAACACCAAATTACTCGGTACATACTTGGACAAGTTGTTGTGGAACAAGCATATCGAGCATGTTTGCAACTTAATAAGGCTTACTATGCTATATTGCAAATGCAAAGTTTATTAGATGAAGCCGGGCTATTATGCACTTGCTTATTCGCATATTTCATACAATATTATCGCCTGGAGTAGTGCGAAGGATAAGAAAAGGCTCATTAGGCTTATATTACCCATGAATTATAATGAGATCTGTAGAAATATTCAATAGTAAAAAAATATTAACTACCCCTTGTAATATTTATATTAAAATGTCTGATGTATACCAGAAAAAACATAAATTTATTTAAGCAAAGAAAAGATTGTCACACGTATAGCACAAGATGTATACCATCATACATCAAATTATAAACATTCGCCTTACTATAACTTATACTTTTTAATTGTCTTCCTGCTAATATTCGAAATACGCAAAACTGTAGGCACTATAAAATCGCAGTTATAATTATTTCTTGAAGGGAATTTTTATAGTATTCGAGACTTTTTATATAGAGGACCTAAAGAGATTATTCTTATTTCTCAATCTGTAATGAATCAAAACAAATAATAATTTTATTTAAGTCTTCCTGTGTTTATATTTATGTGTATGTCAATGAAATGTCTATTGTGTATACTTATATCTTTTATGGTTGTAACATATATAATGTTTATTTAAACCTGTATATTATTGAAACATATTCTTTATAGGATTTTACAAAACAGTGGAAAAAACACTATGTGTAAAATTATTAATGAAATCTTTGCACTCTTTCGATAACCTGAATTCTGGTTATGCTAGCAAATTAAAATCCTAAAATAAATTTGTATGATTTCTTATTTGAAAATTATCATTGAACAACTAGCATCCACACAGTCCCATGGCCATGCAGATTAAAATAGTATCTACATAACCCCCTACGGTCATGAAGATTCAGTTAAAACATGAGAACAAATGCTTAAAATGAATTTATTTACTTACCTTATCTTAAAAATGTTTCGTTCTAATGGATGACAATTTCATAAAATCTATCATTCTGTTTTGGAAATGCTTAGCCCTTGAAACGTTTTTCACCCTTATTCTGGAGCTCATCAGAAAGGCACAAAGCCACTCATAAAGATGTTTAATGCAAAACCAAGACAATTTCTATGAATAAGTATGAAATAATTATATTTGACATTGACTGATAAAAGCAACAGATCTTCACCTATCTATTAGCTAACTAGTATTGGAGCCTCTATACTCTATGCGTGTTTTTATCAGTCAATGTCAAATATAATTATTTCATACTTATTCATAGAATTTGGGTTGGTTTTGCATGAAACATCTTTATCAGTGGCTTTGTGCCTTTCTGATCAGCTCCAGAATAAGGGCGAAAAACGTTTCAAAGGCTGAATTTCCAAAACAGAATGATACATTTCATGAAAATGTAATCCATTAGAATGAAATTTTTTTACGACAAGGTAGGTAAATAAATACTTTTAGGCATTTGTTCTCATTTTTAACTGAATCTTCATGACCGCAGGGAGTTAGTTATGTACAAACTAGTTTGATCTGCATGGCCGTAAAGGAACGGTGTGGATGCTAGTTCAATTCATTTTAGGACTTTAATTTGCTAGCATAACCAGAATTCAGATTATCTAAAGAATGCAAAGATTTCATTCATACTTTTAAACATAGTTTTTCTGTTAGTTCTCATAGATAGTTATTTTCTGTGCTCTTTGCAAAATACTATAACGAATATGTTTCAATACAATTATAAGCAAACAAATAATAATTCACTTTTAGACAACCTGTATATTGTACCATATTTTATGGTTGTATGTTTTTATTTCTACTTTTACAAATGACTTACCATATATACATTTTGTATCCGAAAAGGTCAATAAATATTATTATTCTTACTTTGTGAACTAAGAACTTTCAAAATAAATCTGTTATACTATATAATATGTTGTTTAATTTAAATATTTCCATAATGAAATAATAGCAATAATAATTAATAATTTGATTAAACAACGAAAAACCATCTAAACCCAGCTATGTTTGAATTTGCAGATGAAAACTGGTTATGAAAGAGATCTACCGAGGGATCGCAGCTGCAGAGATTGAACAAAGGGTATATATAATAGAAATAAATTACTAAAAAGCACCTCGACTATGTCTTTATAGGATTTGCATTTATAATGAGGTTTCATTACTGTCTTACATTTCCAAACAGACTTTAGACATATATATTTTAAATCATGGAAAAAATAAAATGTAAAAATAAGGCCCTTCTTTTTAAAAAATTACCCTCATTTCAAAATTTATTTGGGGCCATTTTTAACATAATTTTCTCTTCTAAAATTACTTTTATTTTTGGCCTAAGAAGCTTCAGTTCTTTACCGGTTTACCTGTTCTTTTATAACTCTGTAAAATCTATAAAGGGCGTCCATCAGAAATTAAAGGAAAAAAATGCGAAATATCCATATCCGTTCAGTCGCGAAAAGTATTTCAATTTAATTGCCCATTTTAAACACACGCGTTCAAATGATCCCGTCACATTTAAATTTATTTTAATAGTTCGACAGCCTCCGATATCATTACCTCGTAGTATGCTGTCGGGTTTATAAATCTATTATCTTTAACAACTCAATAAAATTAAATGTTTTGACTTGAACATTGTACCATCAACAAAAACCCCTGTAAAACCGTCGTTCAGAAATATAGGATTACATTTATTCTGACATAAAGACTTGAATATGGTCTATTATCCGAAAAATCCGAGCTCCCACATACACAAAGGGAAATCTCTTGTGGTCAAAACATTTTTAAATCGATCCTGCTTACTCCTTAGCCAACTTAGTGTTATTCGTCGAACAGAACGGAATAAGGTCTAGGAGCGATGCGGGGCTTTAGATACGGTTCATTATTCTCGAATGGTAGCTTAGTCGTCTCAGGTTATACCTAGTATTGTGGTCGGGACGTCACATAGCATGACAGCTACTTAACATAGGTGTAGGTAAATGGTATAATAGGCATGCGGAAGCGTTTGCTTGAATTATGCGAATTATTGTCCTCTCGCCTGTTCCGGGTGAAATATGATACTTTTATTCTAATGTTCGTGCGCGATTTCTACGAGCCGTTCGAATTGAAGGAGCTCCTTGCTTATATAGCGGGATTTATTCTCGCTCCGAAAAACGGTAGATATTTCATTTCATGGTGAACAATGAAAAATAATAATCAGCAACAAAAGACCTGATTTTTCTAACTACCATAAAAATTAGAAAATCTAAGATACGGTTTGTACAGGGTGTTCCGAAATTCCCACATTTGCCTTTAGGCGCTAATTCTACAGGCAGAAATAGTAAGAGCCCTTTTTATAAACATGAGTCCGGAAATGTTTCCTAAGCCCGCTACGGCCCTCTGACAATTTTGCCTAAATACTGGATGGGCCGGAAGAGGAGTGGCAAAGTTTGGACATAAGAGTACTAGTAAAATCTCAATAGCTGTAATACAAGTTTTATTTATTTTTTGGAATTGCAGCGACTTTGAATAATTAATATTAATAGTTAAGAGAGGTAAATTACAAAAAATTCATTTGTATGTTCTTTATCTGAACTGCACCATTCAAAGCATGGAGAATTAATGCATCGCGATTGTCCACATTTATACACTTCACCTTTCATACACTTCCATAAACAGAAATCTAACGGTGTCAGATCTGGAGGCTTCGCCGACCAACTAATAGGATCGAGGCGAGAATCCATTGCCCTGGAAAAGTTCTGTTTAAATGCTGCATGACCAGGCGAGCAGATTGTAGATGAGCTCCATGGTGCCGATAATGCATAGCAAGCTTATAATACTATTATGTATTAAGCTTGTTAACTAAATTAATATTTGACAAGTACAATTTTTTTTTCTTGAAAATGCTTATATCTTATATAATTAACTATTTTATAAAAAAATTTTTAAATATATTGATAAATAACCGAATAAACATGAGGTCATATTTTTGAGAATAACTGCAAAGTTTTAGAATAAAAAATTATGAAGAAATTTTTCTCGTCCAAAAAATACCGAGCTTTATCGATATCTACAATATCATTTACATGGTAGGCATATTTTCCAAGATATAATGGATTTGAAACTGGTATGGTCAAAATTCCCTTAAAAAGTAGGACATTTTTCAATACAACTTAGCAGAACTTCAAAACTATCCAATGTACATTCAAATTTCAGTGAATGATTTAGAGTAGACACATAATGAACACATAATTTTTTTATTTTTTTCCGCTCCTCCGTTTCTGAGATACTAGCGGTTAAAGTGAGGGGTCAATATACATTTGAATCATATATCAGTTAAATATTTACAATTATTTTTATTCATTCCTGAAAATCATACAAGAGATTTAAAAAAGCTTATTTGTTGTTAATTCAAAAGAAATGTACTGTGTCGTGATTTCTCTACAATAGATTTAAGAAAGCATTGCTTCTGATTTATGAGACGTCGTAGGCTTGTTCGTTTGCTGGGCACTTTTTGCAATATCTACTTTATGCTGAACAAAATTTTCAATGTAACCATCAACGATGAAGGATCTGCAAGCAACGCTTAAAGGAATGTCCAGTATAATTCTTGAGATATGGTAAGTTTGCAAATGAAGCAATGGTTTCAGGCGTTTTTCCTATTATGTTTATTCGCACTGTTTGTCTCGAACATTTTTCATAATGATTGCATGAAAAAGGACCGCTGATTGCAGAAAGGTTTTAAAAAAACAGGGTTTTCAACCATTTCAAGGAAATTAACAATAGAGCTCTCGGTGACAGTAAAAGTATGCTATACTTCTGTTTTCGTACCAGGGAGAGTTAAAATCGCTACGGATTCAGTCTTGATCATCATCAATTACTAACTAATATCTGCAATATGATTAATTTGAAGTTGTGAGAATTTGCTAATATCATTGTTATTCGTTATCATGAGATTTCCATATTACTGACTCTTCTCATCTATTGCAACTTACGGCATGAAGTTACGGTAGATGGCTCTCCTTGCAATTTGTGTGAATACAATTGCTCAACTTGCATGAAGAAAAAACAGATATTTATTGTGCTAGTATGTAATTATGTATATTAGTCACGCAAGAAAAAGTTAGCCCCGAGACCGTTAGGTCGAGTGACTAATTTTCTTACGTGACCAATGTGCAATTACACACGTGTGCAATACAAAATTTTATCCAACACTTTCTTTTAGTGAAATTTTATTTAAATGCATTTTTTTTTGACAATTTAATTTTTATATTATTTGCAAAAATTGGTATTGGGGAGGTCATGGAATGGTTGCTGTGGTGTTGATTGTTGTTTATTATTTACTAGTTTATACACATAAACAACAAATAAAGGTATAGTCATTTACATTACTAGATGCCAAAGTTTACTTTTAGGCTTGAGGTGACTTTTTAATGGCCGAGGTGAAGTCGAGGCCTTTCAAAAAACACCGAACACCTAAAAGAGCTTTCGCATCGTGTAATGTATTAAATTTTTTCTTCATGATTTTATTTGACGTTTTTAATAAATTTTATAGTGTAGAAGGATGTGACAATTGTTTACTTGCCAAAGAGACAATTACTATCTGTCACTGAGGTTTATATTAGACATTTTAATTTCTGGTGGTTTCAAATTAAAATAAATAAATATGTTTGGTGGCGATGAAAATGGGATACAACAAGCAGCCTCGCTAATACCTTAATACAAAATTGTTTAATTGTATTAATTCGTTGAAACAAAAAGTTAAATTTCGTTTCCTTTTTTTTTACTTTTCTGTCCTGGATGCGAAAGTTACACTTTCTTGCAAAAATTGTTTACCACAAATTTTTTGTTCTTTGTTCAAATTTAAAATTCCCTCGTTTCATAGCGTTCTACCTATTAAATTTTTTTTTTATCATTTTTGAAAAAATTTTACCACTAAAATACATGGAAATTTTTTTTTCCTTTGTTCAAATTTAAAATTTTCACGTTTCCCTGGCATTCTAATCCTATTCAAACAAATTTAAAAAATTTTTTTTAAATCTTAAACAATTTTTTTTATTTATCACTACTATAGAATAGATGAAACATTTTTTTTTGCCCAAATTTAAAATTTGTACGTTTCATAACATTCCAAACCTATTTCGGAAAAAAAATTGCAACATTTTTTTACCATTTTAGAAAAAAATTTATCACTTGGAGACGGAAAAATTTTTTTTACTCAAATTTAAAATTTTCAGGTTTCATGACATTCTAAACCTATTTCAGAAAAAAAAAATTTGGAAATTTTTGAAAAATTTTTACTACTAAAATAAATTTTTTTTCTTTGAAATTTAAAATTTTCACGTTGCATGGCATTCTAAACCTATCAAAAAAAATTACCAATGCTATGGAATAAAGGGAAACTTTCCTTTTTGCTCCATGCACAAATACAGAGGGAAGTTCTGTGTAAATACCTTTACCGATTTTTTTACCAATTTAGAAAAAAATGTAACCACTACAATGGACGGAAAATTTCTTTTTGCTCAATTTTAAAATTTCCACGTTTCATGACATTCTAAACCTATTTCGGAAAAAAAATTGGAACATTTTTTTATCATTTTGGAATTTTTTTTTAACACTAGAATAGATGGAAAAACAGTTTTTTGCTCAAATTTAACATTTTCACGTTTCATGGCACCTATTTAAAAAAAAATTTTTTTGAGAAAATTTGTAACCTTTTTACCACTAGATGCTATAAAATAGATGGAAAAATTTTTTTTTGCTCAAATTTAAAATTTCCACGTGTCATGACATTCTACGCCTATCCAGAAGAAAAACGTTTTGAAAATTTTTTTTACCAATATTTTTGATTCATTGCTTTTCTTTCAGTTGTAGGAAATATAAATTATAAGACATAGAGCATGTTTATTTATTAACACAAACAGAGCCACTAATTCTACAAATACTAGCTGAACAAACAAACTGGATAAATATTGAAAGCGACTCGACGTCACTTTCACATTTGTCCTCTGACGAGAGAATTTTTTGCTTATTGCCTACTTAATAAAAACGTAAAATTCTGCTTAAAAATTTAGTAAACGGTTTATTGGCTTTTTGCTCATTACGGAGGATGATTGTGAATAAAATAATATAGAAACCATTGCTGTCTCGAGAATTCTCTATCTCATCTCTCGACAACAATGAAGCACTTTCCACCTCGATATATACTATGCTATTATTTGCAGTAGAAAAAGCGCCCTGTATAATATACGTTTGAGAACACTCCACGTTGTAAACTATTTAAATAACGTTTTTCAATAAAGATATACTTTAATATGACTAATATACTAGCTAGCTAATGACCAGAAGTTGGAATTTTTAACAATCCTTAGTGGCACGACTGGCATATTTAAACTATTATGGGGATAAGATGCTCGAAAGCACATTATTTCTCACAAAAAGAACCACTTTAGATCAGATGGGAGCATCGAGGTCAGGTGTCCGATGTCATCCACACGACACCTATTCAATAGAATTGAACGGAACCGAGCAGTCTAAAGTGCCTGCTTATTGTGCCTCAATTTGTTGCTTGAATGTGAGCAAATCCGTACAGCGTACACCCTTTTGTGCCGAAGGTGTCACATCCCAGACCTGCTGCTACTTAACCAGATGCCTATCATATTTTCCGATCTATCGTTCCCTGCTTATCGCGCTTCTCGCCGTGTATTTCTTAACACTTTAAATTCGGTAAATTCGGGGGTATTTAATATCAATAAAGATGTCACATAGACCAAATATTGGTTGTATGAGCATGGAAGATTTTTCAGATTTGATTTTTTTTGTGAAATTAGGTTTGAAATATGTTATTATTTTGTGACATATTTGTCAAATATAAATATCAATATTCAGTCCAGTCAACGGAGCGCTAAAATTACCAAAATCTCTAATTTGAGTGCTAATGAATTGATTTTGATGAAACCTTGTGCAATGTGTTTGTAATGAAGTTAATAAAAAGTTGAAAAAAAGGTTAGAGTAGGAAATGATCGGAAGGGGTAGAAAATACCCTGTAACTCGTAGAATTAGGTCAAAAATTAAAATAGAACAATATATTTACCATATTTACTCATTTTGGCCCAAAATAAGATGTTTTTACTTTTTTAGTAATTTACAGTTCTTCACGATAAATAATGTACTACACATTTTCCACATTTTCAATTTAAAAATTATATGACCCTTTAAAAATGGTATAACTATGTAGGTTTCAAATTTTTTTATAAAAATGTATAAAAATCACGTTCATTTTTCAAAATTTGATGTATTTTTTAATGTGCAAAAAATGTAGTACATTATCGTGAAAGACTGACTGTATCGGAAAATTAGCAAGTTACAAAAAAAATCCAAGAGATAAAAAATGTTTAGAAAGCCTCAATACATACGTCTGAATTTTTTCAAATCTTTAATAACATGTTTTTAGAGAGCTACAATTTGAAAGAAAGGGATAGTTTTTCATGTTTTTCCGGAAGAACTCGATGAAAGCGCATTTTAAAGAAAAGTTGCAAATAAAAAAGTTCTATATTTCGATGATACTCTTGCGTATTTCCACCTGTTAGGAAACACCCTGTATGAATCCGTGGGTTCTAAATAATTTAACAAGGGGTAAACCACTAACACTTTATTTAATAATTTACTGATTACAAAATACTTCTTAACTAACCAAAATAACCTTTACACTTTGTTAACTTTATATTTAACCTCACTTTTTCGCTACCAAATTTCACTTTTATAAAACTTCTTTCTGCGCCGGTAATCGCGCCTTATATACTCTGAAATTGCCTCTAGATCCATCCAGAAACACAATCAAGAATCTTCTCTCACCACACACTCTAGAAAACTCTATCTCTTTCTACCAGTTTCCAGTCAGTCACTATTAGGCATAGGCGTATCAATCTCCAGTTTCAAGGAGGTGTAATTCATAACAATATATTCACCTGAATTTTCCAGATTTTTTCAACTTTTACATTTCTCCTCCCCCTCCTTTTTAGAGGTTTTCGAGTGGGCATATCTCGAAAAATATGCATTTTTCGAAAAAACTTACAAGAGTAAAAACATCTTATTTTAGGCCAAAAAAGGTAATTATGTTGTTTTTTATTTTCGACCTAATTCTATAAGCTACGGAACCGTGATAAAAGGGGTGTTTTCTACCCCTTCTGATCATTTCCTATTTTTTCAACTTCTTCATTAACGTCATTACAAACACAGTGCACAAGGTTTCATCAAATTCCATTCATTACCACTCAAATTAAAGGTGGATTAATTAGTGTTGCATAAAGATATTTTTCACATTATTGTAATAGAAATGTTGCGAATAATGTATATGACGTCCTGAAGATTTCAGATGAGGATGTAAAAATTGAACAGCTTTTCGGTAGATTGAAATTCTTGTAGAAAGGAATATTTTATTTAATAAAACATACGGTGAAATTTTGTATCATTTTTATTTTTAATTTTTAATTATTCATAACTAGTCCAGTTTCTAAAGATTTTAACCTCAGAGAAAAATAAGAATTCTTTGAAAAATAAAAATGTTTACGTCAGTATAAGGGGATGGGGCGCTTTATTGAACCAAATGTATTTGAATTTTCAAAATTGTGCTTTTTTAAATATCTCGGCAAATATTTATCGGCAAAAAAAGTAGAAAACCATATTAAAGAAGAAAGTGAACTGATTTATTTCTTTAACGGAATACTCCTGAAGAATGCATATGCATTAAAATAAACCACTTCACATTTTTACTTAAAAATGGTTTATCTTCAAAAATGTATCAAAATGTACAATTCTTGTCGCGTTATATTCTTAATGGTATATATTTTAATTTAATGATAGCTCAAACCGTCTTCCATGTAAAAGCAGAAATGAAAGCTATATTTTTTTAAATCTCTCATATTATCATCATCATCATCATCATCGGTGGCGCTATAACCCTGGCTGGCTCTTGGCCTCTTCAAGGATTCTTCACCAGCCGTCTCTATCTTCGGCTCGGTGTTTCCACTTGATCACTCCTATGTTCCTCAGATCCTTTTCTACCCCAACTATTCATCGTAGTTTTGGCTTTCCTCTTTTTCGATTTCCATCGGGCTTTGCTCTTACTATTCGTTTTGTATGCCTTTCCTCTTCATTCTTAATACATGCCCTGTCCATCTTAATCGTCCTATCTTTATCGTTTTAACTGTATCGGTATCTTCATGTAATTCATAAATTCGTGGTTGTACCTGTTTCTCCATACTTGGTTTTCTTGAATGAAACCGAATATTTTTCTTTCAAAAATTCCCAGACAGTTTTCATCTAACTTACTTCAGGGTCCATCTTTCGGAGGCATACGTTAATACTGGTCTTATTAGTGTCCTGCATATTATACATTTAGATTTTCGTGACAGATCTGGTGGATACTATGGAGTCGAAAAACGACGACTCCATAGTATTCTATAAGTATTCTACACTTTACCTCTTCTTCAGTTTTTCTTTCATTATTTACTTGGAAGCCTAATATCAACTCCCGCACTGCTTCTGTATTGTAGTCGCTTATGGTAAGATTTTGACTTACTCCTGCGTTTCGTGCTAGAACCATTGCCTTTGTTTTTTGTTCATTTATTTCCAAACCCATTTCTTGAGTCGCTTTTTCTAGTTCATTAAAAGCCTCTATGTTAGCCCTTTTTGTTCTATTTATAATGTTGATGTCGTCTGCGTATGCCAAAATTTGGACCGATTTCGTGAATATGGCCCAGACGTTTCAATTTTTGAGTCTTGTATTACTTTTTCAAGTGCTATGTTAAATAGTAGGCATGCGAGAGTATCTCCTTGTCGCGCTCCCCTTTACGTTTTAAATTGTTTAGATGTTTAATTTCGAATCTTGACTGAACATACTACTTGTTTTATTGTGTCTTGTAAGACTTATCAGTTTAGGCGGTAGTCCTAGGTCTTACATCGTGTCGTATAGTGTTTTCCTATTTATGCTATCATATGCGGCTTTAAAATCAACAAAGGTGTGATATGTATCAATCAGATACAGTTTAAATTAATATTGTTTAAACAAATGAAAAACATATTTTTTGCGTCCAATAATTTTTTAAAATTCGTTGTTCAAAATCTAACTGAAGAGGTCTTGTCTCATTTGTGGTCTAGATACTGCACCATCAACTTAGGAGGCAAGAGAATAGCTCAAAACTGTTTTTTTTGTCACAAATACTAAATCCTCTTTAGAAATTCTAACTCTGTGCTTTCTTCCAATCTATTATGCCTCGCATTAAAAATGGCTCCAAGAGAAAAAAAATGTTAACATGCTACACGAATAAGAAATAATTAATGGTGCTATGATAATTTTTGACTAAATAAATAATGTTCAGAATTTTGGTTTTGAAATATTGGAGAACATGTACAAGGTACCGACTTAAGGTAATTTTTGTTAATATACCAATAGCCTAAAATGAGTTATTTGGCAGTAAATTATTTAATCTCACAGCAGTTCCTTACAATGTTGACCATTTACTTCTATAAGTAGATTGCATCGTTGATTCATGGATTCGCAGACCCTTTGCCAATATTTCCGGAACACCGTGAACTCGTGTGCAAGCGACCAGGATTCTTAAGTATAGCAGTATAAGAGGCCCGTATACAAGAGATCTCGCAAAACTATAAAGCAAAAAGTCCAAGGGATTAAGATCGGTGATCGTGTGGGCCAAGTTACAGGACCTCTTCTTTCAGTCCATCTCTACGGAAAATGCTAATCCAGATACTAAGGCATGTTAAAACTGAGGTGTGGAGGTGTAGCGTCATATTGAAACCACATGTCGCGTCTTATGTCCAAAATTAGTTCAGGTAAAATATTTGGCGAGAAGTGGAGATAGATGGGGCCACTCAAGGAGGGTGACAGCAAGTACACGATCAAGTTATCTCCACAATACTAGCCGAAAATTTGATGAAAAATTGTTGCAGGCGTCTTCTAAAGGTGATAGCATAAGGATTTTCATCACTCCAGACATGCCTGTTTCGGCTGTTGAAATAACCATCCTGGGTAAAACATATCTCATCCAAGATCAGCATAATTCTTATGAAGCTAGGGCTGGATCAAACTGAGATCCAAAAGTTATTATCAGATCAAGGTTAGTCTTCAGCAGTCATAGTTTGTGCATTTCGTAAATGGTAGGGATGAAGGAGTTGGCCATCTGCTCTCATCTGATGTATATTTATGCGAATACTTATGGAAGGTTCTTATGCTACGCGATCTAAGACTTGTTTGCGCCACCGTAGGTGCCTTTCTTGGACGACCACTACCACGCTTCAGGGTGCCATTTTTCGAAGGCGATGAATGGAAGCAAATATGTGATCTGATGAGGCCAAGGGCGATTGGGACGTTTGTCTTGGTACAAGCATGCAGCTACTCTTCCATTGCACTTCGCTTTGCCGTAAACGAGATTCACGTCAGCCTGCCCTTGAAATTAAAAAATATTGTCCATTTTAAGGAGGACCATCGAATCAATCAGGAAACCCTTAGGTACTAGATAAAAATAGAAAACAAAAGAAAATACAGTTTGACAATAAAAATATTGAAATTTGGATAAAACAATTAATACAGGGTGTTCCATATTAATTGTGCATGTTTGTGTAGTTGAAAAGGTGATTTGATTTAATTTAATTTGCTCTAGGGCCATATCCTTGTGTCCTCTAGATCTCTTCAAAATGTGTCGGTATATCTTCAGCACACCCTGTACATGGTAATAATATTTACATCCCTAATATTTTTCGGAGTTTTCTAATCATCCCTACATGCTTATGCATATAACATATTTCCAAATACGGATATTTAAAGCGTTTAAAAAGTACCGTTTAAGTTTATTTATCTGGAGATGCAATGTATTAAAAATAAAGCAATTTGTAAAGTCGTTTCCATAACTCCTAATGAAGAAGTCGGTTTAGAATTAAGCCATTTGAAATAAAGGATGGAGTAAACTTAATTATGTCAAAAATGCGAAGAATTTGAACTTCTTAATTAAATGCAGTTTTGCTCGAACATCATCCCACTTTGCCGAGATGAATAAGTTTAATTAAATCCTTGTGTTTTATTATGTCTCGCACCCGCGTGACTTGCCTTTAAAAAGCATATTTTCCTTTGTGACTCTTTCTTTATAAAATATGTAATTACATTACAAAACCGGCAAAAACTCTCTCGCATACACTCGCTTATAACTTGTACACGTACGCTTCACTAGATATTCTTTAAAAATCTTCTAATTATGGCTTCAGTCTACATAGAAACATAAACATTGCAGTGAGTATGCAATTTTTTTGGAGAGGTTAAGTATCTTTTTTGTCCGCGTATGCGGAAGTAAATATACTTTTATTGTAAACTGAGGGGTCAATTAACCGCGATCAACGTCGGAAAAAGAAATTTAATTTTAATTAAGCTATTTTATAAGTATTTAATACAATGGATTAGGTTTGTATATCACCAGCTTTTATTTCAGTTCATGTTTGTCAGTCAGTCAATTTAGTTCAGATAATTGCAAGTCAGCTTTCAATAACTTTCACTTGACCTATTGCCTTGAAATTTGTACACATATGAAGTACCGATGACGATAGAAAATTTTAACATAAAATGGATAGGAAGTGGACTACTTATTAAGTTAAAAAACGAAAAGAAAAAAGTCGTGTTAGTATCATTGGCGATTCCAGCAAAAAACGAAAAGTCAAGTGATAGCAGAACTGTATGAATCTTACATAAAATGTTAGATTTTTAAGCTGTTTACATCTTTTTACTTCCCTCGCACACCGAAGGGAAGTATTGTATTCGAGAAAAAATCACCCTACCACATTTTTTCGGATTTTCGTGTTTCAGATCACGTAGATTACAAAAATACAAGTTTTTCAATTCCGTCAGTCAGTCTGTCTGTCTGTCTGTCGGCGCACTAACTAAAAAACTACTTGACGGAGAACAGTCAAATTTGGTAGGTAGCTCACGCTACTGTCAGCGAAGAAATGGTTAAACTTTCACTGGAAAATATACAGGGTGGACCGTCTAAAGGAAATAAATAATGGAAAAAAAAATGTTTTACTCAAATTTAAAATTTCCACGTTTCATGACATTCTACACCTAGGAATTTCAGAAAAAAAAAAATTGAAAGTTTTTTTTTACCAACATTTTTGAAAAATTTTTTACCACTAAAATAGATGAAACATTTTTTTTTCTTTGCTCAAATTTAAAATTTCCGCGTTTCATGGCATTCTAAACCTATTTAAAAAAAACATTTTTCAATTTTTTTTTACCAAACATTTTTGAAAAATTTTTTACCACTAAAACAGATGGAACATTTTTTTTTCTTTATTCAAATTTAAAATTTCCACGTTTCATAGCAATCTAAACCTATTTAAAAAAAAATTTAAAACAATTCTTTACCATTTTTGAAAAATTTTACCTGTAAAATAGATGGAAATTTTTTTTCTTTGCTCAAATTTAAAATTTGCACGTTTCCATGGCATTATAAACCTATTCAAACAAATTTAAAAATTTTTATGAAAAATTTAAATATTTAAAAAAAAATGTTAAATCTATTTATCACTACTTCCTATAGAATAGATGAAAACTTTTTTTTGCCCAAATTTAAAATTTTCACGTTTCATGACATATTAAACTTATTTCGGAAAAGAAAAATTTGAAACATTTTTTCAACATTTTTGAAAAATTTTTAACACTAAAATAGATGGTCTACTCTTAATAAGTCGATTCTACTAGATAGTACGTCTCGTAGCCGAGACAGAGCCTTGGTAAAGATTGATATACATGTCGTGTTACTGTTTGTTGAACATATTCATTTTAATTTTAAATTTTCCAGGTGATGTCAACATTGTTGGCGAAACGCACATCTAGTACAATATTCGGGTAGAGTGTTGAGGACACTACTTCATCATAAAAGGTGTCCTGTACGAAAGTCTTTGCTAAACACAGTTAGATTCCATACTTTCGCCGCCCCCTGTATAAGGCCAATCAGATTAGCGTTACTACCCCACACGGCAAATTCTAATAATTAAGAATGTATTATGACCGTTACGTTACAGACGGATTCGAAAAAAACTACATCCAACATTCTATATGTTAAAATTGAACAGAAATCAAGCAGTTAGGTAGGTGGTGCAGAACAAAACGCAATTCTTTTGAAAAGTATTATTTTTACATCAAGATCGAAACAAAAGACAAAACCGTAACAAACGCAGAAAAGGAAACACTGGTGTCGATTCGCCTGTCAGTACCATCACAGGTTTTCCATTAGGCTTTCAAAAGCACGGACATACACGAAAAGTAATTGAAACAAATTTTCCGGACTGTAAACATAACTTTATACAAAAAACAACCCTTCTGTTAAAATATTTCGAGCTGCAACATTAGCATGCACGTAAGGCCCATCCGCCGTACGCTGGAGCCGTGGGATTCGCACGAATATGGGCCTTAGCGGCCCGCATTCACTGTGGTGGCGCCGAACGGCACTCGTTGGAACTAATTAATTATCGGAGTCGTAGTTAATTACTGCCGTAACGAACCCCTTCCCTCTCCGTTGTTGGTAACCCTGTTTCGAATAACCCACTCCCCAGCGCCGACCCTTTGTTTTACTATAATTTAATTTCTACATGTACATAGAATTTGCAATACTCTCTTTCAGAATGTAATCAAGCTGTCAATGAAATACTATTCCAATTTTGTCATTAATAAATCCATTTAAATTACTGGCGCAAACACAAAAAATGTTGGTTTTTATTTATTAAAGCTCCCACATTTTTAACGCGCCTCATACCACATCTACTTTGTGGTCAGAAGAGTTTGCCTAATGCCGTACTCGTATAGTGCTCCTTTTTATTGTTGATTTTTCCTCAAATTTTCTTCTTGGTAAAAGGTATTTCATTGACAACCTTGGCAATACCAATAGACATAATGGTTTCTTAAGTTTAAAGAGCATGTTTCAAATACTGGGAGAACTAATTTTTTGCTGTGGGACAATTTTTGATACATTTCAAAAGCAACAGATACCGATGTAGTTATCATGAGTGTCCCGTTTTACCAATTTTGGCACGGGACACTAAAAAACGCAAAAATGATAATTTTAGTGTCGGTATTAAAATTAGCCAATGGGTCTGTTAGTTTTCAAAATATCAACTGCTCTTAAGCATGATCCCTCTACAAACATTATAACATAATCCCCTGCATCAATTATAAGGTATGTTTGTATGAGTGTCCATGTGCCTATCGAAAGTTTTTGAAAATATAACAACTTTTGGTAAGCTTCTCATTTGATAGGTATGTTAAATTTCTCTTTGAGTGCAATGGAACTATGTGTGTGTGTGCACATTATCACAAAATAATGCATTGTCAATCCCTTATGTTAACAGGGAAGAGATGCGACGTTCATCACCGATACAAAAAAAAATTGGTAAAAGTATTTTCACAGAATTTCCCTCTTTATTAATACAGGGCGGCCACTCTAAGAAATTATTAATTCAGAAACGACATATGAAAATAATGATCGGAATGTAGTTAGTTATCACTATTATTACAAAGAAAACTTTATAATTCTTAGTTAAGAAAACATATAGAGAGGTCATCCGACAGCAAAAAATAGATAGTAAATAAAAGGATCAAACGTTCTCATGGGCACCGTTCCAGACATTAGAGGTTAAAATACCGCTTTTTGGCTTGTCGCTTATATTTTATACCCTTATAATGGTCCGGGGGAGATCGCTGGGAGTTTCTGGGTGAACTTTTCGTCCCAGATTCAATCCGGGGACCTTTTCAGTTGCTATGTCATTGCGCGGGACCATTATAAGGCAACTGCGTCTATGCCTTCAAGTACTAACTTATTGTCAATGGTGAATCATCAGATCGAGAAAAAAATAGCAAATAAAAATCCTGCACGTATGTTTTAATTGCCATTTTATTGAGTTTTAATACGTTTTGGCAGCTGATGTTGTTCATACCATCTGAATTAGCACCCGATTGAATCAAGAACCAAAAGGACACCCAGAACTCCCAGAGAACTCCTCCACCCCGGTCCTTCATAAGCTATAAGCGTTAAGATGCCAAATAGTGGCATTTTAACCTCTAATATCTGGAAAATTTTGCATTTTTGACCTCGGTGACCACGAGAACTTTTGATAAGGAGGTCGAGGAGAACAACATATATTATTTCCAGTCAATTTCACCGAGGGCCACTTCCCATAAGTTGAATTATTTTTTAGAACGACCACCCCGTATATTTTTCAACACAACTGCAATAGATGCCTCCCTTGCCAATTGTGTTAACTATAATATGTCAAATATTATTACCATCTGTCACATTTTTATTTCCAAGTAGTGGAATGGCAGTATAATAATTGTAAAAAAATCTTTTTTTTGTTAAAATAGGTTTAGAATATTTAAAATTATTATTTGTTTGCTTGTTTGAAACATATTGAACATATTGAAACATATTCTTTATAGGATTTTGCAAACAGCAGAAAACAATAACTATCTATGAGAACTAAAAGAAAAATTAGGTGTAAAAATAGTAATGAAATCTTTGCATTCTTTCGATAACCTGAATTCTGGTTATGCTAGCAATTAAAATGCTAAAATGAATTTGTCTAATTTCTTATTTGAAAATTCTTATTCTAACACTAGCATCTACACAGTCCCTATGGCCATGTACATAACCCACTACGGTCATGAAGACTCAGTTAAAAATGAGAACAAAGGCCTAAAATGAATTTATTTATCTATCTTGTCTTAAAAAATTTTCATCTAATGGATTACATTTTCATGAAATCTATCATTCTGTTTCTTTGAAACGTTTTTCGCCCTTATACTGCAGCTCATCAGAAACACATAAAGCCGTTCATAAAGATGTTTCATGCCAAACCAAGACAATTTCTATGAATAAGTATGAAATAATGATATCTGACATTGACTGATAAAAGCAAAAAATCTTCACCTATCTATTAGCTAACTAGTATTGGAGCCTATATACTATATGCATGTCTAAAAGTGAATTATTATTTGTTTGCTTTTTGTAGTACACCCTATGTTTTTGGGGTCGTTGAATCCGAACCTAAGGTCGGTTTGTCTGTATCAGGTCGCGTTAAGGTCATTTCAAGGTCAAATCATTAGGTATCGACAGTAAAATTTGAAAACATTTATATATAGGTTTTTGAGGTCGCTGAATCCAGGTCGGATTCGAGGTCGGTTTGTCGATATCAGGTCGTACTAAGGTTATTTCAAGGTCGAGTGGTGGAAAACTGACAAAAATATTCACCTGTTATCTCACGCATAAGCAGAGGAGGTATAAGATGTATAACATGTATACGATCTCGTAAAAAGCTAGATTTGTGATATATAAATATTGATTTGTACCTCGACAAGCTGATGAGCGGATTATTCTACACATTCCCTTTCGGGACAGTTGTCACCGACATCGCACTTGACGAGGCAGCAGGTAAAGACTAATTTGCCGAAAAAATGCTTTACAGTAGATTTATTCTTATTTATTACATAATTCATTTATAAAATTAAGGAATGACAAACATTTTTAAAAATGCTTAATGAAATCGAAATTCACTTTAAAAAGTTTAAAAAGGAACGATGTCATAAATAGGAGTAGATCTACCATAAATATATTTTTATCTTGAAAGTGGTCTCATAAAAGGTATTGCTGAAGCTACGAGAATAGCTGTATATTGAAATCGGACACTTTGTCGAAATAAGTAATTTTCGACCAAATGCCTAGAAAAGCAAAATGGTTCATGGTTCAGGCAGGCAAAAGAATCCATTCTTTGTAGCGTATGAGAATAAAGTGGATATTAGGACTACAACAGCCTCGATTACAAGATATGGACATGCTCGACAATGTGCATAGCTCGTAAAATTAAATGTGCTTGATTTGAGAAATAGACCAAGTTCACAACGTTAGAATAACTTAACGATCTAGTAAGAGAGTTGGAAAAATCGCGAAATAACAGGTGAATATTTTTGTCAGATTTTCCATCATTCGACCTTGAAATGACCTTAACGCGACCTGGCAACGTCAAGCCGACCTGGGATTTGGATTCAGCGACCTGAAAAACCTATATACATATTTTCTCAAATTCTTCTGTCTAAATCTAATGATTTGACCTTGAAATGACCTTAACGCGACCTGATACCGACAAACCGACGTCGGATTTGGATTCAGCGACCTCAAGAACCCATATACAATTTTTTTCAAATTCTTCTGTCGAAATCTAATGATTTGACCTTGAAATGACCTTAACGCGACCTGATACTAACAAACCGACCTCGAATTCGGATTCAGCGGCCCCAAAAACCTAGGGTGTACTGGGTTTTGTTGGTGGAAGCGAAATTTTGTTTTTTTGTGTGGCTGTGAATTGTATTGAAACATATTCTTTATAGGATTTTGCAAACAGCAGAAAAAAATATGAGAACTAAAAGAAAAACTATGTGTAAAAATATTAATGAAACCACTATGTATGAAGTGATTAAATATAATAGAGCTAATGTAGTCCAAAATCACTCAACTTTCGTTTTAGAATACCACGATCCAGGTGATCAAACGCCGTGTGTGCGCCAGATTGTACACCGAGCAAATGAAAACCACCAAGATGCGTCAAAGATAGATGATTGTTAGGTAGTAACCAAGACAGTCTATTTTGGAACCCATGTGGACAATACAGGATACAATACAATATTTTTCGAGATATTTTACAACACGGGTATTAATATTAAGAGTGATACCTACAATCCCCCAAATTATCATTGACTCCTTAATACTTTCCCTTTTAAAGTTTATTTTGTCTGTGCTAGTAGTAAACAATGGAATGTAATGTCATTGGTGAATCATATCTTAAACTTTTTCCTTGAAAACCTTGGTGATAACCTTGGTTATCAGGACATGGAAAAGGTTACAAATGTAAATAGAGCGGGACTCTACTGCTGGCCTATCAAGAGATTCACCCCTGAAGCACAATAAAAGCAGGAAACCAAAAAGTGTTGTGATTTCAATAAATACGCATACATGTTTTTAAATTGACTTGATAAGGAGCCCACCCTATAGAACAATAGAAAAAAAACTGATCCCAAAATCACGATAAATTGATAGCGAATTATCAAGTGTGCCGGAACATTTTAAAATAGTCACACATCTCAGGTTAGTATATGTACAGATTCAGCAAATTTAGTTTAAGGTACGTAAACTTGTTTCTGCGCAGATAAACCACGCAGTGTCGTAGAACAATGCAGGGCATTGGTATAAAACAATAGCGCCATCGCTTGACCGCGTCGAGTTGAGAACAGCGGCAGCGCACCCATTCTGCTTTTAATAGCGTAGCTGTTTAGACGTCTGGGAATAAAATAAATTAATCTCAATTGCGTTATTAAAATGCCGTGTGTTTATACAACTGCAGAAAAAGTGCAAATTGTGAAGTGGTACTTCGGGGGCCATTCCACTGAAGACACAATAAATTTATTTACTGTAGCATATCAAAACAGACCAATCCCCTCAGCTAGCATAATTTCATACATTATTAAAAAATTTGAGAATTTCGGGTGTGTCGTGAATTATTGTAAAAAATGCTATCAACCCGAACCCCGTCATCAACAAATGTTCGAAGAACGTGAATTTCGCGAAACTAATGTCTGTGCACTTGTTGAAACTAGTGAACCTTGTTCTAGCAGCTAAATTGCTGATGAAGTTCACATGAAGGAAAGAACTGCAAAAAATATTTTGAAAAGAAATAAAGTTCAAACAACGCAAGAAACATTTCCCGAGGACAATTTCAAATGGATGGAATTTTGTGAAATCATGATAAATAAAGTGAGAATGAAAACTTTTTAAAGAATATGTTGTTTACAGATGAATCATTATTCTTTTCATTACATAGGAAACACAATCCATCCGTAGTACGATATTGGTCTCGGAATAATAAACATTTGAGTGTTGCTGTGCGAACTCAGTATCCTCAAAAGTTTAACGTTTGGGCAGGAATTTTAGACAATCATATTATAGGCCCACTGCTAATCGAGGGCAATTTAAATGGCAATACATATTTAGAGCTTTTACAAAACCAAATAATTCCTGCAGTTCAAAATCTTCCTGTCAACTTTGACGACATTTGGTTTCAACAAGACGGCTGCCCAAGTCACAATACCTTAATTGTTATTAATTTTCTGGAAAGAACATTTCCCAATCGTTTAATAGCTACGAGCGGAATGATAAAATGGCCCCCCCAGGTCACCTGATCTAGCACCCCATGATTCCTTTCTGTGGGACTTTTTAAAGGAAACCGCGTACAAACATGCGTTTGAACGAGCAAATAATTTAGCTGAATAACGGGAAAAACTTATCCAACTTTGTGCAAGCATTACTCCAAATCAAATCAATGATATGAGAGGTTCATTGTATAATCGGTTTGGCTATTGTTTGGCACAAGAAGGTGGTTTGTTTGAATCCTTACTTCATTAATTTATTGTTTGATAATTAATTATTAGTTGATTTTAGTTTCTGAGAGTTATTTAATTTTATTTTAATGTTCTATTTTTGTACTTTAATAAGAATAATTTATTTTTTGATAATTATTAGTTGATTTTAGTTTCCGAATTATCTAATTTTATATCAATGTTCTATTTTCATTTCGGTTTTAATAAGAATTATTATTTTATTCCCATAGCATTTATGGCTAAAAAAGAAACAGCAGAAATGCTTTCAGTAGAAGAAATTATTTGTCAAAAATGTGACAAATAACTTCGCTTTTGACGAAGAGATATTGTCTCGTTTCGTATTAGAAATTATTACCTACCTCCGCACCCATCCTTAGTTCATTGTGTGTCTCTGCTTTCACGATTGATGGAACTAGCGGGGCATGGTCAATTACATCGTTATTCCCATATCCTAAACTGCATTTTCCGAATCTGTATATTAACCATTATATAAAAACAATCCTCTTTGTCCACGGGTAAACGATAACGAACGAACCATTTAAGGAATTTCCTCACAACTATATTAATTCGGATCGCATAAAAGCTGCAAAGGCACGCTGGTTATAAAATTACCCTCTTCCTGATTTGCGACCTGGCGAGCAGCAAATGAAATTCCAAATTAAGTAAGCCTTGGAAGTAATTAAGCCTCAAGATGGCTTATTGTAGTTGCAGTGCTAGAGAGGCCGTATCCGTGGGGCCCGCGCTCCTCCGCACAGTCACTTTAAATATATGTGCCAAAATGCCACACATTCCCACCATTATATTATTCTTGTATAATTATGTTGCATTGTATCGAAGTTACTTGTACATAGCTTACTGTTTTATAGCGGGGATTAAATTGCTACATACTTCTTCCTCGAGGTCTTACTCTGTGCCCCTGGAAAAAAATATAGCGAAACTTTTTATAGTCAAACTTCATTTTGCGAAAAGTGGTTCTGTAATTTAAACTGCTTCATCGACAGGAACAAAAATCGTTACTACGAATTTCTTGACAATCAAACAATAAAACTAAGGGGGACGAAAAAATGGAATTTTAAAAATTATTTTTAAAGAATCGATGAAGTGAGATTCGTGCTCCGAATATTCCATACTGAATACAATTTATGTAGGCAAATACGCACAGCAAAACTACAACTTTCTAAAAATAACTTAAAGGCTTTTCAGGAATACAGTGGTCAAGTTTTTGATAGTTTTGTTAACAATTATAGAATATATAGGAGCCAACAACCCACTATCGAAATATCAAGCTGGATTACGAAAACTAAATTCGTGCGACATTGCTTTACAAACAACATTATCAGGTTGGAAAAACGTCTTAAATGATAATCAGATCATTCTGATGATTTTTCTAGATTTCCCAATGAGACAATAGATAGACAATTATTACTATTAAAGTTAAAAATTACGGAATTGGCCATAACATTGTGAAATTGATGACCAGTTATTTAGAAAATAGAACACAAGTTACCAAATATAAAAATGACACATCCCTACTAAAAGACACAATATTCGATGTACCGCAAGGAACCGTTATGAGGTCTAACCTGTTTGTCCTGTGCATAAATGACATTATAAAGTACGTTAAAAAATGCAGTATACAACTATTTGCTGACGACACAGTGATATACTCAATTGGTGATAATGTAGACTCGACTATAAACAGAATAAACAATGAGCTTAAAGAAATTGAAACATGGTGGATATGAATAGCCTTAGCTTAGATGCACGTGAAACTCAGTTTATGACAATTAAAAGTAAATACACTCGACTAGACGCAGTAAATAACCAAGGAGTAACCATTAATGGAACAAAGTTAATTAATTCAAGTATTTAGATGTTATTATTGATGATCATTAACGTTCTCTGGATATGCTCTTTATATTATATAAAAAATAGCTAAAAAAGTTAATTTGATGGGACATATAGGAAAAGATTTTAGTACTTGAACGAATATAAAGTAAAACAATTATTTTACCACATTTCAACTTCTGCTCAACAATAATTTTTCTACTTAGTAGTGCTAAAATAAATATGTTACAGAAAAAACAAAACCAAGACTTACGAATTATTCTAACCTGTAACAAATATACAAATAAAAAATTAATGCTTGATGCATACAATGACTTTTATTTACAAAACGTTACCTACATGAGTTAGTACCAAAACATTTATCAGAATATAGTATCTTTGTGAGGAACATTCATGAACAAGATCAAGAGAAAAGGACTCCGCAACATTATTATTGGAAAAATCATTTCGGTGGAATTTTATTCCAACTTTGAGAATAGGGAATTCAAGGGCTTTCGAATAAAAAATGTCATGAAAAAATTGATTTACTGCCTTCCCTGCAGAGTTACAGAAGATTTTTAACTTCCAGTCACTGTAATTCTTCAGGAAAGGCAGTAAATCAATTTGTTTATATAACATTTTTTGTTCGGAGGCTCTTGAACTGCCTATTTCCAAAGTTTAAAGAAAATTCCACCGAAATAATTTTTCCAATGCTAATGGTGCGGGATCCTTTATATATTACAACAGTACATACAAGATATAGCCAGGTTAACCTATTCCACAATGGATTTAAACAGTATAATGAACTGCCAACTTCTGTAGGAAACTTTGAAAACCTAATGTTATTCAAAAATGCTTATTACAAATATGTTTTATCAAAGGTCACTATTTAATATTCAACCCTATACTTACACATGATTAACTTCAAATTTCTGAAAAAGCATCGCCCATAGAAGTTTTAAATAAACAAATTAGATTTTGCCAAGAGCCTGATCCATCTCATGAAATATTTCAACTTGTATTAAAAAAAGTAAACGTTAATAGCAATAGGTAGTTCACTACAGTTTTCCACATTTAAGTATTTTTTGAAAACTATTCTTCTAGTTCACAAACTTGAGAAGTGATTTAACCGTCGCGTCGTCATGAATAGACGTGCTTTTAAGATGCTCTCTAAAAAGCGGTAAAGAAACGATAAAAACCTCGTTAAACTCGAAAAAATTTCAGCCACCGGTAGATTAAGAAATTCTGCGTAAAATGAAGCGCTTAAATAGAAAAACAGAGTTCATATGGAATTAATAATTACAAGATTTTCTAATAATATTAAATCGTGCAAAGGCAAAAACATCCCTTCAATAAGATAAATTTATGAATACAAGCATCAAAAAGGAAAGAAGTATGAATGGGGACTTTCTATCTCTCGTACTCTTCTTTTTTTAATGCCAACGGTTTTAGCGAGGGGGTAACAATTGTCCCGAAGGGGTTGATACACCCTCTGCACACCTTCTATACCTTTCTGGACATATAACTGCGCCATAAAAGCTGCTAGCTTACAAGCTCTTGAGAATGCAAAGGAAATTTGGTAGAGGGTGAATGCTGCTCCGGAACCAAGCCTCTAGAAGGGTATAAACTATCCCCCTACTGAATGAGCAACACAGGGGTGGAGGAAGATCTGGGAGAGCTGGTGTTCCTTGTTTTTACTGCAGAATAGTCGCAATGTATTAGCGAGAATCTCCTTCAATTGCCTCCAAACCTCCTAAAAGGGCTCGGAAAACTTTTAGGACAGGAAAGATGCACTTTGAGGATTTTAATTCTGAGACGGAATACAGAGGAGAATCCATCTCTGTAGATTTTGTTTCACTCCAGCATTCAATGCATCTATTTCCCTCATGGTATCACCTGTATTTAGAATGAGACATCCGATAGGGAAATATTTATTATTTTTGGCCATAACTTTTTTTCTTAGTACGTATATTTAAAAAAACTATAAAAGTACCTAAGTAAAACCATAACAAGACTATTACTATGAATTTTCACTAAATAATTTCATTGGTTTGCATAATAGCTATATTTTTATGTGAATTGATGATGGTGGTATCATCAGCAAACTAAACGAATGTTGAGGAAGATATGCTACTTAAATCATTAATGTAAATAAGAAATAATATAGGACCAAGCATGGATCCTTGCGGCACTCCATGATTCATTTCTAGCAAGCCAGAATTTATATTTTGATAAGCCACATATTGGTAGCGCTTGGTAAGGTAAGATCGTATTAAATGTATGGTATTTATGTCGAAATTATAATAATACGTCATGTGACACACAGTCAAAAGCCTTAGAAAGGTTTAGAAACTGAGCATACATATATTCACGTTCTTCATATCCTTTACTTATTGTTTCAGATAATTTATTTATGGCTAGAGTTGTTGACAATTTAGCTCTGAAACCAAACTTGTTGACAAAAGATTGTTTGATTCAAAATAGTGAGTTAACTAAATTTTTATAATGGTTTCCAGTATTTTTGAGAATAAAGGCAGAACTGATATTGGTCTATAATTTTAAACGTCGTGAATGGAATCTTTTTTCTGCAGAGATAACACGTTTGACAGTTTCAGTATATCAGGAAACGAACCGGTACGAATACAAATATTTATTAAATTTGTAAGAGGTATTAATATTATGCATCTTATGGCATTTAAAATTTTCATATGGATAAAATAAGCATCATGAGTTAGTTTTTTTTAGATCGGTGATAATGTCATTTACCTCAATGTAAGTTAGTTACCTGAAACAACATTGATTATTAATCCGTGATGCCCCTCTGCCTAAAAAATCGATATGAGTTTTATCAGTAGCTGGTAGATTTTTTATCACTTTCTCAGCGACATTTGCAAAATACAAATTAAAATCATCTGGAGAAATATCTGATTTATTCTCTGTTCGATTTTTATTGCTATTTATGATTTACCACATTGCTTTTTGGGGGTTTTTTAAACTTGAAATAAATTTAGAGTTGGTTTGATACTTCTTTGTCATGATCAGTGACGTATCATGCAGGTTTAGAATGTCTGCCGCTGGACCTTCACTAACCGGGATGTATGCCAATTGTATTTTTGTGCTCACTAAGAAGCAAGTAATGGATAAAAGAAAAATTATCTTGATACAAATATTTGTAACAACTGTAAAAGACATGTTGAATTATTTAGCGAAATTTCACTGAAGTGGCACTGGAATATTTAAGTGATAATCGTTTGAAAGATTTACATGTGATTAACATATCTGAAAATCAAGGTCGACAAGAAAAAAGAAAACGCGACAAACCTTCTATTTATTAATACCTGAGTTATCGATAAAAGTTCTGAAAATCTATTAAATTATTCTCAAGACAGTTTTCAATGTTAGTTGTTGCTATTCGTACCCATATAAATATATTCCTTACAGTATGGAACCTTTGGCGTACCAGTTCTACTCGCACTTGACCGGTGTGGTGTATTGATGTTTAAACTCCCATAAATTTTTAATTGTTAAAGTTTGACACAGAGTTAGCAGATCACTCTGTACATCGTACACCACTTTCAATTTTTTCACATTTTACTACTCATATGTATTCATTCAACGAGCAGCGAACGAACCCCCGTAGTCTGGTACTTGATCTTCATCTATAATTTTTCTTAGAGTTTTTCTGTACTTTCGTCCCGATAAAATATTGAAAACTATAAATGCATAATAATTTGTAATAGAGCAGCAATGCAATAAATATAAGAGTGATGATCAGTCAGTAAGAAGTTTGAGTGGGGTCGGCAGAGAAGGCTAGGGAAACACAAAGCATCACACCACAAATTTAGTGAACTGTGAAAGAGCCAGTATTAATTTGCAGTCCCGCTAATGGAATACCTTTTTTCATATCGCGCAACGATATCCATATTCGGGTTTTATAGCGAGAATTGTAAAATAAAATTAATGTGTTTATGTTAATAGTCAAATTTCAAGAAATCTCTGGTGGATTGGTCTTTTTAGACAGCATATATAAATTATATATAAAAGAAATCGATTGAGGGAGTTACTCTGTAGTAGTTAATGATCCTGCATAAATGAATAAAACGTACTTCTATTTTTTCCACAATTATGTGATTTTTGTGAACACTCACAAAAATCAGCGAACGCAGTTTCAACTTACAAAGTCATCATCAAATGGTGAATCAAAGTAGACAATGTCCAAGTGCACAGAAATGCTATAACCGGGCGTCCACGAGACCAGTTATATCCCTATCTTTTCTGTATTTTTCAAACAATATTTTAGAACGATTCTTATGTAATTACATAATGAGTGATATGGCAGTTAAGTATGTACACTAATAATTTTAAACGAGAACATAATACAAACCTGGGTCGGGGGGTTATTCGATTCGAAACAATTCTGTAAAAAAATGATATTAAGGCTCAGTATATTTGACAAAAAAATACATTGTTTGATATAAGCGAACCCATAAATTCACGTCCTGCTCAACCGGAAGAATTACTAACTTTTTTATTTCAAATAGCATTCTACATATTTTTTCATCTATCTTATTCTGGGGATCATCAGAAAGACATAAATCCATTCATAAAGATAAGGCCGACGTTTCAAAGGCTAAGCATTTCCAAGAAACAGAATGATAGATTTCATGAAAATGTAATCCATTAGAATGAAAAAATGTTAGGACAAGGTAGATAAATAAATTCATTTTAACCCTTTGTTCTCATTTTTAACTGAATCTTCATGATCGTAGGGGGTTATGTAGATACTAGTTTAATCTGCATGGCCGTAGGGGACTGTGTGGATGCTAGTGTTAAAATGAGAATTGTCAAATAAGAAATTAGACAAATTCATTTTAGGATTTTAATTTGCTAGCATAACCAGAATTCAGGTTATCGAAAGAATGCAAAAATTTCATTAATATTTTTACACAAGTTTTTCTTTTAGTTATAGATAGTTATTTTTTCTGCTGTTTGCAAAATCCTATAAAGAATATGTTTCAATACAATTAGAAGCAAACAAATAATAATTCATTTTTAGAGTATAGGGTATTATAATATCCGAAAGAGATTTGGGCCGAAAAAAAAATTGTCGGTATATACGATTTGAACCGTGGACCTTCCGGATGCTTCTTCTCTTCTTAACAAATTTATTTTATGATTAAAATACTCCTCTCCGGATCGAGATCCGGAGCTAACCGTACCACTTCGCGCAGCACCGTGGTGTTAGTACGGTGGACGGATCGCAACCAGTTAGGCTCAATAAACTCAATGGAAAAGACCCGTTCGAGGCAATTATGCCCCAACAGTCTGCTCGCCGTTGGGAAGTTATGGTAGTTGAAGGGAAATTGAGTTTTAAAAAGTTGGAATTTTTATAAGGTTTATCGGTTAAAAGGGAATTTTAATAACAAAAAATGACAAAACTACAAAAATTACAAAAATACAGAGTACAAACAATAGGGAAGGGAAAGACGATAGGTATAGAATAAAATTACGGTGAAAAGTGTGTGATAGACAGAAGTTTTGGTAGAGAGAAAAGGTGGCTAAGGAGTTCTCCCGTGGGAGAGCTGGAATCCGGTCTGTACGGGGGAGCTCCTTAACTTCTTAGAGGTAGCACAATGGGCTACAAGGCCTGAGTGCGGCGACTTCCAGGCGCCCCTCTAAAAGAAGAAGAAGAAGAAAGGTGGCTAGAGAGGTTGCCGAAAGATAGGCAATGCCTTGTATGGTAAGGGGCGTTTGATTTGGAGAACCTTCCGCATGCGAAGTGGAAGTTAGAACTTTGTACAGGCAAATAAATAAAAACAACTTAAACGGCAACCACTTTTAAAAATTTCTGGACGCTTACCCCACCAACGTCCTTTAGCCATACGGGCCATTCCTTCTTTGAGGAGATCTAAAGTAACATTTTAGCATATTTCCAGCCTTGTGAAAATGGGTATGTTGTCGAGCTCAGTGGCTCTTAAACTAATAGGAGTCCGCAACAGACAACAACCAGTTCAGTGTTTGAAAAACAAAATGTCGTTGACTGTGTCGTAAATAATGATTTCATAAGTACTCCATTATTTTCGTAAATGTCCCTCCAAGTATTTCCATCAAAATAATTTAGGCGATGTTAGATCAGGAGATTGCAGTATATCCATATTTCTATTTGAAATTAATTTTCCCAGGACCACTTGCCTCGATAAAGGCATCACCTTTCTTGTAGCATGATACGATACGTTGTTGCCTATTTTATTAAAAATGCACCGTTTTTTATCTTGCAGGTTCTATAAAATACACCTCGCTGTTTTTTTGTAAATAATGTTTATTTTAAACATTTTCAATTTTATGATGCCATCGTAGTTGGTGAAATTCTCCTCAGTATAAAACATAATAATTAAAAAAGTATATCTTTAGAACCTGGGTCCCTTGGATGGAGTCTAAAACTTAGCCGCTAGACTACTATACTTTTTATAAGAACTTAATAGGTTAATATAACAGTTCGTTTTTGCGAATGTATTAATAGAATTTCCCCGAATCCTATTTGTCATTATCTCTACAAAATTGTAAATGATTTCCTAGGCCGACTTGTGTTAATTTGGATTTTGTACGATTTTAACTTTTTCTCATATTCATTCGTTCAATTATAAGTTATTTCCCCTTCCTCTGTGAGGCTCTGGGTTTAGATTCAACAGACCACTATATTCTATCATATGTTTGATTACTGCATTTTGTTTCTATAAACTGCTCTCCACATTTTTAAAATATTTTTGTCTCTTGGCAGAATTTAACAAGTTTAGGTGTCTCTATTTGCAATGTGCCTGAAACAATCTGCATAGAACAAACGAATAAAGGAGCTTCTTCATATAAAAAATTTGGAGAAAAAATATGGGAGCTTTCAGGAAACTACTAGAGATTCTGATGGGGTAAAAATGTTAACCCACTCAGTACCACAGGTTTAACGAATCATTGCTATACAATTAAAGTAATTTTTCGAAAAAAGTCTGTCACTACAGCCACAGCGGTTAATCGTTAACCCCGCCCAGTATTTGGTCAATCCGCTCAATTATTCAATAATAGACATTCAATTTATAGCCCAGTCGTCACGGGTTTTAAGGCGTCACTAAATATTATATGGCTGAATTTTTCAGAAGAAGTATTTGTTGGTGTAGAACTCGATAGAAAAAAGTTTACAGGTGTAAGGTGCCGGCGACTCCTACAAAAATCGAAAATATTGGCCGTAATTCGGATTTTCGACAATAACTCGAAAAATAAAAAATATACATCAAACCAATAGCACTAGGATATAGAGGGGGAAATTTCACATCGAAAACATATATGAAGTATTTTTGTACGATCAAACATGTAGACTCCAGATTTTATTGTTTAACACACGGGAACGGAACGTGGCGACACATAAGTACGGCTCGAGAGCATGCGCGGTCTCGGACGCGTTACACTTAATTCCTTGTAATTTCTGAACTAATTAATGAAATTGAGATCAAGAAAGCTTAAATGAAAAAAGAAATATGTGACAATTGGGTTATCATATTTTCTAATATAAAATGATTGTATGTAGGAATAGTACATATTATATAAAGTCGGAACATAAAGAGATTTCCGATGAAATCGGTAAAAGCTCTACCATTTCTAAAAATTTTAAAATAAAAATCTGTAACTTTCATATACAGGGTGTAATTATTTTCATATCCTTAAAAAAAAATGGTGGTAGGGAATGACAAGACAAACAAAAAACCTTATATAACATGGGGTCTAAAGCTCATAGTTTTGGAGAAAAAATATTAACAAAAATTTCGCAAATTTTCAATAAAATTTTTTGAGAACTGCTGGAATATTGAAGTAGGTTTAGATCTAGATCTGATCTGAAGAAAACTATACTCTAACTCTCCCTTGTGCAATATTTTAGTTACTGTGTGTGTTTCGTTATGTACACACGTCCAACCCGCCGTTCGTTGTTTTTGTTATTTTTTAATTTCGCGTCATTGTGTATTTATAGTTAAGATTTATTTTATTGACTTACCGTTCAAGTTGTCAAATTCTTGATTACGTACAAACACAACTTACTTGTTCGTTCTTTTGTATTATTTTTTGGCTTTTGTACCAAGTTTTTATTTTATTTTTCTTTATTGACAACGTTAGTTGACAGTTTAGTGTTTAGTGTTGAACGAAGTGCTTATGTCCTTAATTCGACGTACCGAACTGTCTATTGATGCAGATGCAGAGATTTTGAATCATTTAGGTAGGTAGTAAAATTTTAACCGAGGACACTCATTTATGTTACAAATGTCAATAAACCACATTTAAATTTTCTAAATTATAAACAATCCAATATTTTGTTCCAAATTAAAAATCGCACATGTAAAGAAATGCTCTGTTTAAACCTCTATGGCCATTATTTGCTTGCAATTGTGCACAAAGAGAGAACGAATTATTTACCTCTTTATACTTGATTCGGTTCAGTTGAGGCGGTGCATCAAAGGCGGTCGATGATCCGCAGACCACCGACTGTGCCGGCGAGTACTTTTTTTTATGATAATTTAAAAGTTGTATAATTGGGAACTACAAGTCTATTGACCACGAAAAGCAGTGGTTCTCAATAGTTGTCTACCATAATATTAAAAATATTGACCCAGATCAGTTTTTTCAAAGTGCCCCTAGAGTAAAAAGTCATAAAGGTTTTTTGTTTGTCTAGTCGGTACAGATTGCCAGTTTTTTTAATGACATGAAACTGATTACACTCCGTATTACTCTTGAAATAATGTATAAAAAGATCCGATAAGTGAAGAAAATATCAAAAATTTATTTTTCCAAAACTTCAGAATTTTGAGAAAGTGATTAAATTTGATATATATATAACTAATTTTAACCCTATTGCGCTAATTTAAATCGCGTTATTAAATTTTTGTAGGTGCGATTTTTAAAAGCTTGAAATGTGTAGTTTAAGATGCTTCTAGAGGATTTACCTTAAAAATTAAATTAACCCTCTTTATTTTACGAAAATTATAGAAAAATTTTTCTTTTCTTCAAAATTCGTGAAACTAGGGGTAAAATAAACGTTAATAATTTTTATTAAGAAAATTATTTGGCACACCTATACATCGGATCTTTTTATACATGACTTCAAGAGTAATATGTGAAAGAGTCAGATTTTTATTTTAAAAATTGTGGAAATGGTAGAGTTTTCACCGATTTCATAGGAAATCTCTTTATGTTCCGACTTCATAAATATACTATTCCTACATACAATCACTTTATATTGGAAAATATGACAATCCAATAGCCACAAGTTTCTCGTTCCATTCAAGGTTTGTTACGCTCAATTTCATTATTATATATTTTATTTTTCGAGTTATTGACCAAAAACCGAATTTGGGCAAATATTTTTCGATTTTTTTTAGGGGTCGCCGGCACCTTACAGCTGTAAACTTTTTTTAATAGTATTCTACACCAACAAAAATACTTATTTTAAAAAATTCAGCCGTATAACATTTACTGACAGGTTTTTATCAATTTCTGTCTCTACAACTGGGCTATTAGCTGGTATTACAGATTTCACTATTCGCATTTACTCGCATATCTTGTTTAAAAAAGATTGAAAACAAACTGTGTCAGTTTCATCGAAGGTATTTTTTAACGCCGATTTCTCTCCGACTGCAAATTATAAAGAGCCATAAGTCTTGTAGACGCAAATGATCCGTTGGTGACAAGCGTACAAAAGCTGCGTGCCCAGCAGGGGTTGACGCTCTACTATGACTGCGGACTCCAACAGGCTGAATGCCAAAAACGTTCCTAAAGTTATACGCCAAAAGAGCCTGTGCTCGCCTTGATTAAAACAAACCGAACCAAACCAATACCGATTCCCTTGCGAACATTTAAATTGGACGAGTACGTTCGATATAAGTTAATTAAATGATTTTACATCTTTATCTTTCCTTGGCGATTATTCTGCTCATAGGATAGTTTCTAATATTAAGTAATTATATCTTTAGTGTACATAAAATATATCAAAGTCTACAAATGTTGCGCTATCTGATGTTATTATTGTACCATAGATAAGAATATTTATTTAAAAGTTAAGAAAAAAATGCCATTTTTTCGAATGTCAAAAACTAAAATATTTAAAAGCAGGCATTGTGAAAGGGAAACCTTCCAATAAAGATTGTCTAATTCATATTAGCATTCTTCATAATTATTCAATCTGTGGTTGTTTTTCCACTAGGGTAATCATTTTTACATATTTTTTTCAATATACCTACATAACACAAAAGAAAACAAACATTTTTTTTTATTGGCACCCTATTTTGCTTATTTAAAGTACGCCTCAGAGTGTTTAAATCGAACTTTTAAAAACGCGCGTGTTTTAAAGGTTTCCATGGCAACAACTACAACCCGAGTCAAAATGTCAACTTTTTAATTATTGATCTGACAGGAATTTTTGCGGTATTAACCGCGAATCTGCTTTTGTATTTAAATAATCAATGTTAGAAATCATTTTAAACCAATATACAATCAGTAACAACTGTAGTGACAATTAATCCTATGTGACAGATTGCAAATTAATTTTTGCAGTGTCGTGTCGTGTCATTTGACACTGACAGGTATCCTGGTGTCACATCACAAATTCAAACATTTTACATTCTTAATTCTTATTTCCACTTTTTGTAGTATTGTGTATCAATAAAAAAAATAGCGTAAAGTATTCGTGGATAACTGGTTTTTAAAACACTTGCTCTATTTCGAGCACTCCGGCTGCGCCGTCGTGCTCGAAAAATCGCGCGTGTTTTAAAGACCTTAATAAAGTCGGGTACAATTCAAACTGACGTGTGTCATGGCCGCTAAAACGCCTGAACTAAGATTTTATTTAAAGCATAAGAAATACCAGTAGTTCTCAAACAGTTCTCAGCAATGATATCGCTAAATAATTTTTAAAATATGTAATAAAAGATATTATCATAAAATGTTAAGATTATTAATTTAGTAACTTCATAATTTTAGTGGAATTCTGATTATACAGTGTCCATAATGTTGGCTACATATGGGAAAAAATTGTATTTTTTACATTTCTAAAAAACTCTATTGGGGTTTGTTTATTCATGTACAACAACAAAAAATTACATATTGACACATGTCATGTGATCACCGGTTTGGCAGGACTGTAAATTTTATGAAGAAAAAGTGCATGTATATAGAATACAACAAGGACTCCATATAGTCGCGTCATTTTAGCATGAAAAATCTGAAAACCTCAAAAAAAAGGTACAGGGTCAATTGACTTAACTCTTGTTGCAAAGAGTTAAGAAAGGCATTTAAAAAAACAGTACCTTTTATTTTTTGGCGGAAATGTTTGGTTTCATTTCTTTTCCGATAATTGACCAATTTGATTAAATTAATTGAAAAACCGCTGCCTAAGGAATCACTACTTCCACATCCAGATTATTCGTCCGTCACTTTAAAGGAAACATCTTGACTATATTTGCACTCTAGTATGTGGAAATTATTGGTCATAGAATTTTAATAATATTTGGGGTAGATGTCATAGAAAAGTTTGAAGAGTTGGTTTCTACCATATACGTTAAAAATGAAGTTTCTAGTTTACCGTACTTATTTTCCACTATTTACAACCTACCACCTTAATGGAGTCATCTCAATCAGATGTCACTACAATACATACGTGTACTAACTTTCAAGTGAATATCTCAATTTGATGTTATCAATCCCATTAATAATGAAGCGGAGGTGGTAGAGTTTGAAAAATATTAGAAAGAAATCTGAGGCCTTGGTTTCTAGTATATACACCGAATCCCAAATGTCTGTAGTCTTAACAGCTTGCTTTACTTATTTTCCCCTATTTGCCCCTATTTAACCCCCAACCCTTCAACGGCATCGTCTCAAATTATGATCTAGTTTCAGACGTCGTTATAATACATACGTGTACCAAATTTCAAATGAATGTCTCAATTTTATTTTATCAACCCTTTTCATATTGGAGTAGGGGTGGTTGGGTTGAAAAATATTATAAGAAAATCTGACGCTGTGGCTTCTAGTACATACACCGAATTTCAAGTTTCTGTAGTCTTACCAACGTTTTACTTATATTCCTCTATTTACCCCAAATTAACCCCCAACCCTTCAACGGAATCATCTCAAAATATAAACTAATTCCAGACGTCGTTATAATACATACGTGTACGAAACTTCAAATGAATATCTCAACTTTATTTTGTCAACCCCATTAATGGGGTAGGGGTGGTGGGAGGGTTGAAAAATATTATAAAAAAATCTGAGGCCTTAACTTCTTGTACATACACCGAATTTCAAGTTTCTGTACTCATACCAGCTTGCTTTACTTATTTCCCCCTATTGACCCCTAAATAACCCCCAACCCTTCAACGGAATCATCTCAAAGTATAATCTAGTTCCAGATGTCGTTATAATTCATAGGTGTACCAAATTTCAAATGAATATCTCGATTTTATTTTATCAACCCTTTTAATAATGAAGTAGGGGTGGTGGGGGTTGAAAAATATTATAAATAATCTAAGACCTTGGCTTCTAGTACATATACCGAAATTCAAGTTTCTGTAGTCTTACCAGCTTGCTTTATTTATTTTCCCCTATTTACCCCTATTTAACCCCCAACCCTTCAACGGAATTATCTCAAAATATAATCTAGTTCCAGATGTCGTTATAATACATACGTGTAGAAAATTTCAAATGAATATCTCAATTTTATTTTATCAACCCTTTTTAAATTGGAGTAGGGGTGGTGGGGGTTGAAAAATATTATTAAAAAATCTGACGCTTTGGCTTCTAGTACATACACCGAATTTCAAGTTTCTGTACTCTTACCAACTTGTTTTACTTATATTCCTCTATTTACCATAAATTAACCCCCAACCCTTCAACGGAATCATCCCAAAATATAATCTAATTCTAGACATCGTTATAATACATACGTGTACGAAATTTCAAATGAATATCTCAACTTTATTTTATCAACCCTTTTCATATTGGAGTAGGGGTGGTTGGGTTGAAAAATATTATAAGAAAATCTGACGCTGTGGCTTCTAGTACATACACCGAATTTCAAGTTTCTGTAGTCTTACCAACGTTTTACTTATATTCCTCTATTTACCCCAAATTAACCCCCAACCCTTCAACGGAATCATCTCAAAATATAAACTAATTCCAGACGTCGTTATAATACATACGTGTACGAAACTTCAAATGAATATCTCAACTTTATTTTGTCAACCCCATTAATGGGGTAGGGGTGGTGGGAGGGTTGAAAAATATTATAAAAAAATCTGAGGCCTTAACTTCTTGTACATACACCGAATTTCAAGTTTCTGTACTCATACCAGCTTGCTTTACTTATTTCCCCCTATTGACCCCTAAATAACCCCCAACCCTTCAACGGAATCATCTCAAAGTATAATCTAGTTCCAGATGTCGTTATAATTCATAGGTGTACCAAATTTCAAATGAATATCTCGATTTTATTTTATCAACCCTTTTAATAATGAAGTAGGGGTGGTGGGGGTTGAAAAATATTATAAATAATCTAAGACCTTGGCTTCTAGTACATATACCGAAATTCAAGTTTCTGTAGTCTTACCAGCTTGCTTTATTTATTTTCCCCTATTTACCCCTATTTAACCCCCAACCCTTCAACGGAATTATCTCAAAATATAATCTAGTTCCAGATGTCGTTATAATACATACGTGTAGAAAATTTCAAATGAATATCTCAATTTTATTTTATCAACCCTTTTTAAATTGGAGTAGGGGTGGTGGGGGTTGAAAAATATTATTAAAAAATCTGACGCTTTGGCTTCTAGTACATACACCGAATTTCAAGTTTCTGTACTCTTACCAACTTGTTTTACTTATATTCCTCTATTTACCATAAATTAACCCCCAACCCTTCAACGGAATCATCCCAAAATATAATCTAATTCTAGACATCGTTATAATACATACGTGTACGAAATTTCAAATGAATATCTCAACTTTATTTTATCAACCCCTTTAATGGGGTAGGGGTGGTGGGGGGTTGAAAAATATTATAAAAAAATCTGAGGCCTTAACTTCTAGTACATACACCGAATTTCAAGTTTCTGTACTCTTACAAGCTTGTTTTACTTATTTCCCCCTATTTACCCCTATTTAACCCCCAACCCTTCACCGGATTTCCTCAAAAAACAATCCAGTTCCAGATCTCGTTATAATATATACGTGTACAAAATTTCAGGTCAATATCTTAAACCGTTGCGGAGAAAGCGTGCGGACAAAAAAAGTTAGACAGACCGACAGACAGACAGAAAATTTTTTTTCGCTCAAATTTAAAATCTCGACGTTTCATGACATTCTAAACCTATTTCACGAATAAAAATTTTTGAAAATTTTTTTGCGATTACTATACTTCCAATCCACTACGTGGATGTGGAAGTAAAATTTGTTATCATACACAATATGCCATAAAATTAAACGAAAATGGTTACTCGGGGGTTTCTGGGGTCGCTGATCACCAATCTGAAGTCCAATTTGGGAAATTCAAAATGGCGGACCGGAAATCGGGCCATCTTCCATAAGAAGAATGAGAATGGATATCTTGTCCTTGAAAATCTGTACTCGGGGGTTTTCGGGGTCGCTGATTACGAATGTGAGGCCTGATTTGGTAAATTCAAAATGGCGAACCGGAAGTAAAGTCAATTTCTCAGGAAAAATTTGTACTTTTTTCGTTCTTGGGCTGAAAATAAGTACTCGGGGGTTTTTGAGGTCACTGATTACGGATCAGAGGTCCAATTTACGAAATTCAAAATAGCGGACACGGGAGGAGCAGTCAATCACTTCGGAAAACCTCGTATTTTTTACTTTTTAGGGCTGAAGGTATGAAAAATACGAGTATTTCCTGAAAAATATACTACTTCCGGTCCGCCATTTTGAATTCTCCCTAACTGGACATCAGAATCACCGAGTCCACCCCCCACGTTCAGCCCAAAAAAGAAAATGATACGAGTTTTCAGGAGAAATGGAGTGTTATTCCGGTCCGACATTTTGTATTTCGTAAATTACGCCTTTGATTCGTTATCAGAGACCTCAGAAACCCCCGAGTACTCATTTTCAGTCCAAAAGCGAAAACGATACGAGTTTTTATTGATAAATGAACTCTACTTCCGGTCCGCCATTTTCAATTTACCAAATCAGACCTCAGATTCGTAATCAGCAACCTCGAAAACCTCCTAGCACAAATTTTCAAGGCCAAGATAGTCATTGTCATTTCTTATGGAAAATGGTTCGATTTCCGGTCCGCCATTTTGGATTCCCCAAATCGGACTTCAGATTGGTGATCAGCGACTTCAAAAACCCCAGAGTAACCATTTTCGTCTAATTGTATGACATATTGTGTATGATAACAAAATTTTCAATTAATTAAATTAAATTTGGCCATTAATATCGGCCAATTATTGGTCCAAAATTTAAACCAAACATTTCCGCTAAAAAATAAAAGGTACTGTTTTTTCTAAATGCCTTTCTGAACTCTGCCACAAAAATGAAGTCAATTGACCCTGTACCTTTTTTGAGGTAAAATGCCAAAATGACGCGACTAATATATATGTATATATTGATTTTGAAGCAGATATGAGGATAATAAAAAAGTGCAAATTTTACCCCTACCATTAATTACTATAGGAAAAATCATAAACTGTTGTGTCTATTTCACAAATATTTGATTAGTTTCGACAAAAACTGTATGTATTTTAGTTGAATAAAGGTATTTGCATGAAAAAAAAGAAACGAACCCCCAATATAGTATTTTTTAGAAATCTCAATAATACAAATTTTTCCGATATGTAGCCAACTTTACGACGGACACTGTAGGTATATAGGTTCGGGCACAAATGACACTGATAACAAAAAATGAATTGCCCAATTCGGTCAATAACAATGAGTGATCAGAAAAATAAATCAAAGACTAATATTGCTACAGTCCAGCAAGAGACACGGGAAGGTTTGGGCATTTCTTGCCAGGAAAGGATAGGATAGTAGTATTAGTAGGGGAAACGATGTCAGTAAAAATAAAATATTTCATATAAAAAAAAAATCTGAAATCTCTATGAGAATAACGAAAATAAATTATTTTTCTTTTAGCGGTAATAAATAAAAATTCTAGTTGACAAAATTAAAAAAGACACATTTTTGGGGAAAATAAAGTTTTAACAAAACTCGAGGCGCAGTTTAATAAAATAAAATTATAGAATGAAAATTATTAACTTTTAATAGAGCTTAATGAAATAAAAAAAAAGTAGAAGCGCTGGGGATCGATCCCGCACCAACCCCATTTTCATTTATTGCATCTAGCATCTTACCGATTGAGCTAGGCTAGCTACTTTGTTCAAGTCTAAGACGTGTACTATGTACGTAATAGAAAATTGTAAGATTTAATGGTTTGATATTGTTTGTTTAACGGATGAATATCCACTATTTACCACTAAAAATAACTTAAATATTTCATATAAAGACGTTTTTCATATTTAGAGTGGTGTTAGTTCACGGAAATAAATAATATTCGTCGTCAAATCACACAGTTTGAGAATCGCTGAGCTTATGACTATGTTTCTCACTCCTCAGTGTGCATTTCATATTTCCGTCTCAAAAGAAGTGGGAAAGAATCTTGGTAGACATACATTGACAATGTCTTTAGGCTATGGTTTTAAGTTTGTGTGCAAGAGATAGTGAAAACGTATGTGCAATATTAATTCATACAACGGTCTTTTTAAATTTGACCCGACTCTATCCACTCATACTTTAATATACCATTTTACTATGGCAACCTACTTTTATTGAAATAATTGTCTGCATAACTTTTATGAATTTGGGAAATCGTTATTACATAGCAAACGTTTTCAAATTTAATTATAGACAATTTTCTGTATTTCTGGAAGTAAAAAATTATAAGCGATTGAGGTTCAAATTTTTTAGCAACAATTGCAATCACCCCTGTCAGTTTAAACGCAGATCGTTTTAACATTTCTGAAAACTACTGAACACATTCGATCTCTATTCTTTGGAGGAGAGTCCTCACCATCGACTGCGCCAATTTTGTTGTAAAATTCGAAAAATTCTTACTTATGTATGTTTCTCTTGATTCAGATTATCAGACTTGGACCCATATAACAGCTAACTACTACAACATCATCAGATACAACAAAGCCATCACTCGCACCATCATAAGAGTTACAAAGTATCTATTAAAAGTGTAAAACATACCAATTTAAACTGCGGGGTGGGTGTGACTCTGGGTGTCATATTACTGGGCCGTGTATTAGGATTCTACAAAGGTGGCATTTGTAACTAAGTGCGGCCCTTGAGGGACACACGGTCAACTTCCCAGCATGATATGAATATCAATAATAATAATAATAATAATAATAATAATAATAATTGAAAATGTTGATTTCTATTTTCGGGTCCGTCACAATAACTCCCTGTGGCTGGAAAGTTATAAATTGAAACAATCACTTAACTAGTGTCAAAGGTGATGGATACATTTTAACACAATTACTTTCTAAAATGAATGTTCATTATTTTTTCTTCGATATTTTTAAGAATTTCTAGCGAAATCAGCCGGATTTTAAATAACCTCAATAGAAAAATCTATAGGGATTAAATCAGGGGGTCTAGGTGACCACTCAATATCGCCAGTGTTTTCGATCTGTCTGTTGGTAAGTGTTGCATCTAAAAACTGTCGAATAAAGAGCGCGGAAGCGCTATCTTGTCGAAACTAAAGATCGTTCAGCATATCGACACCAAATAGAACAGCAAAATCAGGAAAGAACTTGAATTGAAGAAAATTTAAGTAGTGTTCTCAGGTTAGAGTTCCTTTAAAGAAATAAGGTGCCACAATCCACATACCGGCAACATCTACTCACACATTAATTTTCTGATAACGCTGAGAATGCAACCATTTAGACAGAATGTCACTTCATAAGAAAAAATAATCTGTTGAATGTTTTAACTTCCATCGCGTTTTCTTCTCGCAGAATTCAATTCTTCATTCAAAGTCCATCTTCTGACTAACTTATGAACCAAGTGAACTTTCTAAGGGTGGTGGTACTTTGCTGCTCGAAGTGTTTTTGATATGGATCCTGTTGTCAAATCTTAATTTCTTTAAAGTTCTCGAATTGTCACAAGAGGATATTATTCAGCTTCTAGCATGATGATTAACTTAACATCTTCAAGTACTTTTTGTGGGTGTCCTTTAACTCTAACGTGGCCAAAATCTAAATCTACGTTCTATTTTACTTGCATCAGACTGGGTGATTTCAGGCTGGTCTAGATGTATTGCATTAATTAAATTACATACCTTCTTGAGTCCGAATTCTATCTCCGAAATCAATCATCAAGAGAACTTATATTCATCTTTATTCCATTAAAACCATTTTGATACTATTATTAGATATCGTCATATTTAACAGTTCACTACGATTCCTATTAAAATAGATGTATTTACTTTCTTGTCACAATTTGCAAGGTTTTTCAGTGTAAAATATTCCATTTTTTGTAAAAAAAATATTTAAAAGATAATGGCTAGACTTGTCATGAAGTAAACGAATGCTAAATTGTATAAATTTAAGATTTTACGTAGAATATTACAACAAATATGCATTGTTAATACGATCAATATGCATTACTGTCGCATGCACGAATATTTCAGAACCTATTTATAAGGGGATAATAGAAGAATGCGCCTTACTAAAATCACATATTTTCCGACGTTGCAAGCTCTTAGACTATAAGGATCTAAGAATAATAGATAGCCTATATTGATAAATTAAATGTTGCTTTAAGGAAACCCTTCAATATGAACCACGATTTACTCGTAGTCTAAGCAGAATTTTTAAAAACCTAGATATGATGTTCATACATCGGGAAATAAATTGCATGAATTTTAAGTAACTCAAAGGATAAACTTGAATGTAACCAAAGGTCCCGAATTTAAAAAAATATTTGCAAAAATTGTAACTTGAAGTATGTTGGACAAACGAAACACGTAATTATAACATGATTGAAAGAACACACGGTCTCCATGGAAGAACTTAAAAGTTCAGGGTTGCCCAATTAGTTAGGAACCGAGACGTCTGTATCTTACACCTTCTATACCACTCGAGAACATACAAAAACTGAATATTGAAACTTATGTAAAATGACCTGCTGCATCCGAATTTTGAGGTCGCGAATTAATTTGGGATTGCGAAATCAGTGAAATTGAGAATTTTTGATTTTTTTCGAAAATCTGCGATTTCTTCATATCATATGTTTAACTTGCCGTATCTTTTTTATTAGCGATTATATTAATCTAAAATTTTAAACAGGTAATATTCAAATATTTCTGATCACATTGTTATGAACAAAGTTAAAAAATTGAAAATATTTAATTGCTTTATTAATAAAAGAACAATGAAATAACGCAGCTTTACGTAATTTGCAGCAGAAAATGTAGTCGCTTGCTAACTTTTTTATTATTAAAGATAGCTAGGTACTATAAGCGACAAAGTTGTAGACAATGAAACAAAGAAGTTTTTTTATTAAAACACTTTTTTTAAATTTTGCTTAGTTTTCGAGAAAACGGGTGATAAGGCAACTGTAATATTTGCGCGCTGGCCTATCGCATATTATTTATGATTTCACCCGTGTGTGTCCAAGTGTCGGATGTGCGCACAAGTTCATTTTGGTTGAAAACAATAAATATGCTGGTATCTGGTCATTATGTGATTGGTTATTGTGTATTGAGGCGTGTTAAGTGCTAGTTGTGCATATAACATAATTTTGAGAGTTTATTCAATACATTGATTTATTTAAAATTCATTATTATATATTTTTAACTTGTTTGTGTTTGCCTATAGACAATTATAATTTAGGTACTTTATATACTACTGAGTATACTTTTGGTATCTATACAAAATGGAGAAATTTGGTAGGTTCCTACTTTTTATATGTATATTTTCATTGTTATTTAAAAAAATATTCATCTTTTAGCCACGTCTCCAACAAATTTTAATTACGGGCTTTGTATAGTGTGTCAACGGGATAATTCCGAAACTGTATAAAGTGTGAACGACGATCAATTTAGTTCATTAGAATACGCTGCCTCACGTAAATTAGACAAAGTATCGATTGTCCTAAAAAGTCACCTTAAGGAAAGGGTGTCTTTTTTCTCAAAAAATCCTGTCTGGCATGCTCAATGTAGAAGATCATATACAAGAATTTATTATAATAAGAGATCGCAACCTGAAGACGAACGATTGCCAAAAATAAGAAGGTCAGAAACAACGGCAACATTAACAAATTTTTGTTTTATATGTTGCAAAGAACGTGACCAGAAAGGTAACACAAAACTTGCAGCCGTGGTTTCATTTAATAGGCAAAATGAAATCTGGAAAAAAGCCAAAGAACTTAGTGATATTGAAATATTGCTCAGAATTCAAGGGTTTGGAGACAGTTGTGTGGATATGATAGCACACGATTTTAAGTACCACAGTTTGTGCATGACAAAGTTTTTATGTACACCGTGCAATAAAAATGTTCAAGTATTAACATTTAATGATATATTATGTAACATTCTACCCCACCTCGAGGAATCTTTATTTGTAAAAAACCAGTTACTTACTATAGCTGATATTAGGACACTACTTCATGCTGAAGCAAACGTACATTGTATTACATGGAATGCTAAATATCCCAGTAGTGATGATATATCACATAAAATAAAAACAAAATTTCACGATAAGGTACTTATTATTTCACGAGGTGCAAAACTATCAAACTACGTGTGTTCGGCAGAAAAGGAAGTTAAATTACTTGAATCGTCTAGTGAAAATTTTGATTTTGAAGATAATACTATACAGAGGAAATCACCCCATAAGTTGCAGTCTAATGTCTACCATTTTGCTAAATTCTTAAAGCAAGAAATAAACTTGTGCAAATCAGTAGTAGAACTAAAAATAACAAAAGAATGTGCTTTTCAAATTATTCCTAACTCCATCTACAACTTCATTGCTTATTTTGGAATTTGGATGGTGTCAAAAGGAAAACATCGCTTTTCCAGTTATGATGTCAATCGGATCGAAACCAGATTTTCTTAAACTATCACCATTCTGCAAATGTAAAGACTGTTCTGCTAGGTGTAGTTGCATGAAAGCTAATGTGCAGTGTGTTATAAGTTGCTTATGTGAAGGGAAATGTAATATATTCGAAAGTTAAATATTAACAGTATTATAATTTACCGGCAAACACAGGTACATATTTTTTATTAGATTTAAGTCTGAATACTGCTAAATTATACAATATTACATTTAATATCAAAGAAAATGCCTAATCCAATAATTTTAATGTAACATAAATAACAAACAAGGTTCAAGATCATTCTGCCAAACCGCGTAAATAAATAAATTTTAACTTATGCTGTATAACTTATTTACAATAGAAATGTGCACAATAATATTTCTTTTGTAGAATATATAATATACATATTACTTTCCATATAATAATTACCTAACAAACTTATCAAGGACTACCTAAATCATTTTTCCAGGAATAAATCTGCAGACATTAAATACATTAATTAAATGTGAAGTATTGTTTGTACGTATTGTGAAATATATTTTTTTAGATATATTTAAAATAACATAAATAAGATGGTTATCATATTCCGTATCAGTAAAATTTCTGGAAACCCCTAAAATAACTATATTTATTATACTTTAACACGTGATGGTGCTATCCGATGCAACGTCAAGTATATATATAACAGCAGTAGTGCAATTACCCTTAGATACGGCAAGAGAAGTGGAGAGCGCGCGTACAACTTTTGGGTTTAACTTACTATAACTTTTTTTGCATTGAAACTAAAGACACACTTTTTTCACTAAAAACAATTTTGATGTTTTCAGCGAAACTTTGTCGCTGAGTTCTTTTTAAATTTCAAAAAACAACAATCGCTCCCCGATTAGTCAAAATTTCACTACACACAAATGACAAGGTCTTATAAATTATTTTTTTTTTTTCAAAACGGTTTCATAGAAAACAATTTAACAGCACAAGTATTATAACCAGATACCAACGATCATTTTGCAAAAAAAATTAGCTCGATAACTTTCTTAATTGTGAAGATATGACTTGAGAAGTAAAAAAAAACGTGTATTTTCGATTTTACGATTTTGGGGCAAAATTGACATTTAGGGGGTGTTCGCAATTCCGAATTTCATCGCGACCTCAAAAATCGAATGCGGCAGGTGGTTTTCTGTGAGAAACCATTTTCAGTTTTTCTATGTTCTCGAGTGGTATAGGCCTCTTTTTAGAAGCGTTTCTCGGGCGGCTCGGTTCCTAACTAAATATACCAAATGTAACAAATAGTAGACAGCTGGATGCTTTAAAAATTGAAAAATAGAAAAATAGTATGAAATGTGATCGATCCCGAAAAGTTCGTTTTATTCATTATTAGCTCACAGTGCGTTGAGTCATGACAGAGTTTTAGGTAGGGATGACAGGATTCGTTCGAGAATAGTTTAGGATACCTAAATATAGGCATATTTTTAGTTATACTTTAGTGTCAGTCCTCTCCCGATGATGCTAACGTGGCTAGCGAAACTCGCGTCGAGTGTTGGTATTCGAGTTTTGGTGCTTGTGGAAACTACGTCTCACTGAACGTTTTAGTCCCCTCCAGACCTATATAGTGTCGTCTATTATTATTATTATTATTTCAATCTTTGTTGTTACAACAACAAAATTAGTTTATCAACAACTAAACAGTCGCATAAAATAAAATCCTTGTACACAAATAATTATAAAATTAAATTAATTATTTAAATTAAATTAAAAAATGTTCGATAGTTTTCAAGCGTTAGTTCAAAAACTGTATCAGATAGTGACAACGAAATTTTTAAATTACACCGTGAATTTCTAGATACTTTAAATTTTAGTGCAATACCTCCACACAGCTTATTTCCTACTAAAAATAAAGGCAAATTTTCTTCCGAATTTGAATGTTTATTACGTTCTATACAAATGTTTTTGTTGCTTATATGAGACAAGATTAATTTGAGAAACGTAAATAATTAAACCATACGTGGAATCGTGTCATTACCTCGTATGAATTTATCACCATGAGGATATATTTTTTCTTGATTCTGTATCGGATGACATCGTAGGCAGGCACGTTTATGTAGCTCCTACGAAATCTCGAATAAATTCGGTTAAAACTGTGAGAAATCGTACGAGATTGTGTTGAATTTAAGCGTGGACAATTCTGTATTAATTGATATAAATTACCATGAGTTTGGCGATTTCATACAGTTGAAATTTGGTTAAAATATACTGGTTGAGTAAAGCATCACGTAAAAGCGTATATAAACAACTTGACAAATGGACACAAACATCTGGATATATAATATAAATTGTGCATCATAAATAACAACAAGCTGGTTTCTAAAAAGGGTGAAACGAGTGAAAGTAGTGTGGGAATCCTAGAGAACAGAGAGCGAAGCTACCAACATATACACACCGACAAAAAAGAAATGTCCTATTAGTAGTATTAGTTTATTTATCCTTATTAGTTATTAAACGTACTTGAATTTCTAAAAATAAAAAATATATTAAACATAAGGAAGGTCCCACAACAGGAAAGTTTGGCAGCTGTCACATGGTCCATATATTGGGTTTACTTACGAATACAAAAATATTTCTCAGGTTAGAGTAGTTGGGAGTCTGCTTGATATACAGAGCGTCCCAAATGTTCTCCTAGATCTCTATTTTATTTTTTGCAGATTTTACTTTTTATTTTGCTTTACCTTGGCAGATCGATATACAGGATGTCTCAAATGTTCTCTTGGGGCTCTTCCTCACACTTCCACTGTAAATACCTATTTAGCCGATGTGGCGGTATATAAAGATATCCAGATTGGATATCCGGAAGTGGCAGCAATGCCTACCATACTCTGGATAATCAATCAATCAATCAATTTAGACATATTTTTTCTTGATGCAACCTCAAATTTCACTGATGGAGTACAACCTTCATGACTCTTAAAAAAATTCGTGGGTATAAATAAATAGGTAGCTAAATAACTTCAATAAAAGGTTATAGCGCTTTGCCATACGTTTGGATTTTTATTAGTAATTGAATATTAACACACATAATTCCAAGTATGCTCGCAATTATAATGTTGTTAGCCGTCTATGTTGATATAACTTAAATCAATAGTATGTGTAATGAGGATCAATGGCTCATTAAAGCATGATCTGAACATCAATACTAATTGGTAATTTGATGTGGCCCTGATTAGACTACCCAGGCTCGGGCTGCTTTCCGCTACGTTCCATTTTAAACTACCTCATATCCGATTCGGTGAGCTCAAAATTCCGACTGATGTCTAGTAAAATCAAATTTAATTTCAATGCGAAAACTCTCGCTATACATTCTCAACCTATTCAGTTAGGCCTTAAAATATACAAATAGTGAGTGTATAAATGAAACTGAACTATTGTATCAACTTTAAATATTTAATTTTATTTACTTCTGTGTGCTTTTAAAACATAGTAAAGCCTAAACATAACTCTGAGCTGTTCAAATTAGAGTTGTGTGAAATTTTTATTCAAATATTAAAACAAAGACTGGATGTAAACTTTTTGGTCGATTCAACAAAGTTTTTATATAGAGTGTTTGGTGTATACGTGCAAATCTTTTGTACGATGATATATTGGCCCAAATTAAAATTCATCCCGTGCAAATATCAGAGAGGATATGGTCGAGTATGCAGATGTAGGAAAATTATATTAAAGTGTTCTATTATATGCATGTGCTTTTTGTAATGGAGAATTATGTGAAGACATTTCAGAAGTTTTATTAGATTGATGATGAAGATGAGGAAACTATTGATATCAATCAATTTCTCGCTATTGAAATGAAGGAATGCTACAGAAGAGAAGGCTTAAGAGGAAAAAAACTCCCAGCAAGATATCGATCCCTATCAGTGGCGTAATTCGGGGGTGGCAAGGGGTGGCAGTTGCCACCCCAGAATTGTTTAACCCAGTATTTTTCCACCCCAGAATTCTGAAGTAAAAATATCAATAATTTCAAACAATTGTAAAATAAAATTTTACAAGCTCGGCATTTTCTATTTTCATTATTTAGCACAGAAAAATTAAATGTTTATTGGAACTTGTATATTATAATGTTAAATAGAAATAGTTTAGCTATTAATTAAAGTAATTAACAATGCATTTTTAGGGTAAATAGAGAATGTTAGCACTTATTTTGTGGTGAAAATAATCTGAAAAAGATTAAAAAACTAACAATATAATTGTAGTTTTTTAAAATTAACGGCCCCTTACACATAGGGGCATTCCATACTCCCCAGACCCCTGGACCCGGTACACCTTGCCACCTCAGTTAAAAAACTGAAATTACGCCCATGATCCCTATCAACCCTGTCCAACTAGGAGATCAAAAAGACTACAACATTGAACTTCCTTGATACTGTGCATTGTAGATTAGGCTTACTTGGGAAACAGATTTTTTTTAACCGCGACTTTTACTCTATCTCCATGGTGTTGTGGAAATATAATTAAGAAAAAAACATATATGAAAATGAACTAAAACTTAAAGAGAAAATGGAATATTTTAAACAAATCGTAAAAATACTATACTCAACCCCCTTGTATCTCAGAAATTTCCTCTGTGAAAAATTCAACATAATCGCAAAAGAGTGATTTATTTCCTCCCATATTCTAATATGAGGCCGCAAGCCTCAACGCCTCAAGATCTAAAACGCAGATTATTAATTATTTTCCTTGACGTCTTGCAAGGTGGCCCCTTCTTATATCTATTTATTGAACTAAAAAGAGGGGGGCGGATTGAAATAGCTTTTATAAAATCGGTAAAGGTATTTACACAGAACTTTCCTCTTCATTTATACAGGGCTGTCACTCTAAAAAATTATAGCTTTTGGCCAAAGAAATATACAGAGTGGTCATCTGATATCAAAATAAAATATTAAATACAAGGTGTCAAATTTAGAAGACGCGTAAATACCTTTACAAACCACCATAGTTGATTTACATGACCACCCTGTTTTTTTTTTAATTTTAATAGGTGTCTTCTTTGCCAACTGTGTTAACTATATGCCCATATTATTGAAATTTGTCACATTTTCAGTTGCACATCCACGTGCTGGATTGGAAGTATAGTAGTCGTTTTTGAAATTGGTTTAGAATGTCATGAAACGTGGAAATTTTAAATTGGAACCAGACATTTTTTTTCATTATCTATTCCCTTTAGACGGTCCACCCTGTATATTTTACATCATAACTTTTCTTTGCTGGCAGTACCAAATTTAACTGTTCTCCGTCAAGTAGTTTTTTAATTAATGCACCAACACTACCAACAGAGAGACAACAGACCGACAGATAGACAGACAGATAGACAGACAGACTGACGGAATTTAAAAACCTTTATTTTCCTAATGTACATGGTCGAAAACGTGGAACTCCAAAAAAAATCTCGAAGGGTGATTTTCTCTCGAATACAATACTTTCCTTAGGTATGCGATATATTATAATTCTCAAATTCAGGTATACACAGGATGTCCCGTAAATTTAACTACCAATTCTTTATCGAAAATGAAGATCGGTTCTTCATATACAATTTTTCAAAATACGCCTTTCCTGTCCAGCTACACCCCCTTTAAGAGGTGTGCAAATAATGGTTTTTAATTTTTATCTGAAAATAATTTATAAGCATCAAATAATGATCATATCGGTACATAATGCTGTCAAATTATGATTTGAAATCAGCCTACTTAGTGTTTTGACTAATATAATAGTACTCGTCCTCGTCGCTTTTGATTGATCACTTTATTAGGCAGATGTAATTTAGTTTCCTTTTCTCAAAAATGGTCGATTAAACGAAATTTTTTCAAGTGGTAAAAGTTTGTAAATAAATCATAATATTTAGTTCTTTTTCTTTATTGAAAAAAAATTGCAGACAGAAAGATATTTACAAAATTATGAGAAGCGTAGTTAATATTTTTCCGATGACGTGTTTTCAGACTGAAATTTAACACCGTTTTTTGCACGCCCCCTCAAAAAAGGCTTATTTGAAAAAGTTTATATGAAGAATCCACCTTCATTCTCGATAAGGAATTGGTAACTAAAATTTTTGCACGGGGTGTATTTCGTTTATTTTAGATTTTTCTCAAAAGTCATTTTTAAAAATGAATTATTATTTGTTTGCTTATAATTCTATTGAAACATATTCTTTATAGGATTTTGAAACAGCGGAAAAAATAACTATCTATAACTAAAAGAAAAACTGTGTAAAAATATGAAACGTTTTTCGCTCCTTTTTTCAAAGGCTAAGCATTTCCAAGAAACAGAATGATAGATTTCATGAAAATGTAATCCATTAGAATGAAACATTTTTAAGACAAGGTAGGTAATTAAATTCATTTTAGGCCTTTGTTCTCATTTTTAACTGAATCTTCATAATCGTAGGGGGTTATGTAGATACTAGTTTCATCTGCATGGCCGTAGGGGACTGTGTGGATGCTATGTTAGAATGAGAATTGTCAAATAAGACAGACAAATTCATTTTAGGATTTTAATTTGCTAGTATAACCAGAATTCAGGTTATCGAAAGAATGCAAAGATTTCATTAATATTTTTACACAGTTTTTCTTTTAGTTATAGATAGTTATTTTTTCTGCTGTTTGCAGAATCCTATAAAGAATATGTTTCAATAAGTCATTTTTGTTCGGAAAGAAAATCTGAAATCACGAGGATCGGCCACTATGGATATTCATGTCCATAATGTCAAATTTAGGATATATCTTATTGCAAAATTTTTGAGTTCGGAGAAGGGCTAGCTAATTTATACAGACTACTAGACATGTACAACATATTCATGTTGTACGCAAGTTAAACTTGATAACTTTATATACAAAATTTCACCTTCCAGAAAGATATTTCAGTATACATGATTATAAATAAAGGAGATTTCTAGTAACGGTGTAAATTAATCTTTTATTCTGTCTGCTTAGTCTGCTATTCCTAGCAAAGAGCTGATGAAGACTCCTGGATATGGAACAGACTTTCCCCTTATCGAACTTGTTTATTACTAACACGCCCCTTGTGCTAAAGTAGCGATGGTATGGCTTTTAATTTTGTTAATTTTTATTTAAAATTTATAATACATGTAAAATAGCAGAGTAGAATATTTAGTAATGAAATTGGACCAAATCCGGCATATAAGGTGATCGCTAGAGGGGTGTAAATTATTATGGTTCATATTAAAAATATTTTATTTTAATTTAGTCCACGTTGACTGCAATATTTTTTATATATTTAAATTATATCATGTAATCATATTTTTGTATCCTTTATATCCCAATCTGCATCTTGTATTAACACATATGGGATTTCATGCATCACGCACGTCTAAAAATTAAAAAATTGTTACGTTCAGTAACTGAGGTACAATTATTTATCAAACGATTATATAAGATCTGGTTGAAAACGAGCCTGTTCATATGTGATAAGTTATAACATGACTGACTGTAATCCTCAGTGAGTTCATCAGGTGATGTGCTGAATTATAAAACAGTGAATGCAAAACGTGTGAAAAACTCAGGCATATGTCAAGTGCGGGGGTTGGAGGTATTTCCTGGCTACCTACCTATTCACCGGTTGTGCTGGCACCGTTTAATTCCTTCAGACAACTGAATAGAGAGGTGTTTGGAAATGTGCGTACTAGAAAAAAGTATACCTGCGTCAACGCTATAGGGTGGCCGCGATATTACAAATCATTTCTTTTAATTCGGGCCAGTTAACATAAGCTATTCTGGAAGTGGTTATTAGGGTTTGGGTCTTCCCCGAATTTCTCCTTATTAAATCATACAATCTGGGCAAAATAAAGTGTAGTGTTTTAGCGATATATACCTTATTTCTGACAATCTTGAATATGACGAGACTTTGTTTGGGACATCTAATAATTTATAATGAACTCTCATAAAAACACTACGTCAAGTTTACTATACAAATGAAAACGCAGAGTTCCTACAATGCCATCATATTGTCAGTATTTTTCTTACATACCATTACACAAATTAATATTTTAATGAAACCTTACATTTATTTTTTTTAAATACAAAACAAAATGAAACTGTCCATTCAGATAATTTTAACGAAATTGAAAATATTTTGCAGAAGAATGGTATTGTTTTTGTCCATTCAATTTTCGCCCCAATCTTGACTTAAAAATGGTGGTGAGGATTGAGATTTTGAAAGGTGCATTTTTTAAAATGATAATGCCATACAATAAATCGCATGAAGTAATGTCGTATATTCTTTCATAACGCCTGGCGCTAGCAGCGGTAACACACCACACATAGTAGATAACCCCCCAAGTCCAAAGTCAAGACTACAAGGGAGTTAAACATTTGGAAAAACGCAGACAAAATTGATTTACCCACCAATATTGTCAGTGTCGGAGCCGGGGATCAAACCCAATACACGATAGACAATCTGAATAGGTGTGTCACTAGTACGGGGTCGTCCATAAACCACGTAACGATGTTGAGGGGATGGGAGAGGTGACCACTAATGTCCACATAGCGTTACAAGAAGGGGGTGGGTTAAGTATTATTATCACGTAACACTTTTCACTCTCTTTTAAATATTAAATATAAGTTGATTGTCGTCATTTTCTGTGAATCTGAAAAAGCATTATGTAAAAAATATTTGAATTTTGCAAATTTCAGTCAGTCAAGCTGAATGTCTACATGGTGTTACGTGGAGTGGGGAGGATGAAAAAACGCGAAAAGAAAACGTTACGTGGTTTATGTACGACCCCTACGCACCAGCAACGATTTTCAATTAATGTTTGGGCCGGAATAATTGGCGACTTTTTATTGCTCCCATAGTACTACCAAACAGACTAGACGGCTTATCGTATCTGGATATTCTTCAAAACTGATTACAACCTTTATTAGAAGAAGTTCTAATTGAAACACGCTAGAACAGGTGGTCTATGCATGATGACACCCCAGCTCACTTTAGGCGAGAAATGAGAGAATACTTAAATGAAACGTTCCGGAATAAATGGATAGGTCACGGAGAGCCAAGAGCGTGGCCTCCTCGTTCTCCCGACTTTAATCCATTAGACTATTATTTGCGGAGGCACTTAAAACATAGTTTATTCCATTCCCATTACTGATGTGCAGACTCTTCGTCAAAGAGTTGAAATGGGGTGTCAGCAAATTCGAGAGAGGCCTGGTATTTTTGGACGAGTAAAAGAATCCATGAGAAAACGCATTGAAAATGTATTGAAGTTGGGGGGCAACATTTCCAGCACCTTTCGTAATCTTGTTGTGGTTTATTACTTCCTATAACCTAATCAATAAATTATTTGAATTCCTAAGTCACTAGTATTTTTTATTATTGTTAAAAAAATGTGATATTTTAATATTATTTTCCATTCAAAAGTCTTTTCTCAATGCATATTCGACCATTTTCGGTGGCTGAGTGAAAGCATACTTGATAATGTTTTTATTATATTCATTTTCCTAATATAGCAGTCAGTGGGAGAAAATGATATTTACAAAAGTTTTAATTACGGGAAAGTGACAAGAGATACGAATAAAACGCAAGAGGGTAATTTTTTTTCTAATAAAAAGTGGATCTTAAAAAAAATTAAAAACTATTTGTACCAGTGGCGTACACAATCTTTTTCGGAAAACCTTACGATACAATGCGTACGCACGCCACTGAGTAACTTACGAAGTCAATATTTTTCCTGTTACTAGGACATTATCAAATTAAGCTACGGCTAAAATTTCTTTCATTACCTTCTAATGTTCGAAAGCTATTAGAGAAAACCTAAATTTTTTGAAATTCTTTAGCGCTCTGTAGCTTGGAAACGAAAACCCGTAGAGCATAACTTCATATGAAAAAAATCTATTTTTTTTTACTGAATAATCCACCATTTCATGTATTCCCAACCTTTAGTTACACCCTGTATATAAGAATTACTACTATGACTAAACTGTTTATTGATATCTATTTATCTGTTAAATACTTATTTTTAATTTAAGAAGCTTTAGAATTAAGTAGCGGTTATTTATTTAAGCAGAAGGTACGTACTCTCTGAAAGTTAGAGTCGATGTCATCGAACAATTAATGTGAGCAAATAAAGCTGTTTCTCTTCAAATTCCCCTTTTTACCAAATTCAATCGCTTGTAAAAAAATCAACAAAGGTGCGACAAAAAATCTAATTACATGTTTATGTTTAGTGATGTATGGACTTTTATAATTGGTACCTGAATATTTACGGGGTGATCATTTTTATAGGAATCGGAAAAATCAAATTGAAACAGTCCGGCACTGGAATTTAAAAATATATATATAATAGCAATCTATCAACTGTGATAAGTGTATAAAGTGTCTAAAATTGAAACAAAATTGGATCAATAGTTAGGACGTTCTGGCCAAAATAAATTTAGACCAAAATCAGTTTATCACCCTGTATCTCAGAAAATTTCACTGGCTGTTCCTGAATACCCAAGTGATCCTCTATCGTCCCTGAAAGTATGTACAGTTCATGAAACACCCTGTATGCGGAGGTCCAAAGTCGATTGCTTGGCTGACACAAGATATAGTTGTTTTTTGTTATAGGTATACTAATGGCAAGATATTTCTCTGACTTGATTAAGTAAGGTGTTCATTTGTTAACTCTGAAAATGTTTATCTCCCTCCTCTTCGGATCAAACTATGATTAATGACATTTTTTTCAAAACTATGGATAAGTCACAGCGGGATTCCATACATATGAGATATAAATATCATGATACCAAAATCAAGGAAGGTTTGCGGATTTGAAAACTGCTGAAACATTCGAAGACTTATTAGTTGATGCATAGAAAACTGATGATGTCAGCAATAGCTGTGTAAACTTTTTGGAGACTTGTAAAGCTGAAAAGTAATCAGAAATGTCGCACCAAACAGTGGGATGTAATATATTCTTTAGAGTGCCCCTTATTTTTGAAATTTTTGTACCATTATGTTTAAAAATCCCCACCAATTTTTAGCTTAATGTATTATAAGTAACACGTTGCAGTCGTGGCCTAAAATTTTCAAAAATCAAAAATTAATTCTTTATCGGTTTTATTTTATTTTTAGCCATACATCGTCTTTTAAAATTGATTTGCTTTTTGGAAATCATAAATATATGTTAAGGCATTAATTTATTTATTGTTTGATTTGAGAATACAAAGTTTGAAGACTAGTCCATAATCTAAAGTTCTACATTTCAAAAGTTTTCTGCAATACTTCTTTGATTGCCTGAGGATATTGACGGTAATCTGGGACTAGGTAATCTAGTCTAAAAAGAAAACTGAAGGGACAAATACATTAAGAAAACGAATATTGTAGAGAGTTTGAAAATATCAATGAAAAAATTACCCACCTGCAATAAAAACATTTTTTGATCCTCGGATTTTATAAATTTTTCATTAAAATCTTGAATTAATTTTATTCCCTTTTCGGCGCAGTCATTTGCAAATATTCACCAATGAGTAGATACATTAGAATTTTTCCATTCGAACGGCAAGTGTAAAAAAATTTCTATTTCAAATCTGTGGAATAAATTTATTGACTTAAATTGAATTCGCAAATGCCTTCTATACTCATTGACAACTTCTTAAGATTATTTTCTGTTTTATCTTCATTTTCATCTTCTACATTTACTGCTTCTCCGAAAATTGTTCGTGCCATCTTGAATTTTCTATTTTCGGCGATATTTTTATCAATTTTTTATACCGATATAATTCTTGCAAGAATTTGATATCCATTAATGAAACAGACATTGCTTCTAACGCATAAATCAAGTATTTTAAGTAGTAGCATTTTACAATGAAGCATCCCTAGTTGCACAAAATATTGGACCAATATTAAACAAATATTCATATATTGGTCCTATATTTATATATTGCTGCAATATTTGTACTACTAGGGATGTTGTCGGGCGAAGTGATTTTTCCTCGCCTTTCATCAAATCGAATTCTGTTCGAATTAAAATTATTTTTAAGGAATATATGCCTTTTGATATCCAGCTTGCCATATGGTAAGCACCCGGCTTTCTAAATTTTATTCCACCGCACCTAGGAATATTATCACGAAATTCAATACTTCACGATAATCTTCTCATGGAATCTTTTTAGAAATTGTATCATTTGTAATATCTAGAATAGTTTCAGTATGATTGCTAAAAATTTGTCCGATTTCAGGGTTTGCCACAGCTGGAACGAAATATTGAACGTTGATTGTAGACCAATAATTTTTAAATCTTTTAAATAATGGAATATCTGTTTAAAAGTGAATTATTATTTGTTTGATTATTATTGTAATGAAATATATTCTTCATAGGATTTTGCATACGGCAGAAAAAACTATCTATGAGAACTAAAAGAAAAACTATTTGTAAAATTATTGATTTACAATCTTTGTATTATTTCGATAACCTGAATTTTAGTTATGCTAGCAATTAAAATCCTAAAATGAATTTGTCATTCTTATTGGGCAATTCTCATTCTAATACTAGTTTCCACAGCTATACAGAGTAAACCAGTATCCACATAACCCCCTACGGCCATGAGGATTCAGTTAAAATGAGAAGAAAGGCATAAAATGAATTTATTTACATAACTCGTCTTTTCGAAAAATTCTCATTCAAATGAATTACATTTTCATGAAATCTCTCATTCTGTTCTTGGAAATGCTTAGCCTTTGAAACGTTTTCGACCTTATTCTGGAGCTCATCAGAAAAGCACAAAGCCACTCTCACGATGTTTTATGTTGTCTTAGGATTTTAATTCCTAGCATAACCAGAATTCAGGTTATCGAAAGGATGCAAAAATTGTAAATCAATAATTTTACAAACAGTTTTTCTTTTAGTTCTCATAGATTGTTTTTTCTACTGTTTCCAAAATCCGATAAAAAATATGTTTCATTATAATGAAATATCTGGTCCTGAAATAGTGAATTTACTTTTTTCAAACACTGCTGCCGAAAAAAATTTCGAAAACATGAAAACAGGGTGATGGTAATCAAAAAACAATATATTTTTTTCAAGTGTTTGTTTCAACAGCGGACAAGCGCCTTTAATTCTACCCGCATTTGAAGCAGTGATGTCAAAAATAAATGCTTGTACCTTTTCTATTAAATCCCAATTTCCCAACGTTTCAAAAACCACTGAAGCCATTACAGCACCAGTAGCATCTGGAATGTCTGGAACATCTAGTAATTATTCCATTATTAGACATGGCGAACTTTTAACTATTCCAAATCATAAAACTACAACATATAAGCAGTCTCCATGGTATATAACTGTGTTAGTTTATATAATGCACTGCCCAATACCGTGCAATAAATCAGGAGTACTAAACTGTTTAAAAATAAAGTTAAAAATATTTTAGTTAAAGGCGGTCTATTGACAAGTTTGTGTCCGGGATAAGTTCTCAAAGAAATACTCATTTTTCCATTATTTATTGTAACATTTTATTTGGCCTCTATTTATTCTCTAAATGAATATTACAGTGATGATAGTTTGTGATATTGCTATTTTTAATTAATTAATATTTTTTTGTGTACGTAATGTTTTTTTAAATTGTTGTATGCTTTATTCTTAGTTGTACCATATTATTATTTGTAAGTAACATACTTAAATGCATTGAAACAGTGTTGACAAGGTTCAATTATGTATTATTTATTTTATTTCCATTCTTTGTATTCTGCTATTTATAGAAAACAACTTATCATATGCCAAATAATGCGATCAAATGGATTAATATTCTCACGGGGAAGCGCCAGCGAATTATTTACAACTACTCTCCACATCCCGCAGGGTTAGGGGTTGTAAATTCCAGAATCGTGTGCCCTAAGTAGACGCAGGGACCCCAAGACGACTGCCTTCTGCATTTCGTCTGCCAACCATTCGGCTGATTTTTGGCAGGCCGGTATGGTCTTCAATGCTGAGAGCAGTGTAGGCCTCATCCCACCGAGAACGCCGATTATCAGGACGACCATCTTGACCGAGTAGTCTGGGTATAGCGCTCGGAGCTCATACCGGAGATCTCGGTATTTAGTCTGTTTCTCCTCCTCCTTCAAGATGATGTTTGACTCGGCAGGTGCCGAGAAGTCGATGACATACATCACCTTGGTCTGGTGGTCGAGGAGGACTATGTCAGGCTTGTTGGCTTGAATCAGCCTGACGGTCGGGAGCGAGTAGTTCCAATAAATTCGGCACTTCTGGTTCTCGACAACGGACTCGATCTCTCCGGGAACATAAGGCAGCACTGGTGTTCGGTCTACCTCGTACGAGTGCCAAAGATGGTAATACAGCACTCGTAAAGTAAAGCCGCGTTATGTCTGTGGATCTAAGCCGAAAATTATTATTATTATTATTATTATTATTATTATTATTATTTTAAACAGTTTCAGTTCGTGTTCAAAGGCGTGCTTTTTATTTTTTTATAGTATTTATTTATTTATATTGAGTAACTCTGTCTTGGTTCTTGTCCGAAGCGTCTTGAAAGTCGCTCTATGTCTTTCTGAAGAACACCAGAATAAGGGCGAAAAAGTAAAAAAGGCTAAGCATTTCCTAGAGATAGAATGATAGATAATCAATCCTTCAATGAGTATGTAACATTTTCTTGGAACAAATTTTGTAAAAAAATAGTTTACGGCTTTTTATTCTCTAGCACGACCAGATGTAGGTTGTCAGAGAAATGCAAAGTATAATTTTGACATTTCAATTGAAAGCCTGCGTTTGCACCATTACAAAACTCATTCACCTTTTATTTGAACACTCTTTAAGGTCTAGTACCTTTCCCAATTACCGAAAAATAGTTACATTGTTCCTATTAAGTCAGGTAATAATGAAAACATCCAAAATTACAGAACTATTTGTATTTGTACTCAATCAGCTTTACTCAAGTTGTTTGACAAACTAGTTACAGCTTAACTGTCGGCTGCTTGTCTAGGATTACTAGAAGAACAGCATTGCTTTTGTACTGGGCGTTCGACTTTCACCACCCTACTATCCTATCAGAACCATCTGACTACCGCCTTTGAAAATAAAGCTCAAGTTGACAGTCTCTATACAGATTTCTCTAAGGCGTTTGACCGTGTAAATCATCTACTATTGATAAGTAAGCGCCGCGCATTAGACTTCGGTGAAATAGTGGTAAACTGGATCAATAGCTACCTCTCTGACCGACATTAATGTGTTCGAATAAACAACTATTTCCGGTGTACCTCAGGGTTCTTATTGTGGGCCATTATTCTTTAACTTATTTGTTAACGATATTGACCAGTTTAGCAATAAAAATTCCAACTATTTAATGTTTGCCGATGACCTAAAAATCTTTGGTGTTGTAAAAAACGACACTGATGCCTTGCTCTTACAAAATGATATTAATGGTTTGTTTACATGGTATTCCATTAATGGTTTCAATTTAAATGCAAAAAAATGTTTCACAACTACATTTTCTAAATCTCGCTTACCTCAGCATCACGCATATCATATAAACAACGAACAACTCGTACTTGTCACTGGAATCCGTGATCTTGGTGTGACTTTGCATTCGCACTTAGACTTCAGGACCCACATCTATAATATTACGTCTAATGGCTACAAACAACTTGGTTTTATTAGTCGGCAAAGTAGGGACTTTTCTCCTGACATAGTGAAATTATTATACCGGGTGGCCACGAGTCAATGTACGCCCCCAATAATTTGGTTGTTTTTGTATTTAAAAATTTGGTTTTTGGTACACATAAATTAGACAATAATAAGCTACTTTTAGACTAACAGGAATGAAAATATCACTTCCGGTTGAACCGGAAGTGACATCAACTTTTTGTCTTAAATGCAATGACTATATTTTTTTATGGTATCTCATTAAGCATAAATTTCTAAGTACAACAATTTTTTCAAATGTAAAAAATTCCAAAAAATAAGTGAGATACGAACAATTTTTTAATTTTTTCAAAATGGCCGCGTCAGATGAATGCGATATAAGAAAATTACTAAGTAGGCTATGGGAATTATTAGTAAGGTTGTAGACTTGTCTGTAAAGAAGAAAATAGTTGTTTGAATTACTGATAGGTACCAGTATTTTTAGTTTAAAAAAAAACGGAATTTCATTTTCATTTCCGTAGGGGTCCTATGGAATTTTTTTTAATGGAACTGTGCTATTTCTTTTATTAATCAGAAATAATGAATCATAAACTATAATTTTTTCGCCATTGCGCCAATGTTGAGTATATATCTTTAGTTAGACCAGGTCAATGGTATGGTCACCTTACTATCAACCTCACATTGACTCAATCGAACGAATGCAAAAAAGGTTTATAAGAAGTTATGGTCTTAAGCTAGGTCTAGACTTAGAAAATAATAATTATGCTTTATAGGATTTTGCAAACAGCAGAAAAAATAACTATCTATAACTAAAAGAAAAACTTTGTGTAAACATATTAATGAAATATTTGCATTCTATCGATAACCTGAACTCTGGTTATGCTAGCAAATTAAAATCCTAAAATGAATTGTCTAATGTCTTCTTCTTCTTTGGCAATTCTCATTCTAACACTAGCATCCACACAGTCCCCTACGGCCATGCAGATTAAACTAGTATCTACATAACCCCTTACGATCATGAAGATTCAGTTAAACATGAGAACAAAGGCCTAAACTGAATTTAATTATCTACCTCGTCTTAAAAAATGTTTCATTCTAATGGATTACATTGTCATGAAATCTATCATTCTGTTTCCTGGAAAAGCTTAGCCTTTCAAACGTTTTTCGCCCTTATTCTGGAGCTCATCAGAAAGACATAAAGCCACTCATAAAGATGTTTCATGCAAAACCACGACAATTTCTATGAATAAGTGTGAAATAATTATATTTGACATTGACTGATAAAAACAACTCCACCTATCTCGACGTTTGCAATTTCCTTTCATAACGTTTTTCCATGTGGATATTTTTTCTGATTAGCCTGGTCAATTTTACGTGAAAGCGGTCTCTTGCGTTTGTCTCGCCAGACGCGTTCTTGATGGAAACAATTGAAATTGAAATATTAGCACATCATTAAGGAACACCCTGTATAATTATCACTCAATTATAATTATTTCTGTTCACCATTTCGGGTATGCTCTTGTTACACCTTAATGTTACATATTTAAGGAACTTTTAAATAAAACTCAAACACAGGAACCACTTTGATTAAAATATCCTATAATACAAATAATTTAATTCTCGCGTGGCTGTAGTGACGAAACTAGCTTTAGCAGAGATTTGTGCCCATTGAGACATTTAATCAGCATCACGTGAACTACAATATACCAAAATTTCAGCCAATTTGATAGAGACCGCCTTTCCACAAGATTAGTGCGTGGTCATTTATTATAGAATGTTTTATTTTCTATCATAACCAGAATGCAGGTTATCCAAAGATTGCAAAGATTGAAAATTAATATTTTTATAGATAGTCTTTCTTTACATTTTTCATAGATTACGTGTTTGCAGTTTGATTACAATTGTATGCAAAAAAAAATAATTCACTTTAAAATTCTATATTGTTATTTTCAGGAAAATCAATGACATGATACGTAAGATTCAGAAAAAACTAATAGTATATAAAAAACCACGAAATGTTAGCCAACACTAACCTTAAATAAGAGCGACAATAATGAAGGTAGGTAAATGAAATGATAATATTTCAGCTGTGGTCTTGTTTGAATGAAAAAACTTTAACGACTAGGTAGTTACATGACTAAACAATTTTTACCTTAATTATGTCAAATTAGTACAATAACTGACATGTTAAGCACCACAAAGTCATTTATTAATTCAACCTGGTTAAAATAAACAGGAAACGATAAGTGGATAATTAATTATAGACATTATCTAACATGCATCAACATCAGATAAGTTTGAGGCTGAATAAATTTTGTTATTTTACGCCTGTGCCATGATAAGTTTATCGGCCCTTAACTATTTTAATTAACTAATTGAGAAAGTGTAAGCCTCGGCGTTTATTTAATAGCAATTACGAACTAAATTCGGCTAAATAGAATTGTTTCATATGATTATTAGTTAATAGAATCAATCACAAAGATATTGACTAATAGACAACATGGAGTTTAAACTTCGAAAAGTTTTATTTGTATGTGTCAGTATTTTACATTCGAAAAATCTAAAATTTCAAATATTACTTCCACATCCACCTAGTGTGGATGAAAGAAACCAAGGTCTAATATTTTTTTATCATATTTTTCAACCTCCCACTTCATTATTAAAAGGGTTGATATAATAAAATTGAAATATTCACTTGAAATTTGGTACACGTATGTATCATAACGACATCTTACTATATTTTGAGATGATTCCGTTGAAGGGTTGGGGATTAAATAGTAGCAAATAGGGGAAAATAAATAAAACAAGTTGGTAAGAGTACAGAAACATGGAATTTGGTTTACAGCCAAGGCCATAGATTTTTTTATAACATTTTTCAACCCACACCGTCCCTAAAAGGGTTAATAAAATTGAGATATTCACTTGAAATTTGGTACTCGTATGTATTATAGCAACATCTGGAACTAGATTATATTAAAAGAAGAGTCGTGATTCCGTTGAAGGGGTGGGGGTAAGTAGGTGTATATAAGAGAAAATAAGTAAAGCAAGCTGGTAAGAGTACAGAAACTTGGGATTTGGTATATGTACTAGAAGCTAAGGCCTCAAACTTAATAACAATATTTTTAAGGGGTCAATTGTGGAAAATAAGTAGAGCAAGCTAATAAAACTCCAGAAACTTCATTTTTGACGTATATGCTAGAAACCAACACCTCAAGATGTTTTCCTTTAACGACTTGGATGAAAAATCTGAATGTGGAAGTAGTGATTCCCTAAGCAGCGGTATTTTATATTATAAGTATTTGTTATGTTTACATTTAACTTGTATAAAGTTGACCCCATGTAAAAAGTATTCGGTTTGAATAGTTCTACCTGTGTGCAGGATATTGCACATTAAAATCATACCTGTATTATTATCACGATGATAATTTTGAGAGGTAAACATCTGGATTCTTTTTTAACATCATTAATACTTCTGGAATGTATAGGCAAGGAAGCGTTAAAATGTTCTCGTTTATAAATGTCTCTCCACCAGATACTCTGTAACTCAATCCAAATATATAACGCATATCTTTTTTTTGCAATATAAGCACACGGTTTGCTAAATTAGAAAACCCCCCAACAATTACTCCATCTCTAATACGACTTTCAAATTTCGCAAAATAAAATGTTTTTTCAGTATCCCTGCTAGCTATTTGAGAAACACGTTTAATAGCAAGACAATTATTTGCACACTTATTACACATATAATTAAATATGTGATTTCCAGTCTAGGGATAAATCAATATATATTCTTAGTAATTTAAAGTCTTTCACCTGTTGAATTTCCAAAATGAATAAAAGGGCAATTTAATTTGAACATGTAGGATGAAACTGGATATAAAGATTTTTTCTCTATTTATGATTAAATTATTTGTGGAATAGTAAGAAACTGATGCCAAGTTTGAGCTTAAACATTCAATTGCAAGATCTATATGCTTGTCACTTGTTGCAATTTTAACATCGTCTGCAAAAGTAGTATGAAAAGACGTTACATCCTGGTTTATGCCATTAATATAAAATAGAAATAACAAGGGCCCCAGAATACTGCGTTAGGATATACCTAAATCAATGTCAAGTTTAGTAGACTTTGCACCAAAATAATCTACAAATTGTTTTCTGTTTGTAAGGTAGGACTTTTAAAGGACTGTTGTATTGGTCACGAAGACTATAACGTTCTAGTTTACTTAATGTGTAAGCAGTGAAATTCTTTTGAGTGATCGACATTGCAAAAACCATATGACCCACACCTAAATGATAGTAAATACAATCTAAGAACCGCTGCCTAAGGAATCACTACTTCCACATCCAGATTATTCGTCCAAGTCACTTTAAAGGAAACATCTTGACTATATTTGCACTCTAGTATGTGGAAATTATTGGTCATAGAATTTTAATAATATTTGGGGTAGATGTCATAGAAAAGTTTGAGGAGTTGGTTTCTACCATATACGTTAAAAATGAAGTTTACCGTACTTATTTTCCACTATTTACAACCTACCACCTCAATGGAGTCATCTCAATCAGATGTCACTGCAATACATACGTGTACTAACTTTCAAGTGAATATCTCAATTTGATGTTATCAATCCCATTAATAATGAAGCGGAGATGGTAGAGTTTGAAAAATATTAGAAAGAAATCTGAGGCCTTGGTTTCTAGTATATACACCGAATCCCAAATTTCTGTAGTCTTACCAGCTTGCTTTACTTATTTTCCCCTATTTGCCCTTATTTAACCCCCAACCCTTCAACGGCATCATCTCAAATTATGATCTAGTTTCAGACGTCCTTATAATACATACGTGTACCAAATTTCAAATGAATATCTCAATTTTATTTTATCAACCCTTTTCATATTGGAGTAGGGGTGGTTGGGTTGAAAAATATTATAAGAAAATCTGACGCTGTGGCTTCTAGTACATACACCGAATTTCAAGTTTCTGTAGTCTTACCTACGTTTTACTTATATTCCTCTATTTACCCCAAATTAACCCCCAACCCTTCAACGGAATCATCTCAAAATATAAACTAACTCCAGACGTCGTTATAATACATACGTGTACGAAATTTCAAATAAATATCTCAACTTTATTTTGTCAACCCCATTAATGGGGTAGGGGTGGTGCGGGGGTTGAAAAATATTATAAAAAATCTGAGGCCTTGACTTCCTGTACATATACCGAATTTCAAGTTTCTGTACTCATACCAGCTTGCTTTACTTATTTCCCCCTATTGACCCCTAAATAACCCCCAACCCTTCAACGGAATCATCTCAAAGTATAATCTAGTTCCAGATGTCGTTATAATTCATACGTGTACCAAATTTCAAATGAATATCTCGATTTTATTTTATCAACCCTTTTAATAATGAAGTAGGGGTGGTGGGGGTTGAAAAATATTATAAATAATCTGAGACCTTGGCTTCTAGTACATACACCGAATTTCAAGTTTCTGTAGTCTTACCAGCTTGCTTTACTTATTTTCCCCTATTTACCCCTATTTAACCCCCAACCCTTCAACGGAATTATCTCAAAATATAATCTAGTTCCAGATGTCGTTATAATACATACGTGTAGAAAATTTCAAATGAATATCTCAATTTTATTTTACCAAAACTTTTCAAATTGGAGTAGGGGTGGTGGGGGTTGAAAAATATTATTAAAAAATCTGACGCTTTGGTTTCTAGTACATACACTGAATTTAAAGTTTCTGTACTCTTACCAACTTGTTTTACTTATATTCCTCTATTTACCCCAAATTAACCCCCAACCCTTCAACGGAATCATCCCAAAATATAATCTAATTCTAGACATCGTTATAATACATACGTGTACGAAATTTCAAATGAATATCTCAACTTTATTTTATCAACCCCATTAATGGGGTAGGGGTGGTGGGGGGTTGAAAAATATTATAAAAAAATCTGAGGCCTTAACTTCTAGTACATACACCGAATTTCAAGTTTCTGTACTCTTACAAGCTTGCTTTACTTATTTCCCCCTATTTACCCCTATTTAACCCCCAACCCTTCACCGGATTTCCTCAAAAACAATCCAGTTCCAGATCTCGTTATAATATATACGTGTACAAAATTTCAGGTCAATATCCTAAACCGTTCCGGAGAAAGCGTGCGGACAAAAAAAAAGTTACAGACAGACAGACAGACAGACAGACCGACAGACAGACAGAAAATTTTTTTTCGCTCAAATTTAAAATCTCGACGTTTCATGACATTCTAAACCTATTTCACGAATAAAAATTTTTGAAAATTTTTTTGCAATTACTATACTTCCAATCCACTACGTGGATGTGGAAGTAAAACTAACTAAAGCAATAGATATTGAATGATCTTCTCTGAAACCGTGTTTACTAGGAGAGGATATATTTTTTGTTTCTAGAAGCTTAACTATGACATTAAAAATTATTTTTTCAAATACGATAATAGAGATATGGACCTATAATTTAATATGAGGGTTTTTTACCAAACAAATGACTTGAGGTTTTTAAGAAATTTGGATAAGTTCCTAAGGTGAAACAAGAATTTATAATATGACATAAAGGCATCGCCAACAACTATCCACAATTTTTTTTATTATTGTAGTAGAAATATTATCAAGACCGGTCGAATATGAAGTTCTTAAGTTATTAATGGTGACAACTATTTCAGAAATAGTTACGTTTTTTGTTACGGGAGTATTACTTTTGTATTTTTTTAAATTATTTTTATTAATTGACATAATAGTCTTAGGTAAGTTGACAAAATATGAATTGAAGGGGCTGGCGATTTCAGTTTTATCTCTATTCAAATTCTTCCCACAAAATGCGATATTCCGCATGGATCTGTGTTAGGGTCGACACTATTTTTGATTTATATAAACGATCTGTCAAGCAGTGCCATGGATGGGAACTTTATTCTATTCGCTGACGATACAACCGCAACAAAATCATTTAAATATGTTAAGGAATTAATATCTGAAATAATTTCGACACAAAATCCAGCACAAGATTGGTTCCTAGCTAGTTAGTTGACACAAAATAATTCCAAAACTGAAACAGTGGTTTTCATTCTAAACAATCTCTACAACAATGATTTATCGCTCAGCAATGAGGTAAAATTCTTGGGAGTCTACCTTGATAAAAAGTTAACTTGGGAATCACACGCAAGTTATATCTGTATGAAAGTCATAAGAAATTAGACAAATTCACTTTAAGATTTTAATTTGCTAGCATAAGAATTCAGGTTATCGAAAGAATGCAAAAATGTCGTTAATATTTTTACAAAGTTTTTCTTTTAGTTATAGATAGTTATTTTTTCTGCTGTTTGCAAAATCCTATAATGATTATGTTTCAATTGCTTGAGTTGTCTAGAGGAAACATACATTTTTATATGGAATAAATTCATTTTAAGCGTAAGTGTGAACTTTTACACAATTCTGCGTTAAAAAAACATTATAAACAACTAGATGAGTTTCAACTTTTCTTTCAAATCAATAATTTAACAAAAAATTACCTTAAGTGGGTTTACAAGACATTGACAAAATTTTACACATCCAAAATTAAATTTCTCAGTAATAAATACACCAAATTTTAAAAAACTTAGTACTGGTGAAAAGAAAATCAAAATCCCTTCCAACTCACCCCATTTCGAATTTAAAATTTTCGGGGGAGTGGTAGTCACAATTCAGAAGAGATGAATGAGGGACGTAGTATTTACACACATATTCTTAGACATGTGTAAAAAGCAAATAAACAAAAAAATCAATATAAGTAGAAGTGTGGTTAGCATTTTTAGTGACAATGACGATAAAGTAAACTAAATATTCTATTTCAACTAAAAGTACACGTTAAGCTGTTTGCCTTTGTAGTAGATGACATATTGTTTCATATTTGTTTAAAGACAGTCAACTTCTATTTACTTATACCTTCTTTCTACAGGTAATTTTTTATATAAATATAAATTGTAAGTTAATTCCGCTAATGTCATCGTTGTCAATAATATCCATATTTATAGCAATCAATTGATAATCTCAAAACAGAAAATGTACAAAGCCTGCAACAACTTATATTCCTAATATAACTGCTTTAGCAGTAGCGCAGTGGGCTAAGGCAGTTTGTTTAGTAACCATGCTTGGTCAGACTGTTCATCTTCCACTGAGTTCTATCCATAGCACCGATCTCGTCAACGTTGGTGAGTCATTACCCACCGACATCCATTGATGTCTACGTCTTTTCAAGTGTTAACAGAAGTGGCTTTGAACTTGGGGGTTGGCCAGTATGTGTGGTGTATTACACTTTGTCAATATCAATATTTTTAAAATAATGAAACAGAATGTTTTAGTGTGTTATAAATTGATTTAAGAATTAGTTCACATATTAATAATTGTATTAAGATGATATATAATAATCGTATAGGAGTCATCGTGCAAACATTTGACATTTGTATCAGCTGGAGACTTGATCAATTCTTTGTCTTTGGGCATGGCAGACAAGCTAAGTGATATGAGAATTTTTCTTAGTGGGGCATACTTAATTTATAACCAAAATGAATTATTAAAAGAAAACAGCTTGATATTTACTAGTTATATAGACATATTTGATAAGCATGTGCCAACTTTTATTAGCTATAAACGTAAATATCCACCCTGGTATACTCATGCAATAATCAACAATATCAAACTAAAAAATTACTACCGTAAAGAACACAAACAACAAAACTAGGTATTGTCAAGAGCAGAAAATTCTCATTCATGTTTTAAATAACTTATATTAAAAATTCCAAATCTTTCATTCATATTTTAGAAATAATTTATATTAAAAGAAACAAATCTAAATATCACTTTGTATATTCAATCAGTATAAAATTATTTGCTTATTCTAAACATAAATTGAAATATAAAACACTAACTATTACAAATAACAAATAATTGCTGACTATTTAGAATAGTTCGAACAGTGAATAGGATTTTATAATTGAGGAAAGGCAATTCAGCAATATTGCAAAGACTGCACTATTGCTATGCCTATGAACTTTAGGGCATTCGATTTTTAGTCTTGGTGAGGTGCAGTAGTGAGATATCTCTTTCACAAATGGGTCCCAAACAATTGAGTATAATGTAAGTACAACTTTGTTAAATTTCATTCACCACCTTTATATTGTTACTAGTTAAAAATAAATGTTTTATTTTTCTAAATCACTATTTTTCTACCCTCTGATGCTACACCCCTAGTTCGTATGTGGTTTTGGCAAAGCATGTATGCAACAGTATACATTTGGAGCAGTTTAAACAGCTAAGATCGTTAGTTAAATCTGACATCCAAGTAGCACATAAATTATACCTCAATAGAATTGAAAGTAATTAAAAATGATTCTAAGTATTTCTGGAATTATACATATTCACACAAAAAACAATAATCTAGAATAACAGGTAAAATACTTAATGACGGTGTAGTGGTCCTCAACCTGTTGTTGATGGATTCAGCGATTACTTTAGTAGCGTTTACTCAACATCAACCAGCCCTAATACCTTCGCTGAATTAAATTGTTTTAATTATATAGATGCCTTTAATACAAGTGAATTTACCGAAAAGCACTTACCGAATTCGGCCAATAAATTGAAAAAATAAAATGACGTCAGGTTACGATCAAATCCCTAGTTTTTTGTAAGAGACTGTAGACACGCCTTTATAACTTTTTACTCTTTATTTTCAATCTTATTTTAAAAGCCTCCATTTTTCCTGACATTGGGAAAACTGTGAGAGTATGTCTGATACTTAAATCTGATCCTTCCAAATTAACTAATTATAGACCTCTTTCTATTCTTTGTAATTTTTCAAAACTCTTTGAGATATCACTCTATAGTTATATTTATCCTGCGGCAAAAAAATGTAGCAATATTCTCTCAATATGCGGCTAATACAGTCGATAACCGTGGCCAGGTAGACGTAATATACACCGACTTTGCTAAAGGATTTGACCGTATCGATCATGGAATAATTTGAACCAAGCTAAATAACTTTGGATTTCATGAATCACCAATAACACTGATTAGGTCTTACTTGACTAACAGAGTTCAATATGTATCTTAAACGAGTTCGACTTTAAACAATCTATTCCTACTTCCGGTGTTCCCCAAGAATCCAACCTTGGCCCATTATTATTCTTGCTCTTCATTAATGATCTTATACAGATCATCGATTGTGAAAAGGTGCTATTTGCTGACAATCTAAAAGTCTACCATACCATAGAGAATGATGAAGACTGTTTATTTATTCAGAACCCGCTGAGAAAGATTGAAGTTTGGTGTGACGAAAATGATCTTCATTTAAACACTCAAAAATGTAAAAGATTAACTTTTACACTAAAGAAACATTACACTGAATTTACTTATCAGCTAAAGTCCACAAACTTAAGTCGATGTGAATCCATAAAAGATCTTGGTAGAGAGTTTGACCCAAAACTGTCATTTACTGACCATATTAACCAGATTACAACCTCCGCATTAAGAATGTTAGGTTTTATAATAACAAACTATCGCAATTTTCAAAATCCCACTGCGTTAAAAGTACTTTATTTTGCTTATGTCAGATCAAAGTTATAATACGGTTTCTTAATCTGGCACTCGTTTTATAATGTACACATGAACTGGCCGTGGCAAATGTTCAGAGGAAGTTTCTAAAATTCTTTCAATATAAAATCTCAGGAGGGTACCCCGAAAGATGCTACTCTCAGCACTTGTTAAATTCATTGAGTTTTCAATCGCTTCATCTAAGAAGAGTGTTATTTGCAGTAGAATTTATTTACAAACTTTTGCATAATAAAATTGATTGCATAGGCCTTGATAACGAAATAATATTTCGAGTTCCGCGATTATCCTCAAGAGTCTCGACTACTTTTCACTTACCTATCGCTAGAACTAATATATTGTCACGATCACCTGTATATACAATGAGTAATAGTATTAATGGCGTTGCTATGTACTGTGATATACATCATAATAACTTAAGCGAGTTGACGAGAATTATCGCTGACCATATCAACCTCATTTAACATTCATTTTATATCCTTATCTAGCTTAAGTTAGTTGATTCAATTTGATCCATTTTTTGTAATTTTTTTATTTTTGGCATACTTTTTATTTGCTTACATACATATTTTTCTCTTCTTTTGTCTCTTCATAATATCTACAAACAACTTTATTTTAAGGACGGGAAAAACCGTACCGCAAAGAGCAGAATTTTTTCAAAATTTGGTTGGTGGAAAATGGATACCCCTTAGTTTATAACAAAAAAGCGTTAAATACTATTTTTTTTTTATTTTCAAGATTGCATAAGATATTTTGCAAGTAAAAGTTGGATAAGGAATGTTCACATAAGACCTATTGCATCAACGGCGATTTGTTTTTTATAAGAAATACTAACCTGCAAATTCTCCATATTTATATGATAAAAGCTGATGTAAATATGGGATACTCATCGCAGTAAGTAAATTATTTAGGTATAATTCGTTAGTATGTAATGCTTGTTTTTATAGAATTTTATCACAGCTACTACCTTCTTCAAGTACATTTTCTTTATTATAATATTTAAACGTTCATATTTAGTGATCCTATTTTTTCAAACACAATGGAGCTCTTTCTTCAGCTGGCATCGACGTATTGTACAAATTTTAATACGATCAAACTTTCCCTTCGTAAGTTGTCATGCTTACGAAAACTTGATGGGCGGACATTTTGAAAGTTGTTCAGAATTCGACGACTAACACAGTGATATGAGAAATGTTTCCATAAAAATGATATTTACAGTTTTAAAAATGTGCCGATCAAAATACCCCTGGTTTTTGTGAAAAAAAAAAATAATAAACTACCACCGAGTAAAGGTTCCCTCAATTAGGGATGGCAAAAAAATATAATATATTAATATATGAATTATTTGATCATCACAAGACTCATATCGATATTATATCAATAGAAAATTGCCGATAATTCTATGTATCGATATATTTTAAATTTTTGAGAGCGCGAATGGGGGTGATGATTGAATATATATTATATCTTATTGACAGTTGACATCACAGCGCCAGTTATGGATTGCATTTAGCAGAACAGTTCTCCTTTCAATGCAAGTTGAACCATTTCGATATATTTAGAAAAATATCGACATTGGAAGCTGACATATTGCAACAAAAGAATGATGAACTTTCTTAAATATACTGGCTTATTTATAGCCTGTATTTTTACCTATAGTGACAAATTATGCAGTCAGTAGTCTTACTACGGGAGTTGCATGGCCCTATCGATGAGACGAACTCTTGAAGATAACAGTTGATCATATTCAAGATATTAGTACATCTTTAACTGTAACAGTTTCCGATACAAAATGCATACTGAAATTTTGTAATCCCGGCGGAGAGGAAGATTAGATTAAAATACATGGAAAATACCACGTATTATATTTCCACCGCCAGTTACACAATGAAGGCGTTTTTTGTTTACTACATAAACCAAAAATGAACAAGTAAACAAATGGATGTGAATAATTTTATAAAAGCTAGAATAGTTAAAACTGTCAAATTAATCTCAAGATACTGTTTTAGAAGGACATCCGAATCATTACCAATGGTAATGCTGGAGAAGATATATTAGATATCAAATATACGGGGGTAACATAGATGACTACAGAATGTTACATTTTAGATAAATCAGAAGTATAGTAAATTGAGTATTTATTCTACTATCAGATACGTAACTGAATTTAAACATTATACTCTTACGTTCATTAACATTTTATATAGTTTTGAGCATTCTATAGGATACTCTCGCAGTTTTTTGAAAATTAGTTAATAATGTAGACATAATTTATATATTTTACAGCTTTAGTCGTATCTCGATGATGCCTGCGTAATCAGCTAGACGCTCTTCAGTATACTGTGCAGGTTATTTGTTTTTTTGAACGTTATCAAATAATAATTCTCTAAAATAGAAAATAAATAAAATAAACATGCAGTCGAAAGCTCGTAACTTTCCCAGTAGAGTTAAGAAAGTAAAGCGTACTGTAAACTAAAATATTTACAGGTTAAGTACTTAAATAAACGGTGATTCGTAATTTTTTAAATCTTATAGAATAATATGTAATCATGTATTTATAAAGTTTAGTTTTTCCACTTTTTTCTTGTTCCATCGTCATATGCGTGTTTTCTAACATTAAGTGAATATAATATATCACTTGTACGGCCTAATGAAAAGTGAACCCAAAATGGACCCCTGGGGGACTCCAAAAATTTTGTTGTGGATTTTCACACGTTGCGCATGACCACTCAAATAAGATTTTATAAAATTTTCGTTAGTTTCATGGAATTTAAAATGTTTTAATGGTGCATACTTCTTTTAGATTATTTAGTGTTTTTATTATAATCTATAGACAGAGTCTTTAGAAGCTATACTGGTAAATTGTATAATTAATTGCAACTGTAATAGAAATTGTAGATATAGATGTCTTATAAGCATGCGGAAAGCAACTTGTAGACTAGTTGAATAGTGCGGATATTAAAATTCCATGTACTGTTTAGTACAAATCTACTTTGACCACTTATATTTATGTAGAAAGGCATGGTGTCCAAAACGGTGATAGAAAGACTTTTCTTGGTCGTCTTCTTATTACACGTGTCTATTTGTCTAAGAGGTACCTTAATACAAATAATTTAATATATAATCCAACAGGTTAATTCCAAGACTAACAAGAAGATACATTTCAAATATCATTGATAATATGATAATATACCTATGTAAAGAAACAATTTTAAATTATTACTGAGTACAAAAAGTATCGAGCGCCCAACGACAATACACCAACCACAGTTGCATCTAGAATATGATTTTTACTACACATAATTTTGTTAACATTAAGTTGTTTGTAATAGGTAACTCCTATTGTAATTCTTAAGTTATTACATTAGAACGAGGAATGTAGCCTGAATCCTAGTCTAGGAACAAGGAATATCACTTAAACAAGAATCTTAGGACTATGTAATAATTTAGTTGAAAATGATACAGCGATATAGTTATGCCTTCGTTGTAAACTCTGACGATTAAATCTATTAAGCAAGACCATTTTTTTCAGTTCCTTTAGCTGGATTAGAGGATAAGTACCATCAATTCAAGGACAGCCATTTAAAAAACAATTTGAATATTATTTTTTGATCTTTGAAACATGAATTCCATATGATCAAGTCGTATTCAAGTTTATAGACCTCAACAACTAATATAAAATATTCAAAGTTTCGAAGTTATTTCAACTTTAACAGTTTTAATTTTAATTATAAAGCGCCAACAACTTTCGTGCTATTTAAATGATTATAGTGGGCAAAGCCTGAATCTTAACAAAAATATTTACAAACTATGCGGTAAATTATTGGGAAACTATTGGCGTATATCATAAACACACGGGCCAATTTCCAGATGCCCTTAAAATGGGTAAAGACTAACTAGATTTAAAACTATTAAAAATGAAGCAATAGATAAACATAGACCTATTACTATTTTAACAATGATAAGTTATTGAAAAAATATATTTAAATAAATATAGTCTACTATCGGGTAGTTAACATGGATCCAGAATCGGTAGGTTAACGAGAAGCGCTGCATACTTTGTTAATTATATATATTCTAACATAAAATACAATTTGTACGTTCTTCTTAAATCTGGTAAAGAACTCTTCGGTATAAGAAGTAATGTTCACAAGTGGCTAATATTTCCACAGCCGTAAGCAGTTAGTATTAACAACTATATATCTAATTATCATAACATCGACTTCGTAGTTCCACAGGGCTCAGTCTTGGGTCCGCTGATATTATTACTAATATATAAACGATCTAGAGCTACGTTCTTTTTGCCGATAATATATCAATAGCCATATCTGCACCTACTCCGGAAGAGCTCCAAAATTATTTAGATGGTATGTCTGGCAAATTTACAACATGGTGCAATAAAAATATTCAGCTGGCAAATGCAGATAAAACAGTATGTACGCATATTTGTAATAAAATGATGTCAGCACCGAATACAGTAGTCGTCACAAACATGAGGTGGCAGACACATCAATATATTCATCAAAAAAATTAACAGCGAATATTAGCAATTCTGCAAATAAAATTCTCTTTTGCAAATAGGCAATTAATAAACATATATTATGCATTAATTTATTCAGCCAAACAGTATAATTGAGAAAATTCCAGTGGTGCCGAAACAAGTCTAATTTTACAAATACTAGTAGTAAGATTATTATTCAGTTTAAACCAAAGAGAATTTTTTAACTGTATGATGTGTATACATTAAAATGTATCAACAGGATAAAAACTTTGAAGTCATTCCAACAGACTGGAAACTATGAATATTCAAACCGAAAGGGCCAATGATTTGAAAACTCTACAAAACTATTTAAGAATCAATCTACTCACTTTGGAATAATCTTAAGTATCTCTGAAATCATCAGACGCAATAAAAAATATTGGATCGGTGGCAAAATTTGATAGAAAATTAAAACTGTTTTTAATTTTAGTTGAAGGCAGTCAGGCAGCAATGCTGGTCCTAAATCTGATCCTAAATAAGTATGATTGTGTTTGGCATGTGTACCATGCCTTACTATAAAGTGTTAATATTTACGATTATAGTTTCAATTGAAACTATTTGTTTACGGGTTCAAAATACAAGCTCTTACCCGAACTGCCAGTCTGGTGACCGGCAAGACCCAATGAATGAGCTCCGTTGGCATTCATACTTGCCGCCGCTGCGATGTTGTGCGGCAAGAAAGCCGCCGCCACCGCCGCCTGTGCGTTAAAATAAGCCATCCGGCTCGCAGCCATAGTCATGTGGTGGTGATTGAAGCCATGGTCCGACGGGAAGCACGTTGGCGCTTGTAAGTGTCTTTGGGGGTACACATTGGGCGTTATCGCAGATACTGCGGCCGTTGGGGACCTGTGTTGACTATCACTTAAACCTAATAGTTCCTGAATGGCGAAGGGAGATCTTTGTGGCATAGTTTGAGAGGGCTTATTCAAAATACTCGGGGCAGTTACGTGTATCGTGTTCTCTAATGTTTCATTGTTCATTTTTCGATGGTTGGATGTGAGACGAGTAAGCCACAAAAAGTCAGTTACCGTCGGAAGCCGAACACGCACATTTTTTATTCCTTCACACTAGACGGAACAGTTTTTTCGTTGTAGTATGCGAGTTATTACACTAAGTATAGCACTACAAGTAAAAATAAAATTAAGCCACTGATTCAATCGTTCGATTATTGACGCGGTTTTTGTGGGGGTTTATGTCGAACCTTACATAGCCAAATATGAGAGTAAACTGACTATTTCAATTTGAAAAACCAGTCCGTAGGTCTCTTACAAACAAAGATACTCCCTAATATTCGAGTCAAAAAGACCCCTTAACGTAGGCGTGGTGCCGCTTCTACCAATAATCTCGCTGAAAAGCTGGTCCTTATTGGCATGACGCGTGGCTCGTATTTTCGTCCGTAATTGTCCCGCTCGAGAGACTAGAATCGCCTGACGCGGCGCTCGTCAGGCGGAGTTAGCAGGAGAATTGTCCTCGCGATATGGCCTCTATACCGGAGGTTAATACGGACGACTTTCGTCCGCGTTTTATTACAATTACTGTCAAATAGCTTACATGCTTAATTAGTAACGATGTGTTCAATTATCATAATTGGACGCAATTAATTGGCTCTGTTTTAGGTCATGACACAAAATAGTGTTTTAATTATCTAATTAATGTCAAATTATTTTTGTTTTCTAGTGGTGTTATGGAAATTGATAAATTTTAATTAAATCTGACATATTTGTCACCTTGTTAATATAATTTTAAATAATTCGACGGCGTATTAAATCGACGGTTCCTGTTAACTTTATTTAAAGTATAAAAAATAATTGGAAAAAATTACGTTGTAACGTATACTGCCCAACACATCAATAAGCTAGCATCGATGTGTTATACAGGTTTTTAAGGTTGTAGGGCGGGTATAAGCGTTAGTAACATATTATAATTGACTAGATATATTTAAGGAGGTTGAAGCCTAAGACGAAAATAATGAAATAAATCTGGAATAAAGTATTTTTAACAGATTTTTATGACACAATTTGCTGTAAAAAATCCAGTCATTAGGAAAGTCATAAAGTTAAAAAAATTTAAAAACTTTTACATGTAATCTTATGGAAAATAGGTCAACCCAACATGCAAACGGTACATTTTAATTTATAGCCAATAACCAAATACTGTCAGCAGTTCCGAAAACTAACCAAGTAAAGCATCGATGTCTTACGCATATTTTATTATTGTTTACAATATAATTAGGAGACTTTTAATAAATAAAAAAATATATTAAACGTTTGTAAACTGTCAAATTTATCTTTTCGTTAATGACTTTTAACTAATTTTTCAATTGTTTAATGATTTGATTTTAATTTTTACTGTTTCTCATTTTTTTTTAAATTATTTACTAATGCAAATTTGTAAAATACACAGATATTTGCATAATATTTTTTTATAATATCCAAAAGTTAGTTCATTAAGTAAAATAATTAAATCTACTTAAATAATCAATTAATAATAAAACATAATTTATTTATGCCTTTATGACAATAATTATTGGTATCATCGACTTAACCTTTTGTAATAATTTATTATGGCAAATTTCCGATTTAGAATTCGACTTACTATTGGTTGGGACTGTAACGCCCCAACCTCCTTAATGCACATAAATAACCTCAACGCCTTGCCGCTTAAGTATAGAGGGGAGAGTGGGGCAAACTCTGTTTTTCTAGAGAAAGTTAAATCATAAATATAAAGTATTACTTAATAACGTAGAATAACTTTGTTCTCATGTAAAGTATGTTCTGGTATGATTAAAATAATGAAAACACACCTGTTTCAATTATAATTTTAAATCATTTTGATACAATTATCCCACTCCCTCCTATCGAAAATATTCTACGAAGTAATGGTTTACAGCAGATATGTAAATTCTACCCACGACAGAGTCGAACTTAATATTATCAGTGAATCGGGGGATTTCGGATTCGCCAGGAATCTTGACCAAGCAAAACAAAGTACATTTTTTATTTGTCGCCGTACCAAATTACTATTATTACTATGTATTTACCAAAGACAATACTTCTAAATTTGTACTGTTGTGCAAAAGAATGTTAAGTACGGCTCTGCGGCACTTTCCCATGTACTTATGCTAGTGAGATATATTTATGGCCGGTTTTTCTGGCGTTTTTTATGTGCATTAAATATATGTAGTAAAGTATACATGGATCATTTCGGTCAATATCAACAATACCCGAGAATTTTCATTATATTCCATTATTGGAGCATACATATTAATATTTTTATTCACTCTTATAGTCCAATCGGTAAAGTAAAAAATACACCAGAAGCTCGCAAAAAATGTTATCTGAGATTACCCTGTTAGTGCGAGGATTAAACATAACAAAACCACAAAAATCAGTTCTGGGGGTGCCGCGCAACCCCCACAAAAAACCGCCCCTTCGGTGAAAAAAGCCTTATTTTACTGATAACTCGTTAACCGTAGAAGATAAAAAAAAATTGTTCATCATAGAAAAGAAAGCTTGACTAATTTCCTAAAAAAAGTCCTCTTGCAATTTTCTTGTATATGCCATGGTTTTCGAGAAAATCGATATTGACAAAAATTGCAAAATTTGTATTTTTAATGCGCGCGAATTTTCTTTATTATTTGAAATTTTTTGCGCGCGGCCTATAGAAAAAATTGAATTGCACGAAAACCAAACAAGCTAGGAAGAAAAATCAAAATGGGTTTTAACGGGGATATAAAATACTCTCTTGTGTTGCCATTTTTGAGGGCGATTAATATTTATTAGTATATAAAAATAACAATACAATATAGTTATCTCTTGTTTTTTTGTGCATCTAACTAATCACAGGCCCATAAAAAATAACTGACTATAATATAAGTTATAAATGCATTATCTTTTAGTTCAAGGTAGTACCTCAATGTAGAAAAGTTAGGAATAAGAATATCCACATTTACTAATTTAGCAGCATGTTAAAGTTAGCCAAAAAAAAAAAATCCAAAAAATTTCAAATAAACGAAAATTCGTGCGCATTGAAAATACAAATTTTGCAATTCTTTTCAACGTCGATTTTCTCGAAAACCATAGCATACACAAGAAAATTACAAGAGGACTTTTTTTAGGCATTTAGTCAAGCTTTCTTTTTTATGATGAGCTTTTTTTATCTTCAACAGTTAACGCGTTATCAGTAAAATAAAGCATCTTTCACCGAAGGTGTGGTTTTTTGGGGGCTTGCGCGGTACCTCCAGAACTGATTTTTGTGGTTTTGTGATGTATAATCCGTCCACTAACAGTTGCTGAAGGAAAATCTCAGATAAAATGTTTTCTTATGGAAATCTTTATAATTATTGGACTATTATTAGATTATATATTAACTACTCAATTGCCATACTATCTATAAACAAATAGCGTGATGTAAGTCACTGTGTCCAGCCGATCACCTTTAACCTAGTCTGCCTAACGGACAAAATAAAATAGAATGGTCCATTATTATTGAGGGGAGGAAGGTGACTTGACATGTTTAAATAGTTTGGCTGTTGTCAAATCAAGTTAAAGTAATAATTGTGCCAAGAATTATGAATTCGATTAGTGAAGATGAACTATTATGTTAATGGTTATTGTTATAATTGTTGATAAAGTATAGTATTCAGCTTGCGATAATGGTAATAATACACTTCATGATTTGCAGCTCGAGCCGTAGGCGAGTGCTGTAAACTTCATCTGCGTGAGTTATTATCTACATTACCACCCGTTAAATAATATATGGCAATTGAATGATAGTTTGGTGTCAAATGTTACACCTAGGTCGGGGAATGTTGGTGGACGTGTAAGCACTAAATCTTCAATACGGTAATTAAATTCTACATACCGGTATTTATTAGTAAAAGTTAGAACATTATACTTCTTATACTCAAATGTAATTTGTTTAACTTAGACCACACATTAATTTATCAAGGGCATTTTGTAATAGCACACAATCACTCATATCATTTACTTTTTACGTAACTTCATATCATCTGTGTATAGAAGACAATTGACACCCAATTCGTCTGAGATGTCGTTAATGAAGATATTGAAGAATAATGGGCCTAAAACAGAGCCTTAGGATACACCCGAGGTAGATACGAATTCCGCAGAGTTGCCCACGGTATTCAATATGGTGATGTCTGTTTTTAAGATATGATTTGAAAATAGCAAGAAATTTCGTAAGAAGCCAAATGTTGAAATTCCCGATCCTATTTTTATGCTGATTTCGCCATTCTAGATGTTTTTTCTTCAGAAAACATACATACATAAAACAAAGAACGAAAATTAAATTTTAATTTAACATAACCACAAGTGAACTTTTAAACTGACAAAAATACCTAAACCACATTTAACTATTGCATCAGATATGAAAAGTAGTAACTTTAGCTTGCAAGGAAGAAATAAACATAATGAGCCGTCAAATTTTGGAGAAGTCTGCTTTAACTTCTGGAAAATTTTCGCCGTCGTTTATATCTAGTTCTTTTAACAGGTCATGAACTGATGAGTACAACTACTGTCCAAAGAATTCAATTTTGTCGAATTTCTTATAGTAATTTTTAACTTAATTACACATTCAAAAATTACGTTTTAAATCAAGAATATTTTGTTTCACATATAGACAAATAAATAAATTTTCCATATAAACCAAATACTTTTGGGTTAAGAAATAAAAAACTATAAAATTACTTACTGCAAACTTCAAACAAACAAAATTCATTTGAGTATATATGAGACAAAAAATTGTTGACTCTAAACGTTTTCATTTTTTGTTGTAGAGTGGACAACTGCGACAGGTAGCATGTTGATGTCAGACGCATCAGTCAGTGAAGGGGTGCCAACTATAATAATGTATGGATAACAAACCCTCTATCAGGAAGTTGTGAATAAGGAAAATGGTGGAAGAGGAATATTCTTTATTTCTTGCATTAGTCACCATAGTCGAAATTTTAACATCTGTAAAACCACATACTCATATAAAATTGACTCCAATTCCAATGGAAAATATATTTCTCCTTCAAGAAGAGATATAATTTTTATTTCGATGAACACGCGTTCTTGGAAGAAATGGTTGTCATACTAAAATACGTTCTTCCTATAGCCTTTCTAACTTAACAAGAATTCGAATGAATTTAAACAACTTACTTTCAGATTTGAAAAATTTTTAATCATGGGTTGGTGGGGTGTAACAAATTGTTGCCTGAAAAACTTACAAACTGTACAAAAGCATGTCTATTAAAAGTTATGTACGACAAGAAATACGACTATCTATCCAACTATATGTACTTAGACAGTCGCGTTCTTGATCCCAGGCAGCCTTACTGTGAAAAAATCTTAATGTAAATGCATAAAACTAAAAATGATATGATAAGGAAAGAGCATAAATATAAAATCAGAAATAAAGAACAATTAATCTGTGCCAAACATGTACAAAACAATAGGTAAAATATCTTACGATATAGTGGAGCAAAATATATAATTTACTACCTGACAAACATCTCTTCGTTTAAAAATGACTTATTCTTTGTTTGCTTATAATTGTATTGAAACATATTCTGTATAGGATTTTGCAAACAGCAGAAAAAATAACTCTATAACTAAAAGAAAAGCTCTGTGTGAAATTATTAATGAAATCTTTGCATTCTTTCGATAACCTGAATTCTGGTTATGCTAGCAAATTAAAATCCTAAAATGAATTTGTCTAATTTCTTATTTGACAATTCTCATTCCAACACTAGCATCCACACAGCCTCCTGCGGCCATGCAGATTAAACTAGTATCTACATAACCCCCTACGATCATGAAGATTCAGTTAAAAATAACTAACACAAGACTGTAAGTAAGTTTTGTGTTAGTTATCGAATATTGAATAAATTCCAAACTGTCCATCTGTCTATCGACCTATCCGTCGCGTTCATGATAGCTTAAAAAAGAAATGTTCAACCGGATTGAAATTTAGTCAGTAACTTAGTGTTAGCTAGAGAAAAAAACTACTTTTGAAACCAGATGATCAGTAAATGTAATAATTATGTAACATATTATCCAAAAACGTACGTGAAAAAAAGAACATAGTAATTCATACTACACTAAGGAGTATTTGATGATTCGCATTAAAAATATAACAATTCATTATACCTAGAAAATGAACTTATTTTCGAAAAACTATAAATGTTTAACATAATTGTTCTTATATTATTAAAAACTTAATGCACTGACAACGGCGTCAATGTATATACCTGAAGTTCACAAAAAGGGAAAATTAGAACAAGAAATGAACGGCAGTACGACTTGTCTTACAGTGGCGTCGCTTTGAGTAGTTTTGTATATTACGTATACAATATTGAATTACTTAATCATTTAATAGATTGATTAGCGTTCGTATGGTAAGCGTTGCTGTCACTTCCGGACATCCAATTTGGATGTTTTTATATACCACCGGCTACATACGCCGGATAGGATATGGGATATGCTTGTTGCCAGCAGTGAGAACCACATGATTATTAAAATAGAGTACTTTACCAGCAATTTTCAAATATTAATTTCAATTGAACTTTGTTCTCCTATTATGACACCTCAGTTTACGCAGAATTTTCTGACCTGCAGACCACTTAAATTTCATCGTTACAGCAAAATGTTGCTTTCCTTTTAACTGCGTTTTTATAATAAAAGTGCATTTAATAAAATGTACTTATTTTAATCCATCCCTTTTAGTCATGATATGATATATCGCAAACACGACATTAAACTCATCTACGGTCAAAACCCGTGATTCTTTTGAGGCCTCATTTATTTAGTGTTATTTATCAAGTGTTAAATGGTTTAGCTGTAATATTGTTTCGTATACTGCCCACTATCTATAGATCTAGATGATTAAATAAAGAGCAAAAAAAGTTTTTGTCATTTTGAGTAATTTTACAAAAACATTTAATAATAGTAAAACCATGCCATATAACAAAATAACGCCACACTCAGCTAGCATCTAGATTAAATTTAATTATTATACTATCAGCGTAGTCTTGTTTTAAATTTTTTTATTTATTTTTTTTATTAACTGTCAAAAATTGACTCTCTGCTTTTGCAATTAAAATCAGATGTCCTTGTTTAGGCAATTAAATAAATCTATATAAGCAAATGCATACAAATGAATATCAGAATAAGTAACAACATTTTTAAAATGCACTAAAAAGTAGAAAACATTTTCTTTAAATTCATACATCTGCAAGCCAAAAGCTTTGGGGGCGGCCAATTTAGTAAAGTAACTGTGCAGTATTGTTATGTGACCGTCCCCAATGCTTTTGATTTTCAGACGTATGAATTAAAAAAGGACATTTTTTTAAATAAGCTTTTTCATTATTTTTTTCATATTATTTTATTTTTTACTTTTTAGTCTTTGCTTATTTTATAGACGTACAGACAAAACCCTTTCATTTGATACTCATGACATGACAGGAGGAATGTCATCTTGGGACGTCCGCAATAAAAATATATTCTTTCCTTTAAATATATTTTTTTCAATAAAAGCTTTTTTTATTATTTTTTTTGTTATTTTATATTTTACTTTATAGTATTTGCTTGTGTTATAGACAGTCAGACAATGCCCTTTCATTTGATACCCATGTCAAGAGGGTTATCAAGAAAAAGGTGATCCGCCATCTTAGGACATCCGCCATATTGGATTTAGAACGATTTTAGACAATATACTATATCGCATTGTCACCGAACTCATATATCTGTACAAAATTTCAAAACTCTGGCTTAATTAGAACTAGTTGAAATTTTGACTGCAAGATTTGACATACACACTAACAAACTAACATACAAACAGGTCAAGCTATATAAAAAAAATTAATTCGATCAACTCTTGCTGGAAAATTATTGGAGTAAAATATAGAATGGTTAATGATTCAGGGGAAATAGTAAGAAACGAAGAGGATGCTTTCCAAAACCTTGATATCAGGAAGAAACTGGTAGGAAATCAGTTTCGTGAGGCCCGAATTTCGGTCCATACAGGTAATTCCTACAGATGGTGTGATACTGTCAAACGTACCTACAATACAGCAAAAAGAGGTCAACTAGAATAAAGTGTAGATTACAGTCTGTTACATTATAATAAGAAGTGGGTAGATAAACCATTCAATTCTGGAGAAATCCACAAATATTGAAATTAAGTTACTTGACATGAAGTTTTGTGATATTTTATTGCATTTTACAAAACATTCAATTTATTTTTAGACCGAACGTTTTCAAAGTTTGTGTGGAGTTTATACAACTTTCCTTAATTACTTGAATGAATATTCATTAAGTATTGAGTTTGAACTTATGAAATAGAGACGAGATGAACTCTATGTGAAACTATGTTAAGTATATATTTTAAAAAATCAAAAGTTACACGATTGCTCTGAGATTTAGCACAGGGCGAGAATTTTTCATTCTGAACAACTGTTCCTCAACATTTTAACGTACCACGTACTGAAAAGGTATTACTTTTTAACTCAGCAGGAACAGATTAGAGAAATTCAATAAAAAAAAATCCTGAACTTTTTCACCTATATTTCACCTATAGTAATAGTTTGATCTATATGTTTTATTTGTAGACTGTTATTCATGTATAGTACAATACAGAGTATGTCTCTTGGGTTCTAATTACCATTAGATTGATGACGCAATGTACGAATTTTTGCTACAATGTTAAGGTATTTTTAATATTCCAAAAAAAAAAGGAAATATTGCCGCCTGATCAAATCTGCTTGCGTTTCTGGATACCATCCCAAAAGAAAATTTCAATTTATATCATAGAAACCTGTTATTGCATGAGTTACCGAAACCTGTAATATCATCAATAATCTTCTACTTAGTTCAAAATTGTGCGATATGAGAGTTCCAAATTGCTCGGACATCAATTTCAATGTATTGGTATCTTCTCCAATGTCCAGTGGTGTAATAGGAAATGTTGCTCAAAATGTAAATGTTTTCACCAACTTTACATCATCTTACTTTTCCATCAGACGTTTCGGACATGTAAATTGACCACCGCCAACCAATACCTCAAACCTGCGTTAAATATCCATCCATTTACTCATACGTGTGTCCTCCAACCAAGGTTTCGAAAACATGTTTGATTATCAAAGAATATATTAATACTACATGTCAAATAATTTTTTGTATTTTAGCGTTTCATTTATATCTGTAACAAAGGTGAATCCGATACAATTTTTTAAGCATTATCTCTTTTTATCTTATGATGAAGTAACTTCCACAAACACCAAAAAATCTTATATACTTAATAATGATAATGTGGACTAGATACATATTAACTTTCCAAATGATGAAAGACAAATTATAATACAATTTTTATATACCTATTTACTTACAGAACGTAAAACAATTATCGAATAAGTAATCGTAGCCATCCACGTTCGATTATAACTTCTACTCATTGTATCTAACACGATTTTCGTTTTATCAATCATTATTTTTAACAATTTTGTATATGTCCACTTCCGTCTTTTTACTGCAGTTAATTAAATATCCAAATTCACAATTAGACAGCCATCAAACCCAACATCAGAATAAATAAAGTCTATAATACTTTTATTTTCATTATCTTTCATCCTGGTACATTTAGGAATAATATTTCTCAATTGAGAAATTTAGTCTAAAGCTTTGCTAACAGGATAAATCATTACACTGCCTCTCACGGAATAACACCGAAACCGTGGTAAAATATTAAAAACGATACCCATATACGAATATAGTCCACCAGATACGTTATGAGCTTACCTCAAATGAAAGTAGTCGATTGTGTACCTGGCTCACCATTACAAATCCGTTATCTGTTCTTGGTTTATTCCTAACATCGCCGGTAGCATAGCCGTAGGTTGAATTATATTTAGTTTCTTTCGCTAAATCATCTATAAAGTTGTTCATTAAACTAATATTATTTATTATAAATAAATAATTTACATCAGTTAATATACAGTAGTAAAACAATATTCAATTTATTCCAATAATTAAAAAATTATTCAAAAAATTGTCGGTCGACGCTGATGACATTGCTGTTGTTATGGACTGTTCCCTTGTCGGTCTTTTTCATGTCTAATGATTGCCTATTGATTTATAAACTACCCATAATACTTTTAAAGTACTTGTATGTAACTTTATTTGAAAATCCGCAATATATTTCTTAGTTACAGGGTTTAAAGGATAATTAATACCTAGCACACAATAATTAAGATAAGTTGGTACAACATTAATATACTAAATAACGAATACTTTAAACTTTTATACCTACCTACCCTCCTAACTTCAATGACATAATTCCAAATCTCAAAGTTATTAATGCTTAAAGAAAGTATTAAGTTGGGAAACCTTTTTAACGTAAGCATATAATAAGACGTTTAATTCATTTTCCGTACATGAATAAATTTCTTTGAAAGCTTACTAAGAATGGATTAAACCTCGGCCTTTAGGTCGCCACATAATCATAATCGCGAATTATTTTCAAAGTAAAATCTACTCAGCATTCCCTTGGTTTGCCGCTAAATTTAAATTAATATTACATTCGCTGAGATGGTATTCAATTTTCGAACATAAAGCGAATTTCGAATTTCTTAAATATATATTGCTATTCGTTCCGACTATTTCAAGCGCACTGCACAAATTCAGCAAATTCGAACAGTGCCGTGTGAAAATTAAGAGAGGGACTTAACATGAATTATTTTTTTTTTTTTTTAGGGTTGATGTCCATCGCCCTTAAGGAACAAATATATACACGTCTAATTAAGTTCAAAACAAATTAAATCTAAGGTATGATTCAGGACGAATAAGTTATTTAGATACCAAAAATTAAAGATGTTTTTTTTTCTTTTAAATTAGCGCAAGTTTATATTCCTCTTGAAATATAATTATTTTTATATAATCATTGATTATAATTAATGATTTTACAATAACAAAATAACGGAAAAAAATTATGAGAATTCAAAGGCATTACCTTATTTTTCCTATGTACCTTCGTAGACTCTCCCAAAGTTCTGGAATAGAATAGGCTGTAGATTGTATTATCAGAGATGGATACTTCCTGTAAAAAATTAAAAAACGTTTTTATTACCTATGTAGAACAAAGGTGGCAATGGTGCTTTCCATGGCAAATTAAATGTGCACACTTGCTCTAAAATGGCACTTTCAAAATTTTCTTCCCTGTCTGTTAATGTAAATACGGAAGAAAAATTAATGGATTATTATTATTATTATTATCATTTCAATTCTGAATCAGCTAAGGAACCCTATTGTGCGTGCCCAGTACGTTCTTGGCCGGTTTCCTTGTGGCCTAGTTTTTAGTTTTAGCCAATTAAACCCAATTAAGACATGGTAGACTAAGATACACGGACGAGTTCTGCAATGATAAGAACGGTTGAATTTAGGTCTATAGATTGTACTTTCCTGATATGAATGGTGCTGGTCTGTGCGTTGGATGGTTGTGTATCAGAGGTACGGCGCCTAAAAGAGCATTAAAATTGAAAAACATTAACGACGAATAAGGATAGCCAAATTTACGTCTATATGTGATGGAGTACTTCCCCGATGTGTATAGTGTTAATCTGCCTGTGCTAAGTGGTTGTATTTCAGAGATACACTTTACCAGAGTGAGTTATCAAAATGGTTATACCCTTCAGAGGAGAATACAAATTCTCAGCGTTTTTTTAAAAAACGATAGCAATCACCCAGATAGAAAAGTTGGGTTTCAGTATGTTTTACAATTAATGAAAAACTTTATGGAAACAGGTTCTGTGGGAAACAAAAAGCATGAACCTCAGCAACTGATTATATATGAAGCAGTCGAAGAGGCAATTCTGGATCATTTGCAGATGGATAATATCCAGTCGATAAGGTAGCTGAGGTTTACGTGTGCCACGAGGCAATGTCCATCGAATTGTAAAGGTCCACAAATTTCTTCCATATAAATTTAAGTTGGTACACGAATTAAACAAGGATAATCCCGATTGTTGGCTTGAATTCTGTCAGATTTTTAGTGAACAATTAAACGGTAATGCCGATCCACTTTTCAATACGTGTTCTTCTGATGAATCGACCTTTCATTTACATGGGGAGATAAGGAGGCATATTTGTAGGTATTGGAGTGAAACTAATTCACATATGTTCACGGAAACTCATATCCAAAGGCCCCAGAAATTAAATGTTTGGGCTGGCATCTTAGGAGATCACATTGTCGGGACGTTTCTTATTCCTGACAATTCAAATGGCGAAAATTATTTCTGTTAGAAAACAACATTGACCAAATAATTACCCAAATCTTCGAAGAAGACGGCAATATTTTAGAGGGTAACGGTTTTTTTAGCAGGATGGGGCTATTTTGCTATAGCAGTCCGTCAATTTTTGTATAATCAGTTTCCTGAGTGATGGATTGGAAGAAGAGGTTTTGTGGAGTGGCCCGCTAGGTCACCCGATTTAACTCTCTTGGAGTTTTTCTGCGAGGACATTTGAAATCGAATGTATTTGCAACAAAACCTGCATAACTGGAAGAGTTACGTGAAAGAATTGCCGTCCATTGACTCCAGATGTATTCAGAAATGTTCGTAAAGAATTTCGCAACAGATTGGGCTACTGTATGGAACTCGGTGTTGGCATTTTGAATAATACATATGATCATTTAATCTGCCTTTTTTATTTTTTTCCCGAACCTAAAATAATGAAAGGAATTGATAAAAAAAACAATTATGTAGAATATTGAAAGACCTTAAAAGATGTATCACTGGACCCCCTTGCCATTGAAAACATGTGTTTTTTTCCTCCTGACACTATAAAATAATGTTTTGTAAATGTTTCACATATTCTTTCACTAAAAAGTTTTGACTTACAGCACATGTTGATTTTTTCCACTTTTTTGGAAAATTCTAATCTTTATTTTTATCAACAATATATCTAAATAAAGTACAAGGACTCATAAATATCTCGAGAAGATGTGCAGAGGTGTACGGTTTCGTTGAATTGAACTTTCTATTTAGAAGTCCTTGTCCTTTCTTTATACGTAGATATCCACGTTGGAAAATATATTTTCTTTAATTAACCTATCTCAGCGAAAACAAGTCGGTTTACAGCAATCAAATATGCGTTGGAAAGGATAAAAATAACACTTTTATATTCATCTGGCTGAATGCTGGAAAAAATTATTAAGAGAGTTCGTATATGATTGAAAATGGCAAAATGCCTCATCTTTGCACTTTTAGGGTAAAGTACATAAAAAACTTGACGTGGTACAGTATTATCGGGGCCAGATTCGTATTTAGCACATCAAAATTTATCGGAGAAAACATTATTCACTTTAAAGTCAGCCAGTGACAATTAATAAAATTATTATATACGAAAGTATCTGCAACAAAAGCCAGCATTTTAAAAATTATGTGGAAGTACACAGTTTGAATGATTAAGGTCGGTGGACGAGGGGTATATGAAAAGATTAATTCCAGATTAGAAATGGATAGAAACAGTAAAATGTACAGTTCTTATTTTATTAAAATTAATTTTTCAATTTCAGAAACGAAAATCTTGCAAATTATTTTTATTATGACTATAACTACAAACTGGGGATAATACACATCATAATTTTCAAGGATTTTATTAGGTATTATTTACTTAGGAAGCATGAGAATAGAAAATATAGTTAGTTGTTTTCCCTGGGAAGAACTGGGAGTATGCTATTTAATCTAAAAAAATGAAGGTTGTAGGGTTATCCCTATGACCCACCCCCCCCCCCCCCCCGCCGTTGTTTTATTCAATAAGCTATAAGTAGTTAGTTCATTGGCAAAATTTTTTCGCATGCGGTTTTTTTCGAGAACTGGTAGTCCTAGAAAAAAGGTGCCTCCATTATTTTATCTTAATCTTTTCTAGAAATACTCATTATTATTTAGAAGGTTTTCCGCTTGCTGTATTTACCACTGCAAATTTTCACATTTTAGCACAAAGTTCATATTTTCTACAAACACATTTTATTAACAAATATGTAATGATAACACAACAATTATTTAAAACCAATTGATTGCTCCGATTGTCAGCTAGAGTGGGTTAATGTAAAAAGTATTATTAATTCTACAGACAACGGGAATAGGAGGCATTGAGAAAACGATGAAAAATAATGATTTATGTTAGATAAAATATTCGACGGATCATTATGAAATTCAATATGGTTTGATTACGATAGCAAAAGAAAAGATTTTTTAAAAATCAAGTGAATCCGTTAAAGTGGCCATTCCCTAGAAAGAGACATCCGATATTGAAATATTTTTTATTTATGGCCATAACTTTTTTTTCTTAGTACGTATGTTAAAAAATTTACATAACTACCTAAGTAGAACCATGATAAGACTATTACTATGAATTTTCACTCAATAATTTCAGTGGTTTTCATAATAGTTAGATTTAAATTCAAAAACTATGCTTATCTTCCTATTTCGTAGTTTTATATTAAACTATTTTGCAAATCACTGAAATTATTGAGTGATAATTCATAGTAATAGTCTTGTTAAGGTTCTACTTAGGTAGTCTTATAGTTTTTTTGAATATACGTACTAAGAAAAAATTTTTAGCCAAAAATAGTAAATATTTCCCTATCGGATGTCTCTTTCTAGGGAATGGCCACCTTAAACATTGTGCTATGTAGATTGTAGTGTTATCAATGTAAAAGTTAACTAATAACTAACTTTATAGCGAAACTGAATACTGGAGCGTTGACAGATAAATGATCGAATAGGTCAGACCCGGTGGTTTGCGCAATAATAAATAAAACAGGAGACTTCACCATATACCCTAAAGAAGAAACAACAAAGCAGTCACGGGGAAGTGTTTCGTAAATATTGTTCCTCGTCAGCATAGAGTAGTATATAGCACTGGTCTGTAATTGACATACCAGGAACAACAATTAAAATACGTCGAAAGTATAGTACTGTAGTGTTCCTTCGTGTCTACTTAGGGCCAATTCCTGGCTCACAGTGGTTGTGTGCCTACAATTCTGGTCGAGGTTCAGTACTAGGCTTAACTGGACACAAGAAAACAAACGGCGTGCGGTATTTTGCACTCTCGACCTAAACTGCTTCCAATCGATCCTTTCCGAATTCTTTTCTTTAAGCTACCCTCGTACGCTAGCGCTGAAGAGGAACAATAAATTTGAAATACGTCCCTGCATCTGCTTTGTTGTTTCTTCTTCAAGGTATACAGCGCGATTTCCTTTTCCATTTACTCAAATAACTGAAAACTTGGTTTCTCAAAAATGATTCCATAGAATAATCGCTTAAAATTTGAGTTTCACAAAATATGGGGTAACGGTGAGTGATGTAATAATTATTGTCCAAATATTAGTTGTGGCATTACTTTAGTTCTGCTACTCTTCCTTTTGGGGCTTCCTGTTCTTGTCATGTGTCAAAGAAAACAAACCTCTAACTGATCCTTTGAGGAAAAAGTGTACTTTGTTGATTCCTCGGACGTTAATTAATGAAAATACATGTGGTAGAAAGACCCAAAAGAAAAGTGGGCGATGTAATAATTGCCTACGAAATGTTTGTTTAGACTTTTCCATATAATCAAATCAAAGTGTTACCATTATTCTCTTTCAATATTTTAAAGTTAACATGTTTTTAGAGTTCCGTAGTCAACAGTAAACTATGGAACCTTTTGAGATATAATCCGTTCGTCCGTCCGCCCGTCTGTTCGTCCATCCTTCAGATCACCCGTTCTTTCATTGTCCGTCCGTCACAGCAGTTTATTTTCGAAACTATTACGGCTAGAAACGTAAAAAGGATGTAGTTAGAGTTTGGTTCCAGGGATATATCTCTTCAGCAGTGCAACGTAGTAAAGAGACATTGCCATACTTTGGCTCAATCTACGCGCGGTTGCTCTGTACCCATTTATTTTGCGGAAAACTCTGTATACTAGCGTTTGAATATTTTGTAATTGTTGTCAGTTTGTAGGCTCAGTACAATAAAAAAAAAACGTTTTTTTCTTATTTATTTTATTTATGCCATTCATCGACTGCGAATACTTAATCAATGTAATTTTAAAAACAAAAACGACGATAACTTTTTCTTGACTGGGAGAAAATAAATTGTCGAGTTCTTCGTAATTTTATTGTAAAATAACAACCAGAAGTAAGTAAGTAAATCATACTTCTTAATTAATAAAATTACCTCCCCTTAATTAAAAACCATTTCTGTAAGAATCCCAGACAATACATTCAAAGAAATATTAATGATTCCTAAACCGTATACCTATCAGAATCAAGCCATCTTTGAAAATAACCCTTCCCTTATTTCACAAGCATATTCAGATAAAGCACTTTTCAAATCACCGACGTAAAAACAAAGCCGTGTGGGCCGGGATAATTAAAAATTCTCACCGCAGTAGGCTAGGCCTCATTTTCATTGGACCTCTTTATTTTTCATCTTTTTCTAATATCCCAGATCATTTTTCTACTGCATATACACTTAAACAAATTGAAATAAAACTGAAAACTTTAATTATGTAATTTACTAAATATTTGTTTCTTTCGCATGGGGTAAGAAAGTATCAAACTCGTCACCACGTGGGTATCAGTTAAGGTCTCTTGGCCTGTAAGAAAGTAATTTATGAATATATTCCTTAATTATATGGCGGAAAAATTAATATCTCCCCACACCTGGTAAAATTACTTTTTGCGAAAAAATATTCTCTATGGCATGGAATCTAATTTGGTCATGACTTTTTCTGAATTCTTTCAGCAATAACTAGAGACTGATTTGAACTTTACAACAAAAAAGGATTTCATCAGGGCGTTTTCGCATCTCTAAACCCTTCATGGTTTAACTATCCAATGCATTGGAGAGATATTTTATAAACTTATACAGAAAGTTTAATTATCCCCAACTACAACTTTATGTCCACTTTTTTCATAATTTCCATACTTGATGCGTTTCGGCTGTAATGCTGTTTTATAGCTTTTAATTTTTTTTGTCGCATATTACTCCCTAATATTCAATTATTATTTTCTTATCATACTCTATGTGTTTAATTAATTTCTTCTATAACATTAAACATCTTAATCTGTTGGTCTATAAATCTGTTTGGTAGTGAGCGTGATGAAGAGACGCGCTTAAAACGGCTGAATTATGTACTATAAGTATATTAACAAGCTAAAAAAACTACATTTTATATGCTTTTTATCCCTGTTGGGACGATTCAATATATTTTCAGCAGAGAGTCGCAAGATGACTCAGTAGTTTTTGACATGTTTTATTTTTCTTTCTTTTTTCTTTTTGCATTGACTAAAGTAAAGGCTAACTACATTTTGAAACACAGAAGGGCATCGGTTCTATTTTTACTTAGTAAATGAAAATAAGGAAATGAATGATGGTATTTTAAATATAACATTGCATTATTTTTTTGCAACTATGTCGCACGGAGAATTTATCAATTTGTAATTTTTTTTAATAATTCTATGGAATGCATTTTCGTAAATAACTCGTTTATTTTAAATTTTTTGAAAAAACTCTATTTCAGATTTTTTTCCAAAAAGGTCCATGCCTTATACTGTTTATAAAGATTGATCGACGGGAATAGTTAATTTTCGATTTTTATTAGGAATCTGTTCGGAATTTGTAGAATTTATCAAAAAAATCAAATTTTCCTGGATTTGTAGATTCGCTTTTGTTTTGTCAAATTTCTCACAAACATCACCTAATAGACCTAATCGAGCCCTACAATTGCCATTCTTGAAAATCAAAATCGGACCTTCGGTTCGGAAGTTATCAATTTCTTTGAAAAATCATACTCGGCCCTGGAAAAAATACTTGCGGTCAACGGATTCGGGTCGCCATCGCCAGCAATAGGCTTCATTTGTGCCCGTGTACCTTTGATCCCACCAAGTCTCATCGAAATCGATCAATATTCTGGACAGTTATCGTGCTTCCTAGCCCGATTTCGAGAAAATCAGTTTTTTTAAAAAAACTTCAGTTTTCATTTGTTTTTCGACAGTCTCTGGTATACTTATTTGTAGAGCTTTGCCAGCAGCACCATTTCTTTTTTGAAATATCTCGATCCGACTACCCGTTAGAGAATTATTCAATTTTTCCCGAAAAATTCGAAACGTCTATATCGGGTATTTCCGGTTTCCGAACGGAGCCGAGCTTCCGGCGTTAAGGTTTTCTAAAGACCTCCTACTAACCACCCAAGTCTCATCGAAATCCGAAAACGGATTAGGGGGGCTGGGCGTGACAGACAGACAGACAGACAGACCGACAGACAGAGCGACAGACAGACAGACAGACCGACAGACAGACCAACAGACAGACCGACTGACAAATGGAAAACCTATACTACATTTTTTTTTTTCAAAGTGTAGTAACAAGTGAAAAAAACTACATTTTGATATGCTTTTTGTCTAATTTGTTGGGATGATTCGTTACATTTTCAGCAGAGCAAGATAACTCAGTGCTTTAACATGTTTTATTTTTCTTTTTTTTTGCATTGACTAAAGTAAAAGCTAACTACATTTTGAAACACGGAAAAGGCATCGGTTCTATTTTTATTTAGTAAATGAAAATAAGGAAATGCATGATGATATTTTAAATATAACATTATCACTTATCAATTTGTAATATTTTTTTAAATAATTCTATGGAATGCATTTTCGTAAATAACTCGTTTATTTTAAGTTTTTCGAAAAAACTCTATTTCAGATTTTTTATCCAAAAAGGTCCATGCCTTATACTGGTTATAGAGATCGATCGACGGAATAGTTAATTTTCGATTTTTATTAGAGTAGAGTGTTTATACCGGAGCTGGGCCTCCCCCCACCACTTTTCGTGACGTCATAGGTGGGGGGTAATTAGTGTGGTGGGGGTAATCCGCGTGGTGGGGGGCAATTAGTGTGGTGGGGGGTAATTCGAGTGGGGGGGTAATTAGTGTGGTGGGGGTAATTCGCGTGGCGGGGGTAATTAGTGTGGTGGGGGCAATTCGCGTGGTGGGGGTTATTAGTGTGGTGGGGGTAATTACTGGGGTGGGAGGTAATTAGTGGTTATTAACTGACGTGTAGATATTTAGGGATGTAAATAATGTGGTGGGGAAAATTATTGTGGTGGGGTTGATCTATCACTATAAAGGACCTGTGACAGTATCACAAAACGCAAATCTATCTCTGATACTCAAGAGTTAGCAAGTGAGTGTAGTGCAACCACCTCAATTATTTCAAGTGAGCAATATTTTTATATTACTTTTTGCGATTCTTTCACTGTACACATCCCATTTTAACTATGGAAATTTCGGAATTAGATTTATTAGCACTTAATGCAATGATTAGTGAAAGTACTGAGGTTTTGGAGCAAAAGCCTATTTCATCATTAATTAAAGACAAAGCCTATGTCATAAAGAAAATGTCAGTGGTCAATACGCGGTTTGGAAAATCAATCATCGTAAATTTGTTTGAGGAAAGTACAATAACAACTTTTAAATCATTTTTACCCAAACGAGTTGTAGAAAATATAAGTGAGGATGTAATCAATCAGATTAATTCATCTGGTGGTAAATACACATTGACATATTTAGGTCAGCGCCCTCCAACGTATGTCGGTGCAAAATCCAGTCCAATGATACGTTTTGGCGATTAATTTAGAAACAATAATTGTATTAGTTTTTTTAATTTAGTTTTAATTTTCTACTAGATAATAAAATACAGTTAGAAAGAATGGTAGGAGTACTATAAAACGTAATATTGCTATCTCGTTTGAAAATACAGGGGCGTTATTATTTTGGTTAATGGTAATAACTTGATTTTCACAATATAACTCCATCAGTTTTAAACTGCGCTTACAACTTACTTAAGTAAGTGAATAATTTAGAGTTCTTATATGCATTTTTTAACAAATGTGTTTGCTTTCAGTTTAACCATTACCAACAAAATATGTGGATGCAATATTCAGCTCAACGATGGGTGAAGGCAGAAGACATTAAATCAGCCATCGAAAGGTTGTCCTGTGAACTATGGGACTTAAGGAGAGATTCGCAGCATTCAATAGTCTATGATATAAATGTCTTCTCAGATGCTGACGAAGCTCAACGTGTTGAAGAAGAATGTAATGCATATGAAACTGGAGCAAATTTATGTGACAGATATTGTCGAGGCTTTTTAAGTTTGGATGAGTTCTGTGAGCATATGGTTAGAAGGAAATTAAAACGTTTCCTGTATGAGATAGTGAAGTACCTACCAGTGGGGATTATTGAAAAATATCAGCTTGATGATGAAGATAAATAATATTTATTTTAAGTTACATTGTTGCAAATAAATAATTGTGTAATACATAGTATAATATCTTATTGATATTTATTTTATTAGGATTATATCATGATGTTAAATAAATAAAAAACCAAGTTAAAAGATTACATTTATTTTATTACCTATTTCTATTACATATCTAAAAAGAATATACCTATTCTTATTACATATCTAGAAAAATATACCTTACGCTTAAACAGTCTCATTGTAATTTTATATTTAAATCTATAATACTTCTATTAAGAAAATGAGCGTTTGCAAGAGCACAATGACTGATATTATTATACTGAAAATGTTCTAGACATTTTGGTGTGTTCAATAATTTAAGGCTGGGTAGAAGGGGCAAATAGTCATCTAAGTCTATAATCTTATTCCTTCTTAGATGTTGAAGTAGAAAATTCCTCTTCATTCTGCCTTTGCATACAATTACGACATCCTCTAATAGTGATTGACATTGATAATTATTAACTGCATTCTGGCAAAGTCGCTGAAGTATCAATGGTAATTCTGTCAGTTGAATGTATCCGTGGCTCCATTTTAAACCATGGTAATTTTTCTCCAACCATTGGTATTGTACCTTCTTGTCATGCGCAAGTGATGAGAATGCATGCGGTGGTTTGAAAAAGTAATGTGCTTGTTGTTCAGTATTACAGCATACAGCAGCCAATTCTTTTACTATAAATTCACTGTTTTTACATTGAAAACCTTGTAAGTCAACTATCAGCATAGGAGCTGTATAACTTGATTGCGCCATAATAAATATTTTTTACTTTGCAGCAAGAAAACCGCTTTGAACTGAACCATCCAATGCACTGTAGCTTAAATAAGTATCATGTAGAATAAGTGCATACACTCGGGTTTGTTCGGGGAACTTTGTCTTTCGAGTTTCAAATTCTATTTTTATGTCGACTGTGGATGATTTCATTGCATCCGGTTGGTGGGAGCAATCTATGACAAATAATGGAGATTTTCTGAATTCTGCAAGATCCATCATAGGTTCACTCATATCTTTATCATAATAACTGCGCTGGAAGTTCTCATAGGCATAGTAAGCTGCAGAGTCCAATTTCTTATCAAAATCTAAATTCCAACGCTCATATGGAAATACTTCAGAGTTTAGATAGAGTCGAATATTATTAATATCTGCATGTATAAACTTTGTGGAGTCCTTGGTTCTATCATTGGAATTGCCATTATTTTGAAATCCGATAATAATGTATCGAGGTCTCTCAAGACTGCTGGTAGTTTTAACAGCCCATATGTCAGAAGCAGTATCACGCAAAGTAGGTAATTCATAGAGATCCCACATACGGTAAGCCATCTTAACTCTAGCGTTATTACTACTCTTATTAATTCTGTTTAATAATTTAAGTTTCTGTTTATCTTCAGGCACAATATGTTTTATCTTCCATTCAATTTTGGTAATTTCTAACTGTGCATCAACCTCACCAATGTAAGAGTCTTTGAAGGATCGTGCTATAATCAAAATTAATTCCTGCTTTGCATTCAAAATTCCTTTGATGTAATCTTCTGCAAATCCCATGAGGAATTTAAGAGGTAGCTTACCACTGAAAACATGACTGACATTATCTAAAATATCTTGCTTCTGTTCGTTGAGACCCCAACCTGCAGTTAGTAGTGATCGCAAATGTGTTTGTCCATATGATACCATAGTCTTCATTGTGGTAGTGATACCAGGTTTCCTAACGACAGCCACTTGCTCACCACCCATTTCATATCTGATTTCCTCGAACAGAAAAGCTAGTGCATTATTAGATAAATAACAGCTCTTGGTAGCGTCGTTAGGAGTAAAGTTTCCTTCTATATAAATGTAACTGTCTGCAATATCCAGTATGAGGTCTTGAAAATTGACAGGAATGCGTATTTCATCAGAGTTTCTGTAGTATGGTGAGCCATACGGTTTATATGTATGTTCATGTAAACTTACAAGTGACTGATCAAATACTGGCTCGCCGAACACCTCAAGTTTTTCACTAGATGTAATAGCCACCATGATTATTTAATTTTGTCTCAGTTTTAAACCAATGGATAGAAGAAATGCGCGGTCCTTAGCTGATAATTTATGTCTTGACCGTTTAAGATGCACACGTTGAATGAATCGATTTCCACTCTCATTCTTCTTTTTAGGACTGATTACATTATATTGGTGATGTGCTAGCCGTTGTTGATTATATCGGAAACCCATTGTACTTATTACAATATTAAAACTGTTTTAATTCTAGCTTCACAATAATCTTCTCACCTCGAAAATTAATTAAATCTCCATTGTCATCCAATATGTGCAGAGTAATGTTGTCGATAAACTGACGCCCTTCCGGTGTAACAGGCAAATATATGATGTTGGCCGGCTCCCTGGTAAGTTTGTAACCAGGTTCAACATCTATGTCAAATTCGAACATTGTATGGGATTTAATGGCATTCAGATACGCTCCGGAAATAATGTTGCAATCTACACGTATCATTCTTACTTTCATTATATCGATAGGGAGTGTCGACTCGTGAGTCTTGTTTGGTGCTAAATATGTCGGTTCAAATCCCAACAGACTACCAATAGAGTTTGCTTGTGTAAAGTCAATTCCATATTTTGATCTTATCTCACATTTCATTGTGTTGTTGTTTGCTCGCAGTTGAAATAATTTTTCTTTTTCTTCATTTTTGTTCGTTGGCATAGCTTTCAGTATTACATTATATATTTCATCAATTTCATAGACTCCGTACGGTATGTGGATAAATGTGAGAGCTACTTTCGGTGAAGTCCTATAGCAAAAACCATTGTTTGTCTCGTCTATATTAAATATAGAATTGTATGAATAAAATCCGGTTAATCCCAGACCGTATCGACAGCCCATATCTAGTTCAATCGGGGGATAAAACTCTGCACTGAGCACGCTTGAGCGGCTTGATAAAGTGAAAGTGCGTGACATGACTGATGTTTTTGGAGATTGTGCATGCCTTTATTGCGATTTGCAGCAGTAGTTGTGTATTAATTTTCTTTTCTTGGGCGGTGATGGAGATAGATTTATATCATTATTTGACGCCACGTTCACTCCGTCCACTTTACAGTAGCAACAAAATATTTTTCGAGGGGACGGACCATCGTTAACATCAACATTATTTTCGTCTTCAAGAGAATAATGTTCTTGACAGTACTGGTATTTTAAAATATCAAGGTCATCCTGAAGATGTTTGGGTAATTTCTCCCACACTAACGCAATTTCATAAGGGGCGCATGCAATCATTACTTCTTTAGGCATATCTGAAAGTTGCTCTTTACTCATCTTCAACAAGCTGCGTAGTCTAGAGAAAGCAATCAATGAGTGGCCCATCCGTTTAATTGCCTCTCGATCCATCGATGGAGTCACAGATGCCATTTGGGGAGTTTTATTTAACTTTCGAAGAAAGAAACTTTAAGCACAAATGACCACACCACACTGTGTTGAAATTTTGTTGACGCTCATAATTGTAGTAGATTTTATCCGTAAACGTTGAACCATTGCGCAAGTACAGAATTAATTCTCTTGGTGGGGGTAAATTGCCAAAACTATCGAAATATGTGACCAAACTACCACGTTTTTTATATGCCACCCAGTGTGTTCCCGGGCCATCTATAGTATCCAAATTTATGATGGCGGATTCATTGCGATGTGGTCCGGAATTTGGTAAAGTGTCGCGCATAAATATACCCCGAAAATAGGGCACCTTCATCTTCTCAGCATAATATTTAAGATCGATGTTAGTGAGAGGTTTTCGAGGTAGAGTGTCTAGTAGTTTTTTGAATTTTGTGGTTTTAGATAGAGGCCCAATCCCTTACGATATGGTTTCAAATATAGTCCCTTGCCACTTTTCCCAACAGCAATTGCTTCCATATGTCTATTGTGACGGCTTTTTTCAGCCAGTTCCTCTCTGCTGGTTTTAACATCATGTACAGCCTTGGCTATACCAGCTGCAGAGCCGGCTAAACTACCTAACGCCGATAATCCAGCAAAAATTGGTATTAAAGGTAGAATTCCACCAACTTTCGGAATTGGTATTATGCGAGGTGTACGGATATTGCGTTTTCCTCCAGCCGATCTCATGTGTCGTCGTGCAGCTTGAAGTGCTATTTGCATGACTTTCCGTGTATTCTTAGCTGCAAATCGCTTGCCATCAGCTTTACGTAAATCATCACGTACCTTGCGCACTATTCCAGCACCAAAAGCTATCTTTCTTAGGTTATTCTTGCTTTTGCTCTTCTTTTTAACTGTATTTTTTCTTTTTTTCGTACCAGATTTTGACTTAAATCCCATACCAAGACGTTGTTTTCCCTTCATTATAGTTGTAACCAACCACGCAGCGGCCTTTTCCCTCAAATTTGCGTCTTTGGATTTAACTCGATTCCATGCAGCGTGTTCAAGTTGATAGTCTGCTCTATGTCGAGCTACTAAATCATTCGTGTTTTGATCGTATGCAATATCGTGCTTCTTGCATGCAGCATCGAGTTTGTTTATTCCTGGATCACCTCGCGCTAGTCTTTTTTGTAATTTGGTACCTGGACCACAATACTGGTAACCACCTGGCAAATGAAGTTCAAATGGAAGCTTATTTATAAGGGAATTTACTAACCCCTTACCGGCCTTTAAAAAACGATGGTTTTTACTTGTGCGCTGCTTGACCGACGACATTTAAATAACAGTTGCAATGCGTACATCTATTTATATAGTCTTCAACCTTGCTACAATGCGTATTGTAAAGCAGAGACAGAAGTTTTCTATAGATAATTTGGATGAAAAAGTTGGATATGGATTACAAATTGAATCGCGTCATGGGCCACTACTTCCGTCAACTGTTCGTGGACTTCTAATCGGTCCGAGTAACTGTGGAAAGACGAATTTAATGATATCGCTGATTACTAACCCCGTTGGATTACGTTTTGCAAATATATACCTATATTCAAAGTCTTTAAATCAACCCAAGTATGAGTTCTTGCGTAACATATTAGCACCAATTAAGGGATTAGGATTTTACACCTTTAGTAATAATGCTGAAATAGTGCAACCATCTGACGCCAAACCCGATTCTATTTTTATATTCGATGATGTTATATGTGAAAAGCAAGACGTAATTCGCGCATTTTTCTCAATGGGCCGCCACAGAAATGTAGACTGTTTTTATCTGGCGCAAACATATTCTCGCGTGCCGAAACAGTTAGTGAGGGATAACAGTAATTTTATAGCGATGTTCAAACAGGACGATATGAATTTACATCACATTTTCTCGGACCACGTCTCACCAGACGTATCTTTTAAGCAATTTCAAGAAATGTGTGCAGAATGTTGGAAAGATAAATATGGGTTTCTGGTAATTGACAAGGATAGAGAAGTGAATGAGGGAAGATACAGGAAAGGACTTGATAGTTTCATATATCCATGAAGTACTGTAATTAACATTTCAATAGATCACCAGACAGCACCGGGTTTACATCGGTCAGTTTATATAGTGGAAATGATGATTAAACGTGATAGTGAAACAGATGGACACATGCTAGGGAAAATAAATCTGAAACGTCAGCTAGTTGAGGCTACTGATTCTGTACGTAAAAAATTTAATTCACTGAGGAGTAGAAATGTGGAGACCCAGCTATCGCTCGAGAGGTTGTATGAACCCATAACAAAACCTTTAAAAGTAATATCATCTGCCTCACTGGTAAAATCACATAACCAGGCATCACCAACACCGACACAAAAATCAACACAATCTCGAGATAATGTGAAAGCTAGTACCAGTACGTTTAAAGCGACACCAGAAACCAGTAGCGAAGATGGCGAGAATAGTGCAGCTGACGCATATTATATGGAAACACCACCAAGATCGTCGTTAATGAGTACCCCAGGCTCAGAAAGATCCATTGGCAGTGTAGAAGAGAAATGTGGCGTAATCAAACAACATCTAGAAAATGTAAAATCCGGCAACTATAAATATGACACTGTATACGGTGTTCGTCTAGACCCCCATACAGGCAAACTACACATGGGTAATGCCGAGGTGCGGTTTTCTAGTGGGGATATTACGTTGTGGTATGGTAATAAGTCTCTAGGAACGTATTCTGGCAGTCCTAAGTTGTACGATGTACTATTTTTAAAGTATCCATTAGTGCTACGCAGCGATGAAGTATCTCTTTTTGACGAGGAGTATCAAATATATGGCGAAATATTAAAAAAGACGAGAGCAGCATATAAACAATATGATATCAAAAAGGGTTTGAATAAAACTAAATGGAGGAAATTCAGTGATATTATAAAACCACTAACATCTTCTACAATAATGACGAGATCCAGAACTGGTTTGGGCTTTCCCCAAATGCCACTTCAGAAAATATACAATAGTGAAGGTGTCGACTATGTTTATTGGGATAAGCCGAAAGAGTTGGTAGATCGTCTACGTCTGCTGTATAGCTCAAAAATGGCAGGTAACAGTGGTGTTAATAATGAAATAATTAGTTTGTTGGAGGAAATGAGAGAAGAAAAAATAATCTATTAACAAAATTATAATGGGGAAGTATAATATACTGTGAAATGCTTAAATCAGATCAGATGTAATTAGAAATGCTACCTGGTCACAACACAATTGATAAATTTGGACGCAGAAGAGGCGGCGCTAATAAATCATTAGTCGTGCGCGGTCCACCAGGTCTTGGCTTTAAGCTCACTGCAGATAATCACTTCGATATTCAGAATAAACGTTTAAAGAACATTGGAGAACCGGTAGATAGTCAGGATGGTGTAACACGTAACTATGTTGAAGAGGGACTTACTACCTTCTTTGCAGATATCCGCAAGGCTATGGATGAGGCCACTAACTTAATTATTACAGCAATGGAAAAGTACGTTAATGGTCAAGTTTTGTTAGCTGTTGCTACTGCAAAAACTTATGTAAATGAGGAAATTCCGAAAAAAATAGATAAAGGAAATGTACGGGTTGTTGCAGAGATGAAAAAGTATATTAATGAACAAATACGAGCGAATATTGATAAGGAACATAAAACAGTGGAAAATTCAATTTCTCAGCAAGCTAGAGAGCTTCAGAAAATAATTGACAAAATTAATAAATTAGAAGAATTAACTTATTAGAAATTAGTCTATCGGCAAACATGTAACAGCTTAGTGTATTCTCTGCACACCCATTGGATCCAATAAGTTAACATGGAAATTAGTACTACAAAGAAGGCCGTTGTGCAGGAACTGCACAGGTTACCCCGAAAAAATTTTCGTAGAAGAAGAACAATTATCAAGGGCTATGGCGATTTATGGCAAATGGATTTGGCTGAAATGCAGCCATTTGCGAACCTTAATAAAGGTTATCGATATATCCTCGTAGTGATCGACTGCTATTCGAAATATGTGTGGACAAGACCCTTAAGAAATAAAACTGGTATAGAAATTACGAAGGGTATGAGGAGCATTTTGCAAAAATCGAACTACTCACCTAAGAATCTTCAAAGCGACCAGGGTACGGAATTTTACAACAAAAACTTTTCTACTTTAATGAAAAAGCATGCCATTAATCATTACTCTACATATAGTACGAAAAAGGCTGCAATTGTTGAGAGAGTGATACGAACATTAAAAAATTGGTTATATAAAGAATTCTCAGCTAGGGGTAAATACAAATGGCTCGATATTCTATCCAACATTACAAAAATGTACAACAATAAAATACATCGCACGATTGGTATGAAACCCGCTGACGTTAAACCAACCACACGTTTGGATGCGTATAATCACATTAGGATTGCTTTAAAACCGAAGTTTCACATTGGTGATGTAGTTCGAATAAGTGCATACAAAGGTGTATTTGAAAAAGGTTTTACAGTCAATTTTTCAACTGAACTTTTCAAAATTGTCAAAATCAATATAACTAACCCAACAACTTACCAGCTTGAAGATATGTATGGACAACCAATTAAAGGATGTTTTTATGAAATGGAGTTACAAAAAACTAAATATCCTGATATATATCTAGTGGAGAAGGTTTTGAAAAAAAAGAAAAACAAAATATTTGTCAAATGGCTTGGACTTTCCAAAGAACACAACTCTTGGATTGACAAAATGGATGTTGTATAATTTATAAAACTTTAAACCATGTAAAATATACATAATCAATTTATATATTTACTTATGTATCAGTAATAAGGAAATAAAATATGTATCTGACATTATTGTTTTATTTAAGCGTCCAAGATTGATTATTGAATTGCTTTATTTCACTGCAACATTATTTACATTTTATATTTCAGTAAGTTAACAGAAGGAAAAAAAAACAATTAATTGAAATATGTTTTATTTGGAACAAAAATATGTGGAATATTCTAAATCTCAATATTTACAGAAAGCAAAAAAAATACAATAAAGAACGAACATCCTAATTAAATCCCCAGCCTCAAGAACTGGATTTCTTGACTTACACACCAGCATTTTCTGTAGTGACTCGTCAAAGTTGCATAAAAATGACCAACATGTTCGCATAATATTTTGTCTGTTCTGCATTTGCTGCATATATTATTCCAGCAATCATCCCCATACTTATCACAAGCTATACACCGCTGTCTTAATGGATAGTCCACGCTGCACATAAGACAAACATCTCTGTTTATTCCGAAATTTGTGCGAGTCAGCAGCTGGAGACACTTGCGGCATTGACGCTCACCTGAACGTCTTCCTCGAACCTCTTGGCATCTCTTAATTGGCACGGGATTCTCCTTTACACAATTTACACACAATCCAGTACATGAATTTATATATATCTTCGGCCAGGACACGTAACAATTATGACACACAATTTGGCCATCCGTACGAAATGGATATGCTGCAACGGTTGGTTTGGATTCCCACTCTTTTGGAAAAGGCATTTTAATACTTAACACTTTACAATATATAGATAGTATGAAAGCAAAATACTGACTAAGTTCCTCTTCTCGTTTATTCACATTTAAGTAGATGTTTAGGGTGCTGACGTCAGAGATGATATGACGTGACCGGCTACAAAGAGGATATAAACGAGGAGGTGACTCGATACAAGTCAGTTGATTTTCAACATTATAACCTACCCTACGTTTACGTTTACGCAAGTTCGTGTATATACAATGGCAGCTGTACCAAATTTCATGGCTGGTGTACCAGGATATGCCAATTTACAATTTTTGAGCTGGTTGGCGGAGTTCGACTTGGTCAACAATTTGTGGAGTGACGATGAAGGCGACGCAGATGTGGCAGCTGTAGAAGGTGGTGTCGAGGGGGAAGATGGCCCAGAGGTTGACGAAGAGGATGTTGTCGTAGGGCAATTAAATGATGATGAAGATACGGATGCAGACTCAGATGATGGCATCGTTGCGGATGCATTCAATGATAAGGATGTTTGTGAGAAGTACCTTCTAAGAGGGAACCCCAGGGATGAGTTATTCTGCACCACCAAGACGTTTGTGGCTATTGAAACAAGGGATGGTGCAGAATATCATATTTGCTATGGGTGTTATATAGCATACCAACAGCGCGTCAACCTCTCCTTACATCGACACGTCGACTACCACGCCACAACACGCCTGACGGATGGCGAAAGGGGTTATTGCAAATGTTGCAGAGATCCGCTGTACCAAATTAGGCCAGTGGAGATCTGCAATATTTGTAATAATCAAAATCCATAAATTGTGACTGTAAATATGTTTATATGTAAATAGTTTAGTTAAAGTATTTGGTTAGTTCTTAGGTTAGTTCATAGGTTAATTTGTTTTTTTTGTTGTTTTTTATTCTGTAAATAAATATATTTTATAAAAATATTGCTTTTTTTTTTTTACTTTCTATTTTAAGTGTAAATTAAAGTGAGGGTAAATCGTCATACAGTCTTTAAACTCATGTGCTATTATATTGGTGATGACTTTGATAATTTAAAAATCGTCTTTAAGAAACTTACTACCCCACTCTTGTTAATGTAGGGTATGTTGGAGTGGGGGTACGTTAATATAAGAAACTCCTCGTCTCTTGGTCCTCAGTTAAACTGCAAAGCTGGTGAAAACAAATGGCTTCCCAAGATAACGAAGTAACGTCCAGCGACTCCACAGAGTTCACAACACCGTTTTGGGAATACGACGTAATGTTGGGGCTCTCATATAATGGGCAAGGTCCAGATAGCAGTAATTGGGTGGTACAAATGCGCTATCTGGAAGATTTGGAGGATGAAGAAGGTCCAGACAGTAGTGATTGGTGGGAGCCATTACCACCAATGGATGCAGGCCCGTCAAACAGTCCTTCATCATCAATGGAGGTGGAGCCGCCAAGCAGACCCTCGTCTCCATCAGCTTGGTCATTGGAGACAGAGTCGATAAGTGCTAGCGACTCGGACTACGATGATGAAGATTCTCCCGAAGAGCAGGGTGAATTTATGTTATAAATGTATATATTGTAAATGTATAGATTATTAGTTCTTAGATTATTTTTTGTAAATAAATGTTCTTTTTGTAAATAAATATTTTTTTTTGTAAATAAATATATCTAAATGTGAAAATTTTTATTTTTTACTTTCTATTTTAAGTGTTAAATAAAGTGAGGGGTAAAAATCTACTTATATAATAAGAAACTAGTATACTTATCTTCATTTGCTTTAATATGAATACTATTTAAGATCCAACCATCTTCCCCACCAGTGATTTGACCTTACCGAATGTCATACCATTGATATGGCCTGAGCGAGTGTGGTATCAAGATCCTGTAACTGACGAGTGGTCAGTCCTCATATTTATCATGGGTTACGAAGGAACCACGAGGACCTGCTGATGTCACTACAAATGGTTACCTCCTAACCTGCTCGGATGCGGACTACATTTGCATCCGATGCAGAAACATATAGAAAGAGATACTGAATTTAGATAAATTGTATGCAAATACTGTACATATCATAATAGGCATTTACTTATTTTACTAAAAAATCGCCCATTAAAACAGAAAATATTTTATGAATTCTCCACAGTTAAAATCAAAAATATTTAGTGTAAAAGCTATCCACAAGGGGTCTAAATTATTAAACACATCTTAGGACAAAGCGCTTAGGCGTGACTTTTTGGAGCCTTACGAGAAACTGCGCATGCGCGATTTTCGTCGCAGGAGAGGCCCGGAATTCCGCGCGCGCGTGTCTTGGGTCGGGTATTGAGCGAAGCGCGAGGCGCTTCGCGAAATCGTGTTGAGGTACCCAGACTGTTTGCGGGCTACGCCCGCAAACAGTTTGGGTAAACGATTTCGCGAAGCGCTCCGCGCTTCGCTCAATAAATCTCTTTATGCATGTTTAACCTAACCTAACCTAACCTAACCTAACCTAACCTAACCTAACCTAACCTAACCTAACCTAACCCGTGACGCGGGTTTGGGAGGGGTGGGGGGGGGGTGAATATATCTGTAATTAGGAAAGGTTTTGGAAGGGGTTGTGAAGGGAAGAGGTTGTAAGGGAAGAGGTTGTAAGGGAAGAGGGGGAGGTGACTACGGTGACAAAATGACAAGATAATATCAATTTTATTTATTAATTTATTAACAGTTTTAATTATTTTTACAGGAATACATATTAGTGATACTTATAACTAAATAATATTTTTTTTTGGGTTTTTTATATTTTTTTTTAGATCTTTGATTTTTCTCTTTTATTAATTTTTTTTATATATTTTTTTAACCAATAATTTTTTTTTTCATATTTTTTTTTATATATTTTTTTACCCAATATTTTAACTTTTTTTATATTTTTTTCAATAATATATTTTACAATTACAAACTAATAATATTTACAATTAAACATAAGAACTTACACTAATTATACTTAAAACCATACAAAATTTTATACTATTATCTAATAAATAAACTAACAAAACTACTAAAATATAAACATAATAATTAATATATATACAATTGCTTTACAACCTCTTTGCCTTTATTTATATGTTCTGGCCAAGAACTTTTAATTTATTGTCAAGACCTTCCAGCTCTCGACGGGACTTAGCCGCGGCGTTGCGGCGAGTATTGACGCCCTCCATTATATGGCGGGCCTCAATCCTCTCCGCATTTGCGCTAACGATAATTTGTTCCCTTTCGATGGTTAATTGGTTAATTTGAGATTGTAACCTCTCAATTTCTAGGTTCAAATTTTCTGCTTGCTGAAGCCGCTGTTCGACGTTGGCTTCCTGTGCCTCAGCCTGCAGCTCTAACAAATTATCATTAGCGCACGCCGCTACATCATTATCATACTTTTGTTTCTTTTGTACCCTTAAATCTTTGAGTTTTTTAAAGGCACTTCGAAACAAATCTCGGTCCGCTTCCTGCGAAAGAAAATCGCAATCCGAATCAGAATCTGAAGGATTCTGAATCGGTGCAACTGGTGACGGGACAAATAAATTTTCAATTGCAATGTTTTCCAGCGCTACGATTTCCTCCGCAGGTTCGAGCTGTGGTACCGCCTCGAACGTCATGTCGGAATCTGTAGAATTCCGACTTGGTGTTCGGAGCGGTGATGACACCGCCGCGCTAGAAGTGCCAGCTCCTTCTAGCGCGGCGTTGCCACCTGAGGATGGACGTGGCGGCACCGCATAAGAACAGCTTGGTTGTTCTAATGCGGCGTCGTCAAATCTACCACCTAACACTGGACTTTGAGCCGCGTCGCGATTTACCTCGCCGTTAAGGCTCATCAGTCTACCCTTTCCTCCTATGCCTCTGCCTACAGTCTTTATCACAGGCCTAGGAGGATCCTCGAGAATAGGGGTTATCGGCTCAGGTAAATTTGTATGTAAATCAATAATATTTTGTATAATGTGTCTAGGAGCGTCGGAAAAGTCCGGTGTTGGTGGATTAACCCTTCTTTGACCACGCCCTGATGCCGCCGACGACGACTTTGTGTTGGGGTTTGCACCACGTCGACCCCTACCCCTGCCCCTACCACTCCCCGATGCCACCGATGATGACTTTGTTTTACTACTATTAGGTTTCCCTACTTTCTTATTTTTTAAATTTGCCTTAGGCTTTACAACAAAGTCATCATCAGAGTCATCGTTGTGAATTACGCCCCTTTTGGGCTTTTTTGCTTCTGGCGGTTTCACAAAGTCGTCCTCAGAGTCATCACTAGTAACCAATGATATTGATGCACAAGAGGGATGGAAGGTAACGCGACGCCCATCCTGACTCCTCGATGCAGAAGCTGTTCTTTTAGATGCTTTAACTTTTGCATCTAAACGAATAAGCTCCTCAGCATCGAGGAAATCGTTTTCACGATCCTGTAAATCTGCGACTTCGGTGCTATCGGAATGAATTCCTCTAGCATCGTCGTCGGAGATATGAATTACAGGATGAATGTCCACGTCAGGATGGTTTACCGCGTGCCTTTGTTGACCGCCATAAACTGACCCACGAATGCCAGTGCTAGTACTTGCGCAAGAGGTTTCATTAGGTGTGGCTTGTGTTGCGTTTGAGGCCGGGATTCTAACATTGGAAATTATATTTACCCCTAATCCCGGCCTACCTGCTATAGTATAAGTCGGGCCCATACTTCCTGCACCAGGTCCTAGGGGTGTCGGACCTGTTGCGCTACCACTTGGCGTCGGTACATTATTATTAGATGCCCCGGCCACAACGAATTGTGCCACCGGAGCCGCAGCATATATTACGTTGCTCGATGTCGTTACCGACGCACCTACTGTGGTAGCAGGGCCCGATACAAAATTGGTCAAAATAGCCACACCCTGCATCATCCTCTGAGCAGTCCTAGCCTCAGATTCGTCTGCCTTTTTACGGCTGCCACCAGAGACATTATTTCTCACCATTATGAGACTAATTATCGAACTTTAAATAACAAATAAAGTACTTACAATTTAAAATATCAAGTGATACTTGGCACAGAACACAACACAAACAACACAACTGCACAGTTCAAAAAGTTGAAGGCAAAGAGAACCTTAGAAGCATCCTGAAAGTATAAATACCCCACGCTCACCCCTCTACTTCCACCACTCCTGGAGTAGGGAATTGGTGGGATGCTTCCTCCTCATTGGTTGAAATGTATCACGCCACAAAAGTCGAGCGCCACGTCAGGCATCGCGTCATCTCGAGTAGGTATCAGCATTGTTGCCACATAACCCAGGTGGGACCGCACGGCTTGCGAACATCCCTCGAATAGACGCCAGCGTTGTTGCCACATGACCCACTCTAACCGGTATGTAACAAAGACTGTGGTACAGTACCCACCATAAGAAATCACGCTTTACCTGACTTTAATATAGGATTTCCTGTTACCACATAACCCACGCTGAATCTTACGGATTGCAAACTTGCCTCGAATAGACACCAGTGTTGTCGCCACACGGCCCACTCTAATCGGTATGTAACCCAGCCTGTGGTACAGTACCCACCATAAGAAATTACACTTTACCTGAATTTAAAATAGAATATCCTGTTACCACATAACACACGATGAATTTTACGAATTGCTACATGGCCCACTCTAACCGGTATGTAACAAAGACTGTGGTACAGTACCCACCATAAGAAATTACGCTTTACCTGACTTTAAAATAGGATTTCCTGTTACGACATAACCCACGCTGAATCTTACGGATTGCAAACATGCCAGCATTGTTGCCACATGGTCCACTCTAACCGGTATGTAACCCAGACTATGGTACAGTACCCACCATACGAAATTACACTTTACCTGACTTTAAAATAGAATTTCCTGTTACCACATAACCCACGATAAATCTTACGGATTGCAAACTTGCCTCTAATAGACACCAGTGTTGTTACCACACGGCCCACTCTAATCGGTATGTAACCCAGTCTGTGGTACAGTACCCACCATAAGAAATTACACTTTACCTGACTTTAAAATAGAATATCCTGTTACCACATAACACACGATGAATCTTACGAATTGCAAACATGCCTCGAATAGACACCAGCATTGTTGCCACATGGCCCACTCTAACCGGTATGTAACAAAGACTCGTACAGTACCCACCATAAGAAATTACGCTTTACCTGATTTTAAAATAGGATTCCCTGTTACCACATAGCCCACACTGAATCTTACGGATTGCATACATGCCTAGAATAGACGCCAGCGTTGTTGCCACATGACCTACTTTAAGCGACACGTAACACGGGCCATGGTACAGTACCTATCATAAGAAATAACGCTTCATTTAACTTTAAAAGATAGGAGTTCTTGTTGTCACATGGCCCACGCTAACTCTTGCGGCTTGCAAGCCTCGAATACATGCCAGCGTTGTTGCCGTATGTCCTTCACTAAACGACACGTAACTCAGGCTGCGGTACAGTGCCTATCATAAGAAATGATGCTTTATTTCAATATTAAATATTAATTCTGGTGCAAAGCTTAGTAACGACATATAATTATTCTTTTCTGCGTATACTTTATTACAATAACAGTTAACAACAATAAAAAGGGGTTCTTCAATTCATTAACATTTTATTTACAATTACATATTCCTACATATACATATTACTATATATACATATACATTACATATTACTACGTGTAAAGCATGAAATTAACTTACAATGTTTTTTTTTTACAGTATAGTACATATCTAGAGTTAACATAATTTATAATATTTTAGAACTGTGTGTTCAACAAAACATCTACTTCTAATGTTAAATTAGTTACTTATCCAAACTATAATTAGTTTACAATGTCTTTACAGAAAAATACACAAACAAGCTAAAAATAATTTACAAAATTCTGGACTTTTACGTTAAACAAAATTTCATCTTTTAATCACGATTGCTGGCTTAACTCAGCTATTGCCGCAAGTAAAAGATCCATTTTATCCATTTCACCAGTGCTACTTTGGACGTCATTAATAGCAGCCATTAACCACCGAATATTTTGTTCTTGCTCGGTTTGAAAAAATTGTATGTCAGAGTGACCCCACGGCAAAGTTTTTGTTGTGTTGGGGATGACAAAGCGCTTATCATCATGATGAGACAAAGCCACTTTGTTCTTTACTTCGGTGAAAATATCATGCAATTGACTTCGAAATGTATTCATCTTTCTGAATATTAAGCCACCCTGTTCAACGATTTGCTTATAGTCGTCTATTGATAACTCTTTTTGAATGACAGATCTCTTCACACCTTTTGCTTTTTTTAACTCGCTACCCACAGATTGCACGCAATAAGCTTTTGCTCCCGTGCCATAAAAACTAATTATTGGATCCGCGGGAAACTCATCTTTAAAATTGCCTAAAATCGGTGGGCTTTTAGGTACATTAAATATATTACCGTGCTGATAATTCGAAGTATCGAATTTATCTTGGTTTTCTATCATAAAGTCATAAAAATTTTCTGTTAAAATTTTAATAATTAGACTATCAGTATCAGTATACAATAATGAAGCCTTATCTCCAAACTCTCTTTTAATTACATTATAAAAAGAATTGTACAGCACCGTTTTCGACAATTCCAAGACACAAAAGCCAATAAAAATTGGTTTAGTGTACTCTACCTTCTGTTTCCCCATATGGATCGCCACAAAATCTTCAGTGAATATCGAACATGTTTTGAAATTTGGACGAGCTATTAATGCATTTGCACCCATACTGCGTCTAATACTCTCCCAATGAGTAACCAACTTTATATCTGTTCTGTTTTCCACATTCTCCATTGTCTTACCAAACGCGGCGTTGTTCATTAATTTATATTGATCTTTTTCAAATTTATTTGTCGCTTTGTTTCTCATCTCGGTGTTTAAGTCTATGTATTTCTTTAACCACCTAGATTGATTAAATTTAAGAATTCTATGTATTTTAGTAACCTTTAACCCATTATTAATAGCCTGCTTTAAATTTACGTAGTGCACTACATAGTTTTTTTTATCATTCAAATTTGGTATTAACTTTTTTAATTTTGATTTTGAAATGGGTGGCACAATATTTTCAACTAAAAAGGGAAGATCTGAGTGCAAGTCGTGTAAGTGTTCTGGATAATGTATGTCTACTTCAAGGGCGTACCCATGGGGGTTATTATCCGAGATATTCATAATATCTAAATCACCGATTTCTGTCTCAGACAGCCACGTAAAGCCCCCCGTGGGCAACATATTTGACATACTATATCCATATAAATTCGTGGCGTCTAGATATGTGAGAAATGATGATGGCTCATTGGGATCGTAATCAGGCAGAAACTTATTATTTGCAATATGTTTTCTTTCTGAACATTGACTTATTCCACCCCTTATACCCCTTTTAAAGAAGTGAATCATATCGATATCCGTTAACAATTCTAACTCTATTCCGGTTAATTTTAACATTGCATCCCATGATAATCCCGGAGCTGTATAATACTGGGCTGGATCTAGTTTATATTTATCTAAAGAAATTGTCCGAAAATTTTCAAACACATCGCATAGAAGAAGCACGTCTGATTTCAAATAAATATCTGAATAATCGCCAAGACAACGACATTCAAATAATCTCCAAACATCCTTAGCCCGCAAATAATCTGCATCTGATATGTGCTCTTTGTTTAAATTATCATAAAATTCCTCTTTAGATGGTAATTCAGTTACATTTAATTTCTCTATACTATCTATAAAACTATATGGAAATACCCCCTTCTGTCTCATTAAATTAAATTTATCATCATCATTATAAAAACTACGTGTTGTTCTCAACTGATCGTCCTCTAAATTCGCACCTAAATTTTGTAATGAAGCTGACAAAAATTTAAAACTATCGATAAATCGTAGCTGTAAATGTTTCTTCTTTGTAACCCCTTTCTTATCAACATAATCGTGCATATAAAGGTGTTTCGTAAAGGATATATATTTTTCTTTATTTTGCGCTATTACCCCAACCTTATCCTTGTATTTACACAACTCTTTGATGAACAGATGACTATCGTATCCACTCATATTGTGAAATATAATAGGTATGAAATTGGGTAACTTGTAATTTAAGTTACAGACCGAATGTGCAGCACCAAATCTTACTTTACCTGTTAAGTGACAATGGTCCCGAACTTTAACATCCTCTCCCTCGAAAAGCCCCCCACATATACCACACGCGGTCGCATTCTGAAAATTTTCGTTTTCTTGCGCTGTGAGTTCTCCCATTGGGACTATATATTTCATATGTGTGTTATATATATTCCTTAAGTCAGCCTCTATACGCGCTACAAAAACTTGGGCTGCATCACATCCCCGATACAAATTAAACTTGGAGAGAGAATTGTCAAAGGAGCACTTAATGTAATATGCAAAAGAGTAAGGCTCATGTTTAAAGGTCTTATTCGTGAAAGAGCGTTCGGGGTTTGGCTCGCACGTATTGATAGGTTTTAAAATAGACTCAAAGTCAGCATATACTACAAATGGTACTCGCATTTGTTTCTCAATGTTTTCAAATTTTAATATATTCTCAGCAACTTCTTTACCAAATTTGTTAATTCGAAATTTCGTTGTGGGTGTTGTTGTGTAAATATGATTACAGTCATTTCTCTGGTGTTGAAATAAGTGACGTTCATTATTAAAGTAAAGTAAACACCCGTCACAAAAATGTTTCTTATGATCGCTACCAGAAACTTGGGTGGAAACTAACTTAGATAAATCCTTTATCCAACAATAGTGACTATTAGCACAATCGTTATTACAGTGATGATTCTCGTCACCAACACATTCACTCGAAATTAGCAATAAATTTATGTGAGTATACAATTTTCTTCCCGAGTAACGTAAAGGTCCAACAACTTCATACTTAACCCTATTATTTTCAAATTTCTCCTCTAAACCGTATACATTAATTGAAATATTATTCATTTCCTCAAATTTTGATATATCTCGTAATTTTATTGGAAAATTCATACCTGTTACATTTAATACGCTTGAAAAATGTGGATATGATGATGTGTAAGATACATGGCCATTTGGGGGATACAACGCTGACGTCACAGCCCAAGCAAAGCAACATTGGTCCTGGTTCTGTACATTCACCACAGCCTTCCTATTTTCAATATATTTCGGCAATTTTATGTATGATGAACCACCCAAAGGACTGTACTTGTTAACATTAATTTCAACAAAAGCAATTCTTTCGAGTGCCCAACCTAAAAAATAGACAATGGTTAATCATTTTTTTTTATACTTTACAAAAATATTTGCATACCTGAATCACGTTCTTGAAACTCAGTACTTTGCATAACCATAGAATCTACAAAACTATCCAAAACATCATTTAAATTCATGGATTCATCCAAAATACTATTGGAGGTATTAAATGATTTCATTTCAATTATGTCTTGAGCTGGTAGAATGTACCTGGCGAAAGTTTCCATATTTACTTTCACTGTTTTATGAATCCTCAGCACTTCCTCCAACAGATTTAGAATCTTTGGTCTGATTTCGTTAAAAAACATTGTGTAATCCAGATAATTATTTTCACAATGCACTCGATATGTTATGATTCTGTTCTTGAAAGCCGTTTGGACAATAGCTACACCATCCATCATAGGGGCACATGAATTTGTCCTATGCTGCAGTGTTCTTCTATGTGATTTCATCTGAGTTGCTGTTAGAGTCACATTACAGCAATCACATGTTTGCATACTAGTAGATGATGTTGAAGGAGTTGAATCAACTCTAGGCCGCTTTGCGAAAGGTCCCTCATTACCACACGATTGTCTTTCATGACGACGTAAATTGTCGCTACGTGTAAAGCTTTTACCACAAGACGTACACGAATGCATAATTAATCTTTACTATAGGAACCTAGCCTATTCAATGATCATATGTTAACTCCTCTTTTGTATTTATAGGGACAGGGTTACCCCCACTCCCGTGAATAAGATTGTAACGTCATAGCATTACATCCTACTCACCACACCAATTACCCCCTCCAACTCAATAATTACCCCCACCGCAGCAATTGCCTCCCACCACCCTCATTACCCCCACCATACTAATTACTCCCCACCATACTAAGTACCCCCACCACACTAATTGACCCCCACCACACTAATTGCCCCCCACCACGCTAATTGCCCCCTACCACACTAATTGCCCCCCCCCGGCTATGACGTCAAGAAAAGTGGTGGGGGGAGGCCCAGCTCCGGTATAAACACTCTACTTATTAGGAAACTGTTCGGAATTTGTAGAATTTATCAAAAAAATCAAATTTTCCAGGATTTGGAGATTCGCTTTTGTTTTGTCAAATTTCTCACAAACGTCAGCTTATAGACCTAATGGAGCGCTACAATTGCCATTTTAGAAAATCAAAATCGGATCTTCGGTTTGGGAGTTATTAATTTCTTTGAAAAATCATACTCGGCCCTGGAAAACATACTTGCGATCAACGGATTCGGGCCGCCAGCAATAGGCTTGATTTGTGGCCGGGTACCTTTGATCCTACCAAGTCTCATCGAAATCGATCAATATTCTGGACAGTTATCGTGCTTCCTAGCCCGATTTCGAGAAAACCAGTTTTTTGCAAAAGAAAATCAATTTTCATTTGTTTTTCGACATAGCCTCTGGTATACTTATTTGTAGAGCTTTGCCAGCGGCACCATTTCTTTTTTGAAACGTCTCGATCCGACTACCCGTTATCGAGTTATTCAATTATTCCCGAAAAATGTGAAACGTCTATATCGGGTACTTCCGGTTTCCGAACGGAGCCGAGCTTCTGGCGTTAAGGTTTTCTAAAGACCTCCTATTAACCACCCAAGTTTCATCGCAATCCGAAAACGGATTAGGGGGGCTGGGCGTGACAGACCGACAGACAGACAGACAGACAGACAGACAGACAGACAGACAGACAGACCGACTGACCGACGGACGGAATTTTCTAAATTCGCTCTCGAATCGATAGATATGACTTTCAAATCGATCCGACGTTTTTTTCGGGTTTCGATGGTCCACCGGAAAAATGCTAAACGTATACTACATTTTTTTTCAAAATGTAGTAACAAGGAACGAAAGGGGAAGATGCGGCAACGTGTTATTTCAGACTTAATTTTTAAGATAATCTTTTTTTGAGAAAATCGCAATTGAAAAAATTCGAAGAATTAACTGATGTTATATGTATAACACTTACCGATGTAGTCTTGGTTTTACCAACATAATACATGTTATTAACAGGTCTGATTATGTCCTCTTAGGTAAAGCATAAAGTTTAATTTTATACATTGTAAAAACCATAAATCAGATTCACAAGGTATTCTCTTGTAATTTTTCTCATAGCATATCTAGAAGATGCTAATTCATAATGTTGTGGTTTGTTATTATTTTTCTCAGCACTTTTTGCAATCTCTACTTTATGTTGAGGAGAATTTTCGATGTAACATTTAGCGATCTAGATTTCCAGTAATAATAATTATTAATTTCTGTTATACAGCCCCAGAATCTGAAATAACTCTGTTGCATGGGGTTCTCCTAAAGAAATATCCAGTATGATCCTTGGGATTTGATAAGTGTTGTATATTCTTTATGATGATATTGTACTAAAAAGCGTGGATTATTGCAAGGCTGTTTTACTAGCATACTTGCTAATTATTTCAAGGAAATTAACAAAATAACTTTCAGGAACTGTAAAAGTATACATTGTACTTTGATTCTGGTACGTGGGCTATCCAGAGGCCTAGGTAAAACTCCAACCATCTTCCAAGCAGACAGTTAGGCTATAAATCTATGTGTTCAGAAATGCATAAATAAGGGCATTAGAAGAGCAAAGGTCTATATACTCTCAGATAGCCAGGCAGCGTTAAAAGCTCTCAAGTCCTATACCTTTGAATCTAAAATTGTCTGAGAATGCAGACAATCCCTGAAACAATCTGCAAAAAACAACAAGGTGCCGTGGCACGAGGGAATAGAAGGAAATTAATTAGCTGATGCCATTGCAAAAAAAAGTGTTGAGGCCCCATTTTTTGTGCCTGAACCATTTTGTGGCTTATCTAAGGGGCACATAACGGAGGAGATCCTGAAATGGGAAATGGAACAGAAATAGTCCTACTGGAGGAATACTCCAAGCCAAAGGCAAGCGAAAAGTCCATAAGGCCGATGACAGGCCATTGGCCCTTGAGACATCATCTTAAGAATATGGGCAAGGTGGATACTGTGATGCAAGAAGCTAGTCCGCACTAGACTAAAGTACCTAGAAGAGGTGGATTTAATGCCTGAAGACGTAGGGAAATTAGCCCCCAGCAAATTTGTTAATCGCATAAACATCATGTAAATATAAAGTGTTTTTGCGTTCCCCTGATCCCTTTAATACTTCCGACTACTTTTGTTTTATGCCACTGTTGAAATTTATCATATTGAGAGTAATGTATATTTTTTTAAATTTTCCCGCAGTAAAATTCTGCAATGCTTTCAGTCTCCAAAATAGCCGCAGTTGTACAATAAAATTCGCTTTCTTCACTTGGTTCCATCATTCCGATTTTTCATTCAAAGGCCAAGAACTAAAATAGACGTATTTGTACTTTTCTCGCGATTTTAAGGGCAAGACATTTAAAACTATTTATTTAGCAGCCTCCGCGACCATAGGTAGAATACCAAATTTAGTAGAATCATCTAAAAAAATCATTTCTTTCATACTTTGTTGAAAATTTTGCACAAAATATATTTGACACCTCACAATTTTTTCGTTATCATTAAAGGTTTTCAGTTGTCTCCTTACATATGGTAAGTAATTTGATACTGATTGTAGATTATTAATAACTTAATTATAATCAATTTTCTTGAGGAAAAATTATATGTTCTCACGATTTACCAAAAAAATAGTATACGCAGCACAGCATGTGTTTAATGTGTTTTTACAGAACTCCTAAATTTCCTAGTATTCTTGTAAAATATCACTTTCAGTATATAATATACAACTTGTGTAAAGAGCCTTTTTTGACCTTGCAGATGTAAATCACGAGTGTACTGAGTAATGTAAACATAAACAAAGTAATACTTTGCATATATGTCATATATTTTAACCAGATTTAAAGTTAGTAAAACTCATACAGATAGTACAAAAGAATTATTATTGTGTTTAATAATAAGACTATACGTGCAATGTGCATGAAGGGCAGAGGCATGCCTTATAGGTTTGCTTTATGCTCGTATACCACAATCTTCCAAGCGATGATTTACACCACCTTAGAAGGTAAGGAAAGGGTGAAGAATAGTACGGAGCACAAATGCGTTGTCTGCAACAGTCAGGTGGTGTTCAAAATAGATTGATTCTTTTCTTAGGATGAGGTTGTCGCCTGTTTAAAGACTACCACGTAATAAGGGTAGAAAAGCTTGAGACCCCAGAAAACGAGAAAGGAAATATACTCTAATCGGAGCTGGATATTATCGTTTGGAAAGATAAGGAGGTATCTACCACTGATAGGAATTAAGGAGGATCGTAAGGTAGATCCGAAGCATGTCACTCATGAATAAAAATCACCATTTCAAACATCTTACCGTATTATTTGGAACAGTTTGAGGTGTTTTTGCGCCTGATATGAAATCTTCTAATTCTAAAAATGTAGATGAGCTTCTTTGAATGCAACTTCATTTTTACCCTTACTGGAATAATTAGAGAGACTACAGATAACAGCTCACATAGATGGTTCTTACTACTGCCATTTTTCTGACGCACTTATCTAGTTTCCTAAATGTTATTATACATGTCAACACTGGCAACCCAGAATATCTCTAGATATGAGCAGATCAGCTTTTGATAAAAAACACACCAGTTTAGTTTTCTACAAGAAAATTCTAAACTACTATTGATTGATTTTATGTTCCAGCTCTTTAGCATCAGCCACCATAACTTATTAATTTTAAATCACATCCACTGTCTAGTAAGACATCATTTTAAAGAACATAGAAGGTTTGATACTTCTTCTAAGAGAAATGTATCATTTAATAAATAATGGCATTACGGGTCATTGTTAAAAGGATTAATAAAATAAAATTGAAATATTCACTCGAAATTTGGTACACGTATGGACTGTTGAAGGGCTAGGGGGGGGGGATGTAAATTAGGAAAATAAGTAGAGCAAACTAATAAGAGTCCAGCAGTAACATCTGCCTCAAATAATATTATTAAAATTCTATGACCAATTATTTCCACATACTAGAGTGCAAATATAGTCAAGATGTTTTCTTTTATAGAGCTTTGGATAGAGAATCGGGATGTGGAAGTAATGGTGAAAAACATTTTTTCAATGACAAATTTCTATGCATATAGATGTTAAACTTGAGTTCTTTTACTTCCCTCGCATACCAAAGGGAAGTATTGTATTCGAGAAAAAATCACTCTCCCAGAATTTTTCGGATTTTCACGTTTCAGATCATGTAGATTACGAAAATAAGGGTTTTCAATTCCGTCAATCTGTCTGTCTCTCTGTCTGTTGGTGCATTAACTAAAAAAAATACTTGATGGAGAGCAGTCAAATTTGGTAGATAGGTGAAGCTACTGTCAGCGAAGAAATGGTTAAACTTTCACTGGAAAATATACAGGGTGGGCCGTCTAAATGGAATAAATAATGAAAAAAAAATATTTTTGCTCAAATTTAAAAGTTCCACGTTTCATGACATTCTACACCTATTTCAGAAAAATTTGAATTTTTTTTCTAACATGCTTGAAAAATTGTTTACCAGTAAAATCATGAAAAAATGTTTTTTCTTTGTTCAAATTTAAAATTTACGTTTCATGGCATTCTAAATCTATTAAAAAAAAAAATTGAAATTTTTTTTACCATTTTTGAAAAAAATTTACCACTTCGATGGAATTTTTTTTTATTTGTTCAAATTTAGAATTTCCACATTTCATGACATTCTAAACCTATTTAAAAATAAATTGATAAATTTTTTACCATTTTTGAAAAAAAAATTACCACTAAAATAGATGGAAAAAATGTTTGTCTTTGTTCTAATTTAAAATTTCCACGTTCCATGGCATTCTAAACCTATTTCAAAAAAAAAAAATCGGTAAAGGTATTTACACAGAACTTCCCTCTTTATTTGTGCATGGCGGTCACTCTAAAATAGAGAATAATAATCTGAATATAGTTATCCCTATTAATACAAAGAAAACCTAATAACTTTTGGTCAAAAAAATATACAGAGAGGTCATACGACAGCAAAAATTCAATACTAAATTACAGATGCCAAATATGGAAGACTTGCGCAAATACCCTTACAAATTCCTACCATGGTTGAATGATTTCTTGGGATGACCGCCCTGTACATTTTTCAATAAAACTATAATAGATGCACCCGTAGGTGCACATGCCTAATATTATTGCCATCCGTCACATTTTCAATTCCACATACACGTAGTAGAGTGGAAGTATAGTGGTGGTTAAAAAATTTCTTTTTTTTTTTTAATTTTTCAAAAAGGTTTTTAAAAGAATTTTCAATTTTTTTTAATCAAAATAATTTTTAAATTTGTTTGAATATATAATAGTGGTAAAATTTTTTCAAAAATAGTAAAAAAAAGATCGGTAAAGGTCTTTACACAGAACTTCCCTCGTTATTTGTGCATGGCGGTCACTCTAAAAAATTAATAATTACGACATGACATTGAGAATAATAATCGGAATAGAGTCATTGCTATTATTACAAAGAAAACTTGAAAAGTTTTGGTCAAAAAAATATACAGATTGCTCATCCAACAGCAAAAGTTCAATACTAAATAGCAGGTGCCACATATGGCAGGCTTGCGCAAATACCTTTGCAAATGTCCACCATGACTGAATTATTTCTTGTACATTTTTCAATAAAAGTATAATAGGTGCATATACCAGATATTATTGCCATCTGTCACATTTTCAATCCAACATTCACGTAATGGATTGGAAGTATAGTGGTGGTTAAAAAATTTTGATTTTTTAAAAAAAATTTCAAATTTTTTTTTTTTTAATCAGGCTTAGAATGCCATGAAACGTGGAAATTTGAAATTTGAAGAAATAAAAAAAAATTGGTGAAATTTTTTTTTTTTTTAAATAGGTTAAGCGTGTCATGAAACGTAGAAATTTTAAATTTGAGCAAAAAAAAAAATTTTTCATGGTAAAAATTTTTTCAAAAATGTTTGAAAAAAATTTTCAAAAATTTTTTTTTTCTAAAATAGGTTTAGAGCGTCATGAAACGTAGAAATTTTAAATTTGAGCAAAAAAAATTTTTTTCATCTTGGTAAAATTTTTTTCAAAAATGTTTGAAAAAAATATTTTCAAAAATGTTTGAAAAAAATTTTCAAATTTTTTTTTTCTGAATTAGGTTTAGCGCGTCATGAAACATGGAAATTTTAAATTTGAGCAAAAAAAAAATGTTTTCACTATTTATTCCGTTTAGACGGTCCACCCTGTATATTTTCCAGTGAAATTTCTACCATTTCTTCGCAGTCAGTAGCGTCAACTACCTACCAAATTTGACTGCTCTCCGTCAAGTAGTTTTTTAGTAAATGCACCAACAGACAGACAGACAGACAGACTGACGGAATTGAAAAACCTATATTTTCGGAATCTACGTGTTCTGAAACGTCAGAATCCGAAAAAATCTCGGAGGGTGATTTTTTCTCGAATACAATACTTCTCTTCGGTATGCGAGGGAAGTAAAAATCTAAAACTTTTATTTTTTAAATAGGTTTAGAACGCCATGAAACGTGGAAATTTTAAATTTGAACGAAGAAAAAAAATTTTCCATCTATTTTAGTGGTAAAAAATTTTTCAAAAATATAGGTAAAAAAATTTCAAAAAAATATATTTTTTTAAATAGGTTTAGAATGCCATGAAACGTGGAAATTTTGAATTAGAACAAAGACAAAAAAAATTTTTAGTGGTAAAAATTTTTTCAAAAATGGTGAAAAAATTTTCAACTTTTTTTTTCTGAAATAGGTTTAGCGTGTCATGAAACGTGGAAATTTTAAATTTGAGCAAAAAAAACTTGTTTTCATTATTTATTCCCTTTAGACGATTCACCCTGTATATTTTCCAGTGAAAGTTCTACCATTTCTTCGCTGACAGTAGGGTCAACTACCTACCAAATTTGACTGATCTCCGTCAATTAGTTTTTAAGTAAATGCACCAACAGACAGACAGACAGACAGACTGACGGAATTGAAAAACCTATATTTTCGTAATCTCCGTGATCTGAAACGTCAGAATCCGAAAAAATCTCGGAGGGTGATTTTTTCTCGAATACAATACTTCCCTTCGGTATGCGAGGGAAGTAAAAATGAAGTGTTGTTTACCAACATTTTTGAAAAATTTTTACCACTAAAATAGATGGAAATAAATTTCTTTGTTCAAAATTAAAATATCCACGTGCCATGGCATTTCAAAAAAAATATATGAACATTTTTTTGAAAAAAATTTAAATCTTTTTCTATCACTACTATAGAATATATACTATACACTATTTTGCAAAAATTTTTTACCACCAGAGTAGATGGAAAACATTTTTTTTGTTCAAATTAAAAATTTCCACGTTTCATGCCATTCTAAATCCATTTTAAAAAAAATATATATATTTTTTTATTTGAAATGTTCCTTTACTACTACTACTATAGAATAGAAGGAAACATTTTTCTTTGCCCAAACTAAAAATTTCCACCTTTCATGGCACTCTAGGTCTATTTCAGAAGAAAACAATTGCAAATTTTTTACCAACATTTTTAAAAAATTTCAAAAATAATGAAAATTTTTAACCACTTACTAGTACTTCCACTCCACTACGTGAATGTGGAATTGAAAATGTGACAGATGGCAATAATATTTGGCATATGCACCTGTTATACTTTTATTGAAAAATGTACAGGGTGGTCATCCCAAGAAATAATTCAACCATGGTGGACATTTGTAAAGGTATTTGCGCAAGCCTTCCGTATTAGGCACCTGTTTTTAATATTGAATTTTTGCTGTTGGATGAGCACTCTATTTTTTTGATCTAAAGTTATCAGGTTTTCTTTGTATTAATAGTGATATCTATATTCCGATTATATTATTCTCCATGTCATTTCGTAATTAATAATTTTTTAGAGTAACCACCATGGACAGATAAAGAGGGAAGTTCTTTGTATACCTTTACCGATTTTTTTTAAGGGAGTGCTATGATATGCCAGTGATTGATGCTGCGCATCGATTAAGTCTGACAAATTAATTAAGAAGAATTATCGGACATACAAGTGGAAATAGATAGGAGAAATCCTAAACTTCATTTTAAAACAAAAATCAAGGTGTTATGAAGTGTACTTTCATAAAAAAAAAAATATAAAAAATTAAGTCTGACATAAATTAATTAACAAAAATTGTCAGAGACAATTTTTTTCCATAATGCTTATTAAATTTCAAGGTGTTTTGAAAAGTAAAAAAAAAAATATTTAAGCTAAATTGAAAAATTCATAACATATAAATTAACAAATTTCTAATTTTCTGGCGGGCGAAACATGATTTGTTCATGTTTTGCAACCATTTTCCCCTTTTAAATATAAGGTATTCGATGATGTACCTTTTTTGTCATGACAGCTCGGTCAATTCATAGCTTTATTATTACTTCCCTCGCATACCGAAGGGAAGTATTGTATTCGAGAAAAAATCACCCTCCGAGATTTTTTCGGATTCTGACGTTTCAGAACACGTAGATTCCGAAAATATAGGTTTTTCAATTCCGTCAGTCTGTCTGTCGGTCTGTCTGTCTGTCTGTCTGTCTGTTGGTGCATTAACTAAAAAACTACTTGACGGAGAGCAGTCAAATTTGGTAGGTAGTTAACCCTACTGTCAGCGGAGAACTGGTAGAATTTTCACTGAAAAATATACAGGGTGGACCGTCTAAACGGAATAAATAGTGAAAAAAATTTTTTTTGCTCAAATTTAAAATTTCCACGTTTCATGACGCGCTAAATCTATTTCAGGAAAAAAAAATTTTTTGAAAATTTTTTTCAATCTTTTTGAAAAAAATTTTACCACTAAAAAAATTTTTTTTCTTTGTTCAAATTTAAAATTTCCACGTTTCATGGCATTCTAAACCTATTTAAAAGAAAAAAAAATTGTGAAAATTTTTTACCAACATTTTTGAAAAAATTTTTACCACCAAAATAGATGAATTTTTTTTTTCTCAAAATTTAAAATTTCCACGTTTTATAGCGTTCTAAATCTATTTAAAGAAAAATTAAAAAAATTTTTAAATTTTTGAAAAAATTTTACCACAAATAGATGGAATTTTTTTTCAGATTTAAAATTTCCACGTTTCCATGGCATTCCAAATTTATTAAAACAAATTTAAAAATGTTTTAGAAAAATTTAAAAAAAATGAAAACATGTTTATGTAATTTATTTATCACCATTATAGAATAGACGAAATATTTTTTTTGCTCAAATTTAAAATTTCCACGTTTCATAACATTCTAAACCTATTTCGGAAAAAAAAATTTACAACATATTTTCACCAATTTGGAAAAAAATTTAACACTAGAATAGACAGAAAACATTTTTGAAAATTTGTTCTATATTTTAATCACCACTATGCTTCCACTCCATTACGTGAATGTGGGATTGAGAGATGTGAGAGATGGCAATAATATTTGGCATATCCTATTATATACTTTTATTGAATAATGGCATCCCAAGAAATAATTGAGTCATGGTGGACATTTATAAAGGTATTTGCGCAAGCCTTCCATATTTGGCACCTGTTATATTGAACTTTTGCTGTTGGATGAACACTCTGTATATTTTTTTGACCAAAAGTTATCAGGTTTTTTTTGTAATAATACCAATAATTATATTCCAATTATTATTCCCAATAACGAGGGAAGTTCTGTGTAAATAACTTTACCGATTTTTTTTTTATTACATTAGATTGACTATTTTTGCTACAACCACTTTTAAATATCTACATACATGTCTTTAAAAGTTCTATATTGCAGAGAAAGCGCGTCTCTTTTCGCCCAATCATTATGAACATAGTCAAAAGATATCTTAACTGAGGTACATTTCTCGGTAATGCCCAATACTAATATGTTTTACCTATTTCATCTCGCTATATACCTAAATCAAACTCGGCAAATTGGATTGCAAACAAAAGCTATTATAGAACTTCCCGTATAGGCAATCAATTGAAACTTAATATGAAGCTGGGCTAACTCGACGTATTTAAGGAGCAATTTGCACTAACAATAAGAGAAAGTTTTCGGTTCTGTAAAAATTCACGATTGACCTGCCACCGCTGGATTGACATGTTTTTTGTGCGAAATTAGAAATCTTGGAACACAATCGGAACGACGACGTACCGCGCTCATTGTTTTGCTGTTGTAAGTATATAAAGTGTCAGTCGAATTTTCTTTACAAACTAATTTCGTACTTCCTTTGGCATATGCAGGAAAAAATTGCGATAGAAATAAATATCTACAGTGTGGTCCGCTGTAAGTGGAACAATTCATACCCGTATTCTGTTCGTATTTGGGTGACTTTAATTTTTTTTCAAATCGTGCTTGAATGCTTTATTTTATGCTGTATATCAACCTAAAATATTTTTTATAAAAATGTTAATATTTCACAAATGCTATTTAGGTATTTTTTGGCCGAAAACATTCAGTTCAGTGTGACATTCTTAAAAATAATACATAGCGAATTTCATATTGATAGATTCGTACATTGTATTCTCGACGTAATTTTGTAAAAGAAAATTTTCAGTAAATAGCGGTATGATTGTATTGAAACATATTCTTTATAGGATTTTGCAAACAGCAGAAAAAATAACTATCTATAACTAAAAGAAAAACTATGTGTAAAAATATTAATGAAAACCTTGCATTCTTTCGATAACCTGATTTCTGGTTATGCTAGCAAATTAAAATCCTAAAATGAATTTGTCTAATTTCTTATTTGACAATTCTCATTCTAACACTAGCATCCACACGGTCCCCTACGGTCATGCAGATAAAACTAGCATCTGCATAACCCCCTACGATCATGAAGATTCAGTTAAAAATGAGAACAAAGGCCTAAAATGAATTTATTTATCTACCCTGTCTTAAAAAAAATTCATTCTAATGGATTACATTTTCATGAAATCTATCATTCTGTTTCTTGAAAATGCTTAGCCTTTGAAACGTTTATCGCCCTTATTCTGAAGCTCATCAGAAAGACATAAAGCCACTCATAAATATGTTTCATGCAAAACCAAGACAATTTCTATGAATAACTGTGAAATAATTATATGATTGTTTTTGTAGTTTATAATGTTATACTATGTAAGTTTATTTCATGTAATAAATCTAAATAAAATAGCCTTTTCACCATACAGCCTAGAGCTCTAGAATTCGAAAACTCTATAATTTGATGGCGAAAGAAAAATGTTAAAGAACAGGCAATTTTACCCATTCTGACAAAAGTGCGTTTTTCGACCAATTTTTGGTCGCCGAACACAAATATGGCAATTTATCGAAAATGATGGGAACATGATCAAATTGGTAGTTGGAAGCAATTGAAAGAAATAATATTATGAACCATGTGCTAGTACTAGGCAATATTCAATTACCAGGTCGAGTCCTAAACAGTTAGGAACTGCCAATTTGGCCATATTCACATCGTTTTTGATACATTTTAGTGCCATGACCATATTCAGCGAGCCAAAATTAGTCGAAAAACACTTTTCTGCACTTTTTTCAGAATGGGCAAAAAATGCCTGTTTTTACTTCAACATCCACGTAGTAGAATGGGGGACACTGGCCTTGATAAGTGAAAGTTAATTAGGTCATTAACGTTAATGAGGTAATTAGGTCTTTAAACCGCGGATTTGGCGGATCGGGAAAAACCCCGCGACTTTCAATGGACGTGGGGAAGGCCCAACGACTGTGAAAGTGTAATTGGAAAAACCCCAGAGCACTTCAGCGACTTTTGGAAATACCCTGGCCGGATTTTTTGGTTAATTAAAAATTCGAATAAATTGGTTCACCTGGTTTATGATGCAACAAACCGGAGGCGGGTTTTATCGGAATATAATTTAACATATTTTTCTGTTATCTTCTGCTATCTATTGTGTTGAAATAAGTTTAGAATGTTATAAAACGTCGAGATTTTAAAATTTGAGTGAAAAAAAATTCTGTCTGTCTGTCTTTTTTGGTGTGCACGTTTTCTCTGGAAGATATTGACTTGAAATAATATACACCTATGTATCATAACAAAGTCTGGGAAAAATAGGAGAAAATAAGTGAAGCAAGCTGGTAAGAGTACAGAAACTTGGGATTTCGTGTACATATTAGAAGACAAGGCCTCCGATTTTTTTATAATCCTCCCACCATCCCCACTTCATTATTAAAAGGGTTGATAAAACAAAATTGAGATTTTTACTTGAAATTTGATATATGTGTATGTAATATAACGACATCTGTAATTAGATTATATTTTGAGATGATTCCGTTGAAGGGTTGGGCGTTAAATAGGTGTAAACAGAGGAAAACAAGTAATGCAAGCTGGTAAGAGGAACTTGGAATTTGGTGTATGTACTAGAAGTTAAGGCCACAGATTTTTTTATAACATTTTTCAACCCCTCTACCGCCCTGTTTCATTATTATACACCGATGACAATCAGATGTAACTTTGGTAAAGCTTTTGAAATCCTACTGCATGATAACATTTATGCACATATTCAACTGAAAATATCTACGCAACAACAAGGTTTTATGAAAGGTCGCTCCACCACAACGAACTTAATCTGCGCTGCTCAGTACATTGCTGAATCAATTGATTCTCACATACAGGTAGACTCAGTCTATACTGACTTTTCTGGCATTTGACAGACTGAACCACAGGAAACTCCTGTGTAAACTTGACGATTTACTTCAATTTCTTGAGAGTTATTTGACTGATAGAGTTCAATTCGTATCTTATAATGGATATAAATCTGTTGAATACCGAGCCACGTCTGGAGTAGCACAAGGATTAATACTTGGAACCCTCTTCATTAATAATTTTATTAACGACATCAGTGATCACTTAGACGTATATTTCTTAATATATGCCGATGACATCAAGATATCGCATAGGATTAATGATTTTAATGACTGCGAAAAACTTCAAAACAACTTAACTAAGTTATCGGCTTGGTGCGATGAAACCTAAATGTTGGCAAGTGCAATGTTATGAGTTATACAACCAACGAGTTCCCAATTATATATTATAATAATAATAATAATAATAATACATCGTCTTTATTTTTGCAAGCGAAATACAAAGAAAATGTATTTACAATATGTTAGAGATGTTGGGGGATGCTCGGCGAAGTTTAGCCAAAGGCTACTCTTACACATAACCGAGCATTTTGAGGACAATGGTAAGTAATAAACTAATTCTAAATTAAACTAAAAGTAAGATGTCTAAGTACATATACTAATCTTATAACTGAAAGAAAAATAGAAAAAAAAACATTAATTAGGTGGATTTAATGTGAAATGTATATGAAGTTAGTACTTAAATTAATTTGATATGTATCTATAATTTATATTTACTTATCTATTAAAATACATGTTTTTTATAGATATACGAAACTGATGCTGTGACATCGATTAAAAATTTTCGGGTATACCATTGTACATTTTTACAGCGTTATAAGAAAACGACCTTTGAAAGATGGTTGTAGTAAGTTGGGGCACTGTAAGTTTGGTGTGAAATCTAGTACTAGTATTGTGTATATAATTTCTAGGTATAAGTTTTTGTCTAAGATAAACTGGAACGGAGGTCAGTAAAAGTTTGTGAATAAACGTTAAATAGTGATAGTTTGTTTTTTCCGTCATTTTTTACCATTTAAGTTGTGAGAATTTGTCAGATACGTGATCAAATTTCCTCAGATTGCATACAAACCGACAGCAAATATTTTGTACTCTTTGAATGCGATTTTGCGTAAATTTATCCAGGCATGAAAAATATATAATGTCACAATAATGAAAAATAGGTGTTACCAGTGACTCACAAAGTTTTTTCCTTAGTTTATAATTCATTATATATCTGTTCGAATATAAAACTTTGAGTTTGATGTAGGCCCTTTGAATTAGCTTCGACACGTGTGAATAAAATCTGAGTTTTTCATCAAATATAATACCTAGTATTTTTGATTCTTGGGAAAATTGCAGTACGGTGTTATCTATCATTACATTTAGCTCATTTTTTTATATTTATCAATTTATTGTCAGAACAAAATAGCATAGCTACACTTTTATTTGGATTTAATTTTAAATTGTGTTCTGCAGCATACGTATTGATTGATTCAAGGTCCTGATTTATTGTACGAGATGCAGATTGGGTTTCAGAGGGATGAAAGGATTATAACATATGTGTATCGTCTGCATACGATTGAAGATGTGAATGCTGAATTTGTCTCGAAATATCTGCAGTGTACAATAAAAATAGTAGTGGACCGAGAATTGAGCCTTGTGGTACGCCCGAAATAACATGTTTTGCGGTGGATGTTTGGTGAGCGACAGTTACTCGTTGATAGCGATCGACTTAAAAAAGCTTATGGCTCTTTCATCAAAACCGTAATAATGTAATTTATCGCACAGTAAATTATGATCAATGGTATCGAATGCTTTTGAGAAATCTAATGATATGAGAACTGTCGCAAGTTTTTTATCGCGGGCTTGTAGAATATTTTCAAGTAAGTTTAATAACGCTGTGGTTGTACTATGTCCTGCGCGAAAACCAGACTGATGCATGGGGAGTATCATGTTTGCCGATAAATATGCCGTAATCTGACGTTGAACGACTTTCTCTAACATTTTTGACAAGACAGGTAAAAGAGTAATAGGACATAAATCAGAAATTATTTTAGGATCATTTATTTTGGGTAGCGGACGTATAAGAGCGTTTTTCCACTTCGCCGGTTAATGGCGACACGCTGAACAGACCGTCTACGTTCAAGGATCTAGTGGAACTTTTGATAATAAATTAACCTTCACTAACCATATTGATGATGTAATTTCCCATGCATACAGAATGTTAGGCTTCATTTTGCGCAACAGCCATGATTTTAATGATGCTTTATTTTGCTTTCTTTCGATCTAAGCTGGAGTATGCTTCACTTGCCTGGCAATCTGGGTATAATGCTCATAATGATAAATTGGAAAATACTCAGCGCCGCTTCCTGAAATTAATATAAAGGGAAACTGAAGCTACATATCCACCAATTGGAGCTTCTCAAAATCAATTACTTGAAAAATTTGACGTTACCAGTCTTTCCGAAAGGCGTGAGTCCTTTGCTTTGCGTTTTCTAGATAAAATTATACATAATAAAATAGATTGTACTGAAATATTAAACCAACTGAACTTTTATGTCCCACGGATTAATTCTCGTCATTCTCATAGCTTTTATTTATCCACGCCTAGATCTAATGTATTAAAGTTTTCTCCTCTGTTTAATTTTTGTACTAGTTATGAAACTCTTTGCAGTAAATTGGACATATTTGCCTAGTAGCCAGAAATGTCATCTACCGTCGTGCAGTCTAACCGCCTTCATAATTTTTATTTGTACTTCTTAGTTAGGTTAGGTTAAGTTAGTTTAGATTTCCATCCCATAAATGGTTTTGTACTGTTGGATGATGTATGATTAAATAAATAAAAAAATAAATAAATAAAAGCGCCGATAAAATTAAATTGATATATTCACTTGAAATTTGGTACACGTATGTCTTGTAGCGACATTTGGAATTAGATTATATTTTGAGATGAGACCGTTGAAGGGATGGGGGATAAGTAAAGCTAAATAGGGGAAATGAGTGAAGCAAGCTGGTACAGAAACTTGAGACTTGGTGTATATACTGGAAGCCAAGGCCTCAGATTTCTTTATAATATTTTTCAACCCCCTCCCCCCCCTCATCTCCACTCCATGAGTGTGAGAAATATAGAGCAAGCTAATAAGAGTCCAGAATTTCTTTTGGCGCATATGCTAGAAAATAACGCCTCAATTTTCTTTATGACATCTTCCTTAAATATTAAAATTCTATGACCAATTATTTCCACATACTAGAGTACAAATATAGTCAGGACGTTTTCCTTTAAAGAGACGGATGAAGAATCTAGATGTGCAATTAGTGATTTCGTAGGCAGCGGTTTTTAAATTTTTCTTTTCGTTAAACACGAGGTCTCGTAAAAAGGCGACATTCGATCTTGAAGTCTGATTGTCGATATTGTTGCTTTTAACTGATTTTAAAAATATATAAGATGGATGAGTTATTGATTGCTTGCTTGCTACACATATCTGGATTATTTTCTAGGCTAAATAAAATAAAATTAGAAAGAGGTTTTATATGTTATGTTGTTATTATTAGAACAGCTTTTAAATTATAATGATAACAATAGCCAGCAGGAATTGCAACCGTTGAAATTTATTATAATTCAGTATTATTATCATTATCACTATCCTTACCATGGCCTTTACCGTGGCCATTATTATTATTATCACTGAACGATTCCAATTGCTGAATTGTATTTTTTACTAATAAATGTTTTTTATTTATTTAGAGAATTCATTCTTATCCGCAGAGCAGTATTTAAACCAGAAGCCACCAGTATTTTTCCAGATACAATACTCTTCACGTGTATTTTTTATTATTAAAGTGGTTCATACTATATCCTTCAAATGTATCAATCAACTTTTTTCAAATATGAAAGGGTTCTTCCTCTATCTAACACAGATTTATCGTCCAGTCGTACTATTCATTCTTAAGTTATTATGCTTACAAGTGGATGGATGGAGAGACGCACAGGCAGACGTACAAACCGATAAACTAATATGAAGTTTAAAAACTCCATCAATTAATTCCTTCTAATGTTTCCTATTTGAGGGAATATGTTTACCGCAGGTGAGTTACTCTTTCGTCTTTATGACTAATGGCGTAATCTTTTCTGATACGCATGTCTTGCTTTCCTTGCTAGCATAAGTTTAATTTTCTGCTATATTCCCTATAATAATTATGTTTATAATGAAACATATTCTTTACGGATTTTGCAAGCAGCAGAAAAAACTGCCTATGAGAACTATGCTGTTTACAAAATCCTATAAAGAATATGTTTAATTACAATTATAAGCAAACAAAAAATAATTCACTTTTAGATGATTGTTTCTTACAACATGATGGCCAGTGTGTTACAGTACCAAATATTTTCAAATTTTACCCTGGTTTCAACGTTTGCCCTACATTTTAACTCTTAGTTTATCACATTGTAGACATCACATTGTTTCCAATTTGATTTTTTTAAATATTTTGTATTTTTGATTCAGCGGAGGCAATGCTATTTTATTTGCAATATGTTTTAAACCATGTTTAGATATTTATTTTTATTTATTCAGTAATAAGTTTGTTTTTAAGAGAAAGCGAAAGTGGCCACCTACAGATTTGAGGCATTTTCTGACTCTTCTTAAAATATTCTTGTTGACACTAATTAAGATACATGATAAATCTTTTAAGTCAAGTTCTTACATTTCTCAATTTTTCTCCGCTGATATGTTTCAAGAGTATCAACGGGAGTTTTAAAGGTAGAAATTTTGATGTAATGCGAATCAAAGAAATCTAATGATGCAATAAATGCTAAAAGTACTAATCCTTACACTAAAAATATATTAAATACAATGGCTACTAAGACTTCTTCACCCGAAATTTTTTAAAATGAATATTTTTCTTTCTCTAAAACTGGCAGAATCAATGTTTTACTTATATCATTGTCGGCAGCAAATTGTCTAGCTGGTTTATGCGGATTTTCCTCAATCTCTGTTAGTGCATCTAACTGTTTATCCTCATATGATGATGAGTTCCACCTGGTCTTTGAATATTTTTTACAAGTCCAGTTTCATGTTTGTTTTCTATTTTACTGACTGTATTTTGTAATACGTGGTGACCAAGGTTTTCCTCATTACGCATTTCACAAACCTCCATTTAGGTTCTTGATTTGCTGCCGCCTCCAGTCATAATAATTAGCATATCATTTCTCTGAGTTTCAGATAAATGAGCCATAATAAAGTTGCACAAATAAAGTAACCTTATTAAATAGACGGATACGTATGAGTACCTTAAAATAAAGTGACACTGATTTCAACGTTTCAGATCACGTAGATTACGAAAATATAGATTTTTCATTCCCGTTAGTCTATCTGTCTGTTGGTGTATTAACTAAAAAAACTACCTGACGGAGAACAATCAAATTTGGTAGATAATTGACCCTACTGTCAGCGAAGAAATGGTTAAACTTCCACTGGAAAGTATATAGGGTGGTCGTCTAAAGGGAATAAATAATGAAAAAAATTCTTTTGCTCAAATTTAAAACTTTCACGTTTCATGACACGCTAAGTCTATTTCAGAAAAAAAAATTTGAAAATTTTTTTCACCAACATTTTTGAAAAATTTTTTACCACTAAAACAGATGAACATGTTTTTCTTTTTGTTTAAATATAAAATTTCCACGTTTCATCATGACATAATAAATTTATTTCAGAAAAAATATTTTTTTACCGCTACTATAGAATAGAAGGAAACTCTCCTTTTTGCTCTAATTTAAACTTCCACATTTTATCATGACATTCAAAAGAAAAAAAATTTTAATTGAAATTGAATTTTTTTACCAACATTTTTGAAATATTAAAAAAAAAATGATTTTTTTTAACCACCACTATACTTCCACTCCACTACGTGAATGTGGAATTGAAAATATGACAGATGGCAATAATAATATCCCAAGAAATAATCCAGTCATGGTGGACATTTGTAAAGGTATTTGCGCAAGCCTTCCATATTTGGCACCTGTTATTTGATATTGAACTTTTGGTGTTGAATGAGCACTCTGTATATTTTTTTGAACAAAACTTATCAGGTTCTCTTTGTAATAATAGTGATAACTATATTCCGATTATTATTTTCAATGCCATTTCGTAATTATTAATTTTATAGAGTGACCGCCATCCACAAATAAAAAGGGAAGTTCTGTGTAAATACCTTTACCGATTTTTTTACTAATTTTTCTATCTACTTTAAAAAAATTTCTGATGGTATAGGTTTGTATTAAAAATTTTAAAAAGACTAGATCAGTTTCAACCTTCCTTCAAAACCAACAATTTAGCAAAAAATACCCCAGATGAGTTTATAAGAAATTAACAAAATTTTCAATTTTCAAAATTAACTTTTTCAGTAATTAATGCACCAAAAAAGCTTCATACTGCTGAATAGAGAATCAAATTATTCGAACCAGGTACCGCACGACCCCTTTTCTGATTTAAACTTTTCGCAGTATCAGGTAAGTAAAAATAGGTTTTATTCGAGAATTTGGCGGATGCGCCAGTGTTAACTCGAAGCTATCTCGTAGTAGGTAATTGCAATTTAGGAAGTTACGTATTCTTGAAGTAGCAGCTAAAAAGTTAAAAATTCAAAATGGTAAATCCAATAGGGCTCAAAACTTTTGTAGATCTACAATAAAATATGATGAATGATTCTGTTATAGCGAGCTTGATGTTAAAAGTTAGAGCATAGAAATTAAAATCGGATATTTTATTTCAATTCGTGATGCTGCTCAAAAGGGTGATTTAAAAAATCGGTAAAGATATTTACACAGAACTTCCCTCGTTATTTGTGCATGGCGGTCACTAAAAAATTATTAAATATGAAATGACATTGAAGAAGAAGAATAATAATGGAAATACAGTTATTGTAATTATTATATTAACTTTTGGTCAAAAAAATAGTGCTCATCCAACAGCAAAAGTTCAATACTAAATAACAGGTCTACCATGAATAATTTCTTGGGATGACCACCCTGTATATTTTCCAATAAGTATAATAGCATATGCCAAATATTATTGCCATTAGACACATTTTCAGTTCTACTTTCACTCAGTGAAGTGGTATAGTGGTGGTTAAAAATTTCATTTTTTTTTTAATTTTTCAAAACTGTTGGTTAAAAATTTTCACTTTCAAAAAACATTTTTTTTTGAAATACGTTTAGAATGCCACGAAACGTGAAAATTTTAAATTTGAAGAAAAAAAAATGTTTCTTCCTATATTTTAGTGGTAAAAATTTTTTCAAAAATTTTTCAGAAAAATTTCTAAATTTGTTTTATACGTTTAGAATGCCATGGAAACGTGGAAATTTTTAATTTTCAAAAAAAAAATTCCACCTGTTTTAGTTTTTTTCAAAAATGTTGGTAAAAAAATTTTCAAAAAAATTTTTTTTTTGAAATACGTTTAGAATGCCACGAAACCTGAAAATTTTAAATTTGAAAAAAAAAAAAATTTTTCTTCCCATATTTTAGTGGTAAAATTTTTTTCAAAAATGAAAAAAATTTTCAAATTTTTTTTTTTTCTGAAATAGGTTTAGCGCGTCAAGAAACGTGGAAATTTTAAATTTGAGCAAAAAAAATTTTTTTTCACTATTTATTCCGTTTAGATGGTCCAACCTGTATATTTTGCAGTGAAAATTCTACCAGTTCTTCGCTGACAGTAGGGTTAACTACCTACCAAATTTGACTGCTCTCCGTCAAGTAATTTTTTAGTTAATGCACCAACAGACAGACAGACAGACAGACAGACAGACAGACTGACGGAATTGAAAAACCTATATTTTCGGAATCTACGTGTTCTGAAACGTCAGAATCCGAAAAAATCTCGGAGGGTGATTTTTTCTCGAATACAATACTTCCCTTCGGTATGCGAGGGAAGTAAAAATATATTATTCCGATTTAATGAAAAGAAATATTTTGAGATTTTTTTTGTTTTGTTTCTTTTGTTCCACATTCTTGAGGGTATAAACTTTACGTTTTTTTTTATTTAGCACTGCCCTCGTTTCCTACGTTTGACGAAAAAAATTCACACAATGGTTCAACTTTAGCATAAAAGCCTTTAAACTGATTGATTATGTCAAAGATTTTTTTTCTGAAACACTTCCATACACGCTTTCCTTTTTTTTGACCTAATTGAAAATATTATTTAAATATTCTCTGTACTAATAAATTAAAATAATTTTGTGTATGCAAGTACTTAATATAATCCGTTTTCTGGTCTGCTTAACACTTCACAAATTATTATTCGCCACTTAGATCAACTGTAGTAGCAATAGAGAGCACAGCATATTGTGCTATAATTTTTTTCTTGTAGAATAGTGATTTGATAACAGAATTCTGTAAGATAATGACACAAAAAAACCGTTGCCTAAGCAACGGTTTTTTTCGTAGTGATTCCTAAGAATCACTACTTCCGTATCCAAATGTTCCATCCGAGTCTCTTTAAGGGGAAAACATTTTAACTATATTTGCACTCTAGTATGTGGAAATAATTGGTCACAGAATTATAATATTTGAGGCAGATATCATAAAAAAATTTGGTTTTTAGCATATAAGCTTCAGTACTCTTATTAACCTGCTCTATTTATTTTCCCCAATTTACATCCTTCTCCACCCATTCAAAGGAATCATCTCAATAAGATATCACTAGATACCTAGATGTGCCAAATCTTCTATTATATATACCAAATCCCAAATTTTTGTACTTTTACCAGCTTGCGTTATTTATTTTCCCCTATTTATCCCTATTTAACCCCCGACTCTTCAACGGAATCATCTCAAAATATAATCTGGTTCCAGGTGTCGCTATAATATAACAAATTTCAAGTGAATATCTCAATTTCATTTTATCAACCCCCTTAATATTGGAGTTGAAGTGATGCGCGAGATGGAAAATATTACAAAAAAATCTGAGGCTTTGCCTTCTGGTGTATACACCAAATTTCAATTTTTCTTACTCTTACCGGCTTGCTTTACTTATTTCTCCTATTTACCCCCGAACCCTTCACCGGATAAGTTCAAAAAACAATCCAGTTTCAGATCTCGTTATAATACATACGTGTACAAAATTTCAAGTCAATACCTTAAACCACTCCAGAGAAAACGTGTGCACAAAAGAGTTACAAACAGACAGACCGACAGACAGATTTTTCTCTGAAATTTAAAATCTCAACGTTTCATGTGGAAGTAATTATGGATGGCAATCCTGAATGGAGAAAAACAGAGTCAGGGAACAACTTCCCTAACTTCGGCGGCGTCCTCCCAGATTTGTTTCGAAACGTAGATAGAACAGTAACAGTTAATATTACTGTTTATTTTTATTCATTAAAAAAGGAGCATGCTAAAGGCTATATGCCTAGAGCTATCTGTGAATGTTCGTGGTTAAAATCATACGCACAAAATAACTAAAACATAACTTTTTTAAATTTTACTTGTCAATAGTCGAAAAGAGGATACTTAAAATTCAGACCGAGATTAAATATTTATAATAAAGAAAACTATCATTACAACCTAAATAACCAATATTTAGGATATAAGCTGTTGAAATTAAAAAGTTACTTTAAATAATCCTGTCACAGTAATGTCCACGTTCCGAGGAGAAATGTTTACTACCACTGGTTGCGGAAATATTTTTAAACCGACTGTATAATCCCGCAGATGTTTTCAGTAGTATCAATACCATGCGGTTTACAGATAACTTTATGCACGGCTATTTAGAAACTTTAGAAAGGAATCTGCACTTGGCCCTGCAGTTTGTACTTCGTTCATAAAATCTACCCTAGCGAGGTTGGTAGCTCGACTAAACGGTAGAGCTTCCTAAATACAAAAGTAATTGGCGATATTCCTTTTTCAAATGGACTTTATTGTATTGCTCTTTAGGTAACAAGAACTGGATTAGAAATTGAAAATATTCCTTAAATATCCCAATTTTAAATGTATTTAAAGCAAACAATAAATATCTTAGTTATATTTTAAGTTATAATCTATTTACAATAATGTTAATAGTACTACATTATTCTGTGATTATACCAATGTCTATTAATTTATTATTTAATAATTAGCGAAGATAAATTAAATTAATTAATTATGAACTTTTAATATTATATTTCGTAAAAGCAATTATCTTTTTACAATTTCGAACGCAATGGTCGTTTTGAAAAAATATGTCTCGTTTACAAGAACAAGTTCAATGTTGGGGCTCTTCAAAAAAATCAAGGTTCTGAATTCAATACGTATGTTTTTTTAGCCTCTTCTCTCATTAGTTCCAATTCGTCTCATCGATTTAAAAAAATGTTTCTAAGCCATATAGGTAGGGTATTATTCAGCGATGCTCGCATTGTAGATCTTCAAGTTATATCCAATATAAGATAGTCACAAATAGAAAACTAAGTTTCCCGATCGTATCTTTCAGAATTGTTTTTTAGTACTAGCGCATTCGCCTAATTTCAAACTTTATGACAAGCTATTTTGTTTACGTGAAAACATCTCTGTAACCGTCATTCGATACACACCACGACACAAAACAGTAATCAAAACGATATGAGAAGGAAAACTACTTTGTTTTCTACCACTAAAATTTATTGTAACATACACGTTACTGCAGTTTCGGTACTTTAACGTACCATTTTCAAACGTTTGAAAATGGTACGTTAAAGTACCGAAACTGCAGTAACGTGTATGTTACAATAAATTTTAGTGGTAGAAAACAAAGTAGTTTTCCTTCTCATATCGTCATGATTAACTATCACAAAGTAACGGCTTCCACAATCGATTTTTAGTAATCAAAACTGTTGGTGCACTTCCAGCAAATGTAGAAATTTGAAACACAGGGCATAGGGCACAACTCCAAAGCGTGCTTGCAAGTCTTTGATTTTTGGGATTTTAATCAAAGAGGCGGACAGCAAAAAAATAACAAGGAATCAACAATAATATTGTTAAATGAAGATAAATGTGTACCGAATTGTTCCGTAGGTGTTTGTACAACCTAATTTTCAATGTCAAAAAAGAAAGAACTTAACAAATGTGACATTATTCAAAATAAAACTATGAACTATCAATTATATCAACAGTTCTGTGTGAGTAGTAAGTATCTATGGATATTGAATGTAAATTAAACAAAGCTGAATATACAGTAAGGTCCATAATAGCGGATAAATTCATTATCTACGCAATTTACAGTTTATGAGTAAAATCCTAAAAGACGTCAATTTTTAATTCTAAAATAAAATATTTGAGCATAATTTAATATCTCCTCCTTAAGCCCCTTTGGAGCGACAACTACCCCTTTACAATTTTTAAAAGAACGAGGGTGCGCGTGATAGCTCATTTGAAAGGGTTTTTAATTCTCTATCCGGCTATATAAGACTTTTTTTAACTTCTCTAATATTTTTATTGAAAAATATTATATTTTTAATGTTACTAAGTAAGCAAAAGAACATGAAACAGTTTCTATTCTATTTTTCTAAAACATGTTGTGTATCATTTTCGGGGTGACTTGATTAATTTTTTTCCTTATTCTGTCTTTTAAATCGTGGACGTTATTTGGTCTGTTGCAGTAGACTTTTTATTTTAAGTAACCTCATAAAAAACGGTCAAATCGGGAGAATGGACAGGCCACTCAATTTCACCGCATCTATCGATCCACCCTTTAGAAAAAACTTCATTAAAATAAGCTCTTACTATGAACATAAAGTTGGCACCCAGAGTTAGCACCCCAGTTTCACACTAGGTCTGAAACTGCAACGTAAAGAGCGGCCGCGCCGCCGCTGGCGGGGATTATCTTGCTTCAAGGAGTAGAAGAAGCCTGTCGGGGGGTGGAAAGCGGCAGCTCGTTGCCAGATCGAATTTTCCGATGTAAAAAAAAAATCCGGCTCTGAAATGCACATGCAAAGAGCTGCCGCGATTCGGGTTGTGGCAATCATCATGATTCAGTGTATACTAACCGCCCTCCAATTTTCAGCGCGGCAGCAATTTTCTCTCTGTGGTTGCTTCTCTAGTACTGATAGGTACCTTTTGACCTATTTTTAGCGCGGCAGCTCAATGCCAAGTCGAGTTTTCCGGGGGGGGGGAGTTTTACGACCGTGGAACGGAAGGACCAAGAGCTCCCGCGATTTTCTCTCTGTGGATGCTTTTGTTTTACCAATAGAGCCGTACGACCCACTTTCAGCGCTGCAGCTAAATGCCAAGTCGAGTTTTCCGCGAAACAATGAGTTTTCCGACCGTGGAAGGGAAGGGCCACGAGCTGCCACGATTTTCTCTCTGTGGATGCTTTTCTTTTAACAATAGGTACCTTTTGACTTATTTTCAGCGCGACAGCTCAATGCCAAGTAGATTTTTCCGGGGGTGTAAAAAGAGTTTTGCGACCCTGGAAGGGAAGGGCCAAGAGCTACCACGATTTTCTCTTGGCAGCTCTTTGCCCTTCCCTTTCACGGTCGGAAAACTCTTTCCCCCGGAAAACTCAACTTGGCATTGAGCTGCCGCGCTGAAAGTGAGTCAAAGGATACCTATTGTTAAAAGAAAAGCATCCATAGGGAGAAAATCGCGGCAGCTCCTGTCCCTTCCCTTCCACGGTCGGAAAACTCTTTTACCCCCGGAAAACTCGACTTGGCATTGAGCTGCCGCGCTGAAAATAGGACAAAAGGCACCTATCGATAATAGAGAAGTATCCACAGAGAGAAAATCGCGGCAGCTCTTGGCCCTTTCCTTCCACGATCGAAAATGAATTTTGTATGGACGGTATTTTTTATTTTTTAGAAGGCGTTTTAGATGACGTTTTACTAACATCATTATCGGCGGCAACTTGTAAGTTTTTGTGGATTATCTTGAATAACTAACAATATATTCCATTTTTTTTGTATCGACAAAATGCGTTTCATACCGGAATTTATTTTCTACTGTACTAACGACTGAGAAATGCGACGGTCCGTTTACTTGGTATTGAAGATTTCGCATATCTGTTTCTGCGTTCTTGTTCTATCACCACATCCTAATAATATCAAAATTTTAATTCTTTGGATAATCGGAAGACTCATTGCTAAAATAATGATCAACTTTACAATCAGCGATAAATAACTAGAATCATAAGTTTGCACAGATGTAGCAAATAAAGAAATTATAATTTTTTTCTGATATCTAAAAAGAAGCCCTTTTTACTTCTTTCTTTTTGTTGGGTATCAGAAAAAACGATACATTTAAATTGAATGTTATGACATGGTACAAAATTAATTAGAAAAGTCAGATTTGACAGATATTTGGTACATAGTCATGAATAGTTTAGGATATATTTCAAATACATTTTAAAAGTTAATTTTTTTGATGAAGAATATGCGAATACAAAAACCTTATGTTGCTATAGATAGAATATCAAAAACCGTTTCAAGTGAGCTATTATACGCACTCTCGTTCCATTTAAAAAATTTAACAGGGTAGCTGTCACTCCAAGGGGGTTGAAGGGGGAGGTACAAAATTATGCTCAAAACAGTGCCATGGAGGATATGTATCTACTTTCCGTACTGATGAAGGCTAGAAACAAAGTCTTGATGTATGTGGAACAGACATACGCACAGTGGGTTAGAAAATTTAAAAAAAAAACGAAGAAATTAAATATTCAAAGCATTTTTAGAAGTATTTTGATGCTGGAGGTGGCATTTCAAAGGTTACTAAATGTAGAATACGAATCGCTCCCCAAGAAAGATGGTAATGGTTAAAATTTCAACCATTTTCTGGCGAAAATGAGCGTTATTTCATTTTTTACGAGATTTTACTTTACTTTGTCTAACAACACTAAATCTAAATTCTCTGTTTCAAAGGAAAAAGGAACAAAATTAGTCATAAATTTAATTAATTTTTCACAAAAAAATAAAACTAATTGTATGATTCTGCTCACTGCATGCGATGTATAAATTATTGAAGAATGTATACTAGTATATTATTCAACGAGTACATAATGATATTATTCACGAGGGTGAAGTTTAAGACACGAGCCGCAGGCGAGTGTCGTAAATCACCAGAGTGAATAACAGCCATTGCGTGTAGAATACTATACTTTGTCCACGACTATTAAATATGTATTTATTTAAAACATTTTCATTTCATTTATCCAATTTAAGAAAGATTCATATGACATAATATATAATTTTTTCGATTTTTCGGGCAACAAGTTTAATGAGACGAGTACTGCAGCTTCCGTTATCTCTGGCGGTGCCAAAGAAATGTCCTTTTCACTGTCAGTAACCATTTATTTAATTATAATACTCTCTTTGAGTACCTATAATATGTAAAATTATTGTAAATAATGTTGGCGTTGAAATCGCACAAATTATGACGTTTCAAATCAATAACAGAATTACGCTTTGACACTTTGTCATGGCTTATTAATACAATGTAATAGTTTGTAGGCACGTATAGTTGCCTTCATATTTCCAAGGCACATAAAAAATTCTCGTCAAAGGAGTCCGCGCGGCGGTATCACTGAATAGGTAAAGATGCCGCCTGCCCGCTTTGTAATTACCGCATTTTTTACATGCCTTAAAATTATGAAGACGACTATACGTAAATGGTTTCAAAAATAATGTTGGAGATTGCAACGTGTTGCTAATAGATGATGCTTTGAAAAAAACTTACTAATGTAGTTTTTGACTGTTCATTAAATACCTTTTCGGCATCTACCATTAGAGTGCCTCCTAGAAAACTTAAAGAGAAACAGTTGTCTTTTGCTTGCTGCCATTTCGACATTTTAAATTTTTAGTAAAAAGTCACTAACGTCATTTCTTATAAACAACTGACTGTCCTCATTATTCATTACAATCAGTAAATAATGAAATCATTATTCATCGCAGGGAATAATGGATAGCATTAATTAGTACAATAATTAATAGTCGTGGACAAAAATCTTTTTCATGGAATTTCTATTTTGTTACTGAAAAAAATACTTTTGCAATCCTGTAAACTTTTAACTTAAGTCATAGTAACGAAATTGGCATTATTTAAACGTCTTTAGATTTACAGTGTTGTTGAATGAAAAAACACCCACTTTCGCCAGAAAATGGTTAAAATGGTTAAAATTTCAACTATCACCATCGTCCTTGGTGAGCGATTCGTATTCTACATTTAGTGACCTTTCAAATGCCACCTCTAGCATCTCCAGTCCCCTCTCGGCTATAGGCACATTTTTAACTGACTTTAATTTTTTTCTTTATTTGACCCGTATGTAGTTCTTTTATGTTTGTTCTTTTATGATTTGGCTGTGGTCTCATATTAGTTTCACCAAGCTATGTCGAGTATAAGGTGATAAAAAATCGGAAAGAATTACTTTATATTGGAGAATATGCGAAATTATGGCGAAAGCGCCATGCCAAGTAAAATAGTATAGATTCGGACGAATTGATACTGAATCTGATATAAAGAATTAAAGGCGAATCCAGCAGGGCTGCCATAAATACATAACTTTGGTAGATTTACATGAAACCGGTTCATTAAAGAGGAGGCAAAACCTTTTTTTTTAATTATTTTATCGTCTGCCACTAAAAAATATAAATTATTATCAACTTACTGAACGGCGCAACGGTGTTTAATTTCATAATTTGTAGCGGCCGCCTTTTTCAAGGCAGATAATTTTTAATTGTACTTTAGTTTTAGATATCAATATGATTGGCGAAACGCGTATCGAGTGTAGCGTTCGAGAGTTTTGGTGTTTGTGGAAATTACCTGAGAGGCAATTTTGAAAAATTATATAATTTATACCTAAATCAAGATAAACAGATAGTTGCAGTTTGAAGAGTGATGGTATGAATTGTGTATTTTCAACTAATAAAATTGACAAGTCAAAACAATGGGCCTATTCACCAGGTGCCCAAATCTTAAACTAAGTGTATTTATTTGAAAGTTTAAACATTACAACGCTTTTTGAGCTATTAGAAACTAGAAAAGTGTATTAGTGGCAAATATGACAATGTTCAAGTGCCGTCGGAAATGACACAGAAGAAAATATATATCGACGGAGTGTGATAATGCTAGACAAAAAATTCTTCTGAGCTTTCTGGGAAATACACCTGGGTTAGTGTGTACTAAACCACCAATGATTGTGGTGAGAAGGTAGCGAATGTTTTGGTGTATGCATTGGAGGAAAATTGTTCAGTGTGTGGACACTTGATCGCCTCTAAACTTGTAGAAAGGACAAATTGTCGTGAATTCAAGTCGACAAGAGTTATGGGGTGACAAATATGTAGAAAATAAGGACAGTGCCTTATTATTTCTTACTGATGGAGTGAATAATATAAAAGCTGCAGGACGAATTATGAAAAAAACATATCGCAATATGCTTCATGTAACATGTCTAGCACATAGACTCCACAGAATTGCTGAAACAATTAGAGGGTGCTCCGCTAATGTTGATAAGTTAATATCTAGTGTAAAGAAAGTTTTCCTGAAAGCTCCACATCGTGTTGGGTTATTTAAAGATATACCTCCAGTGCCCATTATAACACGGTATGGAACTTACCTAGAGGCGGCATCATGCTATTTTTGCCATTTTGAAAACGTTAAACTACTAGCACTGCAGTTGAATAAAGATGACGCAGTTGTTATTTCACAGACTCAACAAGCTTATGGATCCAACTGTTCAAAACGATCTGAAGACCATCCACGGAAATTTCTCGCGAATTCCTCTAGCCATACGGGACCTTCAACATATACCAACAACATCAAAATTTGCTGCAGTTGATGCAATAAACATTATGTTGGACCTCCGGCAATATATTTTTCAATTACCTAGAGAAATCGCTGAGAGGGTTCAAACAAAATTCCAAAGAGTTTTAAAACCCAATCCCGGATTTGTAACAATGTCATCTGTAATAGACCTATTAAACGGCAAAGAGTTAAATATTTCTATACAGGCGTTAATAGGGAGGGCGACTTTAAGGTATTTCACATATTTTAAGTAAGCCAAGTGACATCTGTTGACGTTGAGCGGTCTTTCTCTCATTATAAATTGATTTTTAATGACAGGCGGCGAAAGTTAACTTCAGAACATTTAGAACAAATATTAATTATATACTTTTATATTCGGTACAGTTCGTGACAAATTACCTATGTGTGTGTTACTTTAAGGTAATGAAAAATACATGTGCGTGTTTTAGTTCAATGTTACATCCCCCAATACCTCCTCTTCGAGTGAGTGTTCATAATAAACCATGTTAACCATAGGTATTACGGAATTCCCTAAAAAAAGTACAAGGTATGGTAAATTGTATCATACTTGCATAAAAAAAATTCTGTGCCGTCAGAGCCAACCCTGACTTTTACGTCACTAAGATAAAATTCCCGCTTATGATGGAGCTATGGAGTTGGTGCTCTATAGGAGCCACTGAATATAGAGCATCGTTGCCATGGAGACTTTTGTCCAGGACGGCAAAAGCTACAATATACCAAATCAGACGATTCCGTCGAAACCCAATTTGCATAAGATTAGTGCAGGGTCCTTTAAACAGGTTACTTCGATATTCCATGATACACTGACAATATTAAGTTCGACTCTGTCGTGGGTAGGGTTTATATACCTGCTGCAAACCGTTACATCCTAAAATATTTTCGGTAGGAGGGAATCGGGTAACTATATCAAAATTATTTGAAATTATAATTCAAACATTTGTGTATCCGTTAATTTCTTATTTTAATCGTGCCAGAACATACTTTACACGAGAATAATGTTGTTCTATGTATTAAGTAATAGACTATATTTATGATTTACCGTTTTCTACAAAAATAGAGTATGCTCGCTCTCTCACCTATACGTAAGCGGCAAAGTTTGAGGTTATGTGCATTGAATATATGTAGCTCACTATAAAGGAATATTTTATTTAAGGTATTAACATTATTATTTGAACAACTTGGCACAAAACACTCCTTAAACATTATGTTTTAGCTGATAAACACAATCCTAACGTAACCTTCTAGAGTCTGATGTAAAATGACAAGTGATAAAATAGTGAAGACCTTCGACAGCAACTTCGTAACGTCATCCAAAAGATTTCACATTTTTAATTTTTTTTCTCTGTGAAAAAGCTGCAATTTTTACTTCCCTCGCACACCGACGGGAAACATTGTATTCGAGAAAAAATCACTCATTTTCACGTCTCAGATCATGCAGATTACGAAATTATAGGTTTTTCAATTCCGTTAGTCTATCTGTCGGTCTGTCTGTCTGTCGGTCTGTTGGTGCATTAACTAAAAAACTACTTGACGGAAAACATCCAAATTTGGTAGGTAGCTAACCCCACTGCCACCGAAGAAATGGTTAGACTTTCACTGGAAAATATACAGGGTGGAACGTCTAAAGGGAATAAATAGATAATGGAAAAAAAATTGTTTCGCTCTAATTTTAAATCTCCACGCCTCATGCATGACATGCTAAACCTATCTCTCTCTTTTTTAAATTTTAAATAAAATTTTGAAAATTTTTTATTTTGGGTGATGGAAAAAATTTTTTGCTCAAATTTAAAATTTTCATGACATTCTAAACCTATTTTAAAAAAATTTCTTTTTTTGAAAATTTAAAATAGAAAAAAATTGAAATTTTGAAAATTGTATAAAATGGATGATGGAAAAGAAATGTTTTTGTTCAAATTAAAAATTTCCACGCTTCATGACATTCTAAACATATTTAAAAAATAAAAATTTTAGAACATACAAAAACTGTAAACCTTTTTTATAAAATGGGTAATGGAAAAAAAATTTTGCTCAAATTTAAAATTTCTACGTTTCATGACATTCTAAACATATTTCAGGACAAAAAATTGTTTTGAAAATTGAAAAGACATTAATTTTTTTTTACTTTACCACTACAATAGAATAAATGATGGAAAAAATGTTTGTCTTCAATTCTAAAATTTCTACGTTTCATTATATTCTTAACCTGTTTCAACAAAAAAATGTTTTGAAAATTAAAAAAATCCCCACCACTATACAGTAGATGGTGGAAAAAATGTATCAGGTTTTCTTTGTAATAATAGGGCTAACTACATGGCGATTATAATTCTCATATGTCATCTCTTAATTAATAATTTTTTAGAGTGACCGTCTTGTATGAATAAAGAGGGAAGTTCTGTGTAAATACCTTTACCGATTTTTTTAAATATGGTAATGTTATTTTAATGAACACTTGTCAATAATGTAATAAAAAATATCTACTGAAATAGCCCATTCCTTCGATTGCACTAAAGTTGTCCCGTACTTTTGCCGCTACTGCGTATTATGAGCCTCTGAAGATATCAACAATATGAAGAGTAAGCAATTTTCGTGTAGGATGAGGCAGAAAATGGAGTAAGGGTTTTATAAACTTGTTAGCTTGTTCGGAACTTTTATTGGCTCAACTTGTGACACGCATGGTGTCTCGTTATTTCTAATCCTAAAACAAGGCATCCGTAAGGTATTTCATTTACTAAAATTTGTATGAAGATTTCTTGAATATTTATTGCCGATATATGTTTATACAGTATGATTGAATTGATATGTCCAAGTGGATATCTCTATTGCTGTAAAGAATACAACAAATGTTTAATAATGTAAGTCACTCTATTTTAAGTGCTTAATGTAGTATACTGTTTTACAGGAAAAAAATGGATGGAAACAAAAGAATTACTACAAATATGTAGTTTTCACTTACTGAGGGGAAGTTTTGTTATCGTGCAATAAATATTCTCCGAGATTTCTTCACATTTTCACATTTCAAATTATAGTTAGAGAGCTGGTGATTCTTTTTCGTCAACAAAATATTAATTTTCTTGTTATTTCAGGTAAGTATACTTACGAAAGTTGACCTTTGTCTACTCTGTCGCGACCATTAGAGGTAGTAAGGGGAAGTATATTTCCAAATTTATCACGATATCAATGCAACAAATCTTACTGTTTAGTCTGATTTCTTTTATGGTGAATTTCAACATAATTATAACATGGGTTTATGTCATTGACAGAATGATGGGTTATGCGGGAGAGAGGAAGACAGATAAATTCAGTTATGGTAAAAAATGCGTCAATTTCACAGCAAAATAATGGGTTGAGCAGAGGTGGTGACAGATTCACCAAAAAATTAGCTAAACAAGTTCGAGTTACTTCTAGTCAAATTGAAATTTTTTTATGCAGTGCAAAATATAAAAGTTCTTTATTAGACTTGACGCCTTAGACGTATGCCTATATAAGGGAAGTTTGACGCAGTCTGCTAGGATCTTTGTTATGCCATTTTAGATATAGACTTGTTACAATATGCTTAGAGACATATCAAAATTGTAGCTTGGCAGACAGAACTGAAAGTAGGGTTTTCTTAAAATATCAATAATTCACATAAACCTATGAACTGATTTCCAATAGAAAAAGAAACAATTTGTTACGATTGACCATTGTACACTCTTTAAGGAAATAAAGTGGAAACAAACGCTTCAATCAGAAAAGAAAAATTGGAAAAAGGAAAAATGTTACATTTGATATTCCCAATTTCATAAGCGGTACATAAATTACAACTTTTTGTCTGTTTCTGCTGTATAGGCTGTCCATTTTATCAGGCCCATCGAGAATATTTCACTTAAGGTGGCCATTCCCTAGAAAGAGACATCCGATAGCGAAATATTTATAATTTTTGCCCTTAACTTTTTTTCTTAGTACGTATATTTAAAAAAACTATAAGAGTACCTAAGTAGAAACAAGACAAATACTATGAATTTTTACTCAATAATTTCAGTGGTTTGAGAAATAGCTAGATTTAAAAATACGAATTAGGAAGATTTAACATAATTTTTAAATTTAAATCTAGCTATTTTGCAAACCACTGAAATTATTGAGTGAAAATTCATAGTAATAGTCTTGTTATGATTCTACTTACGTATTCTTATAGACTTTTTTAAATATACATACTAAGAAAAAAATGTTATGGCCAAAAATAATAAATATTTCCCTATCGGATGTCTCTTTTTAGGGAATCGCCACCTTAATATCGATCGTGCAAAAAAATGGTTGCAACGAAAATTGTGCCGATTTTTATACTTAAGCTAAAAAATGGTTTGATGACATTTGAAATCCATGGCCTACTTTAAGAGATATGACGGAAAATATAGAAAATGCGGAATATGTCTAAGTAACATATCTCCGTTATTTGGAGAGATACGTCGAAAACTTTAAGGCGAAATTTTTTTGCAAAACAAAGTACTTCAACGAGGTTTTGTCTAAATTTTTCCAAATCCTCTGTATTTTGAGATTTACTCTTCATGGCGTTAAGAAAAATTTTTGAAACTGGCGAGAAATTGTGGCATTAAATAGAGTATTTTTCTCCCTTTTCAACGATATATCACATGCCATATTTATTCATTGGAATTAAGCAAGTAATTAAGACATTTTTTAAACCAATATTTTTTTTAACTAGCGTCATACTTGCCGTGGAGAAGTATGATTAAATAAAACTTGAAATAAAATAAAAATTCAGTATGTTCTTCAAATCTTTACTATAATCAAACATTAACACAATTAAAAAGAATAAAGTATATTCAGCTAACAAAAAAAATTAATAATAAAAATGAATATACCACACAGAACATTAATATTTATCTAATCCTCAAAATAATTTTTAAAATGTCATATCAAGTGTCCAAAATGTCCACCGGATTTCTTATGCATAATCAAGCTCGACATTACTTATCATTCCGGGGGTAACTGTATTATATGAATTTTAGCTTTAAGTCCTCTACATTTTGCGGTGTAGAAAACACCTTATCTTTAATATACCCCCATAGGAAGAAATCCATTGGGGGTTATATCTGGAGAACGAGGGGGTCATCGAATAAATCCATTGGTACCTATCCAATGTTGAGAGAAAATTTCGTCTTAATAATCTTAGCAAATACGGGAATTGTGGGGAGGAGCTACATCTTATTGAAAATATTCAAAGTTTATGTCGATTCACTTAGAATTCATTAAATTCGTTCCTCAGAAAGTTTAGGTACCGGCTACCGAGGTGACCATCATAAAAACAAGGACCTATTAAATTGGTGCCTAAAATACTCACACATTTATTGAAAAACGATTTCAACACCCAGTTGGTCTATGCCAGCGTGTATTTTCAGAAGTCCATTTGTAATGAATATTACGATTAAAGAATCCATTATTGGAAAAATTTGCCTCGTCGGACCAAGGTATTTTACTAAGTACATATTAATGGTTCGACACGCTTCTTTTCCAACAGCCACCTACAAAAAGTCGTCCTTCTTGGTTTGTCCTCGGCTTGTAAATTGTGAACTTTTTTGTTAGCTGAATTTACTTTATTCTTTTTAACTGTGATAATGTTTGATTATAGTAAAGATTTGAAGGACTTACTGAATTTCTTAATCGTTTTATTTAATCATACTTCTCCACAGCAAGTATGAGTTAGTTAAAAAAAATATTGGTTTAAAAATGTTGTTATACATAGTTGCTTAGTTCCAATGAATAAATATGGCATGTGATACATCGTTGAAAATGGAGAAAAATAGTCTATTTAATGCCACTATTTCTCGCCAGTTTAAAAAAAAAATTTAACGCCCTAAAGAGTAAATCTCAAAATACAGCGGATTTGGAAAAATTCAGACGAAACCTCGTTGAAGTACTCTGTTTTGCAAAAAAATTTCGCCTCAAAGTTTTCGTCGTATCTCTTAATGGAACATAAAAAATCTTTTTTGAATAATAAAAATAATTCTACCTTTGCAAATCACCTTTTGGAAGAAAAGCACTTATTTAACGACAATTTTGATATCCTTCATAGAGCTAGTAAGGGATCAAAGTTGTCGTTACTCGAGAGCTTAGAAATTAATAGGTATAAGAACTGTAATATTTTACTGAACCATCAATTAGACATAAATAATTCTCCACTTGTTAATCTATTTTAATTCCATTTCTTAGTGGTATATTTTACACTATCAGTAAATAATTACAATTGTATGCAAATTAGTTCAGGTATAATTCAATGTCATGTATTTAAGGTCCCATAAGTTCAATTTGTAAGTAGTGTAGTAGTGCGCTCATCTGATGAAGCTAATGTTTTAGCGATGGTCATGTTGACCTAATATATATGAAAACGTTATAAACAGTTTAGTGTTTTTTATTTCATTAGTGATAATGGATTTTCACCAAGTAAAGGTCGAGTCTATCAACTATATGTATTTTTAACATCATACTGATTGTTTCTGAAACATTTGAGATTTAAACATTATATCTCGACTGATAAACGTTCGAGCGCTATTTTTAAACTATCATATTGTTAGAACTAATCATCGTACAGAAATAAACAAAAAATAAAACGGTTGTAATGTCATCATCTTATTTTTTGTACCATACTACTGTTTCCATCAATGTGAGACTTTTGAGTTATTTACGAAGAACAAGGTACCAGAAGCAAAATTGTTGCTGATTATTTGAGTATTGTTCCTTCCTTTAAATAAAACGATAATAATGAACGACGCAGAGCATTTAATATTAAAAACTGATCTTCACTAAGAGTAATGCTAAGTTGAGTAATAAGGAGAAACATTTGATTTAATGTTTCTTTGAATACCGTCGCGTCATAGGAAAATATTAATTATAGCAGAGCATCTGAAAAAATTACCTATATTTAGAAACATCCATCATCATCATGACTAATTTTAGTTAAATTAATAATACACAAACATTGCCTTCCGGAATTGCGATCCGGAACCAACCAGGCAACCACGTCGCGCAATGTCGTGGTGTACGTAGGGATGAGCGGGTCACGACCGGTTTGGCTCAATAAAATAAATCCAAAAAGTTAAAACTCCTGCCGCCGGAGGCGGCTTAAAATTAACATTAAAATTAGTAATATCTGTATTACAGATTTAAAACATTTAAAATTAATACTCTAAAAACTATTGGGGCACAAGATACTAAGAAACATCCATTGTTTATCATTTATCATATAAATTTTTAATTAATTATAACACTTGGTGAATTCACAAAATTTGTCTCTTAAAGTTGTTGCAGTTTTGTAAAATATCAGAATATTGTAAAATAAAGTCTAGGTTACTTAAATTTATACAATTAGGGTTATGTGTAGAAATCACCACTTCTTCATCTTCATACGCTTTCGTACTCTTTCAAAATGATCGCCAATATTTTTAAGCACACAGCAAGCATATTAAGTGGATTATTTTTATTCATGGCTGGTGGCAGTAGAATTACCAATGACGTACCAATAAAACGATAAAACTGAAATTTTACGTAGGAGTTGACAAATTTCTTGAGAATCTTAGGATATGTTAAATAATGTAAACATACGAATGTTGACTTAATATCAGCTACATTAAGCTCTCTATTACAAATCCATCACCCCCCCCCCCTCGGCTTGCTACCCTTTCGTCTTTTGAGACAGAATGAAGAGTAGCAAACTGGAATCAGAGTGGCGAGCAAAAAAACCGACAAAGTTTGGTATTCCGGTAACAGAATTGTAGCAAAAAAACGCTCCTCATGATATCTAAACTATTAACCCATTAATTTAACATGATATAATCGTCACTTCGTATACATATAAATACAAACACAAAACTCTTGTAATAAAAAGTTTAAAACAGTTTAGGTAGATACGCAAGAACGATTTAACAAAGCTACTATATATTAACCCTACCTTTTGTCCGTTGTTCATTCTGGATTCACTGTAAACATATTACAACCTTACAAATTGATAATCTATCCACTAAATCATATCAACTTATCACTGAAGTTCGTTGTTTTCACGCATTCACTTTTTGTCAATACGAGTAACACAATAACATCTCAAATTTTACTTATTAGCACGATAAATTTAATAAAACCACACCAAAACACCGCGTACCGGTACAACTCAAGACGTCGCATTTTCACATATCAGTTGGCGTTGATGCTTTTTTGTTTCGACGTCAGCGACACAACAAAGATGCTACTGCTACTAGATTGTATGTGTATTTGAATAGATTATTTCACTACAATTCGCGAGAAGATTAAGGCATGGTTGTATACCTATTATATTCAATTTATTACTGAATTACTAAAATTTTGGAAATAGTCGTTTCAGTCAGTAAAATTCACTTATAAAACAGAGAACAATGAATAGCTATAATTACTTCCACGTCCACATAATGGAATGGAAGTGTGGTAATCGTAATAATTTCAAATTTTTATTGTTGAAATATTTTGAATGTCATGAAACGTCGAGGTTTTAAATTTTAACGAAAACAAAATTCCTGTTTGTAAGTCGGTACCGTCTTTTGCAACTATTTCTATGCGCACATTTTCTCTGGAACGGTTTAAGATATTGACTTGAAGTTTGGTACATGTATGTATTATAACGAGATTAGGAACGAGATTGTATTTTGGACTTACTCCCGTGAAAGGTTTGAGGATAAATAGGACTGAATAAGGGAAAATAAGTAAAAAGAGCTAGTAAGAGTCCAGAAACGTGGGATTTGGTGTGTATACTAGAAGCCAAGACCTCAAATTGTTTGATATCTGCCGCCCCACGCCATTATTAATAAAGTTAACAAATTAAAATTGAGATATTCACTTGAAATTTGGTACACGTATGTATTATAACAACATCTGAAACTAATATACGATTCAAGTGTATTGACCCCTCAGTTTAACCGCGAATATATCAGAAACGGAGGAGCAGAAAAAAATTAAAAAAGTAGGTATGTGTTCATTGTGTGTCTATTTGAAATATGAATAAGGTATATTAGACAGTTCTGAAGTTCTGCTAAGTTATATTGGAAAATGAGATACATTGTTAAATAACCGAATAAGCATGAGGTCACGAGGTTTTCCAATAAAAAATTGTGACAAAATTTCCTCGTACAAAGAATGCATTATCGGTATCTAAAATATGATTTACATAATAGGCATATTTTCCAAGATATAATGGATTTAAAACTGGCATGGTCAATATTTCCTTAAAAAGTAGGACATTTTTCAATATAACTTAGCAGAACTTCAAAACTGTCCAATGGACATTATTCAAATTTCAGTGAATGATTTAGAATTTTCATTTTCAATTTTTTCTGCTCCTGCGTTTCTGATATATTCGCGTTTAAACTGAGGGATCAATACGTTTGAATCGTATATTAGATTATATTTATAGCTCATTGCCTTGAAGAGTTGGGGGTAAAGGAAATAATAGGTAAAGCAAGCTAGCAAGAGTCCAGAAACTTCGGTGTATACAGGATGTCCCAAACTGATTTGGCCAGGCTCAAGTTCCTAAACCATTTGAGATATTTCAGTGGGATCAAAAATTTATTGTTTAGCTATGAGAGTGCTTTAAAATTATAGTGAAAAAAATGTTAATAAAAAAGTCACCCTCAAAAATTCAATCGTTAATTCTAAAATTTTAAAACAAACCCTATTTTTTTAAAATTTTATTGTTTGTTTTTCAATTCTCTACTTTTTTTTCAATTGAAAATAGGTTAATAAATAGCCGAGAAAATGAACATTTAAATCAAGTTAGCCATGACTCGAGAAAACAAAAACAAAACTTTTTTACACTTATCAAATTTAACTGAATAAGACAGTGCAAGTTAGGTTTTTTTCTCTTCTTACTAGTTTTATATTACAAGTTTATTTACTGCGGAAGAATACGTTAATATGATTCTTATTTACGGTGAGCGCTTAAAAAATAGAGGAACTAAAGCGTTATAACGAATTTGTTTTCCTGGTCGTCCAATACCAAATGAAAATATATTTGTCTACCTTGAACGCATCCTACGGCAAGGACATTTTCCGAATGAGAATCGCAATAATTCGAGGTCATTACGTAATGAACAAAATATCATAAATGTTTTAGCGTATGTAAATTTTAATCCCCATGTGGCACATTAAAAATTGTCTGAAAACTTTTTATAACAAAAAATACCATTCAACATATTCTACAAAATTTTAAATATCATCCGTATAAAGTTCATCTAGTGCAGGGACTTTATTCAGGTGACACTGGCAAACGACTGGAATTTATTGCAGGCATATTAGTTATACTTTAAGACGATCCAAACTTTTTATCTAAAATAATATGGGGCGATGAAGCGAAGTTCCATAATAATGGTGTCATTAATAGGCACCATTCAAATTATTGGTCTCCTGTTAATTCACATTGAGTGATAGAGACTATAAATTTTAAAATATGTGTCAATGTTTGGTGTGGGTTATTCAACGGATTTTTATGTGTTCATAAAAGTTTGTTAACTTTGAGAAAGGGAGAAAGATATTTGCACTTTCCAGAAAACATTTTATCTGAAATTCTAGACGAAATACCGTAGCTTGAAAGATAACAAATGTGGTGTTGGTAAGATGAGGTATCTGCTCACAATGCTCACATAGTTATCGAATTTCTCCAAAACAGATTTCAGAATAATTTTAACGCCAATGCTTCTCCCGTAGTAAGATGGCCTGCACGTTCGCAGGATCTTTCCTTCCTCGATTTTTTCTTGAGGGGAACCTTAAAAGATATGGTATATCTAAGTAAATCCCATGACGTAGATGACCTAACGAATAAAATTGAGATGCCCGTGGCAGAATAACACCACAAATGATATTAGCTACATCTACCTGAAACCTATTGAAACGATATGAAGCTTGTGTTGCTGCTGGAGATCTACAATTTGAACATTTATTGAAGTGGATAATCTCTAAAATAATTAAAATAAATTGTTATTTTTGCTTTCGCATCCTGGCTGGCTGGCGAGCTGCCCGCCTGCTCGCCTGCCCGCCTGCATCCCGCCAGCCTGTCCGTCTGCCGCCTGCCTGCCTGCCCGCTGCCGCGTGCCGAAATCCCGGGTGCCCGCCGGCACATTGTCCGCCTGCACGTCGGTCTGCCTGGCACCCCCCTGCCTGACGGCCAGCCCGCCTTCCCCGTGCCCGCCTGCCCACTTGCCCGCCATTCCGGCTGCCCGCCTACCTGCCTGCACGCCTTCCTTGACCGCCCGCCTGCCCGGCTGCCAACAAGCCTGCGTGCCCAGCTGCTCGACTGCCCGCTAGCCTGACCGCTTGCCCGTCTGCAGCATCACCGCCGGCTTTTATGCCGCCCGCGTAACCGCCTTCTCGGCTACCCGTCTTAATGAATGCACGCTTTCCCCTGACTGCCCGGCTGCCCACCTACCCGCCTGCACCCCTGACCGCCTGACTACCTGCCCGCCTGTCTGCCTGCCCGCCAGCCCGTCCGCCCGCCTTCCCGCCTGCCAGCTTGCCCGCCTCCTCGCCTGCCCACCTGCCGGACTGCCCTTCTATCCCTCCCCCAACTCCACTCCTTTATTAAGAGTTAATAAAATTAAATTGAGATTTTCACTTGACGTTTGGTACACGTATGTATTATAATGACATCTGAAACTAGATTATATTTTGACATGATTCCGTTGAAGGAGGGGGGGGGGGGGGGTGGGGGGGATAAGTAGAGGTAAATAGGAAAATTCTATGACCAATAATTTCCACATACTAGAGCGCAAATATAATCAAAATGTTTCCTTTAAAGTGACTTGAATGAAAAATCTAGATGCGGAAGCAGTGATTGCTTAGGCGGTGGTTTCTTTGCTTTGTTTTAAACGTACCTGGAATTTACTCATTTTTTCATGGCTAACTTGATTTAAATGTCCTTTTTCTCAACTATTTATTAACCAATTTTCAATGGGCAAAAAGTATTGGATAGAGAATTGAAAAACAAACAATGAAATGTAAAGAAACATACAGGGTGTCATTTAAAAGTTTAGAGTTAAGGGTTGAATTTTTAAGGGTGGTTTTTTATAAACACTTCTTGCACTAAAATTTTAAAGCACTCTCATCGGTAGTAAATATTTATATTGATACATGCTTTAACAACAGTACAATTCAAAATGTTTAGGTCACCTGGTTCGATTCGTCTTCGTTAGTAGCTGAAGTAGTTGTGGCGGTAACGCTGCTACCAGATTTTCTCGTAATTTTATTTATTTTTCCACACAAACTCTCAAAGGAATAACTTCAGGGGTCCCAGCAATTATTTGAATATTTTTTTTAGGATTTTAGGATTTCATTGGCCAAGATTTTAGGATTTTTTAGGATTACCTCTAGAAACTACCTACCTATCTTTTAGTTTAAACTGTTGCTGCATGTTGGAAGGAGTAGATTTAAAAAATGAATTAATATTGTAATAAGTTATAATATATATCAATATTGTTCCACAACGACCCAAGGTTGACACAGAAACACTAATAAAAAATTTAAAAACTTATTGCACTTGAAGTTTTAAATAGCTCGAAAGATATAAAATTATAATTTTGATTTTTTATTAGACGACTTCCCTGCGTTGGCTTTCTTTTCAAGTGTGTCCAATTTTTGTTTCAAATCGCTTAAATTATTATTGATTTCTTGTATCTTATGAACTCCAGCACTAATTATTACGTTAGCCTCAGTTAAATCCTTCTTTTTCAATTGTACTTTTGATAAGTTAGCTTGTAACTTATCATTTCCTTGACAAGCTATTGGGCAATATCTAACTTTCTGTGCTCCTCTTTTATTAAACGTTTGATTTCCTCGGTTTCATCTTCTATCTTACGTTTAATTCTACAACGATCATCAATCTTCTGTTCTTCCTTTCGTTGCTTTTCAGCTAATAACTTCTCTTGCTTTTCTTGTTCTTGAAAACACGTATATGAAACATAAGATTGTTTTGCGTATTGAAGCAACTTTTGAGTTATTCGTATTTTTTCCACTCCTCCATAGAGGTAAATCGCATCTTTAACTATTCGCAAAGCAATGATGGTATTTTCTTTTAGAAAATGTCTATTTTCTAATAGAGCCTTGTTTAAGCTGAAGCCTCTCTCTGGAGTTACATTGGCATGTGACAAACTCAAAACAACTCTTGCCAATGAACTTAATCCTAAATACTTGTAATTATTTTATCCATCACTCATTTCCCCAATTTCATTCCAGTGTAAATCAATTCTCGAAAGTCGATTAGAAATTGAATTTATGTCATTATTATCCTTCTTTTGATATATTCGCCATTCTCTTTTAATCACATCGCATAACGTTTCAGGATCACATTCCACATTAGTATTAAATGATGTTTTTATGACACCCTTTAAAATTTTACCTAAAAATGAATTACATATTATTAGTACCTGCGTTATTTTGTAAATACCAATTTTATTACCTGTCGTCATTGTTAAGCGACTTACAGCATCTAAACTGTACTCATGCAGATACTGGGTATCTCTAATGATAGAATTTCTAACGGGGAGTTTTTTTTGAGATAACTAACCAGACAACAAATGTCTGTTTGGTCTTCCCAGTTTTAATATTGGTTATATTCGAATGGCGTTTAGATTTTTCGTGAGATTTGAGTTGAGCTCGACCACTACAATTTATTTTGAACGAAATTTGACACCACTTGCACCGTGCTGAATAAGAGTCTCCTATAATGGCCTCTACCCATTCAAAATCAGTTTCCCACTCACTGTTGTATCTCGTCGGTAATTTAGGCATTTCATACGTTAACACTAAGACAGACAACTATAATAAAAGAACACAAACGAAAGAAATAGTTATTAAAATTGAGATCAACACAAGCAAAGCACAATGTGTATCACGAGATCGCGAACAAAACCGTGTATAGTATATGCCGTTTTAGCCAAAGAGTTTAACAAATAGAGGAGACAAGCTCCACAAGCGTAATGTATAAGCAGCGGTAGGCTGTAGGCTTCTCATCCTTCTCACACAGTTCGTTCTCTCTTTGTCGCACAGTACATGAGGCGAGGTGACGATTGCAATACAATGAACGACAGTATGACAGATGACAATAGGTGTATACCAACCTGGGACTTATGGGTGACTTAGTTTTTCTACAAACTTTACAAGTATAAACTATTGTCACAAAAAATAATTAATTAATATACAAATTAAACGTGATAAACAGATTAAACGTTATAAACAGAAGAAAAATTTGAGAAAACACGTGTAATTGTAAATAAAGCAGAACGCTATTCAAAACAAAGATTCAAAATTGACGGTATTTGTAAATTCAAAGCGCCTATCGCTACTATTCCGCTAGAACATATTTACTTTGTTTGGAGTACTTTTGTGCCTACCGCTACTATTCACATAGTTAATATCTGACGAACATAAATTGTAAGTATATAGAAATCTGCTCTCTTCTTTATTAGTTAAACGACTTCGAGAAAATTTTAGGATTTTAGTTGATTTTTCCTAAATTGTAGGATTTTTTTAGGATTTTAGGAGAGTGTGCTAAATTTTAGGATTTTTGAGGATTTTAGGATGTCTGGGACCCCTGTAACTTTTATCGAACGTATCTTTTGCCATATCACCCAAGAATACTTGCAAATGCGGGCTCATCATTAATTTTTTCATAGCTATAGCAAACATTCGAGGATCCGGTTCGATAATTACTCCTGATGTTTTGTCCCACTGAAATATCTGAAATGGTTTAGGAGCTAAAGCCTGGCTAAATCAATTTGGGACACCCTGTATACTAGAAGTCAAGGCCTCAATTTTTTTTGTGATCTCCGTCAAGTAGTTGTTTAGTTATAGCGCCAACAAGCAAATAACGTACCGACAGACGGACCTGATACCTTCATTTTCGTAATCTACACGGCCTGAAACATGGAAATTCGAAGACATTTCAAAGGGTGATTTTTCTCACCAATCAAAATTTTACTTGATCGTCATAAAACCCCACAGTTTTAGATTAAATACTGTAACGCAAAAAAATGAACTGTGTTTCATACAACTCACAGAGATATACGTTCATTAACAAAGGAAAATTTCGCCTGATAATTAGTGAAGAGTTAAGAGCAGTTAATTTGATTGAATCGTGACGTTTGAAGTATGTACGGAAAAGCACAGTAGGAGGCAGCGGGTGTCAGGAGCGTCGGGATGCCGCGCTGAAACGGCAATCGCTGTGACGCGTGTTTTACTATCCTATCAATGCACCTCCATTACCACCCCTGTGCTATCCTCTATTAACTTTGTTACGTTGTTAGTTACTTGTTCGCAAATTACCAGAGTCTGCTTGCCAGAGCACGTACTCCTCGCCACATTTGAGGGATGCTGTGACTTTCTGCAGATAACGTGCCGTCGATAACGATAAAATTAGAAAGAAAATTATCATGGGCTGGATAATTGGGGAAAATTATATAAGAAGCAGTACAGCTGTGGATTTAAGAAATGTATGTGGTTTGCAAAAAAACAGAAAATCTGATGAGGGCGTCGTATAAAAGGTACAGTTGGTAGAACTTGATAACTCCAACTGTTTGCGAGGAAATTGCCGTTAAATATTTGAATAATTTTTTGGAAGACAAATTCAAATTTAATGAAACAAAGTGTATTTATTGAAAAGTGTGCTTTGGTTACGTTTTAGTTCTGTCATGTACGTTATATAATCGTTTTATTTTGTTCTTGTGTTCCTCGACCTCATTTCTTTAACTTCTTTATTTAAGGTGGCCATTCCCTAGAAAGAGACATCCGATAGGGAAATATTTATTATTTTTGGCCATAACTTTTTATTCTTAGTACGTATATTTAAAAAAGTATAAGACTACCTAAGTAGAACCTTAATAAGACTATTACTATGAATCTTCACTCAATATTTTCAGTGGTTTGCAATTTAAAACTACGAAATACGAAGATTAGCCTAATTTTTAAATTTAAATCTAATTATTTTGCAAACCACTGAAATTATTGAGTGAAAATTCATAATAACAGTCTTGTTAAGGTTCTACTTAGGGGCAACTAAAATGCCTCGCATAATAATTTTTAAAAAAGAGAAATGATGATATGATGTGTTTACGTACAAAAAAATTTTAGCGAACGTGCTGCAGGGAGAAGATACTCATTTCAATATCCAAATAGAATACAACCAGATCATAAGATTTTCAAAGATCTGTTTCGTCGTTTGGGAGAAACGGGTTCATTTCGCCATAACAACGATAGGACGATCGAAACGAATTACTCTAAGACCAAGAACTAGAAATTTTAGTTCGTGTGGATGAGATCGTCAAGTCAGCTCAAGTCGTTTATCAGCGGCAACAGGGGTGAGTAAACAATTTGTTCTAAGAGCAAAGAACGCTTCTACCCATATCACTTCACTCCTGTACAAAACTTACTTCGAAGGGATCTTCCACAAAGGCTACAATTTTGTCAATTTGTTCTAAATAAACACAGCAGGGATCGAAATTTTGCTAAGAACATTTTATTTACTGACGAAGCAACTTTTCGTCGAGGCGTTTTTAACTGGAGAAATACCCATTACTGGGAAGTAGAAAATCCTCGTGTCATTAAAGAAAGGCATTTTCAGCACGACTTTAAGATTAACGGTTGGTGTGGTATTATCGGTGATCAGTTATTGGAACCATTTGTCCTTCCTCCAAATTTAAATGGACAGTCTTATCTGCTTTTTCTTCAACATACTCTTGCTGATATATTACATGTTTTCATGCTAGTCGTACGGAACAGAATGTGGTTTATGCAAGATGGAGCTCCCCCTCATTTCTCCATTGAAGTCAGGAATTATTTTGATGATACTTTCCTACGCAGATGGATCGTTCGAGGAAGTGAGTTTGCTTGGAAACCAAGGAGTCCTGATTATAATCTTTTGGATTATTATGTGTGGGGGCATATGAAGTCCTTTCTATCAATTCAAGAGAAGAACTGTGGGACAAAATATAAAACGCAGCCAATTTTATTAGAGGACAGGAAAACGTATTTTTCAATGTAAGAAAATTTTTTATGAAAAGAATTTAAAAAGGCATAGAAGTAGGTGGAGACCATATTGAAAATTTACTGTAAGTTGCAGCAATGGAGTTTTTGCATGGGGGGAGGGGACTTTATACAATAAATACAAATGTCATTAAGTCAACTTTTATGTTATTTTTTGGTCTTCTAATAAGATTAGATCCTTTTTTTATATATGTATTTATCTCAATACCATGAAAATACTCCATTAGTTCATAAAAAAGTGAGAAAGAGTTTGAGCTGTTATTACGATTTTGTTTTTCCTTACGTCTTATACTTTTTCAATAAATACACTTTGTTTCATTAAATTTGATTTTGTCTTTCAAAAAATTATTCAAATGTTTAACGGCAATTTCCTCGAAAACGGTTGGAGTTATCAAGTTCTACTCCTATTATACTTGGAAATGACGCCCTCATCAGATTTTCTGGCCAGAAGTACCATAACGTTTCGCTCAAATCAAATATGACAAAAATTCATCATCAGATAGTTCAGAAAGTTCCTCTAGCAAATTTGGCGAAGGTCAGTCAAGAGGCTGCTGAGTTATTGAAGCATCACCGCATAATTTGAACATTGTAACACGCCTCCGGACTGAGAGATTTGGGGGGAACTGGATTGGTAATCAGGGACCTGTTAAGTGACTTGCACGGTCACCTGATTTGTCGCCCCTCGATTTTTTTATGGGATCATTTAAAGCTAGTTGTATACGCTAAGAAACCAATTCATCTTAATGATTTAAGGAATAGGATAACTCATGCTTGCCGTCAGGTAGCTTCAGGAGTTCTAAGGAATTCTTGTACACGAAAACTTTTAAGGAGGTATGAGTTGTGTTAAATAGAATACGGGCAATAATTGAGCATCTTTTATTGTAATCTTAATCATAATTTTTGTATTGTATTATTCCTTATGATTACGATAATAAAAAAATGTTATTCCAAAAATTTAACTGGTGGTGGCGCAGTGCTAAGGTGTTAGGCTTGCGGCCACGGAGTCCTGCGTTCGAATCCTGGCCTGGGTATGGATGTTTAGTGGCGTTTTTCCTGTGTTACCGAGACGGTAGCAGTGAGCTAGACCGCTGCTGAGTGGCACAACATGTCTAGTCGCTGTTATCTCTCCTCAGTTCGACTTTCAGCTGCGGTAGATGGCAATATCGCAGGGAATGGTTGTTGTGGTGATGCGTGTACGTGTCCTGGTTAAGTGGTAGAACAACAATAGCTGAACTCCACCAAGACGTTAATATAAATAAGGCCACGAATAAGGCCATTAATATTTCCATAATGGTTAGAGTGTTCCATTTAAAAAAGTAAAGTTGGATAACCTGCCGCCTTTTTAAGGCACTTTATACATTTGAAAATAAAATGTTTAAATGCAACTTTTTAAACAGAATAACTATACATTTAACATTTCTTTCTATGTCTCACCGATTTCCAGATAATGCTTGTTTAAATAGAGCTGGGACGCCCTGTGTATGGCAAGCTATGTGAAAGGCTCCCCATTACACCTTTGAAGTTGCCTGGTTGGAGACAATCTCTGAAGTAACTAGCAAAAAAATGAGTTTAACGTTGATGTAGGTGTCAGGGCATGAGGAAATGGAGGTAGCAAATTAGCCGACACTCTTTCAAAAAAATGTTGAAGCTCCATTTTTTAACCCAAACTATCTTGTAGTTTCTCTGAGGCACACATAAAGGAAACGACCTCAAAAAGGGAAAAGGAACATAAGAAGTCCTACTGGAGGAATACTCCGGGTCAAAGACAAGTAAAATGTTTCATAGCTCATTCAACAAATAATGCCACAAGGTTTCTGCAACTAAGGCTAATGACAAACCTTCTAAGACGCCATTGTCCCTTGAGATATAATCTTAAGAATATAAGCAAGGCAGAAAATGATAAATGTGATCTTCCAACAGAGAGTGGGGATCATAATATACTTTACTATTTCAAGATGTTAATCCGCATTGGACTAAAATACCTAAAGAAGGTTGTCCTTTGCCGCCAGGAAATGGGAGTCCTGGGCAATAACTTATAGGGTAAGTCACAAACGATCTATTAGAACGATGTGAAGAAGGGTTGAAGAGACCAACGAACCCTTAAACAAATTATAATCTTTTTTTTCTTCTTCACCTGCTTTGGATGTCTCCATTCAATCACGACGTTTCTTGTTAAATAGTCAACGTTTACTCTAATTTTATTAAACATATCACAAATAAGCTATAATTGAAACCGATAAGTTCTATGAACTAATCGATCGATAACCTAACAGGAGAGAATCAACTATTAGTGTTACAAGACGTATCTGACTAAACAATTATTGAACAGGGACACACACTTCACGTCAAAGTGAAGCCATTTTTTTAATACGTAACACCCACGGGGCAACGATAAAAGGGTAATACAAAAACAGTGGGTAAGGATAGAGGAAGTCATCTAAATCTATATTTGGACACGACATAACCAAATAGACTCCCAAAATATGTATTTCAACCTTTCGTTTCTGGTTACAATGTACAGTAGCGAAGTACTATCCGTAGGTAGCAAAATACCATTCTACAAAAGAATTTTTTTTTCAAGAAATTGACATCAATTAAATAAAATTGCATTCAAATAGCCAATGATTGTCATTTTGAACAGCAATAATCTGAAGGCTCCGTGACTAAACAGGCAACTATGTTACAAACATTTGTCTGTTGTACGGAAACGAAAGATCATTTGGAAGGTAAACGGTAAACGGCTATATATGCGACAATACTGTGTTTTGTGTTTGCCCTGTGTGAATTCATTCCTTCTTCCATTTTTTCTCATATCCAATTTAACACTGGATATAAAAAAATAAGGTCATTAGGTACTCGATTTCAGAGTTCTAGCTATTAAGTCGGCAAATTCATTACCAACTGTACCAGAGTGTCCCGTTACCCAAATAAAGACAACTTCCTTGTTTAGTGCTCTTAGCTTTATAACTTTTTCCAAAATATCTGTTATTATTTTGTATTTGATAATGTGCTTGTTTGAATTCGAAATTGCACATAGGGCGAATTGTGAGTCGGACATAATGAGAATTGTTATAAAGGAGTTATGATTATCGGTTGCCCAGTCAAAAATTATAATCTATACAGGGTGGGGCAACAGTGCGTCGGACCTCGATATCTCGAGTTCTACGATAGCAAGATATTTAAAAAAAAATTGCAAGTAAACTAGATAAAGAAGTCTATAACATGAAATTATTTTCAAACATACAGGGCGAGCCAAGACGAAATTACAGGACCTAGTGCCTTTTTTCAAATGGAATGCTATGTATATCAGTACATTTTTTGAAGCCTCTTTCTAAGCTCTATTCATTCCTATATTAACATTGAATATATCCCAACCAATTGGATGTAATGAATGTTTTTGTTGAAGTAATGCAATCTGCAGATGGATATTAAAAAAATCACCGCAGTCACAATTATGGGTTTCAAGAAAAACTTTTGTGAATGTCAATTATGAGACGTCCAATTATTGTTTTTGAATCATTTTCGTTTCCTAAAACTGTACAGGGTGGCCAAAAATAATTTTTCAATTAAGAACTTTTTAAATTCAATTTTCTCAATTTTCTCAAATGGAACACCCTGTATATTATTCAAAGATGTGATGTAGGAATGAGAAACGAACATTTTTTGTAAGCACTTCCCTATGGCTAATTGCAACCAATTTCGTTTTATTGAACAATAATTTCAAAATTCAAAAATAAACTTAAAGAAGAGGTTTTTTCAAATAACTCTGTAGAAAAAATTATAATAAATGTTCCACATGTTGCCCATTTTGACACATCTCTGTGCGCTTTTGAAATGAGGTCCCCACTGTTCCTAAAACTGCCGGTGTAATAGATCTAAAGGTAGTTATTATTATTTTCTTCATATTTTGTACTGTTGTTGGTGTGTCTATAAACAATTTCCTTCACGTATCCCCATAAAAATAAATCCATTTTTGTAAGATCTGAAAATCTAGCAGGCCATTTAGTGGGTCCATTCCTTCCAATCCATTAATGAGGGTAGGTATTATTTAAGTGGTCTCTAACTGCATTTAAATAATGTGGTGGAGCACCATCTTGCTGAAACCACATCCTATTTCGAATTCTTTCAGGGAGATTTACCAATAATTGTGGTTTTCCAAAAAAATGAAGATAAATAGCTTGTCAATGTACCATCAAAGAAATGTAGCCCTATTACATATGTGTTGGTTATCAACTTGTATAAAAAAGTGAGGATTTTCCGAAGCATAATAATGGAAATTGTGCCTATTAACAAATCCATTTTTATGAAAAGTTGCCTCATCAGTGAATGAAACATTACTGAAGAAGTTGACATCATCTTGCATTAATTACAAAATTGTAGGCGCTTTTGAAAATAGTCATCAGGTAATTCCTGGTGCATTTGAATAAGATGTTAATGCAACTTATTTGTTTCTAATATTCGACCCACAGACGGTCTACTTATTCCTACTAATAAGCTCACTTCTCTTTGACTAACGTGAAGATTCTCAACTGTTGCCAGCACCACAAAAAACTCATTTTCCTAGTTCACAACACGTTTTATTAATTCACTTTTTTTATATTCGACATTTCCATCTATCGAGAAGGTATTGGAAGCTGCTAACATCAGGAATCCTTCTTTCAGGACAACGTTGGTGATAAATTCTATTGGGAAGTAAAAAATTTCTGTCTGACTCGTCCAAAACAAAAGTCGTGTCTACAAGTTCCGCTTTAGTAAAATTTATATTGTAAAATTCCAAACATTTTAAATTCAATACAAATTGTAACTAACGACCGATAAGTGTGATAAATGCTCTGTTGTACACGACAATTTATACCAAAATGAGGTTTTATTGCTTGTCGAATAACGAAAATGGCAAAAAGAATTACAAAAAAACATTACAGTAAAGGACCTGTTAAATACTATTTACTCATTTCAATGGATTGGAAGAAATGGTCCCACTAAATGGCCTTATTTCAAAATTGCATAAAGACGTGTGTCAATCAAAATGGGCAACATGTCGAACACCTATTATAAATTTTTCTAATGAATTATTTGAGGGAATCTCTTTTTTTTAAGTTTATTATTGAATTTAACACTTATTTTTTTATAAAACGAAAATAGTTGCAATTAGCCATAGGGAAGTACTTACAAAAAATGCTCGTTTTTCATTTCTACATCACATCGTTGAAAAATATGCAGAGTGTTCCATTTGAAAAAATTGAGAAAATTCAATTTAAAAAGTTCTTAACTGAAAAATAATTTTTGGCCACCCTGTACAGTTTTAGGAAATGAAAATGATTCAAAAACATTATTTAGATGCCCCGTAACTGGTATTCACGTAAGTTTTTCTTAAAACCCATAATTTATTGTGACTGTGGTGATTTTCTTAATATACATATACAGATTGCATTATCTCAAGAAAAAAATTCATTACATCCAAGTGGTTGGGAGATATTCAATGTTGATATAGGAATGAATAGAGCCTAGAAAGAGGCTTCAAGAAATGTACTGATATACATAGTATTCCGTTTAAAAAAAAAGGCACTTGGTCCTCCAATTTCGTCTTGGCTCACCCTGTATGTTCGAAAATAATTTCCAGTTATAGACATTTTTATCTAGTTTACTTGCAACTTTTTTAAAAATTTCTAGCTGTCGTAGACCTCGAGATATCGAGGTCCGACGCACTATTGCTCCACCCTGTATATTTCAATAATATGTCATGTTTATTAATCAGAACTATTTTACAAATTACAAAAGTATTCTGTAAGGTAATTTTCAAGAAATTTTTCGACAATTAAATCGTACCTTCCATGGAGTAAATGGTTAATCAGGTGAATTAGATCAAGTTGAGTCATAAATACTTTTAATAGTTTATACACTATACTCGAGTTAACTTTTTAGTCTGTATACTGTCTGAGAAGGAAAATCTTCGCATCAAAATAAAAACTTTAGTTAGTAATATAATGTTTTGATCAACTTCCTGTTTTCATTATCGATAAATGAAAATTGAACCAATGCAAGATACTAAAATGTACCTCCTAAGTACTCCATAATCACGAGAGAATCATTAAATCATTAAAAGGAAGCTCTAAAATAATGAGTGCAATTTCGCTATATTTTTACGGATCGATTTAAAACTGCGGCGTAATGATATATAATATATTCCCTTTGATGTCATATTACATTTTTCACCCTTGCAAATTTCTAAGGAAATTCATTATTTTTAAAGCTATCATATATCGCTTACAGCGTTGACTTTATAATTATTTACTCTACAATATTATCATACTGCCTTCCCAGCGATAATATCCGATTTGATTATTTAACGATTATAACGCGTTTTTTAAAAACGCTTCACACTATTAAAATTCATGTACGTTATAATGGGGGCCCGTGTTTAAATATTTAATTAAGCCACCCATCTTCGCATAACTTATTCTGATTCTGGGCCATGGTGCCGAATCCACCCATACATCGGGGGCGGATGATTTTTTTGCAATACTTGGCGCGCGAAAACACTTTGCTTAGACGAAAAAAAATTACACAAATTAAAAAATTGGAATCATTTTAAATGTGGAAGTATCAGCTTCCTTGTGCATATAATTGTATATTAATATTAGACTAATACATAGAAGCAAATCATCAAAATATATACCTACTATATTTCAAAAATGACCTCATTTTTGAATATTGTATGATAGTCCGTAGGAAATGTTTTTTGGTCTACTTGAAGCTTTCGAGAAATGTGTGCGCATTTTGTTGTCGGGAGGTCCCGGAATCGAAAAACGTTGTAAATAGTGTCCATATGTCGAGTAATTCTATGTTGAAGCATATCCCACACATGCTCGATCGGATTAAGGTCCGGAGAATGTGAGAGCCATGGCAATACTTCAATTCACTCATTGGCCAATCACTTCATCACAGTACGTGCGACATGTGGACAAGCATTATCCTGCATTACGGGAAAGTTTTCACCAACAGCCCTCGCAAGTAGACGCACAAAGTAGCCATTCCCTAGAAAGAGACAAGTGATAAGGAAATATTTATTATTTTTGGCCATAATTTTTTTTCTTAGTACGTATATTTAAAAAAGACTATAAGAGTGCCTAAATAGAACCATGACAAAACTATTACTATGAAGTTTCATTCAATAGTTTCAGCGGGTTACAAAATAGCTAGATTTAAATTTAAAAATTATGTTAATCTTCCTATTTCGTAGTTTTAAATCGAGCTATTTTGCAAACCACTGAAATTATTGAGTGAAAATTCATAGTAATAGTCTTGTTATGGTTCTACTTAGGTACTGTTATAGTTTTTTTAAATATACGTACTAAGAAAAGAATGTTATGGACAAAAATAATAAATATATCCCTATCGGATGTCTCTTTCTAGGGAATGGCCACCTTAAATAATATTATCCAAATATTGCTGAGCTGGTAGGAAACCATTGGGAAATACAAGCTCGGTTCTGCTGCCTATAATAATTCCTCCTCCATACCATTACTGTACCGCCTCTATATGTGTAAACTTCCTAAACATGCCTTAAATGTTTCACATTTCTGGACCGTCTCCATACTCGTTTCCAACGAGCATCTGGATGAAATCCAAATCTGGTTTCATTCATTCAAGAGTTTGCATCCCAATTTTCTTGACACCAGTCAAATCTGGCAGTGAGGGTGCTTCTAGAAAGAGATGGAAATCTGATTGGTCGCCGATTATAGGAATTAGCTGCATTGAGTCGATTTGTCACAGTATCTCGGCCAACGACACTAAAAATCTGTCCTGAGCTGCAGTTGTAGAGCGTCCACGTCCTGGATGTTGTTCGGCCAGTTTCCCTAATATGCCTCCTAATAGACTTATGAGACACTTTGGGAAGCACCCATCCGCTTAGCTGCTTCGACTTGCCTCATGCCAGCTTGAAGAAGACCTACCGCTCGTAAAACACAATATTTTCTAGTTTTGTCACTTATTATTAAATACACATGGTAACAGTTCAAATTCACTATTTTTCGCGTTTTCTCAGATATTGGTACATGGCCATTTTAACTAGTAACTATATTGCATATCCAATGTTTTTCAAAAAATACGTACGTTTCTAACCGATTATAAAATTTAAACTAAATCTACAAATTTCGACAAAGAAACAAACATCTTTTCCACACTCTACAATTTACGAAAATGGAGATGGATCAATTATTTTAAGTTTTATAAAAATAAAACAAACTTCATTCTTTGTCAATTCATTTGTTTCTCATTTTATAAGTAGAACTGTTTAAAAGTGATTTTTTGTTTGTTTTTGTTTGCTTATACTTGCAATGAAACATATTTATAGGATTTTGCAAACAGCAGAGATCTATGAGAACTAAAATAAAAACTATTTAATTACAATATTTGCATTCTTTCGATAATCTAAATTCTGGTTATGCTAGCAATTAAAATCCTATAATGAATTTGTCTTTCTTATTGGACGATTCTCTTTTTAACACTTGTTTCCACACAGTCCCCTATGGCTATGCAAAGTAAACTAGTATCCACATAACCCCCTACGGCTATGAAGACTCAGTTAAAATGAGAACAAAGACCTAAAATGAATTTATTTACTTACCTCGTCTTTTGGAAAATTTTTCGTTCAAATGGATTACATTCTCATTAAATCTATCATTCTTTTTTTTTTTGGAAATGCTTAGTCTTTGAAACGTTTTTCGCCCTTATTCTGGAGCTTATCAGAAAGACACAAAGCCACCCACACGATGTTCCATGTAAAAACCAAGACAATTATCGTTTCTAACAAACCTTCTTGTATAATTTTCAATACCTTTACAATGTATGTGTAAAATTATTCACTATCTCTTCTCAAAAAATAAAAACCAATGAAACTTTCTCTTTAATGTGGTAAATAGAGGCAAAATAGTGGTTCAATTTCCTAAGACCTAGAGAATTAAAGTTTGGTGCAGTCATAGATATAAAGAATGATTCCAAAGATATAATTCTGTAGATATTCATTCGTTGATGCTAACAAAGAAGCGATTACAGATTTACCACTTCCAAAATCGCAACAGCAATCAGAGATAGTATGTAGATCTATTAAATGGTGTCATCGTAAGAATGTAGAAGAAAATTGAGATGAAAATGTCACTTTGGCATACTTTGAAGAGAAACCTAAAATTTGAAGATATCCAACCTCTGGACAAATTATTCAGTGACAAAAATACCCTCAAAAATAAAATGTAATCGACATACACTTAAGTAAATATTATAAGCTTATAGTATTCTTAAAGCAGGAGACTATCTGATACAAAAATTTAATGTGACACTGGAGCAAATTTTCAGTTTCCTTACTGAGGAACCAGAAGAGAAGAACGAGACAACTCAATAGTGTATAAAACCATACAAACGCTACGGCCAAGGTAAGTAATATCTCAGAAATTGTTTAATTACTTAATTTCTCAAAAACATTTTCTGAATTTGTCTTGCATTGTGGTATTTAACAAGAAATGAGCGAATTCATCAAAGAAAAATCCGATGCCGCTAGAATTCAAGTAATTTCAACCAAGTCAAGTGACAGATATCACAAAGAAATCGAAAGTTTTCAAAAGTGGCAACGGGTTAATACAGTTCAAATCATTGAAGCTGATATAATTTTTAGTATACGTTTCAGAACTGGTGAGATATCAAATTATGACATTTTGACAAGATGCTCTTGACAATACCTTATAAGGTATGTGACAGATTAAGAGTTAACTTATTTTTTACTAATTTTCATTTGCGTTGTTCTTTCTTTCATGTTCTCATTATAGAACATGTAAGAAAGAACAAAAAATCATAATTAAATAGGACTGAAGTTTCGTTGTTATGGTTTTTATAACTGCACTAGTGCTATTAAGAGTGATTTAACGCAATTCGTTGCTATGCTGTTAGTACTATATGGTAACAGTATAGGACGAAATAAATAAATTAGTATACCCAGCGCATTCGCCAAATGTTTGAGAATTTGGTAGTTTGGCATGCTAACATCGCAGTACTTTCTTTCTGTATGTAGAAGTAGAGTAATGGTTCGCTTGAAAGGTTGAACACGTTTTTGTGGAAAGTACTGAACCGCCTAAAAAAATACTGGTCGTTCTATACTTTCCCATTTAGACGCTCACAATTTAACAAAATGTATCGATCTAATAAACCCTTATGTATGTTCTTTTTTCATGTTTGTGTATTGATTTCCCTGAGATGGATTAAGCGATTTCTATGGTCTACAAGCGGTGCAGTATGAGGACGCCGGTGCTATGAATACAATTCTGTTGAAATTGTAAAAATGCATTTTTCGAAATAGCTGATACAGAATATATACCTAAAGTTTAACGTTAATTGATTTTGAAGTAAAGTGGACACTGATCTATTGTTGTTTTTAAAGCTTTTAATGCAAAATTTTACCCACCAGGAAGTATTATTTTTAAAGTAAACACTAGAAAATTAGTAAAGAAATCCATAGAAATTACACCATTTCCTGTGCCGTAAAAAACTATCAAGTGGACTATGAAATACTTTGTTGAAATTAGTGTCACTTTATTCTAACTTACACGCATCAGTATATTTAATAGGATTTTTTTTTTTATTCAATTTTATTATAGATCACTTATCCGAAACTCAGAGAACAGATGTCCTAATTATGATTGGATTGGATGCGGTAACAAAACAAGAACTCAAAAGGAGGTTTGTGAAATGTTTAATAATAAAAATACCCTGGTCACCAGGTACCATAGTCTACATTGAAAGCAAATTTCGTGAAACTGGACATGTAAAAAATATTCAAAAAACAGGTAGATCTCTTCGATTTGATGTAGAAAAACAATTAGATGCACTAACAGAGATTGAGAAAAATCCGCATAAACCAACTAGACAACTTGTTGCCGACAATAATGTAAGAAAATTGTCGATTCTGCGAGCTTTAGAGGAAGATAATACCATCCTTGTAAAGTTAAGTTGGTTCAGGAGTTAAATGAGGATGATCTGGATCGCAGTCAAGGATAGTGTGAATTAATGATGAACAGAGTGCTAGTATGTTTGCAGTTTATAAACAAAATTGTTTTTCCTGATGCGACCAGATATTTCAAATAATCTGAACGGTAAACCACCAGAACTGTCGATATTGGAGTAAAAAAAATCCTCATAGGCCTTTTCATCATAGAGAATCTTTGTGCCCATGCGTTGAGTTCCGCCATGTTTCTTCGGACCGATTTCGCATGTCAACATTGGATTTTTCATTACGTTTTTAAACCAATAATGATTAATCTGTTGCTAATCACTTCCACATCCACGTAGTGGGTTGGAAGTGTAGTAATCGTAAACAAAATTCAAAAACGTTTTTTCCTGAAGGTTGTGAATAGCGCAAAATAAGTAGACCAAGCTAGAAACTTCATATTTAACGTATATGGTAGAAACCAACGACTCAAATTTTTCCATGATATCTGCCCCAAATATTATTAAAATTCTATGACTAATAATTTCCACATACTAGAGTGCAAATTTAGTCAAGATGTTTCCTTTAAAGTGACTTGAATGAGAAATCTAGATGTGCAAACAGTGATTCCTTAGGCAGGGGTATTTTTGCTTGATCGAGTAAAAGTGACATCTTGAAAATATGACCTGATATACACCATTTCAACTTCAACTAAGGTAATATTTTTGTAGAATTTAAAAAAAAAATTTCAAAAACTGTCTACTTCAAGGCACTAAGAATTGAACCCGAAAACACTAACACATGAAGCAACATATGCAGAAAAAAATTAGTCCATTCACCAGTGTTTCGGCTACTTTGGTTTTATTAAGATACTAAAATAGATTTTTTAACATTAACGAATAGGAAATTAAAGATGATTAAAATGTTTAAACAGTAATATATAATTAAATCAAAACGCTTACAAACCATTTAATTTATGCCTTCTGATGCCTATATTTTCACCACTTCACGCTATACCCACTCGCAATAAAAGAATATAAGAAATCGTGCCAAATAAGATCAATATCCTCGAGTATTATAACGAAGCATATCGTTATGGTAACAAGAATAAAATGAGAGGAAGATTTACGAAAAAAATTAGTAGAAAATGAGACGTTCTGGCGCGGTTTGTAACTGTTACCTCTGTCGCTAACAAGCCTACCGCGATTCCAACACGATTTCAGTTCATTTCCGAAACAAATGATTGTAATTTAATATCCATGTCGACGCTCATCGGCTAAATAATGCGAATTACCCGCCGTTTCCAGATACCCGATATCGCTTTAACTCAAAAACTAGTTTTAATCATTGTTATCGTATTTAGGGCGTTTTAAAACTCATTATCAGTTTATCACGCACTCATCGCGACGATAATTATAACTATTATTGGAATTGATAATGGAGCCACTTCCGTTCTAATCTCCGTAGAAATATAATATAAGTTATATTATTGTAATTAATAATAAATATACGTACATACATATTATTAATCAACAAATTACTAATTTAAAAACCCACGACACAAAAAGCAATAACTAAATAACTGATAAAAATTAAATAAATAATACTTTAAAATATGAAATAATATGGGATAAAAATATTATTCCTAATTTGAATAAAAATTTGGTTACTTTTGATCAGTTCAATATAATTAGTATAAATTTAAAAAAAACACCGCCTAAGGAATCACTACTTCCACATCCAGATTTTCCATCCAAGTCTCTTTAAATGGAAACATCTTGACTATATTTACACTCTAGTATGTGGAAATAATTCAGGCGTTGGTTTGTAGCATATACGCCAAAAATGAAGTTTGTCGACTCTTATTAGTTTGCTCTACTTATTTTCCCCATACACCCTCCCCTACTCCTTCAACGAAATCGTCTCAATCAGATGTCATTACAGTACATGCGTGTGCCCTGGCTTCGATTATATACACCAAATCCAAAGTATCTGGACTCTTACCTACTTGCTTTACTTACTTTCCCATATATACCCTTATTTAATACCAACCCTTCAACGGAATCATCTCAAAATATGATCTAATCACAGATAACGTCATAATACATGCATATACTTTAATTTCAAGTGAAAATCTCAATTTGATCAACCCTTTTAATAATGTGAAGTGTGGTACGGTGCCGGTTTCAGTGGCGAGATCTCGATCGGCGAAGTTAAGTCACGCCGGGAGAGTCCGTCACTTGGATGGGTGACCGTATCTCATTTCGCCGTCCTGGTCAAGTGGTGGAATAGCATTAGCTAAACTTCACCAGGACGTTAAAATAAATAAGGTGATTAAATAAATAAATAAATAAAAATAATAATAGAGCGAGGGGTGGTGAGAGGAATTGAAAAATATTATAAGAACATCTGAAGCCTTCACTTCTAGTATATACACCAAATCCCAAATTTCTATACTCTTACCAGCTTGCTTTACTTACTTTCCCCTATTCACCCTTATTTAACCCCTAACCCTACAACGGAATCATCTCAAAATATAATCTAGTGTCAGGTGTCGTTACAATATATACGTATACCAAATTTCAAGTGAATATCTCAATTTTATTTTATAAGCCCCTTTAATAATAGAGTGGGGGTGGTGGGCCTTGATTACTAGTATACCGGGTGGCCACGAGTCAATGTACGCCCCCAATATTTTGGTTGTTTTGTATTTAAAAAATTGATATTTGGTACACATAAATTAGATAATAATAAGCTACTTTTAGACTAACAGGAATGAACATATCGTAATAATAGAAGTATTTTTAATAAGGTACCTATCTACATTTAAATCCAAAATTGCAGATAGCCATGAAAATAACAGACATTCGCAACCATTGAATTAGTCTTGACTTATTCACTAATTTTCTGAAGCAAGTGTATTAAAGTTTAAGAAAGAAAATTAATATAAAATGGCTGAAAATTAACCAACCTCTGTCTGATCCGTTTGGCGCAGAGGTTTTTTCATTAAAAATTTTTAAATATTTTTCAGTGGCAAAATACAGAATAAAAAGTAAGAAAGTCTGAATATGCCACAAATAAACAATTACAGACAATATCTGGATCACAGGTATGGGCCTAATATCAATAGATTTTTTAGAGATTTGGAAATTTTACATAAAAAATTAGCTCACACCGAAAATAGTATTACCTTTTTATGCAAGTGTCGTCAACATGATATTATTCCAAAAGGGTTGCGTTTAAGAGCATCATATACCAGCGATAGATGCAATAATATCTTAAGAAGAGCCAGTGCTGCAATGGTTCGGGAAAGAATACAGTTCCATAGGCAAAATAAAGCACACATTGTAAGAGACATTGAAATTATTTTAGAAAATTTATGTCACTGCGTCGAAGAGGATGATTACAACCAAATGTATAATAGTGTCTTACGTACGTACAATATAGTTTTTGATTCACAAAAGAATAGACATTTAAATAAATTTAGAAATTTATATAGTGAAAGACAACATATTGAATTGCAAAACTTTCAAAATAATCCTTTAATTGACAAAACTGTCATCAACCTGTCAAACAGCGAACTAAATATATCCGAGAAACTAGTATTAACTAAAGGCTTGAATTATGCGTTAACACCAAAGGCTATTCCTAAATTTGACATAATAACTGCAATTGAACAGGCTGCACGGAAGCTTCCATTAGATGATGCTAATGAATACCGAATTCGGTCTAAAATTGAATTAGAGAAACAATATAAGACTAAAGATAATTTAACATCCGATGAAAAACGTTCCATTTCATCTCTAAAAAATGATCATAGCATTAAAATTTTACCAGCTGATAAAGGCAATGCCACGGTAATCTTAGATACAGCTATATATGATACAAAAATTACGAACTTGATAAATGATGGAAATTATTCCAAATTAAATAAAGATCCTACAAATTCTTTAGAAAACAAAATATATAGAATCTTATTTAAACACAAAAACGAATTTACAGATATTGAACGAAAGATGTTAACGCCACATCACAGCAAGCCTCCTCATTTCTATGGTTTGCCAAAAATTCATAAACCTGACATCCCCTTAAGACCAATTGTGAGTTCAATTAATTCTCCATGTAGTAAACTCTCAAAATATTTATTAAAAATCCTAAATCCTTTATCAGGTTCCTCCGAGTCTTATATTAAAAATAGCAAACATTTTTTGGAAAAACTGTCAGAAAATCATTTTAACAATAATCATCTAATGGTCAGTTTTGATGTAGTAAGCCTATTTACAAATGTTCCTGTAGATAAAACATTATTAATAATTAAAAACAAATTGCAACAAGATGGGAATTTGGCGAATAGAACTAAGTTAAGCATTGAAACTATAATGGAATTACTTACACTTTGCATTAAAACAACATACTTTCAATTAAATAATGACTTCTATCAACAAGACTTTGGGATGGCCGTGGGTTCTTCATTATCTCCAATATTAAGTAACATTTTCATGGAAAATTTCGAGGAAAGTAATATTAATAATCTAGCTTATAAACCCATTGTATGGTGGAGATATGTAGATGACATTTTTGCTATATGGCCTTATAGTAAAGAAAGTTTAAGTAATTTTTTGAATCAGATTAACGAAAAAGAACCTTCAATTAAATTTACAATAGAAATAGAGAATAATAATGAATTACCTTTCTTAGATATTTTAATTAAAAAATTAGATAACACATACCAAACCAGTGTGTATAGAAAACAAACACACACAAACAGATACTTAAATTTCAATTCAAATCAACATATTAGTGTTAAGAAAGGTGTTGTTAAGTGTTTGTACGACAGGGCCAAAATTACTTCTTCAAATGATGTAATATTAAGGAACGAAAAACAACTTATAAAAACTGTCTTATTAAATAATCAATATCCTGAGAGTTTTGTTGATAGTCAGTTATTGAACATTGGTAGTAGAGAGAATATACTATCACAACCTGAGGTATTTAGGTCAATGGCAGTAATTCCATATATACATGGTTTATCGGATAAATTACGAAAAATTGGGAACAGGTTTTCCGTACGAACGGTTTTTCAAACGGGCTCCACGCTAAGATCGGTTTTATCAAGAACCAAACCTCCAAATATTGTTCAAAGTTCAAAAAATTGTATTTATAGTGTTCCGTGTGAGTGCGGAAAACATTACGTAGGTGAATCATCTAGACCTTTCAACGTAAGGCTTGGTGAACATAGAAATTACGCTAGAAGGGGAGAATTTGAAAAATCCAAAATTTGTGAACACGCGTGGGATAATAATCATAGAATTAAATGGGACTCGGCGAAGATTTTGGAAAAAGAGAGCAACGGAACTAAAAGAAAACTTAAAGAATCCGCGATTATTTTATTAAACGAGGATAGATGCGTTTCTAATTATTCAATAGATTTTTGTACTAGTTGGTTGCCCATCCTTAGAGACGAAGTAAGTAAAAATAAGATAAATATAATTTAATGTCTCACGTGACTATGGAAATACATAAACAAAGAACTGTCATGGTTGACGGCCAAAAAAGTTTTGAGAACGGAAGTAGATTCTCTTCCGAAACGTTAACTACCTATAGCTTTGATTTTCAGTTTTTAGTTCATAACGTTGTTCTAGTTTATATATTTTTAGGTGTGAGACTTTTTGAAACAGTCAAGTACTCAAGAACCAACCTCTGTCTGATCCGTTTGGCGCAGAGGTTTTTTCATTAAAATTTTTAAATATTTTTCAGTGGCAAAATACCCAATAATAAGTAAGAAAATCTGAATATGCCACAAATAAACAATTACAGACAATACTTGGCTTCTAGTATATACACCAAATCCCAAAGCTTACCAGCTTGCTTTACTTATTTTTCCCTATTTACCCAGTCAGACAATCCAGTTCCAGACCTTGCTATAATACAAACGTGTATAAAATTACAAGTCAATATCTTAAACCGTTTTAGAGAAAACGTGCGCACAATAAAAGTTACAGATAGACAGACAGACAGGTAGGCAGACATATTTCCTTTCCGCTCAAATTTAAACTCGCGACATGTGGAGGTAAAATAACAAAAAGTAACCATCCTAGAATTGAACCTTGTGGAAATTCAGATTGCGAAAATTATCAGATTCGAAACCTCTATATTGAACAAGCTGCGACGTATTAAATTTTTGAAATATACATGGCCGTGAATAATTGTTTCAAAAATTATGCAAAATTGACAAATAATGTAAATAGGTCTGTAGTTACTAATTTTGTTTCTAGAGCCTTTCTTGTATGCGGAATATACTCTGGTTTCTTTCCACATTTAGACAGTGGATTTTAATATACAATTAAACATAATGTGGACCGCTTTTATGAATATTATATTGCATAGTAATAATACTTTTCATTTTCTAGCACTAATTATTTTGATTTTTAGTTTAGATAATTTCAGAGTATTGTTATTTTGGTTATCCAAGAGTCAACTATCTGATGAACAGCTTATGTTTTATGTGCTTAAAAACATCGAAAAAATAACTGGCGAATAAGTTGACTATTTCAGTTACATTGTTTAACTGTATTTAGTTATAGTTCATACTACATGGTACAGTTGTAGAATAAGATTTTGAGTTTGTGTGAGATAAATAATTTTTTGTCAAAGAAGTCACTTTAATGTTTTCGATCCTTAATAACATCTTCCTACCAGTTGTGAAGCTAATGTCTAAAATGATGTTCATATTACTCCAAATAATTTTAAAAAATATTTAATTTGATGCCTGGAATATTCAGCTTAAGTATGTACCGCTACTTACGAAACACCCTGTGTGTTTAGTATACTTTAGAAATCGTGATTGCAGGCCGCAATTCAGGATAAGTGCAAAATATTAAAATTGTTTACCAATTTCTGATTCGTCCCCCTCTATTAGTGCATTCTAGATTGTGGGACACTTTCAAAATTATGACTGAAAAACAAAAAAATAATCTTTAGAGGAAATATATTCCGACGCCTATGATTACTGTCCCAGATAAACGTAATGGAATACTCAATAACAACCAGTCGTTATCATAATCGATCAATAAGCACTTTATTGACAAACACACAAACAAGGATGACTACTCTATAGGCAAATATGGACTGGAATAAATCGAATAAAACACAAATTATGAAAAATGCCTGTCCAGAGTGTACATATTAGAATATGAAAGAGTCCGCCTCTATATTTTCCATTGCTGTGGCCCAGCCAAAGCGTCTGTAACTTTAATTTCTGCCAACAAAAAACCACCAATTTAGAAATGAGTGACTGCCTTGCCGGCTGAACATTAAACATCAAGCAGGCACTGGAATATAAATTAAAAGCTCCATTTCGACCAATCCGAGGGATTCTTTCTAGTGTGTAGCCACCAATGAGGCCCTCTGTAAACCAAGGTGTTTTGCCGTATGTGTTTGCTGAAGGTACACACATGGCCTGAAATATTCACTTAAATTAAATCCCCGGAGTAAATAATTTTTTTCCAATCCGTTACCGCGGCCTGGAAAACTAGATCGAAAAGCCGCAAAAAAAGCCATAATGCGAATAACAATATGGATTCATTAATTTTGTTTATTTTACTTCTTATTTTGAGATTGTTGCTTCAGCTGCGGAGTGTACCAAGACATGTGAGAAACACAGTGAATAAAGCGGGCAAGTCTCCGCAAATGCAAGGCTTGCGCGACTAAATGTGAGAGAGCGAAAAAAGTTAAAAGGGAGTTCATTTAATGGAAGAATAATTTAAAGGCGACATTACCGAGATGAGATGGCGTCGTTTTATGCAATGTGATGGCTAAGAAATTATACCTGTCAATCCGTCGAGGGGGGCTGCTTTCGATGGGTGTGATGCTAATGTAAAATATCTAAATATTATCTAAATGGTAATTGTGGCATTGTCTCAATTTTTCCTTTTTTCTTTTTGGGATTTTTAACACTAAATAATATCCAAGAAATTTTATATTCAATAAAAAATAACTGTAATGTACTGAATAATATTATTCTGCATCTCACTGGGTAGTGTTCTATTCTCGACTAATGCGCCAGTGTCGTATTTGGTTGGTTTATTCTGCAAGGGTTCGATTTTAATTACAGTTTTTTAAAAGGGAAGATTCTACTCCAAAAAGTGGTACCATCTTTAGATTGATTTAAACTTTTATTATGTTCTAAAATAGGAATTAAAAATTACCATACTAATCGAGAAAATTTAGCACAAAACTAAGTCAAACTTGTGCAGTTAGTGGGGTCGATCTGGCTTTCAAAGTGACGTTGTTTTTGAATTTTCTTTTGTGATATTATAAAGTCGGACCTCCAGAAAGTTCACTCACGGGTGGTGGATGGGGGGAAATTTACATGTAAAGATCGGAGAAATCAGTTTTTCGGCCATAATTCGCTTGGTTTGATTCGAGTCGAAAAATTGTGTGGGATAAAAATAAAGGGCTCGCAAATGTACATAAACTGAATTTTGATTCATCGAAATCGGTCCAGCGGTTCTCGAGATGTTGCAATTTGAAGTCTGGTTTTGTATACTAATTTTTCGCTGAGACGGGAATGTAGAAAGCCATTTTTCGCCAGGACTACACTCGAGTGATAAATTCTACTAAATGACTGAATTAATCAATGCAGATAATAACTTATTCTGTTCCTATTTCTTCAGAATTTAAAAATTACACGATAGGTTTGTGATACTTAAAATTTGATATTAAAACTCTAGACTTGAAGTTGGTCCAGATGAAAATACTCTGATCTCGTTGTTTAGTCAGGGTTATTATTTATTTATAATCTTAATTTTTACCTGAGAAAATTGATTAAGGGTTGTGCTTCTTGGTTAGCAAAGTTAGCATGAAATCACTAATTCAGGGTCATAGGAATTTTGTCTAAATTCGCACCCGAGAGAATGGTAATCTACTGAAAATACAGAAACGCAGAACAGCACTGTACGAGAAGTGTCCATTGCTGGCCGGAGTAAAATTTTTCAATTCCCTACTTCCCGAAATAAAGAAAAATCTTCCTTATATTCTTTTAAAAAGGAATTGCGAAACTATTTAATAAATTGTTGTTATTATTCAATCGACGAGTTTTTAAGTAATAATTAGGTACCCATACACTCGTAACTAATTAAGAAAATAACTGCCTTACGATATATTTGACTATCTATTTATTTCGATGTTATTTATGTATGTTGGTGCAATTATCGTCATGTATTGTATTTTATATTTTATTATTATTATTATTTATTTATTTATTTATTGACAAGTCCTATTATACTATGATCGAAAGGATACATTATTGTTTACCTGCCTTTTCCTTTACACGATGCCTTTTCAGTCGAAGTGTGGATGTTAAAATATGAATCGTCTCATTGGACGATTCATTTCCATCTTCAGACACTTTTCTCTTGTTATTTAATTCGAACATAATGAAAGCACCCCTCATTTGGCCGCCGCGCCATCTTATAAAAGGGTAAGTCTCACAAAAAAAATTCTAAAGCTTTTTGTAGAGAATTGAATTCACTACAATCTTGGTCTAGATACTTCTTACCATAACATTGGAAATGAAAAAGTTATAATTAAAAAGTGATTAAAATTTTCAAGATAAATTTCATTTAAGGGTTATAACTTGTTTTCTATTGATTTTATTGAAAAAACACATCAGGTGTTTTTTGTAGATCATTTTATTGCGAACAATTTTCTCTACTAATTTTTTCTATTTTTTTTCTTTTGAGAGGTGTTAGGACGCTGCAAAGGGATCAAACCCAGTACTCCATTCAAAACGCACGAAAGGGCGCACGAAAGAACACCAGGGTGAAAATACTTTGATTACGTTTCTTGGGTCGCTGATTACATCCCTAAAAACGCCATAAACACCCCTTTTTAGGGTTTTTCGCGATAATTTCAATAAAAATCAAAAAGTGTCCTATGAAATCCTCTTTTTTAATATTAATTTGCAAAGGTAGTTGACTTCAACCAAATATCCAAATATTGCGAAATATTGATAATCAGAGAATGTTAAGACCACACCTATATCGACTTAAAATTTAAAAAATTTGTAAAAAATTTTTTGCTACTCTTGCTTCTTTGGTTGAATAGGCGTTGCCAGTCAGAAGTAAATTATTCTCAACCCTTAAGGGGTAAAACTATCCCCCCCCCCTACTCCTCTATTTAAGGGGTGAAACATTTTATTTTTGCCTAAAAAAGCCCATGTATCCAAGTTTGACACTTAAAGTAAATTAATATTTCTTACCAATTTACCAAATAGGAATAGTTTCAACCCTCTCTTAGATTTCTTACATACATAAGAAGGTTTTAAAAGATTTAAAAAATTATAAAAATAAATAATAAAAATATGTTTTTTCTATACCTACGCACAGGAAATTAGATAAGCACAACAAAAAACGTTAACTTAAGAAACAATGGTTATAATGTGATTGTTGTTATTCATTTAATTCCTATATAACAAACCACCTTCGAACATTACAATTTTACCACCTTATGTAATAGAATATAGCTCGCCCCCTTTCAAGCATCCTTAACAAAGCCATATCGTCTAAAATCTCGCCTATTCAAAAATCAAATCTATATCATTTGAGCCTTAAAGACATCTTTAGATGTTATCGGAAATGAGTCCTGACGTTTATATACACACACAACTCCTGTTTATGTCCCAACCGCCCCCGTACACCCCCTAACGTGCGCTATCTACTCTCATTACAGTAATTGACGACGTTGATGGCGTGAGTGTTGTGACAGAACGATGAAATAGATTGATCAGATTGTATTTCACAAATTTGAATCACAACGATTCGTTTTATACACTCCGTTTTGTTTTCCAAATAAATCATAACAACCGGAAAGGGTGTAATTTCGATAATGAACGGATTTTGTTTGTGCTAATGTCAGCTTTGATTGTCTTAATTTCGCTAAGTGTTTTTGTGGGTGGCCGGATGTTTGTCTATTATTTTAATCTATTTGTGCCAAAACAAGGAACTTTTTTTTCGGTTGCGTGAAATTGGAAGCCATTTTATATTATAATAGGTATATTCGGGTTTAAAGTAGGCGTACAAAGCAATAAATTGAACTTCCATTACCAAATATGGTTCATACAGAAATTGCTAAAATAGTTTTTATAGTAAAACATGGGACGTCATTTCCTCTCTCAACGGTGTTATGAAAAATAATAACAGATCTCATAAATTAAAAATTAACAAGTCGTTTTAATATTATTTTTTACGAAAATTTGAAAAGATAACTTTTCAGTTGTCATTTCATTTGGCAATAACATTATTTTTTATTATACTTACCTGAATTATAATCTGTGTTTTTGAAACTATAAAGCGTACAAAATCGCACCTTTAAAGCACTAGTGCTTAAACAATTTAGCAACCAAACAAAAAAATTCTAACCGTCTCTATGTTATCGATTAAAAATGAAATTCAGAGATTGACTTGTAGAATGAATCTACATTACTTAATCAATTTTTCTAATTCATACTTTGCAGTGCAGGTATAATAAAAAATAGCGTATAATACACGTGTATAACCAGCCTTTAAAGCACTTGCTCCCCAAGTAATTTAAATGCTATGTGGACTTGAATAAGTTTTGTAATAGCTTTATTAAGGACGTAAGTTTGCTAAATGACTTTATAGCAGTAGTATAGCAGGCCAACAATTCTTTCAGCCTAAGTAGTTTTATTAAGAGTTGTAACAACCTCCTGGAGGCTGAGTTTCAATACCATTTAGCATTTGTTTTAATTCGAGTCTATTGGCATTTGTAAAGGTTTTATGGTGGTGGTTAGCACTACCATAATAAAATCATTTGGTCTAGGAATGCAACAACTAGCGGATCTTTATATCTTGACATCTAGTTTGACATGGACTGACCTGAAGAAAATATGCAATAAACAAAAATTATAATAAATTATGTAGAAAAAATGCCAATTTATCTCTGCTGCTTTAAATTTGTCAGTGTATGTCCGAAGAAATGGAAGAAGATACTTCTATATAATTTTCATGAAATCTTGATTCCTTAGAGACATTTACTTTTTCGACTAGGACTTTTTTTTTCAATGATTTTGTTATCAAAATAATTTGTTATCCAATTATAATTATAGCGATTTAGTAGTTTTTGGCGTAACAATTTTTTAATTATAATTTTGCAATTAAATTGTCTCCTATTATAAAGCCTGCCAGTAATGGTGTAATTATGAATCAGCGTTGCCATATTTTTTTGCATTTGATTGAACTCTATAAATATCTAAAATTGCCCCTCGAGGGTGGTTGCCGAATTCATTTATTGGTTAACTAAAATTTCGTGACAGCGTGACATGTTTTCGGCACATTATTCAATAATGAGTAATTTGAAGGGGTGCATAAATTGGAAATCGTACTCCCTTCATAATTTATTCGGGAATATGAATTAGTGCCAGAAATACATTAACAAATTAATGACGTTATAGTTTCTATTAGTTTCATAAGCAAACATGTAACAACTTTATTTCTTGGCAGATTTAAATTTTTTTTTGAAAGATAAAACAGGAAAAATGTATCTTTGGCGATATTATTTTTGTTTACAATGCATTTCGAAACGTTATATTCCTTTCTACAACCCTAAAAAATTATATGAATTACTGATTCTCGATGTTAAAGCAATGTAGGATACCTTGCACTGCAATGTGAACAAAATCATATTCCCAAGGGACAGATTTTTCTTGTTTAAGTATTAATATTTATCTAGCAAGTTACACAACTAGATCATCAGTTGTTTAAAAACAGTCTCAATTGTTTCTATTTTTGTAACTTAATAAATTAATCAAAGAGGTTAGGACAGATCTAAGTAAAAGTAAGAAACTTACTAAAAAATGTAGTATATAGTTTAATACTGCAAGTTAAGGAGAACATGACAATATTGGAAGTTTATTTAAACATACGTTTTGCGACGAAAAAGCACAAAGAAGACGAACTGCCATTCGTTTCTCTATTATTGATATGTAAATATGTACCGAAGGTATCAAAGCCGGATTCCAGTTTCAATATTTTTCTCAATGCTTTCCAACAAAGTTGTAAAAAGTTCAATAGTTACTTTAGACGAGTGTTGGCAAAATTCAATTTTGAATAAAAAATGTATTTCGGCCGTCTTGAAATAAAATTTCTTATTCATTAGTTTTTTACGATATATTTTATATAGAGAAAAATTTCGATTTTATTTAATGCGCGTGTTAAAGTCATCACATCAGAGATTCAATCAAGACAAGTAAGTCTTCTATGTAATAGATTCTAAGATTAGTTGAATTACATAAAATTACATACTGACTTTTTGAAAAATGTGTATTTTACTTTTCTCTCATGAGCAATTTAGGTGTAACATGATATCAGCAACAATGTATAGAAAACCTACAAAATTCCTTGTTTTTACATTAAGGTGGCGATTTCCAAGAGAGACCTCAGATAGGGAAATATTTATTATTCTTGGTCATAACTTTTTTTTCTTAGTACGTATATTTAAAAGGGCTATAAGAGTACCTAAATAGAACCATAACAAGAATATTACTATACATTTTCACTCCATTTTAATTCCAGTCGTTTCCAAAATAGTTGGATTTAAAACTACGAAATAGGAAGTATAGCATAATCCTTAAGGTTCCCATTCCCTAAAAAGAGACATCCGACAGGAAAATATTTACTATTTTTGGCCATAACTTTTTTTTCTTAGTACGTATATTTAAGAAAACTATAAGACTACCTAAATAGAACCATAATAAGACTATTACTATGAATCTTCACTCAATAATTTCAGTGGTTTGCAAAATAGTTTAATTTAAAACTACGAAATAGGTAGATTTTAAATTTAAATCTAACTATTTTGCAAACCAGTGAAATTATTGAGTGAAAATTCATAGTAATAGTCTTGTTAAGGTTCTAATTAGGGAGTCTTATAGTTTTTTTAAACATACGTACTAGGAAAAAAAGTTATGGCCAAAAAGAGTAAATACTTCCCTATCGGATGTCTCTTTCTAAGGAATGGCCACCTTAAATTTAAATCTAACTATTTTGCAAACCACTGAAATTTTTGAGTGAAAATTTATAGTAATAGTCTTATTATGGTTCTACTTAGGTACTCTTATAGCCCTTTTAAATATACGTACTAATAAAAAAAAGTTATGGCCAAAAATAATTAATATTTCTCTATAGGATATCTCTCCCTGGAAAATCGCCACCTTAAGCAAGAAACGTATGAACGGTTTCCATTCGCTTGATATCTAATGCTATTATAAATTTATACACAGGGTGCCTCACTTAAATGTGGACGAGCTTGTATGTTCTTTATTTTTTTGACGACTTTATTCAATTTTGAAACATATTCTTTATAGGATTTCGCAAACAGCGGAAAGAAAAACTATCTATGGGAACTAAAGGAAAAACTATATATAAAAATATTAATAAAATTTTTGCATTCTTTCGATAACCTTACTTCTGGTTATTCTAACAAGTAAAAATTCTTATTTGTCATTCTCGAAAAACGTTTCAAAGTCTAAGCATTTCCAAGAAAGTGAATGAGATTTTATGAAAATGTAATTCATTAGAATGAAAAAAAAATTAAAGACAAGGTACGTAAATAAATTAATTTCAGGCCTTTGTTCTCATTTTTAACTCAATTTACATATCGTAGGGGATCATGTAGATACTAGTTTAGCCTGCCTAGGCGTAGGGGACTATGTTGGATGCTAGTGTTAAAATGAGAATGGCAAATAAGAATTTTTACTTGTTAGCATAACCAGAAGTAAGGTTATCGAAAGAATGCAAAGATTTCATTAAAATTTTTATAAGTATATAGTTTTTCCTTTAGTTCCCATAGATAGTTTTTCTTTCCGCTGTTTGCAAAATCCTATAAAGAATATGTTTCATTATTATAAGCAAACAAATAATAAATAATTTATTTGTTCAATTTTATGTGATGATAAATATAATAATATTCTAAAAAATATCTCGGTTTCATTACTTGAATACTTAAATAACAACGTACTTCCTTGAGCTGAAGGCAAATCTAAGACTTCCCTGCGTAAACTAATCTTGCAATTTATCAATCGGAGAGAAGCCTACATGTCCCCTATCATTACAAGCACTGCATTCTTATTTGAGATCCACTATAATACTTATTTTACAACTCTTACATAAATTTTAGTTTGAATAAAATACAACATTTCAACTCAAATATCTCGGAAACGGTTAGATTTTAGAAAATATTTTAAATTTGGTTAAAAATTAAAAGTTTTGTGCCCTCCACTTCGAAGTATCTGTCAAAAACTTATTTGCAACCAGCGCCATCTACAGGTTAACGCATTAAAAAACTATTTGTATCCAAAACTTAAGTCTTTTACACATTCTGCAGAACTCAAATGTCTATATTATTTTTCCAAATATTACGCCTGGGGGTTTTATTGGTCTATTGCATCCTGTATAGCACAAAGGTGAAGAGAATGTGTGCGAGTGGCTACTGAAAGTCTTATGGCACTCAATTAGATTCGACATTTTCAATCTTTACCCTCTGGCATCAGATTCAGTATCAGCTACATGAAAATACCTAATTAATAGTTAAACGCAGCTGTGGCCGCGGCGCATTCGCCATATTTGTAAATGTTCTTACATGAAAAATACTTTTCCAATTTTTCATCCCCTCCTACTACGCATAACTTGATGGCGCTAATATGGGACCACATGCGACTCCTACTTTGCAGTTTTCTTAGAGAAAACATGAGAAAAAGAAAATTACATAAGAGTTGAATTGAGAAACTCTTCCTTTAAAAAAAATCGGTTAAAATTCAGTCAAAAATAGTTACTATATTATATGTACATATTTCTTTTTAATTATTAAAAAACAATTTAACGTCTTTATTACATTTTACCTTAATATGGTAAAGTTTGTAATCGCTTAGAACCTGTAAAGAGGATATGTTGTGCAGTCCGTTTTTATCTAAAAGTCAACTTTGGAGATGTCATATACCGAGCAAATAGGATTTATTTAAATCTTTTAAAGTAACTACTCGGAGATTGGATATCAGGATTCCTGACCGCACAATAAAGATTTTACCAACCATCAGTTACTAGGTCCGGACGTGAGAAATTTGATGTGGTCTATTTTACCTAGGACCAAATAAACCTCCCTTTTAGAAATATAAACTTCATTTATAACATTGTTTTCAGAATAACTTTTCCTTCTCCTAAATGAACACACATTTTCATTGTGTTTGATTCTAGATCAACGAAAAATGCCTGTTTCACTTTGTTAAGATCATCTTGATTAAAATATTTTTCACTTGTCCACGACTTTCAATGGTGAAGTTCGTCTGTTTCTACGTCATTGAGTTACTTTAAATATTTTTTGTTTAGAGTTTGATGGAATTTAATAGTATTCAAAAAGGGATTTCAATATTTTAATAATGACACGCCAACTCTGTGTTTTTATAGAGCCGGCGAAAAACAGAAAGTAATTGTAAAAAAATGCAAAGTAACTGAAAAATATATTTTTGCGTTGCAAAGACTCAAGATTTCAGAAGGATAATACTCTATGGTAAAAAAAAAAATATATATCAATATTTATAAGAAGATAACAGAAACAGTGAAACATAATTTAATTTGAACCGATAAACTAATGCCTTGAATGTGTTTGCTCGTTCTCTGGATCTCACTCAGTTAACATGTATTAATTTTCAAAAACTACCAGGGAAACCTAAATTTTGCAAATAGGTAAGTAGTTAGAAATGGCATATTTAAAGCTGTTGCTTCCATTACAGACAAATTAACATCTCTTCCAGTATCATGGCTTTTATATTGTGTTTGTTTGAAATACCAAAATATTAAATTGGCTAATAATTATAATAAAAATAAAATTATGTTTAAAAAGAAAGCTTTGATTTAAAAAATGTAGGTACCAAGAAATAAAAAATATATGTTTTTATAATTCATATAGCTGGAAATTAAAAGCATTAGGAGCGGTCAATTGAGCAAAGTGTTATATGACCACCACCAAATCGTTTGGTTTTTTTACTTTTTAGTCATTTGTTTTAAGTAAACGCTTTTTTAAATATTTTTTATATTCTTTTATTTTTTACTTTTACAAACAAAAAGACAGGCAAAACCCTTTCATTTGTTACCCATGTCAATGGGGTTGTGAAGAAAAATGTCATTCGCCGTCATCCTAGGACGTCCGCCATATTGGATTTAGAATGACCTTGAGTAATTTTTAATTCCATGATCGTCTTTGATAAATATTCTCTATTCGATTCTATTCTACTATAATTCCTAGAATAAAACAAAAAATGAGAGAATGACTAGCTAATAAAGATGTAATATTTTCGGAAAATGCCCTGAAAATTGGAGTCCTAGATTTATTTAGCTCAAACAAACAAAAACTAAGGCAATGCTACAGACCAATTGCTCTGAGAATATAATCGTCAAGTAGTAAGGGCCATTACTTTCGGCCTCTGTTAAACTTTAACCGTCTGCTAAATCATTGAAAATACAATTGTTTTCATGGTAACTCAATAATTTTGACCAACGGTTAAAGTTTAACGGAGACCGAAAGTAATGGCTGGTAGACTACCAATATGGGATATTTGCTAATAATGTTGTGCATTGGCGAAGTAAGTTTCGGAGACAAACGAAATTAGCCGATGTGATGAAGGAAAAAACTTGGGTTAAATTACCTCAGATATTTAATTTAATATTTTATAAGAAATGATTTTACAAGAGTATTCGAAGAATTTTGTTAATGGTAAATTGTTATATGTTAATGTAAGAATTTTATTTTTAACATTTATATTGTAGGCCACACCGCTGTTACAAGACCAGAGTCAAGTTTGATTTCCCTTCTTAACATGAGATCCAACTTAAAACCCAAATATGAAACTGAAAGTGGTTGTGATAAAATAAGTGCTATTAGTGCAATCTATAAACAATTTGGTATGCAAATTAACAATTTATATTGGTTTGACTGATATTTTTTTGTATCTAAACTTGAGTTGCGCGAAAAAGAGGCTTATGCCGAAAGAGAAAAATGTTACAGAGATAAAATTTTAAATACGGTACAAGTCAAGAGGAACTTCAAAGAAAAGCTACAGATTATATAAAATCTGATGACGTTTATAAATTAAGAATAAAAGTTCCAAAGTATGGTTGTTATCGATGATTTACGAACTAAATGTATTGTTTTAAAGTAAGTTCGGCGTAGTCGACATTCAACCTACTGCTAACGATAGTAATAAGTGATAAATAAAACAATAAGAGGAAAGGAGAATACTTAATAAATAAAACACATAAGTTAGACAATAGTAACATTAATATGACATGATAAAACAAATCTTACAGAAATTACAATGGTTTGCACAGCTCGGTGCATAAATATACCATAGACGAAGGGTCAACCGCTAGATAAATTGTTTATTTGGTAATTTATTTGGTAATAAATACTCAACAGGTACAAACCCTATTATAGAGTATTGTGAGAACATACAATATAATATAATACACACATACACACATACACACATACAAACAATATAAACATACAAAATAAAATAAATCATATATCATTAGCTAACATGAACAAAGATAGATATTCATATGGGTAACTTAATAAATACATGCCTAGATATCACAGAGATTACATCACATCATTTAATATATTTTTTAATCTACTTTGAGTGACATGAAAATATCCACAGTATTTTGTATATTATTATATAGTGAACACATTCGATGTAACGGTGAGTTAATTTGATTGTTAGTATGAGCCGTTTCTAGGTAGAATGTTCTAAAATTTCTGATGGAATGGGTCGGGACATTTAGATGAATTAGTGATAGATATGAGATATCGTTCATACCATTATTTATTATTTTGTGTAAATACATTATACAAGTTATTTTTCTACGTTTCTCTAACGTATTAAAATTATATTGTAATAGGAGATCTTGTTTTGATATGGTTATATCATATACTCCAGTTTCTTTATAGTTAAGATATCTTAAGAATTTATTTTGTATTTTTTCGATGTTATATATTTGATACCTATAATGTGGACACCATATTATGGCACAATATTCCAAAATACTTCGAACAAAGCTTATGTATAATTGTCTAATGCATTTAAGATTGGTGAACTGTTGTGAGTTTCGCACAATAAATCCATACATTTTACTAGCTTTACTTGTTATGTTCATGATATGTTTATTGAAGGTAATTTGACTATCAAATGTTACACCTAGATCTCTCATCTCACTCACCCTAGCCAATGCTACTTCCTGTATTGTGTAAGTGTAATTAATAATGTAATGTCTTCTTGTAAATGACATTGCATTACATTTATTAATGTTGAAAAATAGTTTGTTTTCTATTGACCAAGTATATACATTATTTAAATCATTTTGTAATTTTAGACAATCTGCTTGTTCATCAACTTTAATAAATATTTTCAAATCATCCGCAAATAATAAGACGTTAGATGATGTAACTAACTTTGTTATGCTATTAATAAACATTAGAAATAGCAGTGGCCCCAGGTTAGATCCTTGAGGAACACCAGATGTAGCTATAAAAGACTTTGATACATATCCTTTCATAAATACTCTTTGCTTTCGATTCTGTAAATAACTTGATATAAGCTCAATTAGATTTTCGTGAAAACCAAATTCATTAGATAGCTTACTAATTAGGATTTTATGAGACACCATATCAAATGCTTTTTGAAAGTCAGTATACACGACATCAACCTGACTTCTATCATCTAGTGTATCTGATATAAATTGGGTAACATTACTTAGGTTACTAACAGTAGATCTATTCTTCATAAAGCCATGTTGATATATTGATATTTGATGTTGGATTACATTATATGTATATTTAAAAATAATAGATTCAAAAAGTTTTGCAGGTACTGGGAGTACGGCTATAGGCCTATAGTTTTCTATGTTATTCTTGTCCCCTTTTTTAAAAATAGGACATATTTTCACTTCTTTCCAGATGTCAGGAAACGTTTTTGTTTTTAAACTTAGATTAAATAATACGCTTAATGGACGTACAAAAAATTCAACACAACCCTTAATTACATAAGATGGAATTTTGTCTGGGCCTATGGCTTTGTTTACTTTCAAGCGTTTTACTGCTTCGTATACATCCTCATCTGTAACTGTATTTAAAATTACTGGATTAACATAAGGTGCTAGCTTTATATGTGAAACATCAGTATTACTATCTACAGTGTAAACACTACTAAAATGATTAGCAAAAGCATCAACTATTGCAGGCCCTGTTTTATATTCATTGCCTCTTAAATTCATCACGTTTGGAATAGCTATAGATTCTTTTTTATTGTTAATGAACTGCCAAAATGATCTCGAGTCTTCACCTATGTCTTGTTGGATTTTATTTATATATATTTTGTATGCCAGATCTATATCTCTTTTTAGTTTATTTCTTAAATTAACATATTCATTTTTAAGATGTATTAGTCCATTTTTTTTATATTTTTTCCGAATATTTTCTTTTTTCTTTAGAGTTTTAATAATTTGTCTATCAAACCAAACAGGGTATTTTTTGCTGGGTTTAGTTTTGGGCAAACAGATGTCGAATATACTGTAGATTTTTGAGTAGAAAAAGTCAACAGCCTGGTTAATATCAGTGAATAACTCGAGCTCAGTCCAATCTGCACTCCTAAACAATTCATACATAAGTGCATAGTTTCCTTTTCTAAAATTATAATTACTTGTTATATTTACCTTTAAATCTTTAGCTTTGTCTACATTTAATGACACACAAATTTGTAAAGTAGGATGATGTATATCTTCCTCGACCAATCCAAATATTGCCCGACTCACTCCACAATTAACATTTCCTATTACTAGATCTAATAAACGATTCAAGTGATTTGAAATACGATTATACTGCTCACAATCAAAGAAATTCAAAAAGTTCAACAATTCATTGACGTGGGGATCATTAAAATTGTTATTTATGTAATAATCATTTAACCTGGAGATATTAAAATCACCTATTATGAGATAATTGCTGTTGTACAGAAATGGCAAGTTTTCTAGGAAATTAAATAAGTTTTCTAATGATAACAAGGAATAATTTGGGGCAATGTACACTGCGAACATATAAATAGATATTTTTTCACTAATAGTAATTCTTACGCAGAGAATATCGACTTCTGAATCATTCAGATTTAAGTTAACTTCTTGACATTGAAAACAATTCTTTACGGCTAACAAAACGCCTCCTCCATTACATTTTCCTGCTAACTCAAAATCTCTGTCCTTCCGAAAGACTATAAATTCACTAGGGAATAGTTCACTGTTGTACACACTGGGTTTTAACCAACTTTCAGCGATTACAAATATGTCATATTCATCTACAATTTCACAAATTGTATTAAAAAAACTTGTAGTTTTTGTATTTAATCCTCTAACATTTTGGTATATCACAGATAAAGTTGAACCATCTATTTGGACATTGTTTACTGTATGTTTATTTAATGTGTTTATGAACATATTATTTTGTACTGTAGTATTTATAAAAAATCTTCATTCCCATTTTCATTTTTCCTGTTGTAAGCATGATAGCGTTTAAAGTCAAATCTTTTAACGCCCACTCCTCTAGGCCAGAAGCTAGAACTATAGAAGTTATCTTTATGTTCAAAGTCTGCACCCACCATAAAGCACTTGAGCCGTTTATTCTCAGAGTTTAATTCCTTAACTATAATTTCCTCTTCAGCATTTTCTGGTTTTAATAGTTTCATTTTTATGTATTTTACAATATGTTCAGTTGTAACATGCTGCTTCACTCTGTACAGGTACATCCATACTTTTGGTATGACCCCTGTAAATTCATCTTTATTTTCTGATTCAGCGTTACCAATCAGCTTTTTACTATATTCCCTGTTTCTATTCTTATTTTTCCTTTCTACAGCTATAAAGGTCTCTTCATCTTTATCTTGATCCTTCTTATTTACTTGTAGTTTGTCATTTTTTGTTTCCTTAATTATTAATTCTGCATCTTTTAGCTTTTGTATAGAAGAGGAGGAAGTCTCATTTGTATTATCATTCATAGCTTTACTCAGATCTGTTGTTATCTTTGATGTAGACATTTCATTTCTTTTTACCTGATTTTTTTTGTCCCCTAAGTTTTTATGTTCAAATTGTAACTTTTTATTTCCTTCCATTAAATAATTTATTTTATCTTCAAGTAGTTGTTTATTTTCGACTAATATTCTGTATTTTTCGTCTTTTTCTTTCAGGAGTTCTCTTAATAAATTGTTTTCATTTTTAAAGAATTCTAATAAATCTATATTAACAATACCTTCATGAGAATCTGATGATGGCTTGCTCTCACTATTGTTATTCACAGTGCAGCATATTATGCGTGTTTCATCTATAATTGTATAACTTTTTCTTTCTAGGCAGCTTCTATGGAACACACTACCACAGTGAATGCATACTGCAATTTTTGTTGATTTTTTAACACAACATTTAAATGTTTTTTCAGTGAGTTCTTCATTTACTTTCTCACTTTCAGCCATTTTCTTAACATTGTGTCTACCTTACTATAACTTTAAGTCCTTTCTTTAATTTGTTTCTTTATTTTTGAGTACCTATTTCACAAAATCTACACATCGTATTGCACAACGGTTAACTGCCTAGCCATAGCCATCTTTACTACTAAAAAACTAGAATAACTGACGTCTCATTACCTCACTCTGTACCTTGTAAATTGCAAATCAGATTGGCGAACGTATTCTGCCTATCTCTGCAGTACAATCACAATGAGTACTAAGAAATCATCTGTCTCCACAATAATCCAAGGAATGAGGCTTTTATTAACCATGTTAAAGTCCATACCCTGAAAAATGTGGCTGTGTGTCCTTACCTAAGCTGTTATCCTGTAAATTTCTTGGAGAGAACTTCTTTCACCTGACCACTAAATCGGATGAAAGCTTCGACTTTTGAATGCGTTCTCATTCTTTTAACTATGCACTCCTTTCAAAAATTAATTACAATATATGTATGTCTAATATTCGGAAATACATCGCCATCTGTACTAATGTCGTTTTTATTTAATATGTAGGAATTTAAACTGATAGCACCGACTTTTTTCCATACACCTTTCCTGTACATCATAATTCATAACATGATTTCGGTAATTTCACAAAGTGGCAGCCATTTGCATTTCTTCAATATTCCCTAAACTAGTAACATACGCAATTAGTATTAATAATATACTTCTAATAGAAATCACTTTAGATAATTTTAGTGGCTTTTCTGTGTCACGTGACGTTCATTCTTTCTCGATCGCACCGTAATAATCCCTTTTTTAAACAAACGTTTCAAATTACATTTATGCATTATACTGCCCATGTCATAAGATTATAGAGAAAGTCTATTATGTATAGTTGGTGACTTGATGCATGAATAAGTGTCACTGCTAAATTGCAGTGGACTAATCTGGCAGATACTTACTGACTAAATCTGCCATAAAATTAAGAATAGAACTATAAGATTTTAAAAATCATTTATATTCAATCCTTTTAATTGTTAATAAAGGTAAGCGTGTAGATTTGCCAGCTGTCTAAAAACATAACGAAACAAAACGTCAGAGTTCGAGCCTGTGCTTAGTTTGAAAAGATTGGATAAGTGTTCACGTTTTTAGAGGAAAAATGCTTTCTAAGACATTTTCCGGAGCTGACAGTTCAGTAAACATTTTAAACGGCATGTTCCTAAACGCGTGCTCTTCAGGGCTGAAAATCGAATAGAGTGGAAATCGAAATGATGAGCTATTGTGAAACTCTACAAGTCACGAGCAGGGTATGGCCTTAATCCAATTTATTTTATCATTGTTGAGTTAGAGCCAAGATATATGCGCTGCTTAGAGAGTGTCGTCATGTGGTTTTTCAAGGGAAACTTTCGCGACGAGAATTTACGGCGCTTCGGATTTGTACTTACAATTGCTGAATAAGTATTGCGTGGCCGCAAAAAGGATTATCATCCCTCGCAGGCGTTGTTAGCATACTCAGCATCTATATTTATTTTTGAAAATGCATAGACCGACAGCATTAAAGGAGCAGATACGCTTTGATTTGTTTTAAATATTTAATGATCACAAAATTACAACAATTATTTTTTCCGTAACGTGTGTGTGTCCCAAAAGTTCTTATGACTCCAGTCATCTCTCTTCCCATAATAACGATGACGTTATCGACTATTTCTTGAATCAAATTCTCCCACAAAGTAGAGTGCAATTAGCTCGGAACCCAGTTATAATGAATGGATTTTCATGATTTCTTTTGCATTTTTATTTGGGGGTCGTTCCCACTCCCTCTAGAGGTGTGAACAGAAAACTAAAATAGTAACCACCGAACCTGATATAGAATCATATTGTATTTTTCACAAAAATTTTTATTTTCCAAATTATAACAATTTGAAGATTGTGATTTTAGCTTTAGAAAATTGGTACCTTGAGACTGTCTTGCACTTATAGTCTAATTCACAAGTTCAAAAATGTGTTAAAATGTTTTATTAGCACATAAAAAATTGCAAAAGTTATAAACAAATTAAGATGGAAAAAGAATGGCGTTTAGTTTCTCGCTTATAACTCAAAAACTATATGCGATAACGAAAATCGGAAAAAAGATTCTTAAAGAGGAGAAAATTTCCAACAAAAAAGTCCCAACTCCCGGAACTCTCTCTCCATCTCCATTATTTATCATTTTAATTTCACGCTGAAAATAGGGTTCCGCGCGACCGCTGCAGGATGCGAGCGCCGCCTCAAAAAATCATTTTTTTATACTATTAAATATCAATTAAAAAATTTGAAAAAATATGGTGTATTCGTAACACTTCAAAAAAAAAGGTCCCGTTGGAAAAAAATGTTAAAGTTTATTTTTCAACAAGTGAGGCCATTGTTAACTAACGAAATTGTATGGGACCTCCGTTATCATTGGCGACAAAATTCTGTTTTAAATAATTGACCTATAAAATTTTCGCTTCTTCGAGCCCTTCTTATAGATATACATATCAAATACATATGTCGCAACCTCTGGCGTGCCTCAAGGTTCAAACTTGGGTCCACTCTTATTTTCGGTATTTATTAATGACTTATGTGATTGACTGAATTGCAACAAACTTGTAGTGAAATCGCTACCATAGAGGATTGTGCAAGATTACAACAATTAAATATCATTGAGAATTGGTGCCTAGTAAATAAATTATCAATGAATGTATCTAAATGTAAAGTTACGACTTATTCACGAAAGGTAAATCTGGTTGAATATTCATATAGTTTCAACGACATCTCTTTAACTCGTTGTGAGAGTATTAAAGATTTGGGTATACTGTTCGACTCAAGATTGGAATTCACAGGACACATTAACTCGATTACTAAATCGGCGTTAAAAACACTCGGTTTTATTATAAGAAATTCAAAAATTTTTACTAATACAGAAGCACTAAAAACATTATATTTATGTTTTGTGCGTTCGAAATTGGAGTATGGAGTTCAGCAATGTGGAATCCTATTTATGAGAAAATTTTCACAATTATTAGAATCTGTTCAACGGAAATTTCTCAAATACTTATGTTTTAAAATAGATCACCAATACCCCGAACAGGGATATCCAAACTATTTAATGTTAACACGGTTTAACTGGGATTCATTAGAAAACAGAAGAATTATGTCAAATTTAATGTTTATTTACAAACTGATCAATAATACAATAGACTGTCCAGAACTCCTATCTCAAATTAATTTTAAAATTCCACGCGTAGGCTCTCGTCAAACTTTTACTTTTGCACTACCATCTAAAAGAACTAATATCCTTGCTAAATCACCCATTTATTCCATGATGGAAATATATAACTCTATTGGTGACCATTGTGACATGTTTAGTCTTTCTTTAAATAATTACTCCAAGTCCACAAAACTATGTGTTCGAAATAGATTGTAACCTACATTCAAATGCATAACCGTAATATTAAGCTACTCTAAACGAAATAAGAAATAATTACTTTATACTTTTATATCTTATAATCTTATATTTTATACTGTTTTTTTTTTAATACTTTTTATACAGTTTTTTTATAGTTTTATTTTTTATATTTTATATTTCATATTGTATACTTTGCATTTATATATTTTGTCATGCAACTGGAGGATTCTGTTGGGCAATAAATTCTTTATTATTTATTATTATTATTATTATTATTATTATTATTAACAAGATCACATTATAAAAGTTTTCAAAAATTGTTTATTTTGTTTATTATAATTTTTTAAAGTAAACAGAAAATTAAAAACCAAAGTAAAGTTGTAAACAATTTTTTTTTCAAATTCGTTATCATATTACTATTTTTACATTGAAGAGAGGCATTCATTAACGTTAAAAAACAATTTTTTACGCCAATTGTATAAGTTGTTTATAAACAAACTGACTAGTTTTATATTTAAAACATTTTTTTTGCAATTTTGTTGTCTTGAGAATATTATGATTTTTAAATAAAAATGATTTTCTTAAAAACATTATCCTATTGTTTATAATCGTTTTTTTTAATTATCCATCATTTGAATAATTAGTTAAGAAATTATTTTTTTTAAATCACAATAATAGGCAATCCTCAATCAAGCAACAAAAATAATTTTTTTTTATCAACAACTTCATTGTTTATTAATTTAACAATTTGGTATAAACAAATTCTGACAATTCTAATATTTTTTTCTAAATCTTAAAAAAAGTACAAAAACAGCCATATGCAACAACATATTTAAAAAAAAATGGTTTGTATTTTTATAGCGTTTTTCAATATTACACGATACAGCTGAAACGGGCAGTTGATTTGTCAACTAAAACACTGATATAACTTTTAAACTATTAGAGATATTACAATAGACATTCAGGTCGTTTTTATAGAGGATTAATTAATCTCTAAATGAGTTGACTTCCAAGTTTGTACCTATTATCAGATATTATGCGCATTTGTTTATAAAAATTAAATTTGTTTTCTATTTATTTTTAAATAAACAATTGCAACTTCCAGACATTTTATCAAATTGCCTTGAAGGTCGATTACCGTATCTGCATTATTTGATAAGCTAGAAGTCATAAAAGATTCACAAACGTCGAAAACAATGTCATTAATGTATAAAATGAATAACAACGGTCCCAGAATACTGCCTTGGGGTACCCCAACATTTATACTTCTTTCAGTCGATACATACTCGTCATACTTTACTTTCTGCATCCTGTCACTCAATTAACTACTTAGCCACATATGTACAACGCCATCTATGCCATATTCTCTCAATTTTTTCAGCAATCTCTCTATCTACCATTTCAAACGTGCGTTTTAAATCTAAAAAAATTATACCAGTCACTTTACCTAAGTCACATGCTTCCTTCCATTCATTAATTACATACTGCAATGCACTTTCACAACTATGACCTTCTCTAAACCTAGACTGAAACTTACATATTAAATTGTTGTGTATCACGAATTGAAAAATTTGTACATATACCACTTTTTCTAATATTTTTTCAAATGCTGCAAGCATATTTATTGGACAAAATTTCTCTGCTTTAATAGTTTTGGCAACCTTTCTCATTACAATAAAGGTTGAAACTTTCAGTGCATCAGAAACAACGCCAACTTGCAATGAAGTGTTAATAATAATAAAATGGCACTAGAAAGTTTATCGTTATTTAGACAATGTTTAAATCTCAAATATGCCCGAAACAATCAGTATGATGTTAAACATATATAATAGAATTAAAGGGCTTGAAGTATTCTTTAATATTATTTTTTTTCTACCCGTACGGTTTCAAAAATAACGATATTATGCGAAAAACAATGAGTGCTTTCTAATTTTTTAAATAAACATTTTAGGATTTCTCTGCTCATTGGCCATAGAATAGAAATCCAAAAAATCTGTACCAGTTTTTATTAATATACAGACTGTCTATTTTACGAGGGCCACACCAAATATCTCGCTTAATATCTATTGTAGAAGAATAAAGTTTTAGAACCAGTTATCCCATTTTTTGTGAGCTATATTTCAGTAAAAAGAAATTTGAAATCCATAGCCTACTTTATGAGATATATTACAAAAACCTGAAAAATAGGAAAACCACAAACGGTTATAGCTTCCCTATTTGAGGAGATACGAAAAAAGTTAAAGGAATGAAAGTTGACGGCAAAGACAATAAGAATAATAACGTGTAACAAAAAAATCGAAAAATGCAGTTGGCTTTGACATACGCTATTGTGCAAAAATGAAAAATACATATCTCAAAGTAGGCCATGACGACATTAATTCCGTTATTTTTTTCTCATTCCAACGATATAAAACATGTCACAGAAATTTTAACCGATAGTGTCAATATTTAATATTTTACGAATACCACAATTCATATAATTGAATCGTAACAATCAGCTGTGCCATAATAGTAAAAATTCACTTTATAATAATTATAATTCCGTAAATATTTATTACAATTTAATACAAACCAATAAATATCTCATAAATAAAAATACAAGTACAAAACGAACATCCAAAGAAAAAAACGAAAAACTATGTATAACAGTACTACCTACTACTATATTGAAAAGAAATTGTGTGTATTTATTTTTCTAACTACAAATGCTCAAATTGTGTACCATGCATTCTGACACATAAACGTGCTCTACGAGACACGTCACGCATTACATTTTGGAGCATTTCAGGAGTAATTGCCTCACATGCGTTTCGAATTCTGGTTTTGATGTCCTCAATATTTTCAGGGGCAGTTTGAAATACCTTGTCTTTAATGTAACCCCAGACGAAAAAATCCAAGGGAGTAATATCTGGTAATCGAGCTGGCCATAGAATGGGTCCATAGGTGCCTATCCAGCTATCTGGCATAACTTGATTTAAATAATTTGTACATATTACAGCAGTGTGAGGTGGAGCCCCATCTTGTTGAAAATATGAATAATTTAATCTTTCTGCCACTCTCAATTCATAAAGAAAATCTTGAAATTCGTTTTGCAGGAAATTAAGGTATCTACGAGCGGTTAATTTGCCATCATAAAAATAAGGTCCAATTACTTTAGTACCTAAAAGACCCAACCAAACATTCGTAGAAAATCTTTCTTGGAAAGCAGTCTCTCTGCACCAATGTGTATTTTTTCGTGTCCATTTATAATGCATATTTCTATTGAAAAATCCATTATTAGAAAAATTTGATTCGTCCGACCAAAGAATTTTGCTACATATCAGCGCGTCATTCCTTTTCTTATTTAATAACCATCTACAAAATCTTACTCTCCTTGGCTTATCTCCCTCATTTAAATGTTGAACTTTCCTCATTTTGTAGCATCGAAATCCGTTTTTTTTTTTCAATATTTTTCTTGCACTATCTTTTTTTATGCGACAGTTTCTCTGAATTTGTCTCAAAGAGGTTTCCTCATTTTGGTTAACATAATTCATTACTCTATTCACTTTTCTTACATTATCCGCAACATGCGCTTGCCTTACTACTTTTTTTGAAAATGAACCGTGCGTTTTTAGATTTTGAACTAACTTCCTAAACATAGTTCGATTTGGCTGCGGAGCATCTGGAAATCTATCTCCGTAAACCGTGGCTGCCATCTCAGCGTCAAAATTGCACTGACAATAAATGCTAATCATATCGAATTTGTTATTATTGGTGTACACCATGATTACTGATATAAAATTTGTCTTAGAACTCGACAACGCAACATACAACATACAACAGTGACAATCTGTCAAATTTATTAATAACTGTATACATTGTTTTTCACTAATTATGGCACAGCTGATTGTTACGATTCAATTATATGAATTGTGGTATTCGTAAAATATTAAATATTGACACTATCGGTTAAAATTTCTGTGACATGTTTTATATCGTTGGAATGAGAAAAAAATTACGGAATTAATTGCGTCATGGCCTACTTTGAGATATGTATTTTTCATTTTTGCACAATAGCGTATGTCAAAGCCAACTGCATTTTTCGATTTTTTTGTTACACGTTATTATTCTTATTGTCTTTGCCGTCAACTTTCATTCCTTTAACTTTTTTCGTATCTCCTCAAATAAGGAAGCTATAACCGTTTGTGGTTTTCTAATTTTTCAGGTTTTTGTAATATATCTCATAAAGTAGGCTATGGATTTCAAATTTCTTTTACTGAAATATAGCTCACAAAAAATGGGATAACTGTTTCTAAAACTTTATTCTTCTACAATAGATATTAAGCGAGATATTTGGTGTGGCCCTCGTAAAATAGACAGTCTGTATAGTATTACCAACATGCTCTAATTTTGAGAGCTTCACTTTATCAAGAGTTTTGAAGAAATATTTAAATGTATTTCTTTGCCACTAAAAGTCAAACCCCAAAGGAACTGTCACATTTCCGAAAATATTAATTCTACATATATTTTTAAAAACAAATTAATATATCGCTTTTTAAGCTTTATTTTTTTATATTGTCTTATTTTCCTTTAATGCAATAGTTTCGGAGTTATTTACAAAAAAGAATAATTTTCTCAGCAAAATCCTAAAATTTTGTTTAATATAAAGTAGGCATATTTTTAAAAATGATTGGTTTAAAAATGCCAAAAAATTGGAGCATGTTAGTAATGCTATATATTAAAAAAAAACTGGTACAGATTTTTTGAATTTTCATTATATTGTCAATGACAACAGGAAAATCCTAAATTTTTTCTTCAAAAAAAATTACAAAGCACTCATTGTTTTGCACATGACTTTGTTATCTTTCAAACTGTACGGTTAGACCAAAAATCCTATAATAGAACACTTCAAATCCTTTAATTTATTTTATATGCATTTTTAACATCATACATATTTGAGATTTAAACATATTTCGACTGATAAACGTTCGAGCGCCATTTTTAGAACTATTCATCATACAGAAATAAACAAAAAAACCGTTGACTTAACTGCTTTGTAGCTAACTTTTTCTTCCGTAGCTAATGTGATCAATTACACACTAGTGCAATATATAACTATTATTGTTCTATCGAGAAAGAGAAAGCGGGAGAGAACAGTTTACTTTCCACCCGCATATGTTGCACAAAGAGCCTAGTTTTCTTTACCACTGAGAAAATAGTTTTTAACATTTTCATAGCTTTTGTAGGTATTATATCAGTGAAAACATAAATAAAATATAATTATAAAGTACACGTACGGTGCAGCACAGCGCAGATTTGAATAAAAATCCGCAATTATGACATCCTATACAGCGAACCGTATACAAAATGGACGTCTTACAAAATATAACTGTGGAAGGGTTGATTACGGTGAAGAAATAATAATTCCTGATGCCATGTGTGACAACCGGCAGGAGATAGTCGGACAGTTTTATTTTAGGAATACATTTCGTCACAAGTCAAATGCGATACAACAGAGCCGCTTTGGCAAAGCTGAGTGATTTGAAAGCTGGGGTTTTTGTTTGTTTTTGATAGCCGTCAAGTGTTGCAGTAATTACAAAATTTTAATGAGGAAAATGCAACGGTGCAAAGCCTATTTGAATATTTATAATGATTACATCTTTTTCCTTTGCTACCATTTTGAAATATATAAATTTCGATGTTTAAGATGGACGGCTCTCATACATATGTAATAAAATAACCATATTTGTTTAACATGCAAGTAATGTTTAATTTCAATATTCTAAATTATTACAATAGATTTAAAATTTATTCTTTTGTATATATTTGTACGTTGTTCGCTCTAGTTCATCTTTATTTAGCGTGGCCATCTAAGTTAAACATTTATAGATAAGTAACATAGATGTATATCCGTTCCTCACAGGGGTATCCAAACAAATTTACGATATTGTTAAATTTTCCTTAGTTTGGTTGCCAACCATTTATTTTTAATAAAAATATATGTTTACAGAACATTTTTTAATAAAGCAATTTCTAAATGAATCAGATTGATGTTAATTTGTTTATTAGAATCTCTTTTCGTTATCTTAGCCGAGTTAAGTTTCCATAAAAAGAAGACGAATAATTCTTCTCGTTTTAATGGCTACCAAACAGTATCATGTACGGATGAGAAGTGAAATTGTTCATATTTTGATAATTAAGATGACCACTGTAATGCAGTAGGTGATAATTTAGTTTAAGTACGTATAATGTGAGTATATTGTTGTTCTAGGTCCGTTCTCCCAAACTGTTATAAGATAGATAATACGTTTATTTTTAGCCCTCGACTATACATTAAAATACAAAGTTTACATTGCTGTTTTACATTGGTACCCTGTATCTATATACATTAGCACAAAACTAGAACTAAACTAAAAAAATTACCTAAAAGTAACTATACAAAAATATATTATTAAGACTATCCAGAACCAGCCAAAAAATATAGTTTAGACACTAAAGAAATATGTACATTATTCTTTTAAAAGTATGTAAAGTTCCTCGTAAATCAATACCCAAACGGTTGTACTCAACCAATCAGTTGACCGGTGCAGAGATACATTGTTAGCTTTTTTATTACAAAATTATCAATTCCACGGGTATTATAATTATGCAAATCTCGTAATTTAATTAAACTATTTTTTAGGTAATCTGGAACTATGCCTTTATTAATTTTATGTATAAAACTAAAACGTTAGTAAATTTTCTATATTCATCCAATTTAAAAATTTTAGCATATCGTTTATTCTAGTATAGATATTGCATTTTAGTATAACTCTCTTGCAACATTTGTAGTCGTTCTGGATGAGTCTAATTGAATATATAGTATCGTACTACAATAGCTAAAATGAGGTGATATTATAGAGTTATAGACAGATTTTCTTATATTTAGGTATCTACTGACGCGTTTAAAAACGCCGATTTTTTTAGATATATAGTCCACATGGTTTTTAAAATTCAAGTTAGAGTCAACCTAGATATTTGATTTCTGAGACCAATGACAAGTTTACCCCTTGAATCTTAATTTATATCTTTGAATGATCTGGATTTCTGCTTATTACTTATGAGCATACCTTCTGTTTTTGTAAGATTTATTTTTAATTTATACATTTCCAGTCATTTAGAGACCAATTCTAAATCGCAGTTTATTTTATCCACTAACTCTCGAGGATCATTCTCATTGATTATAGTGTCATCAGCAAAAAAGTGGTAATTACAACGTTTAAAGATTTTACACATATCATTGAAGTATATTATAAATAGCAATGGCCCAAATATGCTCCCCTGAGGCATCCCATATTAACAGAACATATGTTGAGAACATATGCTCACATTTCACCCTTTGACTCCTGTTTTTTAAGTAACATTCGAACCATTTCAATACCACACCATTTATACCATATTTACTCAGCTTATCTAATAAAATCTTCCTGTCAATCGTCTCAAATGCTCTTTTAAAGTCTAAAAAAATTACTCCTGTCATTTTTCCCTTGTCCGTGGCTTCCTTCCACTCATTGATAACATACTGTAACGCACTTTCACAACTGAAACCTTCTCTGAAGCCAGACTGATATCTGCTAAATATTTTTTGATCCATTATAAAATCTAGTCATTGCACGTATACTACTTTTATAATATTTTTTCAAAAGCTGGTAACATATTTATAGGTCTACACTCTTCAGCCTTAGTAGTTTTAAGCCCGTTTATTGGTCGATACTTTTAATGAACTTGGCGCAATACCAAGCTTTAAAGAGCCATTATTAATGTGAATCAGTTGATTCGATAAGTTGTCTAAATTACCTTTATAAAATGCCATATCAATTTCATATGGACTGCTTTTGTTAGTAAGGTCAAGTATTATTGTTTTTAATACAGTTTTTGTCAACAACTTAAAATTTTGCATTTTTGCTCCTTCTAACTCAACAAGTTCAAACTGATAGTGACTCTGAGGTATAATACTATGCACTATATCATTTACACTAGATATATAGAATTCATTAAATTTTTCCGGCAATAGATTGGGGTTTTTACATATTTCATCTTCAAATTGAATTTCTTTAAAGGGTCCGTCATATTTACCCATTAAAGATTTAAGCGATTGCCACATTTTCTTTGGGTCGTACCTACAATTATCTATTTTTCCTTTTAATGCTTACATTTTCTGTGTTTAATCTTACATTTTTAAACACTAATTTCTAAAAATTTTACTTTCAAACACAATGTATGAAAAATATAATTTCGAAACTAATACCACATTCCAAAAGTTATCTCTTTAAAACTTTTGTAGGAACAGGTTTATTTATAATCTCACATAGAAATTGCTGATGTATATCCTTTTAATTTCGAGTAGTCCGGGTTATGTTGATGAAACAAAGAGACCAAATTGGTGACGAATGCAATAGAAGATGTAGGTTCTATTTCACTTGTAAAACGACCACCTCGATGACAAACAATACACCTTTACTGTTAATAATCTGAATTACATCAACCTTCATGGAAAGTATTCACATGCCTTTTAAACTCAAAAATCTCCAAAACGAAAGGTTCAAGGAAGTTCTACTTTACAGACCTTATTATATATCCCTTGAAATTCCCTGCAAAATGGTTTTTGAAACGATTCGATATCTTAAATATTAAGGAAGTTAAGCCATTGATTTCAATGCTGATTTTTTCTCCGAAAAAACGAGACAACCGTTTTATTTCCATGATAACTTACTGATTACAAATGTTATTAACAATAATAGCAACAAATAGCGGTAAAAAATTAGGTACTATTTATGCTTATTCGTCAAACACTTGAAAATTAAGCGAGACAGGATGAAATGCTATATGTACTTTTCTGGTAGAGCAAAAAACTCTCTATGATTCATACAAAAATAACGGCACAGACGATACTTAAGTTTGTACACGCCGCGCGCCGCCCAAGTCTCAATATACTTTTCTTGATAATCTAAAATGCAATTCTGAAAAGTATCATAAATCATCTGTGAACTCAACAAAATATAAAGTCCTAATTGATTTTTTAGACCTTTTTTGATTATATTGTTGCTATATAAAAATAAAAACAAATACGATTGTTTTTGTATCGCATTATCCGAGACAATTTTCTTGATGTGGATCTTATTTGTCACAAAATTTTCAACGGAAAGATACTCATTATTTTCTTTTGTAGAAAGAACGCTGATTTTTATGGTCAAACGTAAAGTCATAATAAACTGTGGCTGAGAGAAGAAACGCATGTTTTGCTGAACGAAAATAATTTTGCATTATAATTTAACGTCTTTTTGATTCCTGACTTTGTGCTCAGAGCTCTGGTGTCCAGCACAGCTCTGGTGAACGCATTGAATCTACCTCAAAAGCCAATAACAACTGCAACATTCTCGTCTAAGATAAATAGAGATTTTGAAGGGTACTTATACGTGTATGTTTCTCTGCCTAATCTCAACTAACAGGTCAGGATGGTATCCAAATAACAAACAGAATATTTGCCTAGGTGCGATGCAACACATTGGTAAGAAAAGAAAGATAATTACTACGCTCTCATACATAATTACCGCCCGCATATCTTCACGGTGCATGTTTACTTTTCAGTGCATAGTGATATCATCAAATTTAAGTTTCATCCTGCGGCATACCTGTTGACTTGTGTTTAGGGGTATCAACCGTTCGTCTTACTCGGGTTCCATCTTATCGTCTACTTTATTCACAATTCAAGTAAATACAATGAAATTATACACATTTTACCTCTTTTGTTCTTCACTATAAATTATTAAGTTAAAAGGTTGTTGTAGTTCGCGTAATTACTTCCACATCCACGTAGTGGATTGGAAGTATAGTAATCGCAAAAAAATTTTCAAAAATTTTTATTCGTGAAATATGTTTAGAATGTCATGAAACGTCGAGATTTTAAATTTGAGCGAAAAAAAATTTTCTGTCTGTCGGTCTGTCGGTCTGTCTGTCTGTCTGTCTGTCTGTCTGTCTGTAACTTTTTTTGTCCGCACGTTTTCTCCAGAACGGTTTAAGATATTGACTTGAAATTTTGTACACGTATATATTATAACGAGATCTGGAACTGGATTGTTTTTTGAGGATATCCGGTGAAGGGTTTGGGGTTAAATAGGGGTAAATATGGAAAAAATAAGTAAAGCAAGCTTGTAAGAGTACAGAAACTTGAAATTCGGTGTATGTACTAGAAGTTAAGGCCTCAGATTTTTTTATAATATTTTTCAACCCGCCCACCACCCCTACCCCACTAATGGGGTTGATAAAATAAAGTTGAGATTTTCATTTGAAATTTCGTACACGTATGTATTATAACGACGTCTGAAATTAGATTATATTTTGAGATGATTCCGTTGAAGGGTTGGGGGTTAATTTGGGGTAAATAGGGGAATATAAGTAAAACAAGTTGGCAAGAGTACAGAAATTTGAAATTCGGTGTATGTACTAGAAGCCAGTGCGTCAGATTTTTTTATAATATTTTTCAACCCCCACCACCCCTACTCCAATATGAAAAGGGTTGATAAAATAAAATTGAGATATTCATTTGAAATTTGGTACACGTATGTATTATAACGACATCTAGAACTAGATAATATTTTGAGATGATTCCGTTGAAGGGTTGGGGGTTAAATAGGGGTAAATAGGGGAAAATAAGTAAAGCAAGCTGGTAAGACTACAGAAACTTGAAATTCGGTGTATGTACTAGAAGCCAAGGTCTCAGATGGTTTATAATATTTTTCAACCCCCACCACCCCTCCTCCATTATTCAAGGGGTTGATAAAATAAAATTGAGATATTCACATGAAATTTAGTACGCATATGTATTATAACGACATCTGGAACTAGATTATATTTTGAGATGATTCCGTTGAAGGGTTGGGGGTTAAATAGGGGTAAATAGGGGAAAATAAGTAAAGCAAGCTGGTAAAAGTACAGAAATTTGGGATTTGGTGTATATACTAGAAGCGAGGGTCTCAGGTTTTTTTATTAGTATTTTCCATCTCCCCACCACCCCACTCCCTTATTAAGAGTTGATAAAATTAAATTTAAATTTTCACTTGAAATTTGGGACATTTATGTATTATAACTATATCTGAAACTAGATTATATTTTGATATGATTGCGTTGAAGGAGTGGGGGTTAAATAGGGGTAAATAGGGAAAATAAGTAAAGTGAGCTGGTAAGACTACAGAAACATGAAATTCAGTGTATGTACTAAAAGCCAAGGTCTCAGATTTTATAATAATATTCTTCAACCCTTCCACTACCCTTACTACATTATTAAAGGGGTTGATAAAATAAAATTGAGATATTCACTTGTAATTTGCTAGACGTATGTATTATAACGACATCTGAAACTAGATTATATTTTGGGATCATTCCGTAGAAGGGTTGGGGTTAATAGAAGTGACTAGGGGAAAATAAGTAAATCAAGCTGATAAGAATACAGAAATTTGGGGTTCTGTGTATATACTAGAAACCAAGGCCTCAGATTTCTTTCTAATATTTTTCAAACTCCACCACCTCCGCTTCATTATTAATGGGATTGATAACATCAAATTGAGATATTCACTTGAAAATTAGTACACGTATGCATTGTAGTGACATCTGATTGAGATGACACCATTGAAGGGGTGGGAAGTGGTAAGTTGTGTATAGTAGAAAATAAGTAGGGTGAACTAGAAATTTAATTTTTAACGTATATGGTAGAAACCAACTCCTCAAACTTTTCTATGACATCTTCCCCAAATAATATTAAAATTCTATGACCAATCATTTCCACATGCTAGAGTGCAAATATAGTCAAGATGTTTCCTTTAAAGTGACTTGGATGAAGAATCTGGATGTGGAAGTAGTGATTCCTTAGGCAGCGGTTTTTTAGCATATAACGCCCTTTTCTCCGCCTTTCTCGTCCATACTCCTTATCTTTAAGCGTTAAAGACTTTACAAACACAATTCAGTGCTGATTATGACGACAAAGTAGAAAATGTATCATTATCCTTTACGGCATAACCACTAATTCCTGTTGAGAAAAGCCCTTGCCGGAAGTACAGTTTGATGGCAAAGTAGAGATTAAAAATAATTACTCTTTCACCTTTGAAACTTTAAGTATACCTCAACAATTGTTATCAGAAAATTATTCGGAATTAAAATTGTAACCGGGTGTTTAACAACAATCTGTAATGGACGTTTATCAATTTTACATTTACTCTGACGACTAACAATAATAATGTAAATGTAAAAGTAAACAAAGTGGAAAATATGAAATTTTTTAGATAGCATTTAAGAAAAAGTATCACACATTGTTCCAAATTTTTAATAATGTAAATCTAAGCACAGGAGTTTTTATGATATTGTTGGCCATTTGTATATGTTAGCGTAATTGTTTCTTTTATGAATTTAATTCATGAGTTTCAACGTTTTAACGACAAAAAAGGACAATTGTCAATATGAATAAAATTTACAATTTACCTTCAAGAAAGAACGATTTTGTGTAGGTCTATTAAAATTGTGCCTCTATATGTCTTCCTGCTATTGGTAAATATGTAATTAAATGTTGCATTAAATACATATGGCGTCTACTGCTTGCCTGTACGGCAAGAGTTGTTATTCGTCTCCTAATTTAAAAATTTCTAAATGTTTATATGTAAGACAAAGTCATAGAAACAAACGTTTCATTGCCTGTTACAGGGTGCCCCAAATTGCTTGATTTTGGCTGGTTTTCCTATTTTCAGACCAAGTAGAGAAAAACTGACGTATGAGTCTAGAGCTCGATTTTTGTGAAACGCCGATTGGTGAAAACCGCATTTCGATATCTCTAGAGATATCGGCAAAAATTGACATTTGGCGGATTCCGAAAAACTGTCATAACTTTTTTATTTGTGAATATTTTTTCAACCGGTAAAAACTTTCTACAAGCACTTTTTGACGTAGAATAAGATGAATTTGTCAAAAAAATATATCGCTTTTCAATTGTTCGATATCAAAGCTAACTTTGTTATTTCAAATGGAAACCACAGTTGGCTTTGACTTTAGAAAATAGGAAAAAAACAAGCTTTCCAAAAATATATATGTCAAGATATGTCTAGTCATCCTTGCTGCCAATATAACACATTTCTCTTTAAAAATGACATATTTTTAACATTTAACATTTTAACCCAGTTGGCCACACAAAAACAGTTGATTTGCATATCTAAAAGTTAGGTTGACAGTAAATAAAATAAGTGTTAAAGTTGACATCTGTTATAACCTCTCTGCATTATTCGAAAATGTATGAAAACTTTGAAAAATGCCAGATGTTTATATGCTATATTGAATCAGGCCGAAATTCTGAAGATGCACTAAATTTATATTTGGAACGTTACCCTGAACGCCTGGAGCCAAGCGAACAAATATTTCCTAGATTGGAAAATGCTTTGATGAATTATGGATCATTTGTCAAGCCCAGACCTAAACAGTATGCTATTGAAGGTAGAGACGGGGTGGAGGCAGAAGTAATTGGAGCGGTTTTAGAAAATCCTGAAATTTCTACAAGAGAAATAACTGTAACTAAGGGTGTGAGCAAAAGCCGTAGCCAAAGAATTCTCAAGAAATATAAATATAAACCTCATAAAATCAGGCTCACTCATCAAATATTTCCTGGTGATCAAGAACGCAGGATTAATTTCTGCAACTGGTTCATCAGAAAATGCAATGAAAATGAAAATTTTCACCGAAATGTCATTTGGACCGACGAAGCAAGAGTAACCAGCAACGGAATATTTAATCAACATAATCTGCATCGTTGGTCGGACCATAATAAGCATGTTTTCCAACCTAGAAATATGCAAGGACGACATGGTTTCAATATTTGGATTGGAATAGTGGGGCAACGAATGATTGGACCTTTTATTTATGACGAAAACCTTAACGCCCAACGGTACGTTAATATTTTGGAAAACATTGTTGAACCATATTTAGAAGACTTGCCCCTTGCCGATTTGGTACGAAAGTGTTATCAACAAGATGGCGCACTAGCCCATAACGCGGCGCTTACAAGGAACAAACTAAATCAAATGTTCGAGGATCGGCGGATAGGAACAAGGGGGCCCATACCATGGCCCGCAAGATCTCCGGACCTAAGTCCTTTGGACTTTTTTATTTAGGGTTTCGTCAAAGACCAGATATTTAAAACCATATCAGGAACGCGTCAAGATTTAGAGCAACGAGTGAGAAATACAATCGCTGGGATAACACTTTTACAACTCTAAAATGCCGAGAAATCAGTAAAGAAGAGATGTCAATTGTGCATCGACCAAAATGGTAGACAATTTGAACACTATTTGTGATACTTCAATCGTTAAAGATTTCTTACCTACCTACTTAAAGAAATATGATTAATTAATAAAATTAATTTAATACAAAAACTATTATTTTCATTGGAATAACTGAAACTCTTGTTTTCCATGGCCAACTCTGCTAAAATGTCATTTTTATAGAGAAATGTGTTATATTGGCAGCAAGGATGACTAGACATATCTTGACATATATATTTTTGGAAAGTTAATTTTTTTTCCCCATTTTCTAAAGTCAAAGCCAACTATGGTTTCCATTTGAAATAACAAAATTAGCTTTGATATCGAACAATTGAAAAGCGATATATTTTTTTGACAAATGCATCTTATTCTACGTCAAAAAGTGCCTATAGAAAGTTTTTACCGTTTGAAAAAATATTCACAAATAAAAAAAGTTATGACAGTTTTTCGGAATCTGCCAAATGTCAGTTTTTGCCGATATCTCGGAAACGGTTAGAGATATCGAAATGCGGTTTTCACCAATCGGCGTTTCACAAATATCGAGCTCTAGACTCATACGTCAGTTTTTCTCTACCTGGTCTGAAAATAGGAAAACCAACCAAAATCAAGCAATTTGGGGCACCCTGTACGTTGACGACAAACTGTCACGTATCAAGAAGATTTGGATATGTATATTCAATAGTTAAAAAAAGAATTTAAAATTACTTTCGTTCTGAAGATAGAGACTTATCGGGCGTGGGCGGGGGGCGTACTTCGTGTGCTACAAAATCCTCGATCGTTTCTATTTTTCAAATTCCAGATCAGCATCAACTTCAAATGAAAATCATTCAGAAATTTTAAAACCAGTGACCAAAATCAAGCAGTCGCCAAGACATTAACGTAACAAGATTTCTGCTGATATTGTGTAAATGGATAAGACTTTCTTGAATAAGCGAAAGGTTTTGTTAACAAGGAAACGTGTGAAAGGAATGTTTTATTTAAAATTTAAACGGGTTAAGGAAAACATTAAAAAAAACGTTTACGGAAGGAATAGAAGTATTAAAGCAATCATTCGACTGGTTGAATGCTCAATATGTCAAGCATAGATAAATAAATACAAATTCAACGGTATTCTCTACGAAATCCGAAACTGTTAAATTTTTAAGTTTAATTGAAGATAATCAAATAACATGGCAATCTCATTTTGTAAAGTAAACTGTCTAAAAAAATACTTGGCTATAAGGCAAATTAAAATCAAAATTGGCCTACACTCAGCAATAGTCACATATCACGTTTCATTTCATAGATTAATAACGTGTAGTCTAATCCACTTATATCTTTAATCATCAAGTTCTTGCTACTCAAAAGAGATCATTTCAAACTTTACCAGGAATATGTCACTTTCTCGGTCTCCGTTAATTTTAGCTGTCTGCGAAATCATTTAAAGTACAATTGTTTCTACAGTCAGATCGGGAAAGGCCGAATGCGCCGTTCCCTAAAATTTTTTTGTGTGCCACTCACATTATTTTGTGATACTTTCAATATTTACACGTTAGCGACAGTGACTTACATAGGTCGTGTGCGCGCGACGGCATTTTGACATTCGTCATAGCTTATGGACAACAAATCAAAATTCCTAAAGTGTTAAATGGCAACTAACCGAACTTTTCATTAAATTACTACTTTGGTGGACATTAAAATATAGAAAAAGCCAAATTTTGGCTGTATTATTAATTGTGGAAGTGTGGAAATACGAAATAACGCCAGTTTTTTATTAAATATCATCGATATTTCAAACAGGAAACTTTGAATTTTTTTTTTCTTTTTTCCTTCTTCAATTCTTTGGGACTTCCTGCCACATGTATGTTTTCTTTCTAAGCGGTGCTAGGGGAATCTACAAAATATATCACAATTAACCAGTATGTTACTGGTAAAAAAACCTCTACGCCCGTGACGTTTACGTCAAAGGATCAGTTAAAGGTTGGTTTTGATAAATAAACAACACAAATAAGTATAAAAACTTGAAATTAAATATTTCGCCGACGTTTCGGAAATCTAATCTGTTTCCTTTCTCAAGGCTTTTTTTGAAAAATCTTTTTACTGTGTATGACAAATACACAGCTCTAAGAATGTTTGTTATATTCAATATCCATAGATACTTACTATTTACATAGAACTGTTGATATAGTTAACAGTTTTTTAATTTCTATACAATGTTAAGTTTGTGAAGTTCTTCTTTTAACATTGGCAGCCAAGTTGTACAGACATCTACGGAACAATTCGACACGCAATTATCCTCATTCAATAATATTATCGCGGATTCTTTTATTTTTCTTTTTTTGCTATCTGCCTCTTTTGTTAAAATTTTTGCCGAGTCCCAGTTTATTCTATGTCCGTTCTCCCACGCGTGTTCGCAGATCTTGGACCGCTGAATTTCATTTTTTCTGATATAATTTTGATGTTCGCCCAATCTTACACTAAAAGGTCTGGATGACTCACCCACGTATTGTTTGTTGCACTCACACGGAATACTATAAATGCAGTTTTTTGAATTTTGCTCGTGGTTTGTTGGTTTCGTCTTTGTCAGAATAGATCTTAAAGTGTTGCTTGTTTGAAATACCGTCCTAATATCAAATCTATCACCGATGCGGCGCAACTTTTCGGATAATCCGCATACATAAGGAATTAACGCTGTGTAGATGTCAGCCACCACCACATTGAATACCTGGTCAGCGGTCTGTAGAATTTGTATCCACTTCAGGCGTACCCCAGGGTTCAGTGTTAGGTCCATTATTTTTCAATATTTTCATTAATGACATTACAGTAGAACTGGATGTCAATTGTCTCTTATACGCTGACGATATGAAGTTGTACAATAAACTAATGATGTTACTGATTGTGTCGCTCTACAAGCGGCCCTCGATAAAGTAAATGAATGGTGCAATTTGAACAAACTACAGTTGAATGCAAGGAAGTGCAATGTTCTAACTTTTACCAATAAACATCAGCTGGTCGAATTTAATTATTGCTTAGAAGATTCAGTGATTACACGTCCATCAACCTTCCGCGATCTCGGTGTAACATTTGATAGTAAACTAAATTTTAATTGTCATATAAACACCATAACCAATTAAATTTTTAGAACACTGGGATTTATAACACGATGTTCTCATGATTTTAATGACAGTAACACGCTGAAACTACTATATCAGTCTTTTGTTCGATCAAAATTAGAATATTCGTCAATTATTTGGTCTCCTCATTACAACATACATATACAAAATATAGAGAGAATTCAGAGACGTTTCTTAAAGACTTTAAGTTACAAGGAGGATGGTATTGTCTAAATGTTATTGATGGCATTATCTTAATTTTTTTCCTTCTTCAGTTCTTTGGGACTTCCTGCCACATGTATGTTTTTTTTCTAAGCAGTGCTAGGGGAATCTACAAAATATATCACAATTAACCAGTATGTTACTGGTAAAAAACCTCTACGCCTGTGACGTTTACGTCAAAGGATCAGTTAAAGGTTGTTTTTTTTATAAATGAACAACACAGTAAGTATAAAAACTTGAAATTAACTATTTCGCCGAAGTTTCGGAAATCTAATCTGTTTCCTTTTTCAAGGCTTTTTTTGAAAAATCTTTTTTGCTGTGTATGACAAATACACAGCTCTAAGAATGTTTGTTATATTCAATATCCATAGATACTTACTATGTACATAGAACTGTTGATATAGTTAACAGTTTTTTAGTTTCTATACAATGTTAAGTTTGTGAAGTTCTTCTTTTAACATTGGCAGCCAAGTTGTACAGACATCTACGGAACAATTCGACACGCAGTTATCCTCATTCAATAATATTATCGCGGATTCTTAAATTTTTCTTTTTTTGCTATCTGCCTCTTTTGTTAAAATTTTTGCCGAGTCCCAGTTTATTCTATGTCCATTCTCCCACGCGTGTTCGCAGATCTTGGACTTCTGAATTTCATTTTTTCTGATATAATTTTGATATTCGCCCAATCTTACACTAAAAGGTCTGGATGACTCACCCACGTATTGTTTGTTGCACTCACACGGAATACTATAAATGCAGTTTTTTGAATTTTGCTCGTGGTTTGTTGGTTTCGTCTTTGTCAGAATAGATCTTAAAGTGTTGCTTGTTTGAAATACCGTCCTAATATCAAATCTATCACCGATGCGGCGCAACTTTTCGGATAATCCGCATACATAAGGAATTAACGCTGTGTAACGTTTTTCAGGTTTTTGTCGTACCTGATTGCTATTTTCAATATTTATGAAGGTTTTATCGACAAAACCCCCAGGGTATTGGTTATTTTTAAGAATTTCCTTTATAAACCGCTTCTCATTGTTTAGTATTTCATCATTAGAAGAAATGATTTTGGCCCTATCATACAAACATTTTACAACACCCCTCTTAACGTGCATCGACTGATTTGAGTTGAAATTTAAATATGTGTTGGTAGTATTGGTTTTCTATTAACATTTGTTTCAATTGTACCATTTACTCTTTTAATTAAAACATCTAAAAATGGTAATTCATTTCTAGTTTCCTTTTCTAATGTGAATTTAATAGAAGGTTCTTTATTATTTAAATGTTCCAAAAAACTATCTAGTAACTCAATACCATGAGGCCAGATTGCAAAGATATCATCTACGTATCTCCACCAGATAACCGGTTTGTATGCACAATTTTGAACATGCCTAGTCTCAAAATCCTCCATAAATATATTGCTTAAAATCGGTGACAATGGAGAACCCATTGCCATACCGAAATCCTGCTGATAGAAATCATTTTCTAATTGAAAATAAGTTGTTTTTATACACATAGTTAAAAGTTCCATTATAGTATTTACACTCAATTTAGTTCTCGCTTCCAAATTATTTTCATTTCACAATTTGTCTTTGATTATTTTTAAAGTTTTGTCTACTGGGATGTTAGTGAACAGACTAACTACGTCAAAACTAACCATCAGATGGAAGGAGGATGGTGTCTATCCTGCTATTGGTTTTCCACAGACTGCACTTTTAAACAGATTTTCGCTTTCGAGTTTGGAGACTCTCCGAACTATCTCACAACAAATATTTCTTTTTAAAGTAATACATAATATAACAGATTGTAGTGCTATCTTAAGTTTACTAAATTTTCGAACACCTAGACCAGGTTCCAGACAAAACACTTTATTCTATCTGGCGACCCACAGAACTAACGTACAGAAATTTTCGCCATTGTACAAAATGTGTGAGAACTATAATAATCTCCAAGACCAGTTTGATATATTCCACTGCAATGTAGCTGAGATAAAGAGATACTGTATAAATTAAAACACGTTACATTTCTATTTATATTCTTTTAATATTTTTTAATATATTTGTATCTACTTATCATCTCCTGCCCTGTAATTGGAATGCTCTGTTGGACAGTGTAATAAATAAATAAATAAATAAAATGTGTCTTCATGAAAGGTATAATTTAACATAAACTTAAAAAGATTGCGACCAGTGAAATTGTTAACTTATCACTTAACTACATAACAAAAACCGATAAAAACTAATGCGATTAGAGGCCTGATTTGGAGCTTGTTTCATAAAAGTCAATTACACGACTGTGCAGACCATAACTGTCAGCCATTTGTAAAGAATGAAATTACAAAGCCATTATAATTTAAACGATTTAATCTTAGATCTCAAATATAGCAAGAGAAATTTTCATCATGACACCTAACGAACCGAAAACGAATCCCCCGTCGTCGAGAAATTACCGCCATTTTATAGCCGCACAAAGCCATCATTGCGACAGCCGGGAAGTCTTTATTATATTAAATATTATGGTAATTCGTAATTACAGTCATTCGTCAGCATAACGAAGCCATTGCACATTGTGTATACATATAATTTTTGACTTCAAACGAATGTTTATCCTCCCCTCGCTGTCCGCCATTTTCGGATAAAAAAGTGCGGTTATGTTACTATTTTGCATTGTTGATGGGTAATTCGGTCCCCTCTAGCACCTGGTATTAGAATCTATTGTCGGTATTGTTTGCCACCTATCGCAACCTTATTATAAGCTGACACGTTCACAAAGACTTTACTACTGGAGTGTATTTTCCTAAACAATTGTTAGTAGGATAGGTGTTAATAATGGGAGTATTTTCTGTTGTAATAAGTCCTTATTCCTTATTATCCTTTTTTAAAATTAAGGCTTTTTAGTTTGAAAGTATTAGTCCAAAGAAATCGAACCAGAAACTAGATATATAGTACAGGCAAATTAGCCACTTAGGGTAACAAAAATTAATAAAAGGATCATCTCTGGGATTTAAGTAGGTAATAACCTGGAGAATGAGACGATGCATTCTTTGCACTTCCAAGTTCCGGGAAAATTCAAAAAAATTTGGAAAAACTTTCTGATTTTCGGTTTCTTTGCTCTAGCGGCCAAATTAATGAAAATAGTCCTCAACAAAAGTTGCAGCTCGTCTCTTTCTCTACAAAAAAGTTCTGTACAATTTTTGTATTACTTAAGCCGTTTAGGAGATAAATCGAGTTTTCCACTTATAGTTTTAAGCTGCTTCGAAATGCGCGAAAAATGAGAATTCTCCGAGAGTTTCGTACGACCGGGCTCATCGATCGATAATTTTTACCATTCAGAGCCCCTAAAAAAATGAAAGTAACATAAAATCTAGAAAAAAGTCTCAGCTTTAATGTGGTACTAATCACAAAATTCATAAAAAAATTTATCATAGAGAAAAACTGTCAGAAGATGACAGTAAACTTTGTACAGTTGATCCCAGTTTATTCATATCTTTGCCGGGAGTCGTTGGAGTGATAATTCATGTTGCGTATGTATTCTTATATAATGATATATTAATCTAATAAACATTCTAATGCAATTACTTTTGTTGGAAAAATGTGCCTTGCGATCAAAGTAGAGGGTATATTTCTCATCGATCAATCGCCTCCAAATTTTGGAGTTAAATTCGCTATATCTTAATTAATAATAATAGCACAGTGTTAATTTTTGGATTATAAGTACAATGAAACATATTCTTGAAGCAGAATATGCCTAAACTTGTGGGTTTTTAGAGCCAGAAATTAACAGATGTCAAATATAAATTATTTTATTTTTTATTCAACAACACTTTCTTAGTTACGGAGCTAGTACAATCACAACAATAACTAATATATAAAAACAATGCAAACAACAAATAAATAAGTAAACAAATCTTCGTTTCCAACACTCCCCCTATTTGTTTACTGATTTAAAGGTACACAAAGTGAACTTCTATTTCTGATGAATTGTTCCTTTGGTAAAGCCTTCGTGAGAATATCAGCAAGTTGTTTTTTAGATTCAACATAGACAGTTTCAATGAAACCCTTTTCTACTTGGTCACGTATATAATGGTATTTTATATCAATGTGTTTGGTCCTCTTATGGTGTTCTTGACTCTTGACTAACCGAATGGCACTTTGATTATCTACGAATAGCTTGGTAGGTTCGCATACATCTACATTAAGCTCCTGAAGTAATGTTCTCAACCAAATAACCTCTCTGGCTGCTTCTGAACCTGCCACGTATTCTGACTCTGTAGTAGAACGGGAAACGCACTTTTGAGACTGTGACGACCATGTAACCGGTGCCCCAGCTAACATAGTCAAATAACCAGTTGTTGACTTTCTAGAATCAATATCGTTTGCAAAGTCAGCATCGGAATATGCAACAAAATTTAAATCAGTTCCACAATACTTTATTCCATAGTTCTGGGTTCCTTTTAAATACTTGAATATCCTTTTTACTGCTATCCAATGCTCCAAAGCTGGACTACAAAGGTATTTACTCACTTGAGACACAGCGAACATGATATCTGGGCGTGTGACGACAGCGAGAAACATTAAACTTCCTACAGCTTCTCTATAGGGCACACTAAGCATCCTACTATCTCTTGTAGATGCTTGGTTTGCATGAAGCACAACATTTGGATCGGCAGGAATTGCTTTGATGTTACAATTTACCATGTTAAATTTCTCCAAAATTTTGGCAACATACCCTTGCTGGCCCAAAAATATACTTCTTTGTTCTCTATTGCGACTGATTTCCAATCCAACATAACATTCTGCAGCACAAATGGTTATCTCGAATATTTTTCCAAGTTCTGTCAAAAATATGTCCATAACCTTTTTAGATTTACACATAATTAGACCATCATCAACGTACAACGCCAGGAATAGTTCATAATTTTCAAAGAGTGCATAAAAAATGCATTTTTCAGCATCTAACTGCTTGAAGCTGTATGAACTAAGAAACTCCACAAACTTCTTATTCCAACATCTCGGAGACTGCTTCAAACCATATAGGCTTTTGTTGAGTTTGCATACCAGAGTACAATCTTTTGTATTAAAGCCTTCCGGCTGCTTCATAAAGATTTCTTCTTGTAAATCTCCGTTCAAGAAAGCCGTCTTTACGTCAAACTGACAAATTTCTAAATCACTGACAGTTGCAATTGATAATAACGTTCTAACGGAATCATACCTTACAACTGGTGAAAATGTTTCAAAATAGTCTACGCCAGATTTTTGACTATAACCTTTTGCACAAAGTCTGGCCTTATATCTTTCAATTTTACCATCCGCTTTATATTTTATTTTAAACACCCATCTGCACCCAATTGCTTTGCGATCCGCTGGTAAAACTTGTAGTGACCACGTCTCATTTTTCATCAGCGACTTAATCTCATCTTCCATTGCTTTCTTCCATTCTTCTTTTTCTCCACTTTCCATAGCTTCTTCGTAGGTCTGAGGTTCACCTAATACTGCTGCACATGCTTCATACCAAATTGGTTTCTTAATATCTTCACGGTGTCTTAAATAATGGCCATTTTCTTCTGAAGCTTTATCCTTAGGCTGATTAATTTCTACTTCTATGTTTTCTGACGTTTGGTTTTCTTGATTAATTTCTACTTCTATGTTTTCTGACGTTTGGTTTTCTATTCTGCCTTCTGATTTGGTGTCTACGGACTCTTCTTGTAAATTATCTTCATCTTCCATCTCAAATATAACGTTGTTTTGACATGACATATTTCTACTGTCTTTATAAATACATCCATTGTGTCAGAATTATACAGTGGCTAATAAGGAAAAGAACTTTGAACTAGTGGTTTAATAACACTTCTGTAATATATTCAGTAACAGAGGAACATTCAATACATGTAGCTAATTATAACTAGTCTACCGGACATTAAACAATACACTAACATGTGTCCAACTGTAATATACAAAAGGAACTAGAATTGTTTATTCCAACACTCCTCCTCAATTATAGGTTCCGACAAAATAAATTAATTAAAATAAAGCATTTGAAATGTCTGCTAAATCTAACTTTAAGCGTAACTTCATAAATTGTTCGCTCGGTAAGGCTTTGGTAAGTATATCGGCTATTTGTTCTTTAGAATTAACATATTCCACTATCAGTTTTTGTTGCTCAACTAGATCTCGAATGAAATTATATTTTACGTCAATATGCTTAAGGCGTCGGTGCTCCCATTTCTTCACTAAGTGAATACAGGATTGATTGTCCTCAAACATCTTGACTGGAATCGGATAGTTCACTTGCAGTTCGGACAGTAGGTTCATAAGCCAAAGTAGTTCTGTTGCTGTTGTGGAAAGAGCAATAAATTCAGCTTCGGTGGATGACAAGGAGACTGTTGGTTGCTTCTTCGTAGACCAGCAAACAATATTGCCATGTACTTTAAGTAACAGTCCCGAGGTTGATTTTCGATCGACGTCACTTCCCCAATCTGCATCAGCGTAGGCTACTAGTACTTCTTTAGTTTGCTTCCTATAACACAGACTAAAATTCAAAGTACCTTTGATGTACCTTAAAACACGCTTGGCTGACTTCCAGTGACTCTCGGTTGCACAACTTTGGTATCTGCTTAGGTAGTTTACTGAAAAACTTAAATCTGGTCGTGTAGTTTGCATAACATAGCTTAAACAACCGATCAGCTCTCTATAGGGTTTGTCCGTTTCATTTACATCTTTAGCCTTTTCACTTCCATTAGACGTAACTTGTTTAACTTCCATTGGAGTCTTAATAGGATTGCAATCCTCCATGTTAAACCTTTTTAGCAAGTTCTTTAGATACACCGTTTGATTTAAAATGATAATACCATCACTTCGTGAAATCTTTATTCCTAGAAATGAATGCAATTCACCTAGATCTTTCATTGCAAATTTGTTCTTTAATGCTGTCTTCAGTTCTTGAATCTGATCTTGCTTATTGCCAGTGATGATAATGTCGTCTACATACAATAGTAAAAACACCTTTACGTTCCCATAAAATCCAACGTAGAGACATCTGTCAACTTCAGATCTTTTCAGTCCGAGACTTTTAACAAACAAGTCGAACGTCTCATACCAAGTTCTGGGAGCTTGCTTTAAACCATAAAGAGATTTATTTAACTTGCATACCTGATCTTTTCCAGTGTTGTACCCTGATGGTGCTTTCATGTATATCTCCTCACGTAACTCGCCATGTAGAAATGCGTTCTTAACATCCATCTGATATGCAATTAAATTCTCTTCATTTATGATCGATATAAGCGTTCTCAAAGTTGTAAGTCGTGAAACCGGTGCGTACGTTTCTTCGTAATCGTAGCCCTTACGTTGTGAACAACCTTTGATCACTAACCTAGCTTTATACCGGTCAATTTTACCATTTTCATCACATTTTTTCTTAAAAATCCATTTGCTATCGATGGCCTTCTTACCATCTGGTAGTTTCATCAAGTTCCAAGTATTGTTATTTTCCAGTGCTGTAATTTCTTCATTTACAGCGTCGATCCACATATTCTTGTCATCTCTATATTCTATGTCCTCATAACACAATGGAACATCTTCTACGAATCCTTCCGCATTGAATGCTAATGCTGCATAATCTTCCAGGTACTTAGGCTTGACATTTGTTCGAGTACTGCGTCGAACAGCTACATCTTTGTCTGTTAAATTCAAGGAAATTGCACGATCACTGTTGTTCTCCCCATCTTCGCTATTTTCTTGAAGATTCGTACTTGTCGCCTCATCAATTTTGGCTTCCAATATACTTTCTTGGTCTGCGTTACTAGGAATCCAATAGTTGTATTCTACCGATTCACAATCAAATTTAGATTCATCAAAAATGACATCTTTTCCAAACAAGACTTTTCTTTCTTCCGGACACCAAAGTCTATAACCATTCCGACAATAACCAATCAGCAAACACTTCTTTGACCTGGACTCGAATTTTCCAGTTAGAAGTTCCTTAGGAATGCGCAAATAAGCCACACAACCAAATACTCGAACTTTCTTGACGCTGGAACTTTCACTAAACCAGAGGTTAGCAGGAACTCCTCCTTCAAGCGCCGTTGTTGGACTTCGGTTGATCAAATACACTGCGGTCAGTGCGGCTTCAGCCCAGAAAACTTTTCCAAGTTTTGAACCTAAGATCATACACCGTCCTTTTTCAATAATAGTGCGGTTCATTCTTTCAGCGACACCATTTTGTTGAGGCGTGTAACGGATTGTAAATTCGAATTGAATTCCTTTCTCTTCAAAATAATTCTTCATATCGTTAGATATATATTCTCGGCCATTATCACATCGAAATCTACTCATTTTCAAATTAAAGTGAGATGTTGCCATAGCCTCATAAATTTTGAAATATTGGAACACTTCCGACTTTGACTTCAGCGCATAAGCTGCAGTAAAATGGGTAAAGTCATCTATAAAAGTTAACAGATAACGTTTTCCATCATAAGATGTTGGATTCACCGGTCCGAAGAGATCGCTGTGTACTAGTTGTAGTGGGCGTCTGGCTCGTATCCGCTGCTGTTTATGAGGTTGCTGAGCCTGTTTACCTTCTACACAAGTGCTACAGATCTCCGTAGGTACGTTCTTAAGTATTGCATTAATTCCTTCAACTTTTCCATGTAACTTTTTGACACTTTCAAAATTCAAATGTCCCATCCGTTGATGCCACAACTGGAGACTTTCTTCAGGTAAAGAAACATGCGCCCTGGCTTCTACCTCCTTAAATGATAATGTATAAAGTGGCGCAGATGCTGTGTTTGCAACTGCAATCACTTTATTATCTTTTTCCACAAGTCCCGTTCCATGTTCAAACACCACTCGAAAACCATTTGTTTCTAGTTTACGTACGGACAAAAGATTATGTTGAAGTCCTGAAACTGACAGTACGTTTTTTATCATAATTTGATTTTCATGTCCATCCACTACACTTATGACTTTGACATCTCCTACTTTTTCTGCATGTAAAAGTACACCTGATTTTGCAATCGTGATTTTTATTGGTTTATCCAACTGACGTACATTTTCCAGTTTTACTTTTTCAGAAGCTAAGTGCTCGGATGCCCCTGAGTCCAAGTACCAGTTAAGTATCTTTGAACTACATCTATTACTCACGTACGCTGGAAAACTGTATTCTTCATCACTATCTTTAACAAAATTAGTCGCCATCCTTGCAGTTTTCGTGATTTCTTGTTTATTCTCTGAACTGTTGTTACCAAAAAATTTCTTCTTGCACTCAGTTTTTTTGTGTCCCTTTTCACCACATTTGTAACACTTAAAAGGAAAACGCAATTTTTGTTCTCCACTAGTCATATAGTTTCTTCCAGCAATTAATGGCTTCCGATAATGCGACACAAATGCAGTTGACGACTGAGATTCACTCCCACTTTTTCGACTTGAATCTTTCTTTTTCGATTCCTCATCCAGAAGACGATTTTTTACGAAACCCAGTGTCAGCTTATCCATTGTTAGCGTTTCGAGCGCTGTAACTACCGTATTATATTGCGACGGCATTGTAAGTAATAAGTGACATACTTTGTCTGATTCTTCTAGATTCGCACCAGTTGAGCGAAGTTCACGTACTAACTTATCAAATTTGAGGTAATGATTAGCTAGATTTTCATTCACAGAGTCAAATTTTAGAGTCAGAAGAGCCTTCCGAATCAACAACTGACTAGCGATTCCTCTTCGTTCAAAAATTTCCGACAGCGACGACCAAACTTCAAATGCATTGTTTTTATCCTTGACATATTCAAGATGACTGTCAGCCACTCTTTGAATAATTTGAGACTGACATTTACGGTCACGTTTCTTTAAATCCTCAAGTTTCTTCTCTTTCCGTTGCTTGGTCATTGGTTCATCTGCTTCTTCGAACTTTACCATTTCCATATACGGTTCTTTCGCCAGATTAAGTAGATCAAGCTCCAATAAAAGAGTTTCCATTCGGAATTTCCAGTTTCCGAAATTAGTTCCGTCGAACAAAGGAATTCTGTATTTCATTTCAACTTCACCTTCCATTTTTTTATTTTTTTAAACCTGTCAATCTGTCACTTTACTTTTTCAATTTCCTTAATTGAAATTAATATCTCACCACTGGACCCATAACCTGTCAGAATTATACAGTGGCTAATAAGGAAAAGAACTTTGAACTAGTGGTTTAATAACACTTCTGTAATATATTCAGTAACAGAGGAACATTCAATACATGTAGCTAATTATAACTAGTCTACCGGACATTAAACAATACACTAACATGTGTCCAACTGTAATATACAAAAGGAACTAGAATTGTTTATTCCAACACATTGAAATTAACATGTTTCACGACGACAACTTTCCTGGCAGCCAATTCATACAATCTGTAATTGGAACTGTTGCCGTCATATCCCACTAATATTTGTTTCTTGGAATTTCTCTCGAACTTATTTCTGAACTGTTTAGGCACAAGTACGAATGCTTCAGATCCAAACCTTCGTAAATGGCTAAGATTTAATTGTTTTCCTGTCCATTTTTCGTAAGGAGTAACATGCTTATCTTGTGCACACAGGCGACGATTTAATAAGTATACGGCCATATTAATTGCTTCCGCCCAAAGATTCATCGGGAGCGCAGTACTATGCAACATACTTTTGGCACTATCAACTATAGATCTCAAATCTCTCTCTGCCCTTCCATTTTGCTCTGGTGTATATGGAGCACTGGTTTCATGTATTATTCCATGTTCTTTAAAAAGATCTTTAAAATGATGGTTAACAAATTCTGTTCCATTATCACTTCGGAATATTTTTATTTTATTACCAGTTTGTCTTTCTGACATTTTCTGAAATTCCAGAAATTTTGTGAAAACGTCACTTTTATGTCTTATGAAATAAACAAAACGATATGAAGTACAATCATCCTTGAATAAAACGAAATAATTAGCTCCTCCTAATGAAGTACTTGATATTCTACCGCAGACATCGGAATGAATGTATTCACCAGGTTTTTCAGCTCGTCTATTCAAATTAGCATTAAATGATTGCTTATGTTGTTTTCCATATTGACAACCCTCACACTGAATACGTGTGACTTCTTTATTTGGGATTTTGATATCAGGTATCATTCCTTTGTCAGACATGTCTTTCAAAGTACGAAAATTAACATGACCCAACCGTTCATGCCATAGCTGAACAATACTCGTTTCTGCGGAGTTTCCTTGAATTTGTAGGATTTCAAATAACATTTTATAGCATTGATTCTCCAGCTTCCTTCCAACAGCAACTACACCATTTTTATTTCTAACTTCTATGAATCTACTATTAAATTCGACCTGCAAACCTTTGCTCGTAGCTGCTCCCACTGAAAAAAGATTTTTCTTCAACTTTGGAACGTATAAGGTTTCTACCAATGTACGAGGAACTCTTCTACCATTCACAACAGCCATTACACTAATTGAGCCAATTCCTTCAGCGGTAATAAAAGAGTTATCTCCAATTTGGACATCTTTGTTCTTTAGTGGTGTTATTTGTGAAAACCACTCTTTGTGCGACGTCATATGCTTTGATGCTGCACTATCAGCGAGCCAGATATCTTCACATCCATCAGCAACTATATTTTTCATCTCAGCACTAAGAGCTTGATTTCTGTAATTTGGATCACAGTTTTGCTTGCTGTAACCAGGTTGAAGTTTACTAAGCCTTATTCTACATTAAGATTTGAAATGCCCCTTCTTGTTACAGTAGTAGCACGTTACATCTTTTTTAGAATACTTTGTATTAGGAATAAAATTACTTTTGGTATTAGAAACAAAATTCTTTTTGTTCGAACTATGAGGATACTTATTGAGTTTAACAGCAGCAAACGCAGTTGTTAGCTCGTCTGCCTGAGTAAGCCTCAATTCTTCTTTGAGAAGTCTTGTTGTAAGATTTTCAAATGTTTGTTTATCTTCGTCGTATGAGTCCCATGCAGTTACGAATGATCCATACTTGTGAGGTAAACTTTCTAAAGTTTTAGCTATTTTATCTATATCGCTTACTTTTTCTTCAACATCAGCTAGAGCTTGTGACATTGACTCTATGTTGCTAATATGCTGTGCAATACTGTCGGTTTCTGACATTTTATAACTGAAAAATTTTTGTTTAATCATCACTTTGTTCGCGGAGGACCTTTGTTCGTGAATTATTTTCAGCCTTGACCACATACTGGCGGCATTATCACACGTTATTACAGTCTGCAATTGACTAAACTCCATTGACATAGATATTAACATCATCCCTTTAGCATTTAAGTTTTCCCATGATTTCTTTACGTTTTCTTCATCTGTTATTACTGGTTGTTTTGCTTTACCATTAATTAAATCCACAAAACTCTGCTCTAAATATTATTTCCATCTGGTATTTCCACAGTGAAAAATTCTTCCCATCGAATTTCTGAATATTAATATTCTTGAACTTGTCCATCTTATTACCTTTAGAATACCTTTAACTGGTATGTTAAATTTGATGTGACTTGACACGAAACTAGTTTTCTTCTATTACTAGAGAACCACTGACCCTTCTTATTGTACTGGGTGTTCTGGGCCCATAACCTGAAGCAGAATATGCCTAAACTTGTGGGTTTTTAGAGCCAGAAATTAACAGATGTCAAATATAAATTATTTTATTTTTTATTCAACAACACTTTCTTAGTTACGGAGCTAGTACAATCACAACAATAACTAATATATAAAAACAATGCAAACAACAAATAAATAAGTAAACAAATCTTCGTTTCCAACAATTCTTTCGAATGTTCCTTTTCTTTTTTTAAATCAACAACACAAATAAGTATAAAAACTTGAAATTAAATATTTCGCCGACGTTTCGGAAATCTATTCTGTTCCCTTTTTCAAGGCTCTTTTTGAAAAAATTTTTTGCTGTGTATGATAAATACACAGCTCTAAGAATGTTTGTTATATTCAATATCCATAGATAGTTACTATTTACATAGAACTGTTGATATAGTTAACAGTTTTTTAGTTTTTATACAATGTTAAGTTTAAAAGTGAATTATTTATTATTTGTTTGCTTATAGTAATGAAACATATTCTTTATAGGATTTTGCAAACAGTGGAAAGAAAAGCTATCTATGAGAACTAAAGGAAAAACTATATATAAAAATATTAATGAAATCTTTGCATTCTTTCGATAACCTGACTTCTGGTTATGCTAAAAAGTAAAAATTCTTATTTGCCATTCTCATTTTAACACTAGCATCCAACCTAGTCCCCTACAGCTAAGCAGGCTAAACTAGCATCTACATGATCCCCTACGATATGTAAATTCAGTTAAAAATGAGAACAAAGGCCTGGAATTAATTTATTTACGTACCTTGTCTTTAAAATTTTTTTCATTCTAATGAATTACATTTTCATAAAATCTCATTCAGTTTGAACGTGTGGCTTTAGGCTTTTCTGATGAGTCCACAATAAGGACGAAAAACGTTTCAAAGGCTAAGCATTTCCAAGAAACTGAATGAGATTTTATGAAAATGTAATTCATTAGAATGAAAAAATTTTTAAAGACAAGGTACGTAAATAAATTAATTTCAGGCCTTTGTTCTCATTTTTACCTGAATTTACATATCGTAGGGGATCATGTAGATGCTAGTTTAGCCTGCTTAGCCGTAGGGGACTAGGTTGGATGCTAGTGTTAAAATGAGAATGGCAAATAAGAATTTTTACTTTTTAGCATAACCAGAAGTCAGGTTATCGAAAGAATGCAAAGATTTCATTAATATTTTTATATATAGTTTTTCCTTTAGTTCTCATAGATAGCTTTTCTTTCCACTGTTTGCAAAATCCTATAAAGTTGTTAATGTTAAGTTTGTGAAATTCTTCTTTTAACATCGGCAACCAAGTCCGACACGCATCTATCTTAATTCAATAACATTATCGCGGATTCTTTAATTTTTCTTTTTTTGGTATCTGCCTCTTTTGTTAGAATGTTTGCCGAGTCCCAGTTTATTCTGTGTCCAGTCTCCCAAGCGTGTTCGCAGATCTTGGACCTCTGAATTTCATTTTTTCTTATATAATTTTGATGTTCGCCCAATCTTACACTAAAAGGTTTTGATGACTCACCCACGTATTGTTTGTTGCACTCACACGGAATACCTGATTGTTATTTTCAATATTTATGAAGGTTTTATCGACAAAACCCCCAGGTATTGGTTATTTTTAAGAACTTCCTTTATAAACCGCTTCTCATTGTTTAGTATTTCATCATTAGAAGAAATGATTTTGGCCCTATCATACAAACATTTTACAACACCCCTCTTAACGTGCATCGACTGATTTGAGTTTAAATATCTGTTGGTATGTGTTGGTTTTCTATAAACACTTGTTTCAATTGTACCATTTACTCTTTTAATTAAAACATCTAAAAATGGTAATTCATTTCTAGTTTCCTTTTCTAAAGTGAATTTAATAGGTTCTTTATTATTTAAATGTTCCAAAAAACTATCTAGTAACTCAATACCATGAGGCCAGATTGCAAAGATATCATCTACGTATCTCCACCAGATAACCGGTTTGTATGCACAATTTTGAACATATCTAGTCTATAATAATAATAAAGAACCTTATATTAAATTCACCTTAGAAAAGGAAACTAGAAATGAATTACCATTTTTAGATGTTTTAATTAAAAGAGTAAATGGTACAATTGAAACAAGTGTTTATAGAAAACCAACACATACCAACAGATATTTAAATTTCAACTCAAATCAGTCGATGCACGTTAAGAGGGGTGTTGTAAAATGTTTGTATGATAGGGCAAAAATCATTTCTTCTAATGATGAAATACTAAACAATGAGAAGCGGTTTATAAAGGAAGTTCAATACCCTGGGGGTTTTGTCGACGAAACCTTCATAAATATTGAAAATAACAATCAGGTACGACGAAAACCTGAAAAACGTTACACAGCGTTAATTCCTTATGTATGCGGATTATCCGAAAAGTTGCGCCGCATCGGTTCATAGATTTGATATTAGGACGGTATTTCACTTTAAGATCTATTCTGACAAAGACGAAACCGAAGAACCACGAGCAAAATTCAAAAAATTGCATTTATAGTATTCCGTGTGAGTGCAACAAACAATACGTGGGTGAGTCATCCAGACCTTTTAGTGTAAGATTGGGCGAACATCAAAATTATATAAGAAAAAATGAAAGAGGTCCAAGATCTGCGAACACGCTTGGGAGAAAGGACACAGAATAAACTGGGACTCGGCAAAAAATTTTAACAAAAGAGGCAGATAGCAAAAAAAGAAAAATTAAAGAATCCGCGATAATATTATTGACTTAAGATAGATGCGTGTCGAATTGTTCCGTAGATGTCTGTACAACTTGGTTGCCGATGTTAAAAGAAGAACTTCACAAACTTAACATTGTATAAAAACTAAAAAAACTGTTAACTATATTAACAGTTCTATGTAAATAATAAGTATCTATGGATATTGAATATAACAAACATTCTTAGAGCTGTATATTTATCATACACGATAAAAAGATTTTTCAAAAAAAGCCTTGAAAACGGAAACAAAATAGATTTCCGAAACGTCGGCGAAATATTTAATTTCAAGTTTTTATATTTATTTGTGTTGTTTATTTAAAAAAAGCAACCTTTAACTGATCCTTGACGTAAAAGTCACAGGCGTAGAGGTTATTTACCAGTAACATACTAGTTAATTGTGATATTTTGTAGATTCCCCGAGCAGCGCTTAAAAAGAAAACATACATGTGGCAGGAAGTCCCAAAGAATTGAAGAAGGGAAAAAAATTAAGGCATTTTTTAGATGAAAAGTCAACATTTTCAATCGCGAATAACTCAAAAAACATTGATTTATCGAAAAAACTTCATAGAACATTTCTTGCTTAGAATTTATCCCCCTATCGATTTCTGGGGTAATCTTAAGTGTCCTAATTTCCATCCCCGAGATGGTGTGTCATCCACCTCCACGGTAAAAGTGCACATCGGCACTATATAACTTTTGTTCCGTGAGTCATTTCCTACTAACTGTCCAAATTTCATGTCAATCGGTTTTATTCTAAAGAGTTCTGAGCGAAAAACCGTCAAACACTGGACTACAAAGCTTTGAGCTGACGTCGCCAAGGAGCTGACGGGTAAGAGCTTTGACAAGGTTGTATACCTAACAGAAAACCACGACACATGGTGCAACGCCATCAGACGTGCTATAGAACAAACAGAGACCAACTAGAGTACTGCATGGAGCACAGAACGTCTAGCAAGACGTTTTATAATTCATATTATAAATGAGAAGAAGACTAATATTATTTTAGAACTAAATTTATCCAATAAAGTGCAGTCATTGGAGCATTTTTCCTCGGAAAGATCAATTTTCATAAATAAACGGCATTCGATTCGTAATTGATATTACTGCAAAGTCTACATAGCCCGAAGGTGTGCTTTACCCTGGGGATGGATGCCATCACTTCTCGCTGGTGGAAATTGGTACACTCAAAATAACCACAGAAATCAATAAGAGGAGGAATTCTAAGTAAAAAATGTTCTATGAAGTTTTTTCGATAAGTAATCAATATTTTTCATGTTATTCGCGATTGAAAATGTTGATTTTTCATCTAAAAAATGCATGTTTTAGAGAGATTTTTCACGAATAACTCAAAAACCTTAAGGTTTATCAAAAAATCATCAGGGGAAAAATAAATCTTATAAAACAACAAATCGATTAGTTTTTTTATTTCTGTAGATGCAATCCGAACCGAGTTGGTTCGTTGAAGGTGACTGTTTGTTCGCTGAAAACTGAATTCGAACCTTTCAACTTTATTGAATAACGGAAAAACGACGAATCGCTGAAGGAAAACTTGTCAGACCTTTTTTAAAGTAAGTATTTGAAAAGTCGTTAGCATAAAAACTTAAGGAGTTATGATGAAAATAAAATGATTGTCTCGTTTTTTCGTAGAAAAATCATCAATGAAACCAATGGCTTAACTTCCTTAATTTTTAAGATATCTAATCGCTCCTAACACCAATTTGCAGGAAATTTCAAACAAAAAATGTGCTTATCATACTTTCGCTAAAGTTAACGGTTTAGGCTCAAGAGCTTCTCCAAGTGATTTATGCACCGTAGATAAGATGATGTTAGGGCACGCCTACGCTCGGGCAGTCAGAGGTCATCTTTTAGTCCACCGAGCTCTGGGACAGATTATTATGCAGACTGGAATTTACAGAAGAAAAACGCCTGGCCATGGAAAACATTCTTTCTAATTTGGACAGATCCACGACGTTTGCAACGGATCACCAAAACTTACTTCGAACAATCACTGGAAATTTTGGAGAGGCACTTGCAAAACTAGAAAGTAATGTACCTACCGCGAAACTCTGGGTGCAATATTTTAAAATGGTGACTCTAGTGAAACAGTTTATAGAAGCAGAAAGAATGGGTAACTGGCAACTCCACCTAGAAACTGTTCAAAGAATGCTCCCATACTTCCACGCGAGCGGCCACCACAATTATGCGAAATCCTGTCATTTATATTTGCAAGATATGTTATCCCTACAGGACAAAATGCCACCTGATGAATACCAACAATTTACAAGCGACGGCTTTTTCACAATCAGACGCAGCAACAAATTCTGGTCAGGTATTTGGGCAGACATAACTATAGAACAAACCCTGATGCGGATGATGAAATCTGTTGGTGGTCTCACTCATGGACAAGGGATAACGGATAGCATTTCAACAAAGTGGACACTGGGAATGGTGTATTTGCACAACATATGTGATGAAATTATGTGAAAAAGATGTTGTTTTGGCTTACGCAACACCCGCCTTTCCCAGACGTAGACGAAATAATGTCTATTTCTTCAGGCGTTGTTGGAGATCAAACAATAAATTGTTTTGAGGCGGAGCAAATTGGGAAAGTTGGAATAAATAATATAATTGGAAAAAACTTTGACGATGTGGTACTGAGACGCAAAGACAAAGTACTGCCCCTGAGAGCAGTGAACTCGAGCATTCGAATTGATGATAAAGTAGTGCCCGTTGACCCACTACTTATTTTTCAGAGACTTTGTGTTGCAAAACAAAGCAATGAAGAACTCGAACAGCATCTGCAGTATGAGTTGGCTCCGTACCCATTGTCCCTGTTTCTGAAGCCGGAATGTGAAAAACTGCGAAATCCCTAGTGTACAAAGCTTTTCTGTCAGTTACAGACATTGATTTTGGAACCAACAAAGTGTACATAATTGACGGTGATTACCTGTTGCATCAAGTCGTTTGGAGCCGATATGCAACATTTGCCTAACTATTCTGCCTAAACGGTTAACTTTAGAAAATATGCTAAGGGCTAAGGACATTTTGTTTTAAATTTTCTCCTCTTTGATCTTGTTTTCTACATATTTTCTCGAAAAACGCATGGTTTTGGAGAGAATTGCGAAAAACCGTTTTTGGCGGCCATCTTGGCTAGATGGCATTTTGGGCATTTTAGATAAAACGTAAGGTTTTCGAGTTATTCGTGAAGAATCGCTCTAAAACATGCATTTTTATATGAAAAATTAACATTTTCAATCGCGAATAATACGAAAAATGTTGATTTATCGAAAAATCTTCATAGAACATTTTTTGTTTAGAATTCATCCCCCTATTGATTTCTGTGGTTTTTTGAGTTTACTAATGTCTATCCCCGAGAAGGGGTGATATCCATCCCCAGGGTAAAACCACACCAATACTATCAATTACGAATCGAATGCCGTTTATTTCATGAAAATCGATCTTTCCTAATCAGAGTCCGAGGTTTTGCACTTTTTTTGACTTTACTGACTGGACTAATAGTCAATTATTTGAAATACGCAGCTTAAAGCTTGGAAACAAACAAACATAAAAGTATAAGAAAGTGACGTAAAACATTCAAGACGTATTTTCTGAATATTGGACGGTTGATCGGTGGAATTAGGCAGTGCCGCCTAAACAATAATTCATTTAAATATCAGAGCAGCCATTACGATAAACCTCAAAGCAAATCGGAAAACCACTGGAGTGCCCTTTAAAATCTCCCCAGTATTTTTTATTCCGCTTTATAGGCATGGTGACGTTGACTTAATGGTAGTTTGGGGCCGTTCCCTTACCTATAGTTTTAGAAGGGGCGGTGTCAACACGAGCACATCGAGGGCCCCTTCCAAATCCCTCTCCTTTGAATAAAAAGTTGTGCCGTACAAAGCATCCAGATATTTACATATTTTTACATCTCAAAGAGCGAAATTCGCAATGCAATCTTATGATGGAAACCGGAGTCGTTTGAATATTTATTTTTCGAGAGTGAAAAAGAAGGGTATATTATAGAGGGGATAATTTTTATAACGAGAAAGATAAACGACAGCAATGGCTGAAAGTACAGTCACTGCCAGTATATTCGCTAAGTTGAGGAGCACACGGGCTTATTTTGGCTATTAAAATAATAAGCATTTAAATTTGCTACCCTTGAGCATTGTTCTCTCGTTTTTAATAGAAATCATCTAATGGTAAGTTCTGATGTAGCAAACATTTCTTCAGGCTCTTCGGTCGATGGATCATTTACAATAATTAAAAATGAATTGCTAAGTTTAAAAATATTGATGAATAATACAAAGTTAAATGCAGAAATTATAATGGAATTACTTGCTCGTTGCTTGCCAAAAAATTTTGAAGAAAATATATAAATACTGCTAATTTATTTTATTCTCTGATGTAAATATGCATATGGTATTTTTTCAATAAGGCAATGAACATTTAAGTAATTTTTTAAATCAAAATCACAGTTTAATACTACGGTAGAAGAAGAAAATACCATTGAATTATTTTTCTTAAATATACAGACTGTCTATTTTACGAGGGCCACACCAAATATCTCGCTTAATATCTATTGTAGAAGAATAAAGTTTTAGAAACAGTTATCCCATTTTTTGTGAGCTATATTTCAGTAAAAAGAAATTTGAAATCCATAGCCTACTTTATGAGATATATTATAAAAACCTGAAAAATAGGAAAATCACAAACGCTTATAGCTTCCTTATTTGAGGAGATACGAAAAAAGTTAAAGGAGTGAAAGTTGACGGCAAAGACAATAAGAATAATAACGTGTAACAAAAAAATCGAAAAATGCAGTTGGCTTTGACATACGCTATTGTGCAAAAATGAAAAATACATATCTCAAAGTAGGCCATGACGCCATTAATTCCGTTATTTTTTTCTCATTCCAACGATATAAAACATGTCACAGAAATTTTAACCGATAGTGTCAATATTTAATATTTTACGAATACCACAATTCATATAATTGAATCGTAACAATCAGCTGTGCCATAATAGTAAAAATTCACTTTATAATAATTATAATTCCGTAATTATTTATTACAATTTAATACAAACCAATAAATATCTCATAAATAAAAATACAAGTACAAAACGAACATCCAAAGAAAAAAACGAAAAACTATGTATAACAGTACTACCTACTACTACATTGAAAAGAAATTGTGTGTATTTATTTTTCTAACTACAAATGCTCAAATTGTGCACCATGCATTCTGACACATAAACGTGCTCTACGAGACACGTCACGCATTACATTTTGGAGCATTTCAGGAGTAATTGCCTCACATGCGTTTCGAATTCTGGTTTTGATGTCCTCAATATTTTCAGGGGCAGTTTGAAATACCTTGTCTTTAATGTAACCCCAGACGAAAAAATCCAAGGGAGTAATATCTGGTGATCGAGCTGGCCATAGAATGGGTCCATAGGTGCCTATCCAGCTATCTGGCATAACTTGATTTAAATAATTTGTACATATTACAGCAGTGTGAGGTGGAGCCCCATCTTGTTGAAAATATGAATAATTTAATCTTACTGCCACTGTTAATTCATAAAGAAAATCTTGAAATTCGTTTTGCAGGAAATTAAGGTATCTACGAGCGGTTAATTTGCCATCATAAAAATAAGGTCCAATTACTTTAGTCCCTAAAAGACCCAACCAAACATTCGTAGAAAATCTTTCTTGGAAAGCAGTATCTCTGCACCAATGTGTATTTTCTCGTGTCCACTTATAATGCATATTTCTATTGAAAAATCCATTATTAGAAAAATTTGATTCGTCCGACCAAAGAATTTTGCTACATATCAGCGCGTCATTCCTTTTCTTATTTAATAACCATCTACAAAATCTTACTCTCCTTGGCTTACCTCCCTCATTTAAATGTTGAACTTTCCTCATTTTGTAGCATCGAAATCCGTTTTTTTTCAATATTTTTCTTGCACTGTCTTTTTTTATGCGACAGTTTCTCTGAATTTGTCTCAAAGAGGTTTCCTCATTTTGGTTAACATAATTCATTACTCTATTCACTTTTCTTACATTATCCGCAACATGCGCTCGCCTTACTACTTTTTTGAAAATGAACCGTGCGTTTTTAGATTTTGAACTAACTTCCTAAACATAGTTCGATTTGGCTGCGGAGCATCTGGAAATCTATCTCCGTAAACCGTGACTGCCATCTCAGCGTCAAAATTGCACTGACAATAAATGCTAATCATATCGAATTTGTTATTATTGGTGTACACCATAATTACTGATATAAAATTTATCTTAGAACTCGACAACGCAACATACAACATACAACAGTGACAATCTGTCAAATTTATTAATAACTGTATACATTGTTTTTCACTAATTATGGCACAGCTGATTGTTACGATTTAATTATATGAATTGTGGTATTCGTAAAATATTAAATATTGACACTATCGGTTAAAATTTCTGTGACATGTTTTATATCGTTGGAATGAGAAAAAAATAACGGAATTAATGGCGTCATGGCCTACTTTGAGATATGTATTTTTCATTTTTGCACAATAGCTTATGTCAAAGCCAACTGCATTTTTCGATTTTTTTGTTACACGTTATTATTCTTATTGTCTTTGCCGTCAACTTTTATTCCTTTAACTTTTTTCGTATCTCCTCAAATAAGGAAGCTATAACCGTTTGTGGTTTTCCTATTTTTCAGGTTTTTGTAATATATCTCATAAAGTAGGCTATGGATTTCAAATTTCTTTTTACTGAAATATAGCTCACAAAAAATGGGATAACTGTTTCTAAAACTTTATTCTTCTACAATAGAAATTAAGCGAGATATTTGGTGTGGCCCTCGTAAAATAGACAGTCTGTATAGATCAGTCTTTGTAAGAAATAAATACACACAAAGAAATATTTCATTTTTTTTAAGTCCAATCAACATATTAGCGTGAAAAAAGATGTAAAATGATTTTATGATAGAATCGAAACAATATTACACTGATCATATTGTAATTAATAAGGAACAATTTTTGAAACTGTTCTATTGAATATAATCAATATTCCGTCATAATCAATGTTCAACTAAAAAATTACCACTATTTATGTTTTGTCGAAAACATTAAGACGAATTGAAAGTAGATTTTCGGTACGAATTACTTTTGGGATCTATTTTATCAAAACCTACGATGTGGGAAATATGGTTCCAAATGTAATACAGTGTGGAAAAGCCTAATGGAATAAATTCAGTATTTCAATAATTATTGTACATACACTGCTGGCCACTCGAACTTACACATAGAGACTTTTAGGCAAAATATAAAGTTCAATATTTTCAACAGGAATGCAAATTTTTGAACGCGGCTTGCAAATTTTAAGAGCTAGTTTTTTTCGGATTAAGCTGCATGACGTATATTTATCGTAGGACCATCAGTTTATTATATACGGGGTGATCAATGAAGTCATGCAAAAAATCAAAAAGTTTGTATGAGTGAAATTTCCGCAAAACATTTTTTTGGTCGTTGCAATATGGTTCCTTACTAAGGTAACATCAATACCTCTAGACGGTTTTGTCAGTTTTTGGATTAAGGCCCTTAGGCCTTGTACACACTACTCAACATAAAATTTGGATACCGAAATCTTTAAAATGCTATAACTTGACATTGGATTGACGGTTCTTGATGATTTTTGCGGATTTGGAATCCTTATTTCACGTAGATTTTCTATGGTCTAAGCATTTTATTTGAGGGTTGAAATTTACACATTATACCGGGTCGATAATAAACAAAAACGTACGGTACGACGCGCTCTAAAGTTTGGCATTATTTAAGTTTTTGTAAAAATAAATTCTCACCTCAAGTTGTTTTTATTTAATGTTCTTCTCACTGTTCTGTCCGAAACTCAACACCCCAGTTTGTTGTCGCAAAGAATCATTCAGTTTTACAGAGTTCTTTGTCCACCCCCATGCCCATAATTATGATCGGGTGTAATTTCTACGCGACGCGTCAATTTCAAAGTAGGCATTGGAAAAACAAATTTGTTGCTATGGAATTAAAAACTGTTTACATTATTTTAGAAATAATCTGACATATTTCAATGTTATAATTTTGTAAAGTTTAATTAATATTAGGCGTTTAACCACGGCAGAAAGGGAAAATTACATTCGACTTCTCAACGAAGGAATGTCAAAACAGCAAGTTGCGCACATTTACAATGTCAACCGACCAAAAAAATTTTTTGCGGAAATTTCACTCATACAAACTTTTTGATTTTTTGCATGACTTCATTGATCACCCCGTATATAATAAACTTATGGTCCTACGATAAATATGCGTCATGCAGCTTAATCCGAAAAAAACTAACTCTTAAAATTTGCAAGCCGCGTTCAAAAATTTGCATTCCTGTTGAAAACATTGAACTTTAAATTTTGCCTAAAAGTCTCTATGTGTAAGTTCGAGTGGCCAGCAGTTTATTTATAAAAAATCCTGAAACACGTCGATTTAGGATTCTGAAATAACATCCCGCAACGTACAAATATCATCCCTAAATTCAACCCCCTTCGAGTGGTAGTTACAATCCCTACATTTTTAAATGGGAAATAGAAGTTTGTGATACCACATTTTAATAATTATTGCAAAAATTAACGGTAGAAAAATTAATTCATGTGCTTTACGTAATTTGCTACAGCAAATTTAAAAAAAAAACTTTATTTCAATGTAGGAAATGTTCAAAATGAGTCCCTTGAACGCCTTGGCAGCATCCTAATCGTAAATAAAAATGTTTTCTAACGTTTTCCAACATGAGGCGTGACCAACCTAACCACATCCGTTATTCTTCTTCTTAAGTCAGCTATATCGCGTGGCTTAGTTTTGTATACCATACTTTTCACATATCCCCATAGAAAGAAATCTAAGGGTGTAAGACCAGGAGAACACGCTGACCATTTTAGCGATCCTCGCCTCCCTATCCACCTATTTGGAAATGTTAAGTCGAGGTATTGCCGGATATCGATTCGGTAAAGTGGTGATGCTTCATCCTGCTGGAACCATATTACATGCACTGGAACTTGTGGGTTTACTGGAGCAGAATATAAGTTTGCCAAAGTTGGCACGACATTATTTTGAAGCAGAGCTGAATAATTATCTCCGGGGGAAAAGGGACCAATGACATGATTTACAAAATTATTCCCGGCCAAACATTAACCTTTTCAGAATTTTGCGTATGTAATTCTCTCATCCAGTGAGTGACAGTTTTGACGATTAACATAGAAATGAAGAGTAGAAGTGAATTCATCCGAAAATAAAACATTTTCTAGTTGGATAACATTGTTATCTAACCTTTGTATCATTTGTTCACAGAAATACGTTCTTCTATCAAAATCGTCTTCACTAAACTCCCGAGTTGAGGTCAGTTTATAAGGTTGCATCTTTTTTTTGTTAATACGCGAATAATTGAGGAATGGGAAACATTCAATGCTGAAGGTGCTTGTGGACTTGAGCTATGTGGGTTTTCTACAAACTCAAGTAGTACATCTAGTTTGGTATCATTACTCATTGCTTCTTTTTTTGATTGTCGTATATATCCATTTTTGCGAAGCTGCTTTTCAATTTTGCTAGTTGTGCTTTAGGATATAGGCGGGAAATCAGGAAATTTTACTTGAAATAGGCGAGTAACTTCGACCTGTGATCGCATTCTATCTCCGTAACCAACCGTGTGTAAAATTATTATTTCATGCATTTCGTTTATGTAAATAAACCATGTTTAGAAATTTCAGTTAGCAAAACTCAAACAATACGCAGAACACTGACAACTATTTATTGCTGTCAATCGGTACCGGTGCGGCGTTTTCAATAAAACTGGCATTGAAAACTATGTTCTTTTGTCTTTTTTTTAGTTGGTACAGTTGAAGAAGCACACTGAAATTGTTTTCGCTAGCTTGCAAGAACAAAACGCTATAAGTTTTTATGTTTAACCATAGCATTTTTGAGTAGAGAATGCAAAACCTTTCAAATGAGGTATCACAATTTAGGGATGAAATTTGTACGTTGCAGAATGTCTTTTCAGTATCTCGGGATTTTTTATAAACATGCACAATAATTTAGATACTGAATTTATTCCATGTGGTTGTTCCACACTGTATATTTACATTGGTATTCCTCTTGAGTGCGGTAAACGTTATGTAGTCGAGTTATTTAAACATGCCAAACAAATTTAAGAAATCAAAGATCTGTGAACACATGTGGGATTATATTATTATAGTATTCATTGTAATATTTAAACTTCCCAGGCCTAGGAAAAATAAAAATTGGTCAGTACCTACAATTATGAAATAAAGTAAATTCAAAGATATCTGTGGCGTAAAAAAGTGGAATAAATTTAGTATTGCATACTCACTATGAAGTAGTTAGTGCATACTTCACTTCTGTATCAAAAGGTTATTAACAATAATTGCATTATCATGAAACCTAAGCGAGATAGGGAAAAACACTATACCTATTTGGTAGAGCATCAAATTCCCAAAAAAATTATGACCATATTAAAAAAACGGAACAGTCGATAATTAAGTTTACGACTGTTCCTAGTCATTTAAAATACAATTAAAAATATAGAAAGAAAATATATTTTATTGCAGAAAGAACGCTGATTTTCTTATTTATGCGAGAAATCATGATACTGCAAAACAACAAACTCAAATTTCATCATATAGTATTCTCATCACAAAAGTTGTCTCAGGTAATATCTGAAACAAGAAGAACTTTGAGAATAAAAAAACTATTTTTTTAAATTTATATAGCAACAACACAAAAAAGGTATAAATGTCTCTTGTATCACATGTGATTTTTATCAGATTTGACTGAATCTCAATTTTGAGACTGGTGATCGGTGCCAACTTAACTATCAACTCTACCTTTTTTAATTATAACCACTATTTTAGGTAATTGTATGCTCTACCAAAAAGGTACGTATAATGTTCAGTTCTGTCTCGCTTAGTATTCTAGATGTTGAAAAAAAACATAAAAAGTTTTTTTTTTAGAGAACTCTAAAACTATCCCATTTTATATGACTGCGCCCTATGAGCACTAAATGTCAGACTCGAATATTTCATATGCTTGACCTAGAGGGCCTCTACCAATTAGTTGAAAGGATTTTATAAAGTCAAATGTAAGAAATGTGTAATTTTCAAAACTGAGTTTATTTGTTCATTTTTCCACGACTTAAAATTATTGATCCTAAGTCGAATTTCCTTGCTTCCCTCAAGTAATAATTAGATAAGTATTTTTTAAAATGAGTAATAATTATTTAATTTTTCGGAATATTATTTGTTTTATCAAATCTGGCGGAGGTGCCAATGCTACCGATGAACTATTAGCCCTGTAAAAAGTGTAAGTAGTGGATTATCCACAACAAGAACCAAGTTATTTCTCGGACAAAATTTTCAATTCATTTAAAAATTTTACCAAACAGTGTAGATATTCGAGTAATTTCGAGAAACTAAAATTATATTGTTACTGGCTTACAATTTTTTAAATAATGAGGATCATTTTTCTTAAAAATTGTTACTACTTTGCCCACTTTTAGAGTCTCTGAGACGTTACCATTTTAAAAGACATTCATACCAAATAAGTAAATGGTATCGCTAGCAATTTTAAGACTTTCTTAATTAAAGAGCCGTGTATATCATCTGATCCAGATGATTTTTAATTTTTCAGTTTAATATTCAATAACGAAACCATCTCATCCTCAGTAAGTCGTTTTAGAAATAACAATAATTTTTGATTTTGTATTAAAATACACCGCACAAACCACAGCAAGGACAACACACACATCTCACCCCTCTTTCTCCTCTCCACATACCTTCTGCTGACATCAAAAGCTCATTGACTAAATAGACACGTTTTTTTATTAAGCTGACGCATTTTTCATAGCAAGATTTTTTTTTACTCGTATTTTCCTGCACATCTGAAATATTACCCAGGCTCTTAGAATAATTTTTTTACCTTTACTATAAGTATTTTAAAATCTTTTTAATAAATGATAAATCATATTGTTAAACAAACATAAATCGTGGAGAAGTGTCTCAAATAGCTGCTTTAGTATAACAAGTCTTCTAGGTCCCCAGTCATCTATCTGACGTTTTTTTGTATTATATATATTTCATATGTAATACATTAAATATTTATTTCATATTGTATACCATGAAACACCTACCTAGTTTTAAAGCTTGCCATGTTCACCATACTTAAACAAAATAAAAGATTTTTAAATAGGGAAATAGTAACTCGGTTCTTTATTAGCAATGCTGACGTGTTCATAAAAAAATCATCAAATAACGAGGTCACTATTTCCGGATTTCCAATGGTATTATCTTCATTATTTTCCAAATCATATCTTGAAAATAGACATCATTATATTGAATACCGTAGACAACGATCTGCGGAATTCGTATCTACCCCAAGGCTCTGTTTTGGCCCCATTATTCTTCAACATTTTCATTAATGACATCGCAGAGGAATTTGGGTGTCAATTATTGTTTATTATTAAAGTTATACAAGAAAGTAAATGATGTGAGTGACTGTGGTATTACAAAGTGCCCTTGATAAAATTAAAGAATGGTGTAATTTAAACAAATTATAGTTGAGTATAAGAAAGTGTAATGCCCTAACTTTTACTATTAAAGATCAATATGTAGAATTTAATTACCGTATAGAAGATTCAGTGCTTACACGTCCATCAACATTCCGCGACCTAGGTGTAACATTTGACACCATATAAATACCATCATTAATGAAAGTTTTAGAACGCTAGGATTCATAATACGATGTTCTCGCGATTTTAACGACATTAACACACTGAAACTACTATATCAGTCTTTCGTTCGATCCAAATTGGAATATTCGTCAATTATTTGGTCGCCCCATTATAACACACGTGCAGAGCATAGAAAGAATTCAGAGGCGTTTTTTAAAGACTTTGAGTCATGAGGAAGATGGTGTCTATCCTGCTATTGGTTTTACTCAGACTGAACTCTTAGACAGATTCTCACTCTCGAATCTGGAGACTCGTAGAACTATTTCACAGCAAAGTTTTCTTTTTACAATAATACATAATATAACTTATTGCGGCGCTAACTTAAGCTTACTAAATTTTCGAACACCTAGACCTGGTTCTAGGCATAACTCATTGTTCTATTTGCCGACTCCCCGAACAAGCGTCCAGAAATTTTCGCCGCTATTCAAAATGTGTGAGAACTATAACAATCTACCAGTTTGATATATTCTATTGCAATGTAGCTGCGATAAAAAGATTAATTGCATAATTTATTATTATTTTTTTTATCTTTGGTTTTATCTGTTTATTTTGTATACTTTTGTTTCTACTCTCATACGTTATATATTTGTAAATACTTATTATTTCCTGCCCTGTAATTGTTGGGTAATGTATTGTTAAATAAATTAATAACGTAATTAAGTTATTATTATTTTATTATTACTTGATAACTCAAAAAGTATTTGCCAAGCAACCCGTGTGGGATTATTTGAGTTAATAATTTTATTTAGATAATATTCTTTTTTTGTTTATTAATTAGATTGTAGTGCGCCATTTTTGCCTTATTGTAAACAGAAATCAAATGAGGATATGCCCTTTGCTCGACGTTTGACAAAACTCAAAAATGGGATCTCGATTTCAACTCTAATACGTAAAGAATAGTTTTTCATATTAAACAGTATTAGGCTTATGTACTAAACACCCAAAATAATATTTTTTAATACTTATGAAATCAAAAATAAATATAAATACTAAATATTGTTTATCATAAAATTAATAATGGAATGTTTTATCTCTATGTAATATGTACGTTGTACCAGACTATTCCTGTACCCTAATAATGAAGAGCAAAGGGCTTAAATGCTTTTAAGCCCACCTCAAAGTGAGTGCTTGTTAAAACAATGGTTTATTTCCCACCATGTTTTTTTATATTATCGACGACATTGAGTATTGGTCGTAATTGAATTTCATTTGTTTGACTGAAAGACATTCATAGTGGAGGCTTTAGTAAGTTTTAATGTTCCATATCGGATGGTGTATAATATAACAAAATTATTTACATAAAGTGTTAAAAACTCTGAAGTTTTCTTTAATGATAAGGATGACAATCGGCTGTGAATCAATTTCTAGTGACTTCGTGGTTTATAATACTCAATATTCGAATGTGAAATGTGGACAACGAAAGTGTTAAACACAAAACCTCAGAGTTTTCTTTAAAAATTGTGAAGTAAAGTGACCAAAATAAGTGAGTTACGACAGAACATCTCATTGGTAATTTTTAACTAGTAGAAGATTGCGTCTGTGTAACATTTTGACAAATGCATTGTTTGCATATCTAAGGGTATAGTTTAGAAAGTGCTTGTTAAAACAAGGAAGACAGTGCAAAGTGACAAAGGAGACAGCTAAACTCTAAATATCATACTCGTAACAACAGTAGTGAAGTAATTGATAGAAGCTTAAGGTGGCCATTCCCTAGAGACATCCGATTTATTATTTTTGCTCATAACTTTTCTTTCCTAGTATGTATATTTAAGAAAACCATAACAAGACTATTACTATGAATTTCCACTCAATAATTTCAGTGGTTTGCAAAATAGCTAGATTTAAAACTACGAAATAGGAAAATTAACATAATTTTTAAATTTAAATTTAGCTATTTTGCATACCACTGAAATTATTGAGTGAAAATTCATAGTAATAGTCTTGTTATGGTTGAACTTAGGTACTCTTAGAGTTTTTTTTAAATATACGTTCTAAGAAATAAAACTTATGGGCAAAAATAATAAATATTTCCCTATCGGATGTCTCTTTCTAGGGAATGGCCATCTTAATGTAAATCACTAACCGCCACGATGTTATAAAGAAATAAATTCATAGAAGTATAACATTAAAAAAAGTGGAAAATAATTTATGTCGTATCAATAATGATTATTTGAATATCAGTTAGGTATACTCATCTTCTATTACACACTGGAAATGTTGTTGGGATTCTCAAGTAGCAACCAATAAATGATATAAGTAGTATAGATCATGTTTTAACTCAACTACTAAAATGAATCAGATTTATGCTCATTTATTTTCCTTAACTCTCTTCAGCTTTTACCCGCTAAAATTTGCTATAGATCTAGTACATCATCATACATTTGTTGTGGTAGTGCTCTGATAGATTATTACCACGAGGATATTCGTGTTAACTCTTCATTACTAAAAGCATTCTTTCTTGAACGTATTATTTTATTAATATATCGTCATGGTCGAATAAAAGTTGTTTGTGTGTAATCAACTTCAAATATATTAAATGTATGTCGGTCGACTCGTTCTCTGGCTCTGGAAAAACTAAAAAACTCGCGCTGTACAGACATCTATGGCATGGATAGTAAAGTTATCAAGATAACTGTAGATATAATTATTCATCCTTTAAAACTATTAATTAATGCTTGTGTATGTGAAGGAACTTATCCCGATGCGAAAATGATACCGGTTTTTAAAACGGGGGACATTTCGATAATAGAGAACTACCGCCCCATATCCATCATCCCCATCACCTCCAAGGTCTTTAAAATAATACTAAAAATGCGACTTCTGCATTTTTTGAAAACTAAGAACATCCTATAGTACAAAAAGTAAAGGTAGCACATCCCAAGCAGTCTCTAAGATAATCGGCAACATAGTCAATGGTCTTGAGAGTGGCGCACTAGTATCAATTACATTATGTGACCTTTCAAGGGCCGTTGATTGTGTTTCGCACGACATTTTGTTAAACAAGTTATGCTGTTATGGAATTAGGGATTTATTTCAAATATTCTTTAGATTATCCTTGTCGAATAGAAAATAAACGTATGTATAAAACATAATTTTTCCGATCATAGATCAGTTATACACGGAATGCCCCAAGGTTCAGGTTTGGGACACCTGTTGTTTATTATATATGACAATGGCTTATTCCATGATCCCTAACACCTGTGTTGCATCTCGACTCCATTATTAAAGGGGTCGATAAAATATAATTGAGATATTCACTTGAAAGTAAGTACACGTTATATATTATAGAGCTAGCTAATAGGAGTGCACAAACTTCAATTTTTGCATACACGCTAGAAATAAACGCCTCAAATTTTTTAGTGACATCTGCCCCAAATATTATTAAAATTCCATGACCAATTATTTCCACATACTAGAGTGCAAATATAGTCAACATGTTTTCCTTTAAAGAGACTTGGATGGAAAATCTGGATGTGGAAGTAGTGCTTCCTTAGGCAGCGGTTTTCTTATTTTACAATTGTGTTTACAATTGCATGCCTTAACAGTATGCATTAGATAACTCTAGACAATTGTATTATGTTGCTTTTCTTTTGACTTGCCAAAAATATTCTACTATGTAATTTGGTTAAATTAAATATCTATCTATCTATCTATAGCCTACAATTACTGGATTTTGCGCAATCACTGATAATACCTTCTTGAACAAATGAAAATAAAAACTATCCTTACAAACAATCCTTACGTAGTCTTATAGTTTTTTTCAACACACGTATAGTATTTCTATTCTTAATTTAGAAATTCAGTCTAAAGCGTTGCTACCAGTATAAATCATTACAAAGCCTGTTTGTGATAGAATCACACCGAGACCGTGGTGTATCCAAATATAGTTAACCAGATATGTTATGCTCTTACCTCAAACGAAGGTAGTCGATTGTTTACCTGGCTCACCATTACAAGTCCCCTATAAGCTCTTGATTCATTCTTAATATTGCCGGTAGCATAGCCGAAGTACAGTGGGGCCAAACCGACTTGTTCAGAGAAATTAAGCTTCTGAAGGCACTTTATGACCAAATGAGGTGGTTTTTTTAAATACTAAGAACCTAATTCTTAGTCGATCCCTCCAGGCGGAATTTTAATTTTCATTGTAATTTTCAGAATAAAAAGTGTGTAATTTTTTTTCAAAAAATTAGTTTTCCCAGGTAAGTTAATTGCGAAAAAACTTAAAGAAAGATCGTTCTTCAAAAACGGCCACTTCTGGGGAGAAATTCAAAGATCTTTTACTTTGACAGTACACTTGGCAGTTGTCAAGTGTCAAGGTTGCATTATGACATTTAATTCGTGATCTGCATTCTTCAAATTCCTAAACAGAGGATTTTTTCCGTTAAATCAGCTCTTTTGTAGAGAAATTCCATGATTTTGGATTTTGACTGCAGATTTTGCAGCTGTCAAGTTTTAATATTTTATACTGATATCGAATTCTTGTTCAGAATTCTCAAGAGCTCCTAAATAGGGTTTCTGTTCCTAACTTAGATACCACTGTTTGAGAAATACATAGATTTTGTATTTTGACAATAGGTAGACAACTGCCAACTGTCAAATTTAATGAAAATTAAAAGTCCGTCTGGAGGGAACTATTAGGAATTTGGTCCTGAGTATTAAAAAAAACCGCTTGTTTGGCCATAAAGTGCCTTCAAAAAGTTAATTTGTCTGAAAAAATTCGGTTTAGCCCCACTGGGCGTAGGTTAAATTATATTTATTTACTTTTATTGAATCATTTATGGAGTTATTCATGAAGCTAACATTATTTATTGTAAATAAATAATGTATTATAAATAAAATATTTACATCATGCCTATCAATTAATATAAAGTAGAAAAACAATATTTACAATAATTAAAAAGTGATTCTAAAAATTGTCGGTTATATCAACTATTCCCTTGTCGCTCTTTTTTATGATTTTCAAACTAACTTTGGATAACCTATACTAAGAAAAAAAGTTATAGCCAAAAATAATAAATATTTCCCGATCGAATGTCTCTTTCTTGGAAATGGCCACCTTAAGCAATCACAATTCATTAAATGGGCTTGTTCCACGATATTATTTCTATATGGTTTTTATACGTTTTTATATAGTACTCGACATTCTTATTATGCAAATTCTAAAATTTTGATCCTTAACTTGTTCCGTTCTCGAGATATAAGGGGTTGAAATTAGTAATAGTTGCAAAAACAGTGCACCTGTTTGTGATGTCACTATACGCAACTTTGAACTCAGTAATCTATCGCGATTACTAACAGCCGTTCAGTAGTAAGTAAATACGTGGAGTTGAAGACCGTTTTAGGTGTCTATGGAAAAAGAAAGTTTTGTTCTTATACCAAAGTGAAGGGGCAAAACCGAAAATCCGGCTTGGCACGGGCGACTGAAAGATGGGTTTTCTGTTAAAAATCAAAAATATAGAATTTAAAAATATATATAACTAAGTAAATACATGGAATGGAAGTCCGTTCTAGGTCTCTATGGAAAGAACAAGATTGGTCCTTTCTCCTGATACCAAATTGTATAGAGAAATTCAGAAATTCGATTCTGCAAGAACGAGCAAATAATGCCTAAGTATTAAAACGTAACCTAAGAAAATCAAAAACATCAAATTTTTAAATGCTCATATATAAGTTAATACTTGTAGTGGAGGATCGATATTGGTCTCTATGTAAAAAATAAGATTGGCATTTTATCGATATCGTAAATGTCACAGTGGAAATCGGAATTTCGGCTACGTCTGTGGGAAAGAAAAATGGGTATTTTCTTAAAAATCGAAAATTCGGCCGTCATATTTTGACATTTGGTAACGTTTAGCCAAATCACGTATTCCTCTACAATCCCTCGACTGCCTGTTCCTAAATTTTCGAGGCGAGAGAGATAGCCGACTTTTGCGAGTTAATTACTCAAAAATCGTTCAAAAGAACGCCTCCGAATTTATCCTAAACAATGTAGAATTAATTCCCGAATTGAATGGCACCGGCCGCTTCCCGAAAAACCGCCCCCACGAAAAGGATTTGATTCCGATTCGCAATTTTAGAGGGGCCCAGATCAACAAGTTGAGTATATAGATAATAACAACTAAACGGCATCGAGTCGACTGAGATCGCCGAGTCTATGCGTATAGTGACGTAGCGCCTGGCTACGCCCCATTTTCGCGAGGTGGATGTTTGTAATTGTTTTTAAGACACTAAATGTGCGAATAAAATTCTGATTTTCAGCAGATCCGTTATTTTATACTTGCACTTTCGATTTATGAAATTAAAAAAATGCCGAACAAGCCCATTATACAATCACATCAAAGATGGGCGCGTGACGTGATTTTCAACGTGTCATATAGTCTCGCGACATGATATGACGTAATCGTGCAACATTGAAGAAACGAAGCACGGAGGTATTCGTGAATGTGTGTGATAAAAAACAGGCCGTACATGAGCGTGAATTAGCAATGGCTACGTGACCGTGATTGTAGTCGTGTCACACGTTTGGTTACGATATCGCAGTGGAACTTGAATCTTAATCTTGCTCCATAAGGCCTTGAGTTGAGTGGCAGATTCTGCGATTTCTAGAATTTTCAATGTGGGACGAGATGAGTCGTGGTGGTGACAGAAGCACAATACGCCAAGCCAATTCAACACATCATGAATGAGGGAATCATAGACACGATAGTAATTTCTACAAACATATCTGTGAGCTCCTCGAAAAGTACGGCAAAGTTGAGAAAATTCTTAGTAACCCTGTGCATAAATGAGTGTGTATACGTATCCGTGGCCGAAAATTTGAGACGTGAGCCTATTTCAACATGTTTAAGTTTAGTGCAATATCTTTAAAATGGGCTTGTTCAGCATTTTTTTTTTTTTATTTCATAAATCGAAAGTGCAAGTATAAATGAATGGATCTGCAAAAAATCAGAATCTTATTCGCACGTTTAGTATCTTAAAAACTATTACAAATCTCCATCCCGCGAAAATGGGGCGTGGCCAGGCGCTACGTCACTATACGCATAGACTCGGCGATTTCAATAGACTTGATGCTCCTTATTTGTTATAATTATAAGTGTTTTCGACGCATTGTTTGTTTTGCTTACTACTTGACAGTAGGGGGAGTACAATTTGGTAAAATGTCAAAAAATTACAATTTTCTCTCGCTCCTGCCGGGACGAATTTTCGATTTTAACCCCGCAATTTACGATTAGAATTCATCGCCGACTTTCTCCTTTCCGTAGATACATAGGACGAACTTCCACTCGACGTATTTATTTAGTTACCAGCGTTTAAAAATTCCATGTTTTTCGACTTTTCAGGTTAAATTTGAAAGGTCCCAGAAAGCCATTTTTCTTACGTCACTTGCGTATAGTGACGTCACAAATGAGCGCTCGGTTTTTGCAACTATTACTAATTTCAACTTCGTATATCTCGAGAACGGAAAATGTTAATAATACGAAATTTTAAGTGTATAATGAGAATATCGAGTGCTATATGAAAAAGTATAAAAACCATATAAAAAGAATATCATGGAACAAGCCCATTGTAAGCATGCGTGAGTCTTCTTCAACATATGTTTAGTGCGTGAGTGTGCGTTGAAGGTCAAAATTGACTCACGCGCCTATCTCTAAATCTGATTAGATTTATATTCCAGAAATTTCGGCTATATTAGAGATTAAATCAAAAAAATTAAGTATAGATGTCCCCTCTATACACATGTGACAACATATCGATATGTGATTTAAATCACATATTCTTTGGGTGTGGAAATCATGCTATAGAAATTAATCGGCTTCTTACGAATATTGCAGACTTAACTTTAATGCTCCTAACAAATATATCAAGCATGGTACTTCTAATTAATGAAAACCCGCCATTAGGTAAAATTGTACTGGATTTCCTATATTTCAGAATTAAGCTATAGATTGGCGTAGATTTAGAGTTGTTTAACCCTATGTTGTGAACATCCACCAACCGTGGTCTCCAATTTTGTATATTTAAATAAAGTCGCCTTGAAAGACACTTGGGCCTGAAGAGTGTGTCCTTGTTTAGTCTTGTATATTTGTTTTCTTCTTTTTTTCCTTTTCTGTTTCGATTAAGTAGAATAGGCATAATGACTTTGTCGTGACTATACGGCCTACGTTCCCAAAGCCATTTCCTTAGGGAAAAAAAGTATAGATGATTGCTTTATAATTTTAGTATTCATTTTGGAATTCTCTCGATAAAGATCTAACAAGCCAAATAATATGTAGGGCATTCTAAATATGATTTGAAACTTCTAATTGCAATGTTTTCTTGAAGTAGGAAAAATTATTTTCAAAATACCTACCACAAATTCAATTCAGTGTCTTAAAAACTTTTATATAGGTTATTACTTCCATATCCACATAGTGGATTGGAAGTATAGTAATCGCAAAAAAAATTTCAAAAATTTTTGTTCGTGAAATAGGTTTAGAATTCCATGAAACGTCAAGATTTTAAATTTCAGCGAAAAAAAAAAGTTCTGTCTGTCTGTCTGTCTGTCTGTCTGTCTGTCTGTCTGTCTGTCTGTAACTTCTTTGTCTGCACGTTTTCTCCGGAACGGTTTAAGATATTGACTTGAAATTTTGTACACATATATATTATAACGAGATCTGGAACTGGAGTATTTTTTGAGGATATCCGGTGAAGGGTTGGGAGTTAAATATGGATAAATAGAGGGAAATAAGTAAAGTAAGCTTGTAAGAGTACAGAAACTTGAAATTCGGTGTATGTACTAGAAGTTAGGCCTCATATTTTTTTATAATATTTTTCAACCCCCCCACCTTATGAATGGGGTTGATAAAATAAAGTTGAGACATTCACTTGAAATTTCGTACACGTACGTATTATAACGACGTCTGGAATTAGATTATATTTTGAGATGATTCCGTTGAAGGGTTGGGGGTTAATTTGGGGTAAATAGGGGAATATAAGTAAATCAAGTTGGTAAGAGTACAGAAATTTGAAATTCGGTGTACGTACTAGAAACCAAAGCGTCAGATTTTTTTTATAATATTTTTCAACCCCCACCACCCCAATAGTCCAATATGAAAAGGGTTGATAAAATAAAATTGTGATATTCATTTAAAATTTGGTACACGTAGGTATGTATTATAACGACATCTGGAACTAAATTATGTTTTGAGATGATTCCGTTGAAGGGTTGGGGGTTAAATAGGGGAAAATAAGTAAAGCAAGCTGGTATGAGTACAGAAACTTGAAATTCGGTGTATGTCCTAGAAGCCAAGGCCTCAGATCTTTTAATAATATTTTTCAACCCTTCCACTACCCTTCTACTACATTACTAAAGGGGTTGATAAAATAAAATTGAGATATTCACTTGTAATTTGGAAGATGTATGTATTATAACGACATCTAGAACTAGATTAAATTTTGGGATGATTCCGTAGAAGGGTTGGGGTTAATAGGAGGACTAGGGGAAAATAAGTAAATCAAGCTGGTAAGAGTACAGAAATTTGGAATTCGGTGTATATACTAGAAACCAAGGCCTCCGATTTCTTTCTAATATTTTTCAATCTCCGCCAAATCCGCTTCATTATTAATGGGATTGAAAACATCAAATTGAGATATTCACTTGAAAGTTAGTACACGTATGTATTGTAGTGACATCTGATTGAGATGACTCCATTGAAGGAGTGGAAGGTGGTAGGTTGTGAATAGTGGAAAATAAGTAGGGTAAACTAGAAACTTCATTTTTAACGTATATGGTAGAAACCAACTCCTTAAACTTTTCTATGACATCTGCCCCAAATATTATTAAAATTCTATGACCAATAATTTCCACATACTAGAGTGCAAATATAGTCAAGATGTTTCCTTTAAAGTGACTGGGATGAAGAATCTGGATGTGGAAGTAGTAATTCCTTAGGCAGCGGTTCTTTTTAATCCCACTCATATTCTTTCTAAAGAAAAATTTAGTTTTAATTAAATATAAACGTAGGCTTCTAGTAACAAAGGACACGAGTTTTTATTTTCGGTGCTTTGGATAGTATAGGCGAAGGTATACCCCCGGAGATAATAAAAGCTGCAAATTTTATGATGTAGATTCTTCCTAATCGAAACGTTAATTCGAAAATGCGTTATAAACTTATATTAGCTACTAACTATACACATTTTTAAATCATCGCCTTTCGTAAAGTTCAAGCCTAAAAATGTTTAATTTTATAAATTTCAGTCAATAAACGTATCAGCAAATCAAACAATACCCTTATGGACCAAAATTGAAACAGCCATTGTTAAGAAGCGATTGTGATGATGCAAATTCATAATCCCTATTTAAGTACTTACCTACTTCGTTAATTATTCAGTCTCATTCTCTTTCATTAATGATGCTGAATCGGATTTTTCAGCTGTGGCAAGACAATTCAATCATATAAATTAAAATTTCCACGGTATAGCTGATATGGATAATTATTTACGGTTAGAGCTTCGAGTGTTTTATTATGCAATAGAAACTTATTCTCTAAGTTAAGTTTAAATTCACGTTACAGCAGTAACAAAAGAGAGACTAGATGTAATCATTATACTCTTCGTCGATCCCTGAAAATTTTATATAAATGTTGAATTCTCTAAGGGATACTCTTTGTAGTTTGTGAAAATACTTTAATTCTTTAGGTATAAGTAATTTATTTTTAATTTCGTTCATCTCCTGGCGATGCCAGTTTGATAATAATAATAATAATACTATTCATTGTGGCCTGCCAAGATGGTGTTATTAACACCTTGGTCTACCGCAGTCGTGTTATGGGTGTAGAGGTCCCCGACCTAAATTGTAGGACCTGCCATCATGCGCCGGAGTCGCTCATGCATTTGCTATCTGCATGTCCGATTTACGCGACTTCGGCCTACATCCACAGACATAACGCGGCTTTGCGAGTGCTGTATTACCACATTCGGCACTCGTTAGAGGTAGACCGAACACCAGTGCTGCCTTATGTTCCCGGAGAGATCGAGTCCGTTGTCGAGAACCAGAAGTACCGAATTTACTGGAACTACTCGTTCCCGACCGTCAGCCTGATTATGGTCCTCCTTGACCACCAGACCAAGGTGATGTATGGCACATGCCGAGACAAGCATCATCTTGAAGGAGGACGAGAAACGGACCAAATACCGAGATCTCCGGTATGAGCTCCGAGCGCTATACCCAGACTACTCGGTCAAGATGGTCGTCCTGATAATCGGCGTTCTCGGTGGGATGAGGCCTACGCTGCTCTCAGCATTGAAGACCATACCGGCCTGCCAAATATCAGCCGAATGGTTGGCAGGCCAAGTGCAGAAGGCAGTCGTCTTGGGGTCCCTGCGTCTACTTAGGGCACACGATTCTGGAATCTACAACCACTAACCCTGCGGGATGTGGGGAGTGGTTGTAGATAATTCGCTGGCGCTTCCCCAGTAAGAATGTCGGAGACACGGGAGAACTGTCCAGCATCGCTAACGCGTAAAAAAAAATAATACTAATAATTTATTAATTCATTTGCCATTTAAACAATGGATAGAAAAAGTCATACACGTCAAGCAATAAAACCTCAGTTAATTAATGTAAGATAATTACACAAAGTTAATAAAAGCACTGTCAATTACTTTCTTCAAAACAAGAGACACATATAAAACATAAATATGTAATAATATACAATCAAATACTTAACATTTAACATAGTCAATAAATTAAATTTATGAATAGATATTAGGAAATTAATGAATCGCACAAATATTCGCCCAGGCTATAGTAGCACTTTTAAGCAACATTTTTTCACACTGGATTTAAAAGTTTGTATTTGTTCTGTGCTGGGGGAGCTTTATTAAACAGCCTCTACGAGTGGGGTATTTGTGGGAGTCATTATTTTTCACAATATTCTTATGGTTTTGTTTCACATATATTAGTGATTTTAAAATAAAAATACAGGGTACAATTAAAATTGAATACTTTATAAAATAAGGTTTACATGAGCCTTGAAATTTTAGATTAAATAACAATCTAATGATTATCTTTTGACCGACAAATATTCGATGTGCGTTGGCGGAGTAGCCCCACAGTTGAATATTATAATTAATGTGACTGTATCCTAAAGCATAGTAAATATTTATGAGAAATTTAATTTCTAAGCATCTTTTCAAATTGAGAAGGGTGAAATAACAGCTGTTTAATTTTTTAGCTAAATTATTAGGTAATGTGTTCTGACCAGCTTAATTGTTCATCAAGGTAAATCTCTAAGTACTTTAATGTTTTGGATAATATGATTGGTATATCGTCCATTGTTAAATTTATATCTGATATAGGTTGCTTTTTGTTGAAAAAATTGATACATACTGCCTTCTCAGTATTTAGAATAAGACGATTTTTTGTTGCCCATTGATTAAATCCCTTGAGTATAGTCTTCAGTTGAATTTTAATAATATCTGGATCTAAGGAAGACTCAATTAAGCTGGTATCATCAGCATACATTATAATTTTACAATATTGTGGTATATGATTCGGTAAATCATTTGCAAACAAAAGGAAGAGCACAGGTCCAAGAACGGACCCTTGAACCACTCCTAAGTCTATATTATAATTTTCCGACCTACTTTTGTTCAGTTGCACAATCATTTTGCGGTTGGATAAAAAGGATATTAGCAAATTACTTAGATAAGTTTGATGGACGCTTTTCAGTATACCACACAATAATTTTGTTTTTTACAGAGTCTTATCAAAGGTCGCACCTGTTTCTATGGTTTGTTTTTTTTTGTAATGTTTATGATAATTCATGCTTGTCGCTAAATAACCCCAGAAATTATAAGGAATTCTTGTACACGAGAATTTTTAAGGAGGTATGAGTTGTGTGAAATACAATATGGGCGATAATTTGAGCATCCTTTATAATAACTATAATAGTTGCTATTTTTGTATTGTATTATTCCTTATGATTACGTTAATAGAAAAATTTTATCTCAAAATTGTAACTGCTAATATCTCAACAATGGTTAATGATAGGTATAGGACGTGGAAATAAAACGATAATCCAAAAATATAGAAATATGCTCTATTTGAAAGTTGCATAACCTGCCGCATTTTTAAGATGCCTTGTACATTTGAAACGAAAAGGGTTAAATGCATCTTGTTAAGCAGAATAACTTTCCCATTTAACATTTCTTTCTATGTCTCACAATTTCCCAGATAACGCTTGTTTAAAGAAATCTGGGACACCCTGTATATAAAGAAGCAAATTATAAAGTATTAAATGGATTTCTAGATGAAACAACTTAAATAAATACATCAGTGACAAATGGTTGTGCGTTACACATGGTATTCAGTTCGTCTAGTAGATCTTACTCTTCTTCTTATTCGCAATGTCGACGTTTTGTGGCCTCCTTCGCTGTATGACCCATCTGGTAGCACCATACCACCTTTTATGAATAAGAACAATTTATAAAATCGACTTCTGTCTGGGTACTTCCTGTCATGTACGTCATGAGTTGCTACAGTTGTATAAAAATTAAGTTATAGCATGTGGTCGATACACGATTTTTCTTAGATTAAAAATATTCATTTAAACATTTTTGAACACAGAAAGAAACTCTTATCAGTTAATTAGCGCGGATCTTTTTTTTTATTTAAAAAGAATCACATTTTTAAAATATTTTATTTAACTTGCTATGTTGGTATGTGTGGTGTATGTCTTTCCGGTTCAAAACCTTTATTCGAATTTTAACGCACCCTCTGAAATTTGTTATAGTTACATAGTGGCAATTGATGTTTTCGGTGTTAAAAAGTGTTAGACCCTTAAAACCTTCTACATTATACTGTCAAAATAAAATAAATTCTGGCATTATTTAATCAAATGCAACTTGATCTGAAATTTTCTTACCGAATACCACTCGAAATTAAATTAAAAACCGAAAATTTAACTTCTAGTGGTATTACATAGGAGAATTAGACAGACGTTTTCGAGGTCTTTAATTACGATATTGATATTATAATCTCGCGCTCCACAGGTCGAAATTCTTAACGGATTCATTTGAACCATTCTCAGTCTCTACACGTAATATCATTAATATAAACCTATTTAATGACACAACGATCCAAAGAGTAGCTTGGTTGTTATAAAGAATTATTTGACATCGCTATTGGCGTCTTATGATAAACACTTGGTAAAATCTGGTGTTCCACAAGGATCGATTCTGGGACCGTTACTTTTTAATATCTTAATAAATGATATTGTGGAAGTTACTCAAGCTGACTGTTTACTCTACGCAGATGGTCTCAATCTTTTTAGGACTATTAGTACGATAGTGGACTGCACTCTATTACAAGGCAGTCTCTCCAACGTACCTGATTGAAATAAGTTAAACTTAAATGGGTCCAAATGCAACGTTATGTCCTACACAACAAAACTCACACCCACTACGTTTAATTATAGTATAGACAATGTGCAGCTCCAAAAACCCGTAACTTTTAAGGATCTTGGAGTAATTTTTAATAAAGAACTTTCCCTTGTACCACACATAATAAGTTTAGACTGGGATTTTTATTCAGATCTAGCTGAGAGTTTACCAATACTGATACTCTAAAAATACGTTACTTTGCTTTTATCTGGTCTAAACTTGAATACGCGGCACTCATGTGGAACCCTCATTACGTAACTCATGTTAATAACCTAGAAAAAGTACAAAGGCAATTTGTAAAATTATTGTGATTTAAGATGAAATATGGTTTTCCACACCTAGAGCTTTTGAATAGATTCTCAATGGACGCTCTTGAGAACAGGCGGGTTTGCTATTCTCAAATATTTTTACATAATCTAATACATAACAAGATCGATTGCCTAGAATTTTTAAATCAATTACAGTTTTGTATCCCATTAAATAATGCAAATTTTTTATCTTTCCACTCCGCGCTCCAATAAACAAATTTGCTCCTTTATTCTCAATGTGTCATAATCACAACAAATATTGTGAGAAATTTGATATTTTCAGCTGCACTGTTAATAACATAAGACTGTTATAGCCATTGAGCTATTAAGCAGTGTATGCTAAATAAATAAATAATTAATTAATTAAAAATAAAATAGAGAACAACTATTTTCTCGTTTAACTCGCTCTAACTCAAAAACGGGTCAATCTCAATTGATCTCAAATTTTCACCGTATTATCATCGCGTATCTATTAATAAAATATGTTAACATGAAGAATAAATATTAATAAGTTTAAAAAGTACGAATTTTTTTGGCCTGTTGATAAAGCGCGACAATTTGCAGGGGTAAATATACCAAGCGGGTTTCTTATCTTCCGAAACAGATACCATTAGAAAAAAAATTGAAGATAAAAAATGTAGACAACTTTATTGCTTCAAATTTTTTCTCCAAAATCAGCAGTGTTCAAGAAAATCGTATATAAGAAGATTTTGCCAATAAAGTGTGCACTTTTGCTCTTACTAACGATTTCTTATTTATCTTTCTTTTTATGATGCTCATAAGTCTGCAATAGACAGTAGTTAGAAATCAGAATTGTCCAAATCTTTCAAACACCTACCCCGAAAACGTGATAAAAAACTTATAATAATTATTGTTTGCTGGTCACAATAGAAGTAAACTCAGAACTCATGTGCCCCACACCTGTACTTAAAGAATATAACCAGAGAATGGAATCCCTTATCTTAATTTCGTCCGAAATTTACACTACAATCTAAGCCCCAAACAAAATATTGTATACAGTAATTTTATATATTTAAGATCGTGTATCTGAATGACACGTTGAAAACGATTATAATATACTCGCATTTGGCTGTCAACATTACATCTGCTTCGCTGAGGATGGTACCTGAAACAAGTGTGGCTAATTTAAATGGGAATTTACGATTTCAATGCTGGCCCGCATCACATTTTTGACACTTTTGTGTTCCGGAATTTTATATTGTATATAAATATTACTCGTCTATTTGAATCTAGAGGTGCTCGTTCTATTTTTAATTTTAGAGCCGTAGTACTGCCTAAGCTTCATTTCAGATATGTACGAGATTGGATGAAATTGTTATTATTACCCACAACAAAAGAAAGAAACAATTGCCAAGGTTGCAATTCATTATGACTGCGCGATTGTCTCTATTCGAAATAGTAACGCTTTATAGAATTTGCTAAATGATAGAATCGCATTGCAGATAGTGGATAATTACATTAATATTAATTATATTTACTGAAATTGTGGATAATATTTAGATGTAAATATTGTATTCTTCGCCCTATTATTGAATCTGTGATATAAAAGAATGTAGTTCTGTCTCTTAGCAAAAAATATCAGATACTGAATGTGTGTCGTTTGTCTTTAAATGTGTAATCCCTCCCTCACAAGGCTCCTCCAAAGTCTTTAAGAATGAAGGGGTTGTATTTCTTTGAAAAAAAAAAGTAACTTTCAGGTATATTAATAAACCTGTTAGTAAAATAGATAAAAGTAAAAGAGTAAAAACAATACAAAAACTAATCAAAAAGTAATAATTTACAGACAAAAATTAATATGTACGTTTGAACACATTATAATGTGTCGTCATAAAATTATTTTAAATTATAATAAGGCTTTACAACGAGTAGACTTTTTATTGCCTTCCTGAAATGAATATTCGAGTTAATATCTTTAACACCATTGGGTAGGTGATTATACATCTTATAACCATTGTAAATATTAGGGTCTTTGACCAGGGAGGAAATCGGAATTGGCACAGTAAGGTTATTATTTTAACGAATAATAAAACGGGGAGAATTGACACTTATATTACTTTCATGTTTATGAATGAATCCGTTTTCAGAATGAAAATGGAAATAACTGTAAGAATTCCATGAATCAAAAAAGTGGTTTACCTGAATCACGAATTCACAAGTAACGAACTACAAGAATCCTGTTTATCAAATAACTACTGCTTACATCCCATAATTATACCGTATCTCAAATGTGATTCAATTAGTGCATGTACTTTTCTCAGTCATGAAGCCCAATTCATTTGAGATGACTCTGATTGCGTAACAACCAGATGCTAGTTTATTACTGAGATTAATAACATGACCTTTAAACTTTAAGTTACAGTCATTATTTAAGCCAAGAAATTTTGAGCACGACTTATTTTTAACTATATGGTTCCGAGTGGGATATCTATTAGATTACAACGAAAAGTCGTTATTTTTGTTTAGTTGACATTAAGAGAAAGCAAGTTAGAGTCAAACCAATCATTGAGCCTATTTACATCGGAACACATTTGTTCCCAGAGGGTATTCCCATCTTTACTATGCCACAATATTGTGGAGTGATCAGCAAATAAGGTAAACTTTCCATTAATGTCAATTTCAGTCAGGTCGTTAACATATAACAAATTTAAAATTGGGCCAAGAACAGAACCTTGAGGTATGCCATGACTTGCCATATTTAATTTGTTGGAGTATAATAAATTTTTAACTACTTGGCTGCGGTTTGACAAATCAGACCAAAATCAGATTAAGGTGGTGCCTCTGAAACCACAGTGTTCAAGCTCCCGCAACAATATTTCATGCTAGATGAATTCAACACGAACGGCCTTTGACAAGTCACAGAATACTGCCGCAGCAGACTCTCCGCCATTAATTTCAGTGTAGACCATCTTTAGAAAGACAAACGTGGCATTGTTAGTATTTTCATTATTTTGGAAACCAAATTGCTGATTACTTAGTATCTTGCAATCCCCACCTACCCCAGTAGGTACATTATTTGTTTTACTGCAGATATCGTCATTCTTCGAAAAAAATCGTACCTACGTACGTTGGGGAGCGCTGAAATGAACAACATACTAGAAGTAACATAATGCATAAAATCAAATATGTACCTACATTATGTAAAGTAATTTTATATCTGTGGATATAGACAAAGCTTAAGGCGTCATGTCTAACAGGAAACTGTGACAAATAACGCGTTGCTGTCAGACGTGCTACGCAACAAATGGAAGTTAACTAGAACAATGTATGGATCAGAAAACGTCTGCCAGGAGATTGCGCATAAGAGGATTATTACATTTTATAGTATAACTTGGAATCGAGACTCTAGTTTAATACACCGCATTTATATTTATAATGGCAGTTTTTGATTAATTATCAATTTTCAAATAATATTTTTAAAAGCTTTATTTAATTTCAGCTGTTAGTATGTCTAGGTGAAATCTTGCAAACAAAATTTCGACTACTTCTGATTAAGCTAAAGCTTTGAAATTTTGCACACGTGTATAAGTCCGGTGACTATGCAATATAGTATATCTAGTATCGTTCTAACTCCAATATGGCGGACGTTCCAAGATGGCGGATCACCTTTGTCTTCGTAACCCCCTTGATATTGGTGTCAACTGAAAGAGTTTGATGAGCAAAATACGATAAATTATGTAACGTCATTCTAAATTGATTATGGTGGATGCCCTAAGATGACGGATACCATTTTCCTCACAACCCCCGTGACATGGGTGTCAAATGAAAGAGTTTTGTGTGTCTGTTTGGCTGTAAAATAAGTAAAGACTAAAAAGTAAAAAATAAAATTATATATAAAAAAAGCTCTTATTTAAAAAAATTTACTTAAAAGCAAAAATTTATTCTTTGCTTTTTAGTACATTTTTCTTAAATAGAAGCTTTTAACATTGGAAATGTTTATGTTTTCGCATATGGGGTAGAGTTACCAGTTTTTGTTCAAAGTCAAAAGATAGCGGTGTCGCGGTCGCGACACAGTAGAGAGAAGACCAGTAGGCTCACGTACTCTTGAGATTTGTTATAATCGATTTTATTTTTTATGAATCCACTGCGCATCCGATATTTATACGCTCATCTACATATACACTGCTCGAGCTAGAAAATGCTAATAAACTGGCCAACACTTACAATGACACTAAATTATTTTTGTTCGAAGATATCCTTGGCAGATGATTTATTTTGCGATTTAATTTAATGTTTACTGATTAATCAATAACCTGCCTTTACTTAAATTTATTACATAACATCCGCGTCTGACGTCACAGACTGAAAATGTATGACTTTATATTATTCAAGCAAAAATTTGTACACGGCTGCCGAAAAGGCCGCGCTACTATCGATTAGGCTGCTGTGCTTGCCAATTACCTATCGTGTCGGGAGATTACCTAAAATTTGCACAGCGATGCTGACGGTAGAACACAAAAGTGTACGGCTTGCTACAAATAGGTGCCTGCTTGCAAATAAATGATGTGTTAGAATTGCAACTAACTGATATAGGTTGTCTGTGTCTACAAATTGAGTGACAGTAATAATATCTCTTTATTTCGAAGTAATGTGTCGCGGTCGACTGAGACTATCATATACAACGGTTGATATACGCAAATGTAATATGGATTGCATATATCACCGGGGATCAAGTTACCAGTTTTCATTTAAGGTGGAATACAGCGGTGTCGCGGTCGAGTGAGACTGGATATATGCAACGGCTGATATACGCAAATGTAACATGGGTTGCATATATCACAGGAGGTTAAGTTACCAGTTTTCATTTAAGGTGGAAATACAGCGGTGTAGTGCATCGTGCTGAAAAACTTTATGTTTTATGAATTTTGTTATCATTTCCAATGTCTCGATGATTGCAAGGATTGCGAAATCTGTGAATTTTTCTTTTATATGATTTTTTAAGGTCAACTGTATTATTTTGTTAATGAAAGATTTCAAATTTTGATATAGGCATTTTGATAACAGCCCAGACAAAATCAATCAAAAACAAAACAGAAAAAAAATAAATAAAATAAAAAAACAATGGTTTTCTTTTTCATCATAATTTAATCAGTGAATAAAAATTATTTTCTAGTTCTTAGTACAATTCAGTTTCAAAAAAAAAATTATTTATTTTTTTACTTTTTAGTTTCTCATCTGCCTCATTTTTTTTAATTCAAACGCCACCATTTCATGTACTCTTGTCAAACTCTTTCATTTGGTACCCATATCAAGGAAGTCGTAAAAAAATAGGCAATCCGCCATTTTGTGTCGGCTGCCATATTGGATTTAGAATGACGTTACATAGCTTATTGTATTCTACTTGTCATACTCTTTCATTCTATACCCATGCCGAGGGGGTTGTAAAACAATAGGTGGTCCGCCATTTTGTGCCAGCCGCCATATTGAATTTAGAATGACGTCACACAACTTATTGTATTTTACTTTATATACCCTTTCATTTGATACCCATATCGAGGGGGTTGTCAAGAGAAAAGGTAGTCCGCAATTTTGTGGTGGCCGCCATATTAGATCTACCATAATATTGAATATACCATATTGTATTCTCTTCATAACCAAAGTTGTGTGTAAAATTTCAGCATGATTGGATGTCGGGATGTGGTCAAAAATTCGATCACCAGATTTGAACATGCATACATACATACACACAACTTTTCGAGCTAAAGGAAACCAGTGAAAAAAGACACCATCACAAACAAATGAAGTTCGAAAACTACACATGGTTTAAAAATGTGTATTTTGAAGTTGACTTGTCGAGTTTTTGGATGACACGTACATTTGTTTCAAGTTTGTTATTTGTCCTCCCCTGTATATTGCGGTAACTTTTAATCATACTGCCAGGAGTTGGGCCGTGCCGTGGTTAGAATGTGACAGCAGGGGAAGACAAAATTCCGGGTTTATCAGCTTTCACAATAAGCATCAAGCAAGCGATTGGGTAAGTTGGAAACTATGCTGAAGAAATATTAGCAGCGAGCAGCAGCAGACACAATTAATTATTTTACTGAATTAAAAATATTTTTTTAATTTAATTAATAATGACGGAGAAGAAAAAATGTGCTATTACAAATTTCCACAAAGAATCGTAGCCTGCTATCTACGGCTGTGAATCTATGTGCCTCTATCCAATTAAATGTCGTTAGTTAATCACATCGCCACAACTTGGACGGAGTGGTGAGAGACGCTACTGCAGCTCTAATTATCTCTAATTGTAAATCCCCATTAAGAGCACAGAACTCGCCTATGCTATTCACCTCCTCCACTGGGACTTACAACTTCATGCTTTTAAGATATATGGATTTTTTAAGCAGGACAGAGTTAATTCATCCTGATTTTTACGTGTAGAAACTCATTTCTCTAATGAAGAGCTTTGTTATTTGTGGAATTATTTTTTTTAAAGTTTTAAAAATATAGTTTATATTTTAATTTTGTCACCACAATATTCATGCTCTCCTGTTTGAATTTTCTTAATACAAATAAAAATAATATATACATCATCTATCAAAATGCCGGGCATCCTTGTAAAAAAAAATAGTAATTATTCTAAATTATTGACGTGAGCCACAGTTGCTATCATACGAAAGCGTAGAAACGACATGGTATCAAATATTTTTATAATTCAGAAAAAACAAAAGATACAAATAAACAAGATAACCGTTCTACTCTTCGCCGATTTACTGCTCTCTTTATATAATTGTTGCACATTCTATAGGATACTCTTCACAGTTTTTTGTAAATAATATTAATTTTAGATATTTTCAGTTTAATTACAAAACAAAAAATCTGTAAAGTTATTTACACAGAACTTCCCTCGTTAATTATTGTGCATGGCGGTCACTCTAAAAAATTAATAATTACGAAGTGACATTGAAAATAATAATCGGAATATAGTTATCACTATTATTACAAAGAAAACCTGATAAGTTTTGGTCAAAAAAATATACAGAGTGCTCATCCAACAACAAAATATGGAAGGTTTGCGCAAATACCTTTACAAATGTCCACCATGACTGAATTATTTCTTGGGATGACCACCCTGTACATTTATCAATAAAAGTGTAATAGCATAAAATGTCAAATATTATTGCTATCTGTCACATTTTCAATTCCACATTCACGTAGCGGAGTAGAAGTACAGTGGTGGTTAAAAAATATAACGTTTTTTTTTAATTTTTCAAAAACATTGGTAAAAAAATGTTCAAATTTTTTCTTCTGAAATAGGTTTAGAATGTCATGAAACGTGGAAATTTTAAATTTGAGCAAAAAGGAAAGTTTCCTTCTATTCTATAGTAGTGGTAATTTTTTTTTATAAGTTTAGAATGCGATGAAACGTGAAAATTTAAAATTTGATCAAAGAAAAATAGTTTTTCATCTATTTTAGTGGTAAAAAATGTTTCAAAAATGTTGGTGAAAAAAAAAATCATTTTTTTTCTGAAATAAGACAACTTGAAAATTTTAAAATTGAGCAAAAAATTTTTTTCCATCTATTCTAGTGGTACATTCTTTTTGCAAAATGGTAAAAAATGTTGTAATTTTTTTTCCGAAATAGGTTTGGAATGTCATGAATTGTGGAAATTTTAAATTTGAGCAAAAGAAAATTATCATTTATTCTATAGCAAGTAGTGATAACTAGATTAAATTTTTTTTCAAGAAAAATTTTAAATTTGTTTGACTAGATTTAGAATGCCATGGAAACGTGGAAATTTTAAATTTGAATAAAGAAAATTTAATTTTTTTTTTTTCTGAAATAGGTTTAGAATGCCACGAAACCTGGAAATTTTAAATTTGAGCAAAAAAAAAATTTTCCATCTATTCATGGAAAAAAAAATTCAAAAATGTTGATAAAAAAAAATTTTCATTTCTTTGCTTCCCTCGCATACCGAAGGGAAGTATTGTATTCGAGAAAGAATCACCCTTCGAGATTTTTTCGGATTCTGACGTTTCAGATCACGTAGATTACGATAATATAGGTTTTTCAATTCGTCTGTCTGTCTGTCTGTCTGTACTTTCCTTTTTGCTCAAATTTAAAATTTTTACGTTTGACATTTTAAACCTATTTCAGCAGAAAAAATTTAGAAAATTTTTTTACCAACATTTTTGAAAAATTTCAAAACAAAGGAAATTTTGTATCCACCACTATACTTCCACTCCATTAAGTGAACGTTGGATTGAAAATGTGACAGATGGCAATAATATCTGGAATATGCACCTATTATACTTTTGTTGAAAAATGTACAGGGTGGTCATCCCAAGAAATAATTCAGTCATGGTGGACATTTGTAAAGGTATTTGCACTAGCCTGCCATATTTGGCACCTGCTATTTAATATTGAACTTTTGCTGTTGGATGAACAATCTGTATACTTTTTTGACCAAAACTTATCAAGTTTTCTTTGTAATAATAGCAATAACTATATTCCGATTATTATTCTCAATGTCATTTCGTAATTATTAATTTTTTAGAGTGACCGCCATGCACAAATAACGAGGGAAGTTCTGTGTAAATACCTTTATCGATTTTTTTAAATAGGTTTAGAATGCCATGAAACGTGAAAATTTAAAATTTGATCAAAGAAAAATAGTTTTTCATCTATTTTAGTGGTAAGAAATTTTTCAAAAATGTTGGTGAAAAAAATTTTCAACATTTTTTTTTTCTGAAATAGGCTAGCGTGTCATGAAACGTGGAAATTTTAAATTTGAGCGAAACAAAATTTTTTTTCGTTATTTATTCCCTTTAGACGGTCCACCCTGTATATTTTCCAGTGAAACTGTAACCATTTCTTCGCTGACAGTAGGGTCAACTACCTACCAAATTTGTCCGTCTCCGTCGAGTAGTCTTTTAGTAAATGCACCAACAGACAGACAGACAGACAGCCTGGCGGAATTGAAAAATCTATATTTTCGTAATCTACGTGTTCTGAAACGTGAAAATCCGAAAAAATCTCGGAGGGTGATTCTTTCTCGAATACTATACTTCCCTTCGGTATGCGAGGGAAGTAATTAACTTATTCTAAAAATAACTACGAAGAAGATCGTTGATAATGTTCACTAATCATACAGGAGTGAATAACAAAACATACCATGAAGGGTGTTCGAGATTGAACTTCGATTCTTTCTAACACTTCTTGTTATAAAATCAAAACTAAAACCGGATTGATATTCGATTTATAAAGTTTTGGAAGTCAACAAAAACTATTAAGATAGTTCTATTGTAATATCTCATAGATGGCGCTACTAACACATCTGTCATTAAAAAAATTTGCTTATGGTTATTGTGATATTAAGATTTTTGGCGACGCTCCTGGAAGATATGAAGTAGTATCTTTTAATTTTACATAAAGACGGTACTCTTGCTTAAGGTCGTTAAAATGCACCCTTTTCTAGTAATTATACTCTTCGCAAATACGGAAACGAAGAGTACTGCCAAAGAGATGAATGACGGCATGCGGAGGGGGGTTGCGCAGAAGCTCGTTTAGTGTTTGTAATAAAATTCCTGGCGCTAAGTTTTCTCAGCAGTGGCGTAGGGGATATGCGGTTAAACATGATCGTTATAGAATGGAATAGAATAGATTAGACATTATTAACCTTCAATATAGTCAAGAATTACAAAAATGGCTGCGTCAAAATTACACAGAAGTCCCGCCATAGGGATCATATGCCAAGTATTAAGAGTATATATAAATAATTATATACAATAAGAATCCAAATTTTATACAAATATAACACATTAAAAAGTAAAAATATATAACATTTTAAACATTCATACACTAAAATAAAACAAAGAATATGTTCTGATTCGGGAACATTGATCAAGAGCTTGAGGTACAGAATTCAGCTGTTGTAGAAAGAGCCTTCTATTAAGTAATTTTTTAGCTCATTTCGAAACAATTTAAATTTTGGTATAGTTATAAATTTATTGGGAAGTGTATTGTATAGATGAGCACCAGTGTAATAGGAGATTTTTTATATTTACTAAGCCTATATAATAATTGTCGATGTGTATTCTATTTGCTCCACGGGTATTACATTGGTGTGTGTCTATGTTAGAACAGAAGGTTTTCTGATGTAACGAGGTAATTTTTCCGTTGCCAAAAATGCGGTTTAAATTAATAACATACTTCGTTATTTGCTCCGCTTACATTCGAACATATGTATTGTAAATTATTTTCATAGATTTCTCCTAATTTAGCTAGCTAAACCGCGAAACAGATTTCTACTTTAAATAGGTAATTTGATAAACCTGGCAGTGAGAGGGCTGTCCGTAATATTAACATTAATTACAAAAATTAACATTGAGGGCGTTGGTAAGTGAGCTGCGTAAATTAGTTTCCATAGACCACATTTGAATATCACTTCTGTCCGATCCGTCAAACAGCCCAGTCGGGTATTATTCCGTATATCCAACACATTAAGTACACCGTTTTATCATCGCTGCTGGTTTCTTGTCGACCTTTTTATATTAACACTGATAAGAGTAATTCACTGAAATGCCTGTTTTAAAGCAATAATTTGAAACCGATTCCGTTTAAATGTATCAGAATATAATTATTATTTTCTGACTTAGCCGAAATTAAATAAATTTATAGTTAAATTATTACAATAGTAAGAGAGTCCTAGCAAGGACCTGTCAACTTCTCCGATTTTATCCAAATAGCTATGTTCGCAAGAATTTCCAAATGGGAAAAAGAACATAGATGATATTTCGAGAGAAAACTATTTACTGTTTACATGCGATAAAATATTATGTTGTTCTACCAAATGTGTAGAAGTTATAATTACCGTATATTTTATTTTAGCTAGTTCGTAGCAAAATAAAATCTGTCTTAGCAAAAATTATTTTTGTGAAATTTATTGTAGTGTTGTTGTTAACGTACCGTTCATTTTGTTTCCAATATTTTGTACTGATACGAAATGGAACAAAATTCCTTACTTTGAAATAATTTGTAGAAATTTATTATACTCCGGGAATTGAGAATAAAATCTAGGCTACCGTAAATAAATTAACTAACATTATATTCTGATACATAAAAATTTTCTGCATCAAATCCGACAAGATACCACATGGCCGAACCGAAATGCATTTAATGAAGGCACCCAGCTGTGGGGTTTGACGCGCTTGACAAACACCGCATCAAGTGTTGTAATTTCAACATTTCCGAACCGAAATACCACCGTTCTTATTATTGCTGTCTGTCCGCCTAGGCAGAATAACCTCCGCCGGAAGATGATACCAAATCCGATAACCGTTTTATTTTCCGATCCGAGTGTGACTTAAGTTACACACCGTACCGAATCCGACAACCGTTTTATTTATTTGGTATCAGTTTTATTTAGTTTCGCCAAGTTCTTCACACCTACACTCTAATGCATTATGTAGGCATGATTATTGCTGTAGATAACCGCTTGCTTTTGCCTGGTACTTGCACGCTGTCCGTTTTTTTAAGTTACTTACTTGTGTAGTTTTTTCCGCTTACTGTTTTTTTTTTAATACCGCTTTTACTACTGTTTTTTTTACCGCTTTCACCGTTTGCTTGCTTACCACCGATTGCTTCCGCATTAATGAGTAACTAGTAGCTAACTAGCTTCTCACTTTCTGGTTACCCGTACGTCACAAAATGGCGCCCGAACTGCTTAAATCAAATTAAACTAAAATGACATATCTTAAGTTTTTATATTTGATGTACAAAGAACTCCGAATCTTGGTACCTAACCTATCCGTTTTTTATTGTTTTGTAAATGTTCTTAAATGTTAATAAACTATGTTATTTACCGACATCTGCTTTTTACTGTTGAATGTGAGTGAAAGTCTAATCTGTCGTCCAGACCCCTGGACATACCGTGTCTCCACTGTAGCTATCCCAGCTGTACTGCAACAGGCTGCGTTTAGGAGGCTAATGTGGAACCTTTGCCCCACGTAAAAATTGCAAAGGTGGCGCTCGAGATTACCGAATTTAACCGAAATATAGCTCAGCGCTAAAGTGACGCTTCCACTTGCCTATGCGCTAGGCAACTGGAAGAAAGCACGTCACATTGATTACTGTGCATGAAACATAAAATTTTAAATAAATATATGTGGTCATAATTCTCTTCTTTCTGAAAATGTCATGGCAGGTCTGTCTGGATGAAAGAGTAATCAAAAAATATAATTAAATGCAAATGCAAATTCCCTACAATGTAAGAGTAATCTAAAATAGAATTGAGGAAATGAATAAATTACTAGCAAAAAAAATACTCGTAATTATAAGGACTCTATTAATTTCTTGTGACTGACCCTAGCTAATATTGTTATAGTTAGTTAAGTCTTGAGTATAGACTAAGAACTAATAAGATGTGAATAACCGTTCATTTAGTTCTTTTTTAATTTATTAACGATTTATTAGCTAGTTTTGAACACATATTGGCTATATGACTAGAGAGATCAAGTGTTGAGTCTAGAATTGTTCCTAGAAATTTCACCTTATCGCTAGTTTCTACACAGTTTAAAATTGTCTTGCTGTTATTAATTACAGGTGAATTTTTCTGGCACCAGCTATCAAATTTATCAATTGTTTTAACTGCTATGGATTCTAATGCCTGTACTCTTTTAGCATGTATGGCTACCGAAGTGTTATCAGTGTACATAAAAATGTCTCCTTCGGTAAGAAATCATGGTAGGTCATTGACGAATATTAAAAAAAGTAATGATCCAATAATCGACCCTTGCCCTACACCGGTAGCAGACGTCATAAAAAATTAAGACCTTGGTTTTCTAGTGTACAGTATGCCTCACTTTTCATGACTTCCATATCACACTCCATCAAGAGATTGTGCCACGGTAAATTATTTAAAAATCCACCAGCGGCATCCGTCGTTATGAAGAAAAATGTACCTAATTTTCCAAAAAAAGATATTAGGCAATGTTTTAACAGTAAAACAATCTCATAATCTTATTGGTTGTTATTAAAAAGTCATTAATACCGAATTTCAATAAGATGAGAAAACAAAATTTTCTTTTTTAAAGTACCAATTATTGTATTGAAACATATTCTTTATAGGATTTTGCAAACAGCAGAAAAGAATAACTGTCTATGAAAACTAAAAGAAAAACTGTGTAAAAATAATAATGAAATTTTTGCATTCTTTCGATAACCTGAATTCTGGTTATACTAGCAAATTAAGATCCTAAAATGAATTTGTCTAATTATTAGTCATAACTTTAGTTCCGGACGTAATTAAGCCGAAGTAAGATAGTCATTCCGTTTAGAATTAATCATGTGATATGTTGAGCAAGCTGTGATTTAGTTACCTATGTAAATTTTATTATTTATTGAAATTGTTCACGAATCAAATTAGTTTAAAATTGAACTTCTTTTATTTCCAAGTCAATTATTGTTTGATTTTGACTGTTAAGTAAACTGATTGACGTCGCGTGATTAATTCTAAATGAAAAGCCTGTCTTCCTCCAGCTTAATTAACTCCTAATTACGTTCGAAAATAAAGATACGACTGTAATAATCAGTACTTTAAAAAGAGAAGATTGATTTTCCTATTACGTGAACACCAAGTACACTATCTTATTAAAATTCGGTATTAGTAAGTTTTCGATAATAACGAATAAAATTATGTGGTTCTTTTAAGTTTAAAACTTTGCCTAATTTTTCTTTTCGGAAACTTAGGTACATTTTTCTTCATAACGACGGACGGCATTGGTGGATTTTTAAATATTTTACCGTAACACAGTCTCCTGATGGGTAGGTACCTTCCACCCGGAAAAAAATGCATTGTTAATAAGAGACCTGTGATATGGAGTCATGAAAAGTGAGATATACTGTATACACCAAATCTCAAATTTCTCTACTCTTACCAGCTTGCTTTACTTATTTCCCCCTATTTACCCCCAACCCTCCATCGAAATATGCTCAAATCTAGCTCCATATTTCGTTATAATTATAATACATACATTTACCAAATTTCAAGTCAAGTCTTAACTACTGATCTGAAAAATTGTAACAGCCTATTTACTTGCAAAAGGATACAGAGTTTGCTAATTGAAAAATGCTTGTATGACGTCAATGAATTTTGCTCAGTCTGACCAATTATATATTTATTTATTTATTGCGTGTTTATATATTTATTTATATTTTTGTGTAATTTGTTAATACGTAAGTGTTTTGTCTTATACAATTTTACGTGTATATTATTTTATTTTACTTCACTCGCATACCGAAGGGAAGTATTGTATTCCATAAAAAATCACCCTCCGAGATTTTTTCGGATTTTCACATTTCAGATCATGTAGATTACGAAAATATAGGTTTTTCCAATTCCGTCAGTCTGTCTGTCTGTCTGTCTCTCTGTCTGTCCGTCTGTCTGTCTGTCTGTCTGTTGGTGCATTAACTAAAAAAAAAAAAAAATACTTGACGAAGAGCAGTCAAATTTGGTAGGTAGTTGACGCTACTGTCAGCGAAGAAATGGTTAAACTTTCACCGGAAAATATACAGGGTGGACCGTCTAAAGGGAATAAATAATGAAAAAAATGTTTTTGCTCAAATTCAAAATTTCCACGTTTCATGACACGCTAAACCTGTTTCAGAAAAAAAAAATGAAAATTTTTCTCACCGACATTTTTGAAAAATTTTTTACCACTAAAATAGATGAAATTTTTTTTTTTATTTGTTCAAATTTAAAATTTCCACGTTTCATGACATTCTAACCCTATTTCAAAATAAAAAAATTGAATTTTTTTTATCAACATTTTTGAAAAAAATTTTACCACTAAAATAGATAGATTTTTTTTTCTTTGTTCAAATTTAAAATTTCTACGTTTCATGGCGTTCTAAACCTATTTTTTTTTTAAATGTCTAGAAATTTTTTTTTACCATTTTTGAAAAAATTTTACCACTAAAATAGATGGAAACTTTTTTTCTTTGTTTAAATTTAAAATTTCTACATGTCCATAGCATTCTAAAACTATTCAAACAAATTTTAAAAACTTTTTGAAAAATTTTTTAATCCATTTATCACTACTTACTATTGAAAAGATGAAAAAATTTTCTTTGCTCAAATTTCCAGATTCCATGACATTCCCAACCTATTTCGGAGAAAAAAATATGCAACATTTTTTTACCGCTTTGGAAAAAAAATTGACTAGAATAGATGGAAAAATTTTTTTTTGTTCAAATTTAAAATCTTCACGTTTCATGACAGTCTAAACCTATTTCAGAAAAAAAAAATGAAAATTTTTTACCATTAAAATAGATGAAAAAAATTTTTTTCTTTGCTCAAATTTAAAATTTTCACGTTTCATGGCATTCTAACTTATTTCAAAAAAAAAAAAAATTACCACTACTATAGAATAGAAGGAAACTTTTCCAGAAGAAAATTTTTTTACCAATATTTTTGAAAAATTTCAAAAAAAATTATTTTAACCACCCCTTCCACTCCGCTCCACCACGTGAATGTGGAATTGAAAATGTGACAGATGGCAATAATATTTGGCATATGCACCTATTATACTTTTATTGAAAAGTGTACAGGGTGGTCATCCCAAGAAATAATTCAATCATGATGGACATTTGTAAAGGTATTTGCGCAAGCCTTCCATATTTGGCACATGTTATTTAGTATTGAACTTTTGCTGTTGGATGAGCACTCTGTATATTTTTTTTGACCAAAAGTTATCGGGTTTTCTTTATAATAATAGTGATAACTATATTCCGATTATTATTTTCAATGTCACTTCCTAATTATTACCTAATTTTTTAGAGTGACCGCCATGCACCACAAATAAAGAGGGAAGTTCTGTGTAAATTCCTTTACCGATTTTTTAAAATTGTATTATGTTTATGCACACACATTAGCTTAGAATTTTGACGCACTCCTGAATTACTTGTATGGTTACTAATTAATTGTATTTCTGATTGGGAAATAAAGATTATTATTATTATTATTATTATTATTATTATTATTATTATTATTAAACCGTTCCAGAGAAAACGTGTACACAAAAACAGACAAACAGACTGACCAACCGACAGAAATTTTATTTGCTCAAATTCTCAACGTTTCATGACATTTTAAACCTAAATTTATATGCTTGCGAAAGAGCTTAGACTATTTAATTTCAGTATGATTCTATACAGAAAAATCGGTAAAGGTATTTACATAGAACTTCCCTTTTTATTTATACAGGACCGTCACTCTAAAAAATTGTAAATACAAAATGATACATTATGAACGATAATGGGAATGTAGTTATTACTAGTATTACAAAGAAAATCTGATAACTTTTGGTCAAAGAAATATACAGAGTGGTCATCGGGCAGTAAAAATTCAATAAAATGTTTGTATTTGTTTCAGTTTTCGCTGAATATCTCTTAAAGTACCCATGTGTCCTACAGAAAAGGGTTATTATTCTTTTTTTAAAGCAGATTTTTGATAAAATTTAAGCCCAAAACGAGTTCCGTACGTCCAGAATTTTTCGAGATACAGCTTTTCAAAAATTGACAATTGTCTGTAAAAACTAAAAAAATTTCGTTTTGATCATGTGTCTTGCTAAATATCGGAAAAAGTACTCATCCCACGAGAAAAGTTTGACTATTCTCCGTCAAATTGAAAAACCTATATTTTCATAATCTACATGATTTGAAACGTGAAAATCCGAAGAAATCTTAGCGGGTGATTTTTTCTCGAATACAATACTTCTTTTCGGAATGCGAGGGACGTAAAAAACTCAAAATATTTAAATACAAATTTTTATTTTAAATTTATCTAGCATCCGATATCTTCTTGCATGGAATAAGTACTTTAATTTGTAAAATTGGTAAGTTATGTAACTGTTTGTATTAATTTATAGTACAATTTATTTGATTTTTGGTTTATTTAGTAGTAAGTACTATTCATTAAGAGACGTTTTGCATATGATTTATGACTGTGCTAGGTTTCTGTCACTCTGTCTACTGCTGTACATTTTTACAAACATTTACTGCAAATAAAACTTTTTCTATTTTATTTCATATTCCATTCATTTCAATCTAGTGCTAAGTTATTGTTCTTATTGGTGGTTATACCGTGAAAGTGTCAGAAAATATAACCAAACCAAACACATGAAGAATGTAACGTATTTTTCGTACTAAAAACGTAAAAATTAGTATTTTTCGGCAGTTCTGCAAAAATGTTCACATCTATAAAAAAATTTCTCTGAAAATATGAAACTTTCTAAATAAAATTAAAGTAATAGCTCAATAGTCCTTCTAATTGTGCCTTCTACAGGTTAAATTGGTTTTAGATCATTTTATATTAAAAATAATCTTGAATTTTAGAGTACCTACATACACTTACGTTTTACTTTATTTTAATCTCCACACATTTAATTTCTACTTTAAAAGGAACGAAGTAATTTTAGTAGTCATGGTGGTGAATTTGAATACAGATATAAATCTGTGGCTCATACGTGCAAGCAACGAGGGTAAATATAAATTCCGCTAATGGATTATCGCAATAAGGAAAAGTGTATAACATTGTATTATCATTATTTCTCTCATTATCCACTGCTGTTTTCTACATACATTGTGTCGTTCCACATGCAATATTTAGTTTTACAATAAATATTTTGAATATAATCCTCCAAAAAACATTACAAATGTTTACAATTTCTAAATTTTGTAGTCTTTTCCTTCCGTTTGTGGTAATAGCCACAAAAAGAAATAGTATCATAAAAACAACCGCCTATCGAAAAATATTAGAGCATAACAATAAATAAACTGTTGAATAAACGATATTATTGAAATAAATAAACCTTTAAAAACATAATACACATGGAAATATTTACGTTCAATCGCACTCAATCCGACTGTATGTATAAACTGATACTCCTAGCGGCATCTGGCAGCGGCTGGTCCAGATGAGAGAACATATTGTGGAATTGCAAGAATGCATCTAATGTACAATTAATTAAACGGATTGGCAAAGACCAATTAGACCGAGAACGACGGAGAGCGTGTTTGCTGTGCGCTAGACGAGGACGGAGCAAATTCTTCTGTAAATAAACAAGTGAAAAAAACTACATTTTGATATGCTTTTAATCCACTTTGTTGGGATGATTCATTACATTTTCAGCAGAGGGTCGCAAGATGACCCAGTGCTTTGACATGTTTTATTTTTCTTTTTGCATTGACTAAAGTAAAAGCTAACTACATTTTGAAACACGGAGAGGGCATCGGTTCTATTTTTATTTAGTAAATGAAAATAAGGAAATGAATGATGATGTTTTAAATATAACATTACATTATTTTTTTCCACCTCTTTCACAAGGGGAATTTATCAATTTGTAACATTTTTTTAAATAATTCTATGGAATGCATTTTCGTAAATAACTCGTTTATTTTAAGTTTTTCGAAAAAACTCTATTTCAGATTTTTTGTCCAAAAGGGTCCGTGCCTTATACTGGTTATAGAGATCGATCGACGGAATAGTTAATTTTCGATTTTTATTAGGAAACTGTTCGGAATTTGTAGAATTTATCAAAAAAATCAAGTTTTCCAGGATTTGTAGATTCGCTTTTGTTTTCTCAAATTTCTCACAAACGTCAACAAATAGACCTAATCGAGTCCTACAATTGCCATTTTTGAAAATCAAAATCGGACCTTCGATTCGGGAGTTATTAAATTCTTTGAAAAATCATACTCGGCTCTGGAAAACATACTTGTGGTCAACGGATTCGGGCCGCCAGCAATAGGCTTCATTTGTGGCCGGGTACCTTTGATCCCACCAAGTCTCATCGAAATCGATCAATATTCTGGACAGTTATCGTGCTTCCTAGCCCGATTTCGAGAAAACCAGTTTTTTGCAAAAAAATCAATTTTCGTTTGTTTTTCGACATAGTCTCTGGTATACTTATTTGTAGAGCTTTGCCAGCGGCACTATTTCTTTTTTGAAATATCTCGATCCGACTACCCGTTATCGAGTTATTCAATTTTTCCCGAAAAACTCGAAACGTCTATATCGGGTACTTCCGGTTTCCGAACGGAGCCGAGCTTCCGGCGTTAAGGTTTTCTAAAGACCTCCTATTAACCACCCAAGTTTCATCGCAATCCGAAAACGGATTAAGGGGGCTGGGCGTGACAGACAGACCGACAGACAGACAGACAGACCGACAGACAGACCGACTGACCGATAGATATGACTTTCACATCGATCCGACGTTTTTTTCGGGTTTCGATGGTGCACCGGAAAAATGCTAAACGTATACTACATTTTTTTTCAAAATGTAGTAATAAGAACAATTTTTGAAAATTTGTGGGTTGTCATTCCAATTCACTTAATTTTAAGACTATTTGCATTTGTTGTTTTGTGTGTTACAGTATTTATATTAATAGAGAACTTTGACATCGTTTTTTACAGTTTATTTAAAACCTAATAATTAAAACTTATTCTTGAGATAGATTACAAAATGTAAATAAAAAATGTATGTATAGTTCCCGGGATTGCATAAGAATCTAGGGCTCATCTTAACCGAAAAAACGCCCTGCAAGATGACCGATCGACCTCAAATTTTTCAAAATTTTTTTGAGTAAGCAGAACTTTAAAGGACGCCACGAAATAAATTTGATTCTCGCAAAATAAGATGCTCTGTGCTCGGTATCCTATGTAATAAAAAATCCTACCTTACAAGACGTTTTCACCATGTCCTAAGCGTTCTGAACCTACCTGCAACAAAAAACAGTAACTATTAGTAAATATTAAATGCAGTTTAATAATAAATATACCTCCAAGTGCTTTCCCTTTGGCAGTTCGTCCCGGAATGGTATAATTTGCACGACACAACACTTCAAACACTTTCCCAGACCAATTTTAATCCTGAAAAAAAAATAAAAATTAGGACTGTTTTCGAAATGCTAAACCCGTTATTAAAAATACTCGACTTCAAATAACTTTCATGTATTTTGCTTTTGTAGACGTATCTACGTACCTACGTTACAAATCCAAATTTAAACAAAAAACGCTTAGTCACCTTAGAAAAAACTGCATTTTTATCGCAAGATCACAATATGAAGTAAATTTTGTAACTCATTCGTTGAAAATGATTTACAAGGACCATAATATCTTAATCAAATTAGCTACTAATAATAAAGGTATTAAAACAATTAAAACATGTACAAAAATGTAAAGTAAACGTATTCCTCTAAGTACATTCATAAGCTACCGAGAATCAGAGTTTATATTTACTATTGATACGTATTTCCTTATAATTAAAGTTATGCTACATTTAGAAACGCATGTTGTCTTTTTTTCATGTTATTAACTTTAACCTGCTGAGTTTGAAACTAAATGCTGTATAATATTATATTCAACAAATTTCATAGGTTATGCACAGAAAGTAGTCGAACTCGTTACACATACCCTTTAAGTTCAATCCAAAATAACGAACGGATGCACACTCACATATTAGTTTAAAAGTTCGTCATCGATTGTAAGGGTTATTAACAGAAAACAGTACATTAAAAGTTGCAAAATATCCCAAAATTATGTTAACGCGATATCATCACACAACGCTTAACTATCGTATCACAAAACTGAACATGGCGGGAGAAACAAAAGACCATCGCCAAATACGTCATTGTTGCGAACTGATCTGATCGTCCATGGGTATCTTTGTTACTGTGTTATTGACACATAAGATATGATTTTCGTTTCAGTTTAGTTAGATTTTGGACAATTATTTATTTTGTCATATATTCTTTACGATTTTCACATAGGTGGCCATATATGGTTATTATACCAACTTGATTTCATCAAATTGATACAGACAAAAAATTCTTTTAATAATCATCGTACAAAAAAAATTGTACAGAATTGTTTCATAACAGGCTGAGCTCAAAATATGGAATAGAAAATATTTGTGTATCTGTATGTATGTGTGTATATGTAGACCGTTTCTTGTAAACACGATAACTTCCGATGGACTTAATATTTATATTTCAAATTTGGCACTTATATAAAACAGTATGGTAGAAATAGGGTTATATGCATCATACAGGGCGATCGCCAAAAGCGTGTAAACTATCATGTTTTATGCAAGCTGCGTTATATTATAATTTTAGAGATTTTTTTTTATTAACAACACAAAGATATGAACATATTCATACACCATCTAACAGTACAAGACTATTTACGAGATGGGAAACAACACATACGTCATACAATAATGGCTTAAATTTACTAACATATATTTCAATAAAGATATACAACAATAAAAAAATATAAATATTAGAGAGAACAGAGAGTTGAATTTACTTACAATACAAACAGAAGAAAAATACACGGGCCATTTTCTGGGAAATTGTAACCCCACCTTCGGCAAAATTCGGGTCATCAAAAATATTGTTGTAGGGCATCAAAAGATTGGAAAAAGTGTCTACTTTACGAATCTGAGTAAGGCAGAAACGTTTTTCAAAGAAATGTTTGATGTTGAAAAAAATTATTTTTTTATTTTTATGGTAACTTTTTTTCTGAGTAAAGACAAAGACAAAATGTCTCGAGATTGTTTCTAAAAGTTAACCGTTTTAGTAAAACAGGATAAAAAAAAATTCAATTTAAACTTTGAGAATTTTTAACTCCAAAACAAAAAATTTATAGAACAGAAACTGTAGGAGGTTATAATAACTATGAATTTTTTTAGAATTTTTTTATCAATTTTTGGAAATTTTAACATTTTGATTTTTCTCGTTCATCTCAGTTATTGCCAGAAATTTTCAAAAATTGATAAATTCAGAAAAAAATTCAGTTATTCTTTGACCTTTTATAAACAATTTTTGTTCTATAAGATTATTTCATAAAGTGCATTGTTTCGGAATTAGAAATTCTTAAAGTTTTAAATTGAATATTTTTTTATCCCATTTTACTGAACAAGGTTAACTTTTTAGAAAAAATCTCAGGAGACATGTTTTGGTTGTTTTTTCTCAGAAAATAAGATGCTCTCCAAAAAATAAAAAAAATAAAATTTTCTTCCATTTTTTTCAACGTCAAACATTTTTTTAAAAACCTTTCTGCCTTTTTAGGGCTAAATCACCTATGAATCATAAAAATTATAAATTTCGCGAATCAGTTCCGAATTTTGGAGAAAGTGGGGTCGTAATTTCCCAGAGTATGGCCCACCACATACATACAGACTGTCTATTTTACGAGGGCCACACCAAATATCTCGCTTAATATCTATTGTAGAAAAATAAAGTTTTAGAAACAGTTATCCCATTTTTGTGAGCTATATTTCAGTAAAAAGAAATTTGAAGTCCATAGCCTACTTTATGAGATATATTACAAAAAACTGAAAAATAGGAAAACCACAAACGGTTATAGCTTCCTTATTTGAGGAGATACGAAAAAAGTTAAAGGAATGAAAGTTGACGGCAAAGACAATAAGAATAATAACGTGTAACAAAAAAATCGAAAAATGCAGTTGGCTTTGACATACGCTATTGTGCAAAAATGAAAAATACATATCTCAAAGTAGGCCATGACGCCATTAATTCCGTTATTTTTTTCTCATTCCAACGATATAAAACATGTCACAGAAATTTTAACCGATAGTGTCAATATTTAATATTTTACGAATACCACAATTCATATAATTGAATCGTAACAATCAGCTGTGCCATAATTAGTGAAAAACAATGTATACAGTTATTAATAAATTTGACAGATTGTCACTGTTGTATGTTGTATGTTGCGTTGTCGAGTTCTAAGACAAATTTTATATCTGTAATTATGGCGTACACCAATAATAACAAATTCGATATGATTAGCATTTATTGTCAGTGCAATTTTGACGCTGAGATGGCAGTCACGCTTTACGGAGATAGATTTCCAGATGCTCCGCAGCCAAATCGAACTATGTTTAGGAAGTTAGTTCAAAATCTAAAAACGCACGGTTCATTTTCAAAAAAAGTAGTAAGGCGAGCGCATGTTGCGGATAATGTAAGAAAAGTGAATAGAGTAATGAATTATGTTAACCAAAATGAGGAAACCTCTTTGAGACAAATTCAGAGAAACTGTCGCATAAAAAAAGACAGTGCAAGAAAAATATTGAAAAAAAACGGATTTCGATGCTACAAAATGAGGAACGTTCAACATTTAAATGAGGGAGATAAGCCAAGGAGAGTAAGATTTTGTAGATGGTTATTAAATAAGAAAAGGAATGACGCGCTGATATGTAGCAAAATTCTTTGGTCGGACGAATCAAATTTTTCTAATAATGGATTTTTCAATAGAAATATGCATTATAAGTGGACACGAGAAAATATACATTGGTGCAGAGAGACTGCTTTCCAAAAAAGATTTTCTACGAATGTTTGGTTGGGTCTTTTAGGGACTAAAGTAATTGGACCTTATTTTTATGATGGCAAATTAACCGCTCGTAGATACCTTAATTTCCTGCAAAACGAATTTCAAGATTTTCTTTATGAATTAACAGTGGCAGAAAGATTAAATTATTCATATTTTCAACAAAATGGGGCTCCACCTCACACTGCTGTAATATGTACAAATTATTTAAATCAAGTTATGCCAGATAGCTGGATAGACCTATGGACCCATTCTATGGCCAGCTCGATCACCAGACATTACTCTCTTGGATTTTTTCGTCTGGGGTTACATTAAAGACAAGGTATTTCAAACTGCCCCTGAAAATATTGAGGACATCAAAACCAGAATTCGAAACGCATGTGAGGCAATTACTCCTGAAATGCTCCAAAATGTAATGCGTGACGTGTCTCGTAGAGCACGTTTATGTGTCAGAATGCATGGTGCACAATTTGAGCATTTGTAGTTAGAAAAATAAATACACACAATTTCTTTTCAATATAGTAGTAGGTAGTACTGTTATACATAGTTTTTCGTTTTTTTCTTTGGATGTTCGTTTTGTACTTGTATTTTTATTTATGAGATATTTATTGGTTTGTATTAAATTGTAATAAATAATTACGGAATTATAATTATTATAAAGTGAATTTTTACTATTATGGCACAGCTGATTGTTACGATTCAATTATATGAATTGTGGTATTCGTAAAATATTAAATATTGACACTATCGGTTAAAATTTCTGTGACATGTTTTATATCGTTGGAATGAGAAAAAAATAACGGAATTAATGGTGTCATGGCCTACTTTGAGATACGTATTTTTCATTTTTGCACAATAGCGTATGTCAAAGCCAACTGCATTTTTCGATTTTTTTGTTACACGTTATTATTCTTATTGTCTTTGCCGTCAACTTTCATTCCTTTAACTTTTTTCGTATCTCCTCGAATAAGGAAGCTATAACCGTTTGTGGTTTTCCTATTTTTCAGGTTTTTCTAATATATCTCATAAAGTAGGCTATGGATTTCAAATTTCTTTTTACTGAAATATAGCTCACAAAAAATGGGATAACTGTTTCTAAAACTTTATTCTTCTACAATAAATATTAAGCGAGATATTTGGTGTGGCCCTCGTAAAATAGACAGTCTGTATATGATTTTAGACAAAATCTCTATTTATTAAAGATGTCGATATCACGCTGGCTGTGGTTATAGCTAGAGCAGATGCTGTAGATTAGTGAAAACTTTAAGGTATTAATATTGTCTAAATGTTATTTGTGGCATTATCTTAATTTTTTTCTTCTTCAATTCTTTGGGACTTCCTGCCACATGTATTTTTTCTTTTTAAGCGGTGCTCAGGGAATCTACAAAATATCACAATTAACTAGTATGTTACTGGTAAATAACCTCTACGCCTGTGACTCTTACGTCAAAGGATCAGTTAGAGGTTGCTTTTTTTAAATAAATTACACAAATAAGTATAAAAACTTGAAATTAAATATTTCGCCGACGTTTCGGAAATCTAATCTGTTTCTTTTTTGAAAAATATTTTTTGCTGTGTATGATAAATACACAGCTCTAAGAATGTTTGTTATATTCAATATCCATAGATACTTACTATTTACATAGAACTGTTGATATAGTTAACAGTTTTTTTTTTAGTTTTTATACAATGTTAAGTTTGTGAAGTTCTTTTAATATTAGCAACCAAGTTGTACAGACATCTACGGAACAATTCGTCACGCATCTATCCTCATTCAATAATATTATGGCGGATTCTTTAATTTTTCTTTTTTTGCTATCTGCCTGTTTTGTTAAAATTTTTGCCGAGTTCCAGTTTATTCAATTTTATAGTCAAGTTTACTTTGAGGTCGATTTGCCAGGTTACTGACAAAGAGGTTTAAAATGTATTTTTTTAGAGTAACTTTAAGGTCAGTTTAAGGGTAATTGACTTAATTGGTGAAATCAGGTAGATAATCTAGGTAGAATTTATCGATGTTGTCTACCTAATATTACTTCAAAGAAGAATAATAAAAGTTACCAAATAAGTTGCTATTTAGGTATATATTACGTAGAATTTCCAACAAAATCTACTTAGAAAGATATTCGACTGTTAGAATTATTTTTAGTCGCTAAAAAGGTAAATACTACCTAATTATTACCTATTTCGACCTTATTGGAAATTTACCCTTGAGGTCAATTTTGGTAGATTTCTTTAGTAGTTTTCCACTTGCTGTTTTCGTTAAATTTACTTTCAAAGAAAATTGTGTATGAGGTAGAGTATTATGTACGTAAACTTAAATCTAAATTAAGACTAATTGGTCAATTTTTATCGGAGGTCTATTTTTCCAGACAATTTTACGTTATAATTACTTTGATAACTAAATTTGTCTTGTCCCAAGCCGAATTGGAGCTAATTTTGACAAAAATGTTTGCTGGGTACTAATTCCGATGCGTTTCTGTCCACTTTGTCAACAAGACCCATTCATGGCCTACTAATCTTATACCTTGTTATGTCTTAGAATAATACTAATGTTAGTTGAAATTAGAGTTTATTTAATTTATTTTCGTGTGAAATTTTCTTACCGAATCCCCCGCATGCTTGAATTAATTGCAGGAAATTCAAGCACTTGGGAAATTACAAGTGATCATTTTTTTCAATGACGAGTATGTCCCCCACAAGCTCTTATCTCTGCAGTCATCCTTCTTCCCATTCTAATGAAGACGTTATCGCTTATTTCTTGAGGCAAATTCTCCCATACAACAATTGAGCGGCTCTCGCTTCGTCGCTTCTTCTATATTTTGGATGTCAGGAATTTTTTACGTCATGTGCCTAGCACGTAAAATATATGTTTAATTGTATGCAAATCCAGAGAACATGCAAGCCAAATCATTGTCCGTACTTCCACTCGGTGTGTGAGTGAACATTGAATTAAGAGGAGATTTTTCTCTTATATCATTGTTATTTTCTGCTAAAAAACCAACCAGTCTTCTCGTAAAAGTTAATAAAATGAGCATTCAGCAAAATAACTCGGTCAAGTTTTTGGGATTACATCTTGATACCCATTTAACATGGAGCATTCAAATTGATTTTTTATTGAAAGAATTAGCTACACATTGCTTCGTATTATGGCAAATGAGAAGTTAACTTAGACATGTTAAAGTCATATTATTTTGCATATACACTCGACTATTAACTACTTTATTATATACTGGGGAAATTGCTCTAGAATTAATGAAATCTTAATCATCCAGATAAAAATTATTCGCACGATGCTGTTTAAAACTATTACTACCTGTAGAGCACTATTTAAGCAGTTAAATATTTTAACCGTACCTTCGCGAGATGAAAGTTATGGACCCAGGTTGAATTTCGATATCCCGCATCACCGCTTGTCTCTGGTTGCTAATGGTCCCACGGTAATGAGTATAAAACTTTTTAATAAACTCCCTGCAAATATTAAAAATCTTGAAAGATTAAATTAATTTAAAGGTGCTGCAAGGAATTTATTAATAAGGTCTGGTTTGTATTCTGTTACAGAATACTTTACTGCCGATTTTAGTAATTAGTTTTTAACATATATTTTACTTCAGTATTTTATGTGTGGGGTTTTTTATTTTTGTATATTTTAAGTAAAGTGATTTTATATTCCATATAACTACTATAAATACTCAGCCTTAAAAGGTATTTTTTAACACAAACAGAACCAATGCATAGAGCAGTATGTACCTAGGATCTAAAAAATACACCTTTACAACTGGCAAATGAATGGCTAATTAACGTTAAGACATCAGCAGAAATGGTTCTTAATTGGAAAAGAAAAGAACTACATGAGTGACTTGCCAACAAAATAACATTCTCAGGCGTTTCTCTTGAGTTCTGCATAGATTTTGTAAATTCACTATGCGGCTGTATCTACCACAAAATAATGGTGGGAGACACCATTATTTCGTGGTAGATACAGCTGTTCCATGGAGCTTCTAAGGTGGTGGATTCGATGATTCGTGAGAGCAGTTCTGACCTTTCTATCAAAAGCTTAGTAAAAATGTGTAAAAAGAACGAAAAATGTAGTAAGAAATTCGTGGCTGTCTGAAAAAAAATTATGAAGATAAAAATGTCATTGTATCTCCTTTATTTTTTGCTGGTGTGTGTATTTATATTTGACTTATAATTCTCAATCCAGGCATATATCATTTTGTCCACGACTATTAAATAATGTACTCATTATGTAGGTGTTTCCTCAAGGATAATGCTATCCACTATTCCCTGCAGTGAATAATGAGGACAGTCAGTTGTTTATAAGAAATGATATTAGTGACTTTTTACTAAAAAATTTAAATTGAAAATTGCAGCAACCGAAACACAAGTGTTGTCTCTCTAAGTTTTCTAGGAAGCACTCAAATGTTACATGCCGAAAAGGTACTTTAATGAACACTCAAAAACTACATTAGTAAGATTTTTTCAAAGCATCTATTAGCAACACGCGACAATCCCCAACATTTTTTTAAAACCCGCAAACTGTATTTTTTTTATTAGTAAGCCATGACAGTGTTGTCAAAGCGTTATTCTGTAATTGATTTGAAACGTCAAAATTTGTGCGATTTCAACGCTAACGTTATTTATAATAATTTTGCATATTAGGCACTCAAAAAGAGTAATATAATTACATAAATGGATACTAACAGTGAAAACGAGATTTCATTGACACCGCCAGAGATATAGGAAGCTGCAGAAATCGCCTCAATAAACTTGTTGCTCGAAAAATCTAAAAAATTATATATAATGACATATGAATCTTTCTCAAATAGGAGAAATGAAATGTAGGTGAATTTTAATTTAATATTGAATATTTAATAGTCGTGGGCAAAGTATAGTATTCTACTCGCATATAATGGCTATTATTCACTCTGGTGATTTACTTCACCCTCGAGAATAATTGCCATCATTATATGCTCGTTGAATAATATACTATTGTCCACGACTATTATATAATGTACTCATTATGTATGTGTTTCATCAAGGCTAATGCTATCCAATATTCTCTGCAGTGAATAATGATTTCATTTTTCACTGATTGAAGTGAATAATGAGGACTGTTGTTTATAAGAAGTGACATTAGTGACTTTACTAAAAATTAAAATGTCAATATTTCAGCAACCAAAAGACAGGTGTTGTCTCTCTAAGTTTTCTAGGAAGCACTCAAATGGTACATGCCGAAGAGGTATTTAATGAACACTCAAAAACTGCATCAGAAAGTTTTTTCAAAGCATTATCTATTAACAGCACGCGGCAATCTCCAACATTGTTTTTGAAACCATCTACCTACGTGCCTACAAACTGTATTATTTTATTAGTAAGCCGTGACAATGTGTCAAAGCGTAATTCTGTAACTGATTTGAAACATCAAAGTTTGTGCGATTTCAACGCCAACGTTACTTACAATAATTTTACATATTAGGAACTCAAAAGGAGCAATATAATTAAATAAATGGATACTGACAGTGAAAACGAGATTTCTTTGGCACCGCCAGAGATAAAGGAAGCTGCAAGAATCGCCTTATTAAACTTGTTGCCCCAAGAATCGAAAAAATTATATATAATGACATATGAATCTTTCCTAAATAGGAGAGATGAAATGAACATAAATTAAATAAATATTAAATATTTAGTAGTCGTGAACAAAGTATAGTATTCTACTCGCATATAATGGCTTTTATTCACTCTGGTGGTTTACGACACTCGCCAGCGGCTCGTGTCTTAAAATTCATCCTCGTGAATAATAGCCATCATTATATGCTCGTTGATTAATATACTATTTCGGCACTGCGGCGTTGCCATGTTAGTTCAATTTTTCCAGAATTTGCAAAATTTGCCTACATTCTCCTGACCTGCTTCAAAAATCATAGGAAAAAATAGTCACTATGGGGTATCAGCGTCTGAGTGATTGATTCCTGAAACATTTTAAGTAAAAACGTACATCATATAGCATTAGATTTGACTTTCAGAGGGCTGGAAACTAGAATATGGTTTTGACTAATGTTCAAAATGAAAGGCAAATTATGGGAATATTTTTTTACAGAATTTACTCTAGGCCTCTACAAGTGCATTATTTTTCGAAAAAAGTAGAGTAACGTGTCAACGCCACAGCGTATTTGCTTGGATAGAAAATTAAGAATCAAATATAAAGCTATAAACATAATATTGGGGTTTCCATTTAAAAAATCCAAGTGTTGGGTTTGGCACCGCTATGTGGACCACGGATAATTTTAAAATGAGCCTCTCTTAAGCTGTTACAGTTTATATTTTTTTCACATTTCAAATTATTGAGGAGCACCCCATGCTACCTCACCCTGTATTTAAATTTCTGAATTAACTGTTACCGTTTTGGAATTTTGAACCATCCTGTGTAGACTACCGATAAGACATTCTAGAAATTATTCCTATACCTACAATAAAGCGGTCCCACAAATTATTCTCCAAATTGTGATATATGAAAACAACATTACCGAAAAAGAATAGCCCCCTAAGATCTCATGTGTGTGGATTCAAGGTATATTTGTACACGGCCCTCATTGTGCGGTTGTCCAGTCCAATCACCGGTTGGCACTGACATGCATTCAGCGAGGTGTGGACACTCTTAGAGTACTTGTCAAACATCGTGTCACTCAAACGAAACACCTACTGTATACACTGGACAGATCCCTTGGCAGGGATTCCTCCTGATAACAATATACCAACAAGGGACCTTACACCTCACCTTACAATTCGTCCATGTACATATAAAGATATAAAGAAAGGCGCGATACTATTGATTTGACCATCCAGATCGAGTTACGACTAATCTAAACTAAATTATGGGAATATTTGGGTTTGCGAATGTGATGGTTTACAAATCACCAGTTCGTGTGGCATAATAGAGTCTAATATCTAATAATATAATTCCTTTGAGCGCTTTAATATAGATTTCTCCAATATTTATATCGTAGCAGCTAAAAGCAATAATATTTAATAGATCAAACTAGTGACAAACACTTCAGAAGTTTCGAGTAATTTTTCTAAGCATAAAAAATTAAAATGAATTGTGTTAATAGCTTTTCCCTGAAAATGATAAAAGTGGGCTAAATATTGTTCAAGTGTTAGTTGTGGCATTCTCTTAATTCTTCTACTTTTCTTTTAGGGTCTTCCTGCCCCATATATTTTTACTTCCAAATGACGTCCACGGAATCTATAGAATAATATGCAATTAACCAGTACATTAACAAACATTATTATACTTTTCGTCAATTTACGGCATTTTTTTATACAATTTTTGCACATTCTATTAGATAATCTTCGCCGTTACCAAAGCTTGGTCCATATTCTTATGGCATTTGTAACAGATTTATTGCGGTTTTGATAAACATTAGGGACTATTGCTTAATTATCCGGTTCTACAATGTAACATATTAAATATGTAAATTTAATAAAAAATAATTAATAACTTTTTTATTTATTGATGATGGACGGACAGCGTACAGACAGACAGACGGACATTTTGAAAGTTGTTCAGAATTTGATCACCAACACAATGATACGAAATTTTTTTCTCTACGAGCGATATTGGCGGTTTTATCGAATACAATATACTCTTCGTTTTGTATATATGCGAAGAGTATAATAATGAACTATTACACCGACGTTTTGGAAACCTATGCGTTACCTTTTCAAGGCGGTTTTTTTGAAAACATGGTACAATGTTAAAATAAGAGCTTCATGAACTTAACAGTGTATAAAATAAAACTGTTATGTCGGCAGCTAGATCTGTGCAAGTAGTAGGTGTCTATGGATATATACACAGCATAAATGATTTTTCAAAAAACGTCTACAAAAAGGAAACAGAATAGATTTCCGAATCGTCGGTGGAATATTTCAATTTTTATATTTTTAAATTTGTTATAGTGTCATTTAATTTTGTCAAAAACAACAACCTCTAACTGTCGTAACTGATCCCTTGACATAAATGTCACAGGTGTATAGTAGGTTAAAAAGAGTAAAAAGTGGATCAAGGGTCGTGCGGTTGTACGGGTTTTGCAAATTCCAGAATTTGGTTTGGTTGCTATTTATTTATTTATTTATTTTCTGCAATATGCGATCTACGATCGATATGTGTTTCACCCGAATATCTTATTTACTTTTTGGCAACATTTCACCTTTAACGGGTAATTAAAAAGCATATATTTAATATACTCAGGTATGCAGAGTAACGCCACTGTAAGACAGCTCGTACTGGCGGAACGCCAATTAAATTTTATTGGCCTTTGTCGGTTGCCTGTACACCGAGCACAAAGTAATTGAAGAATTGAATAGAACCTTATTGAATTACTACGAATTCTTATGAATAATTCAATTGCCTATTTTGGGGTTGGTGGTAGGGAACATAAAATTACATAATCAATTTTTATTACATATACCATCGTGAGAAAAAAAATAGGACAAGTCTTATAACGTATTTTTTCTAAAATCTAGTTGTGTACATCTAACTTAAATTTTTGTGACATTGTCAGTTACTTGTCAAAATTCATTGCAAGTGTGCCAAAACTAATAAGCAATTTACTTAAAGCTGAAGTTATTGCTATAGCAGAAGATGGATGCTCAATGATACAAATTGCACTGTGTTATAATATTAACAAAAATTCTGTGTTTAACATTTTGAAAAGTGGAGAACAAACCGTACGATTAGTAGAAATCCTGGATTAAATCATTAGATATTCAAATAGAGACAGATTTACATTAGAAAAAAATAGCTGTCCTATTTATTTTGCTCATGACAGTACAACCCCAAAATCCAAAGCCTAGGCCGTCCCCGAAGTGGATTACTTATTTGAAGAAACGCAGACAACAACCATTACTCACCGACATTGCCAGTGTTGGAATTAGGAATCGAACTCATTACGCAATCAACATTGTGACTAAGCGCGCTCGCCTCTAAGACGCATTAGTTCGCTGCGCTACCGTCTTACCGCTGAAATAAAAAATTGTGCATGAATAAATGCAGAAAATATGATTTTTTTTAGTAGCCCTAGAAAAAAAATATCGATAAAATGTAGTAATTTGCAGGGGTAAATATAACTTTGAGAAAATGTTTGTATCCTTCGACATAGATAGCAGGTACCTAAGCATAGGGAAGAAGGATAGAAGCAACCTTTTTAATTGAAGGTTTTCTATGTAGTACACGTAGTAGATACCACCAGAAGTTGTAGGTACTTGTCGTACTTGATGCTGAAGTGTTATTAGGTTCTTTTTGTGTGATTATTTAGAGATACCTATAGTGGCGATTTGCAACATTTTTTCTAAGAAAACTGATTTGAAAACAACATTTGGCATATATCTGATTTAAAAAAAAATAGATTAGTTACAGATTTATTTTAAGTGTTTTAATTTGTAGTTCAATCGTAATAATTAAAAATATTTATTCAGAATTCATGACTAAGAAGTTTGAATACTGCTGGAATAGAAGCAAAATGCGAATTTTGCGACATCTACTGAGGAAAGAATGCACTATATTGTGCTAAATGCACGAAATGAATACTATGAATAATAATGTAGGCAAAGAGGAAGAGTATGATATAAGTCTATAAATATTCCTTAAAATTAATATAGAACACTGCCAGTGCCCTGGCATTAGTTAGTATATGACTTTAATTCATAGATGTCGGTCGAGTCAACGAAAATAAATTAAATTAGATTTATGCTCATTATGCTGTAATTACTTCGCTAAACAAGCGATTTATGCATCAGTCTATAACTACATCATTTTATTCATTTTCATGTTACACAAAATATACCTACACCTAGAATACTTCAGTTTATCATGATTATTCATGATTCATACATTCATATGTTTTGAATATAATTACTACCTACCTAATTTGTGTTATTTCATATTACGGACATAAGGAATGAATACTGAATAAGATGATATTAAAAGGTGCAAATGACCTATAAATAAATAAATATTTAGTATTTTAGTGTATTATAGTGACATCTATATCAAGCGACGATCGAGGATTGTTTAGTCTACTGTCTAAGAAGCCCGGAAAGATATGATTTTGGCCTATTGCTCAAAAGATGGCAGTACAAGAACTAGAAAATAAAATGTGTCAAATTCAAACGTCACAACCCATAACCTAATTTATTTTATTTTTAAGTGGAATCTGGAATCTGAAACTATAGTAATATTAACAATTCAAAATGTTTGCCATAAGTCTGTTTAATATAAGATGTTTTAAATTTCCTGCGTCTTCATGTAAGTTTCACATATCTAGTAAATGGTCAGAAATACAAAAAATGACCAGACTTCGAGTAGTCGATAACAGTGAAATTGGAAAACAAGCAATGGCTGAAGGAAAGCCCCCAAAATGCATTCATGTATACAATAAAACAGGAATTGGGAAAATAGGTAAGGCAAAGAAATATCACTATTTTTAATTGTGGTACAAAGTACCTATTACGTGCAAGGTAACTATTATAAATTGAAGTTAAATGTAGTCATAAAATTTAGTACATAATATATGAAATAGCAATGCGTTTTATTGAGCATTTGATAGTTATTTATGAAGTAAATTATAGAAGTAAGATTTTATTTTGCATGTGGAGAAGATTATTTGATTAAAATTTTATCGACTGGTGTAGATTGAAAAGGCATCTACAGTGAATGCGAAATTTTCAGTGGTAAAATCAAGCCTGCTCATTAAGAATGGTGATAATATAAGCATTCTTAAAAGGGGAAAATGAAGGATATCGTCCTAAAAAATAAAATATTTTTCGAGTAGTTTATAACAAGGCTCCACTTGACAAATACTTGATGGTTAAAGTTGCAATAATTTATCGATTATTTGGAGCCTGCCACCAGGAAGAAATCTTATAGTACAGCCCCCCCGCTACCAATATTTCCCAGTTACTTTAGCGAAGATAATTCCAGCGTGTCTTAGAATTTCATAATTTATAGAATTTCCCTGCGATAAAACGCGCTGCTTTGATAGGGATTTTTGGTAACGGGCTGCCATACTCTTATTAGTGGAGGATATTGAAGAAATGAACAAAACTCGTACAAATTCCAAACACTAAAACGAAAGTTCATCGCGGTTTTTATATTGTCAGGAAATTGAACATTTTAATTATTGTTTTAAGGCATTAATTAATTTTATGTGGATATGTATTGTTGCATTTAGGTTTAAATATCAGTTTTTACTGTACCTAATACCATTTGTGTTTTTGTATGAATTTTTAAGACACAATAAACTTGTTCTATTCTGTTCTATTTGTTAAGCATTACCGTAAGTACTCTGCATTACCTCCGTCTGCTGTTAGCCATCGCCGTTTCCTCCTGGAATACTTGAATAAGAAATGCACTATCTAATCAATGGGTATATAAACTTGTTTGAAAAAATTCCCACTGTCATTACAGAATTTCTTAGAGTACCAGATTCAAAACAATTTACAGGTCACTGTTTCCGTCAAGTATCCTCCGCTACTATGCTAGCAAAATCAGTAGCAAATCTTACGGAAATAAAAAAGCACGGTGATTGGAAGTCGATGACAGTACCTGAGGGTTACATCGATGATTCCTTGGTCATAAAAATGCTATTGCTCCCAGAATTCTCCCAACTACGAGCTTTAATGCTATACCAAATTTCGAAACCTTTTTAATTTATCTATTTAAATTTTGTTTTTTTTTAAGGTGACAAAGTTTTAGTAGCAATAAAAGGCGAGAAGAAAAAGGCTATACTCGTCGGACTCAAACAGAACCAGAAACCCAAAGTGCCCAAATTTGACAGCAACAATATTGTTCTTATCGATGACAATGGAACGCCGCTTGGTACAAGGATACATGTGCCAGTACCCACAATTTTAAGGACAATTCTCAAAGAAAAAACACAAGCTAAAGGTGCAGATTATACAAAAGTCCTAGGAATTGCTTCTAGATTTGTCTGAATGTTTTGTATACCGTTGACACTCAATCAAGAGTAAGCAGGTGACTGGATCAGTGGGCAGCCGAGAGCAATGTGCCAAGTGAAGATTTTTCTAATAAATAAAAATTTTATTTGGCATTCCTGTAGTATTCATTTATTTATAATGAAATGTTTTTTTCGGTATAACGTCAGCTTATCATAAATCACCATTTTAATACAATGCTCTCATAGTAGATGGAGCCACTGTCTCGATCGTACTAGCTCTATCTGTAAACTGAAAATATGATAAAATCGTTTTAGATATTTATAAGCACTTCACAGTGATCAGGGCCGTGCCAAGAACCCTAGCCACCCTTGTGCAGAGATCTCATTTGCACCCCATGAAATAAAAGAAAAATAATTCAAGAAATATTTTTTTAATTGCATAAAAACCACGAAACTCTGAACTGATATAGCATAACAGTAATAATAAGGTATACATATTTTTACAAAAAATGTATTTTCCGTGCTGCGGCAAATTTAGATAGAATTTGTTCAATGTTTGTATGTTTCACTTGCTACGGTAATTATGGCTAAGTCAATTAATCTATTTTGTATACTTTATCCCAAACTCATTGTCGGGATCTTTGTTCTTTACCGCACTATCAAAGGCGCCGACATTTTTTATACCCAGAAAAGTCTGAGATAAACTGTAACATGGTGGATCGTAAATTTCCTTTATAATTTTTTATTTAGAAGAAGTTCTCTCTCCAACAGATACAAGTAATGTTAATAGTATTCTGAGTGCTATAAAAATATTTTAAAAAATGTATTTATTATAAAACTGACTGTGGATTACATGATGACTCTGGTTTTACATGCAATTTTAACGTCTTGATCTCATCACATACATTTTTGCCATTAATATCTGACTCTTCAGCCGATACATCTTCAAGTTTTAAATGCAGGTCTTTAGAATTTTTCAAAATTTCTGATAGTTCATAAATATTGTATAAAAATCCAAACATGTTATAGCTTCTAGCTCCTTGAACCGTCTACGTAGAGAAAATAGCGTTTGATCAAGTATGTTAAAAAAAAATCTAGTCTGAATTCGTCGTCAGTTAGTTCATTTACATTGGTGAGAAAATCATTACAACCTTTATCAGAGCGAATATCTGTGAAATAATCTATTAGATTATTTAAATGATCGATACAAACTTTTTATGATTGGATTTTGCATCATTTTGCTTACAAATTTATAGTTTTGAATTTTAGCAGCCAGTGAAGTTGCTTGTTGGTGATATTTGGTTTCTAAGGAATTATTTCTCTCAAGTAGTGTATCATGAACTTCTCCGATTTGATATCTCGAAGGTTTTATATAGCTTCAATTTTACTGGACCATTGAGTATCACTCAGTGGTTTTAGAGTAAAATTGGACACATGCTTTTTAATAACATCCCACCTTTTCGTAGAAGCCGAAAAAATATGTATAGCTCTTGAACTAGATAAAAAAAAGCCTGTTGTTTCAACAGAAACATCTGCACCATCATTTAACCTGTGTGCAGAACATAGTACAAAAAATGCTCTGGGAGTTATTTCCAAGATTTCCTATCGGCGCATACTTCAGTAAACTTTAACTTGAGCAGTCCAAAGGTCGCTTCGTCAGATGAACTAATAAGCTTTGTCGATAAACGTGAGGCTATTGTTTAACTTTGTGTCCAAGAGAAAATGAAATCGTATGCACACTTACTAACTCATACACAAGACAAATTAAGTTTACTCGACTCCACATTATCTTTTAGAAATTAAAAATATCATTTATTTAAATAATGAATAATATTGGGCCTAAAATGGATCCTCGAGGAACTTCATACTTAAGTTGTTTATGGGATGAAATATCACCATTTGTATGTAGGTACGCATTGATATACGACATACATACAATTATTTATTACAATCTGGTTGCTCCCTTATCACCTATTGAGGGCCTCGGCCGGGCCCTGGCGCAGTATTTTAAACTTTCATGTGTGTACCACAAGTGCAAAGAAAATATAGGTGGTAAACAGTAGTTGCTAACGTAGAATTTATGACTGATCTGATCTAGTCACCTTGCTCACTCTTAAAATGATCCCTGGATACAACAAGCACTGGGATGTAACAAAAGATGTTAAACCCTAATTTAAAATTCTGTTAACATATACCGTGGAAACCATAACAACTTGAAGTTGCAATCGTTTGGCTATAATTCACATGATTATTTCACTTCATAGATATTTTTGGTTTGCTTATAAAAAATTATGAAGTACCTAACAAAGGAACCATTGAAAGTGTTTGCAATAGCGTTCCTGAAACTTTTGAGTTTTATCATGTAGTTAGAATAATGTATTGAAGTATTGTTTCAAATGAAATTTATTAAATTTGTATTTAAACACCAACATTTCTTTACTTAAACGAGAAGAGTTTAGACTGTAATTAGGTCACTTTAACACAATACCTCCTTATTTCACCTTGCCTTAAGGTGTTTTGTAAGTATCCTTGGTTCTACAAGTACTTATCCAATTTTAGACTTCTAAAGAATCCTAAAGTCTTTCTGGAAGAGTGACATTAAGAAAGAAAAAATAGAAATTAAAATTTTAGTTTGAAATATTCACAGTTCATATGGATTTAATCCAAGACTTTTTACTACACAAACGTTTAAAAGTACCAGATAAAAAAATTGCTATATAGTAAGACAATTCCCTAGAAATTTTTGTTTTACTCCACTATAAGTTTCCTTTAGTTTTGTTACATACTTTTCCAGTCATTGCCGATTCTCAGGCCCCATGGTTATAGTTGTATTTTGCTAAATGAAGCATGTAGATGCAGAGCCTTCTTTATGACAAGATTATGGAAATTTGTTATTGGTACCGCCATCTTCCATTTTTTAAAATGAATCTGTTACTGCTCTTATCTAGGAGCATATCCAGCTTTATATCATCGAAATTGCAGTCTAAGATATGAAAACAGATGCAAAACATACTTTATGCCAGAAATCGTGCTTTACGCTTGATAGCCAATGGCGTTAATGGACAAGCATCACCTGATTGTGGCTCCAAATGTATATTACTTTATATTTTAAAGCCCAGTTTGTTACAAGATCTCAGTGATAGTTAGACACAGGTTCAATAGAAAACATACATGGTTAAACTAAATTAAAAATCCTGAATAAGCTTTTAATTTCTACAATAAAACTACAACTTCTAAGACTGTAAGACTTCCCCCAAATTATAAGTACAAGACATGCTATGTGCATGTTAAGTTGCAGACCATGACTTATGCATTTTTTAAACTAAAATTCCCACAATTTAGTCCTATACTGATTACCAAGACCTCCATTAAAATTTTTCTGGCTTTAACTCGAAATAACATTACATGCATAAAGAAAGTTTTGCATCTACATGCCTCAAACAGTAAGAACAGAATTCTTATCTGTGGGTTGCAACTATATACTCCAGCTTTAATTACCTCAATAATTTTGGAACTGTAAACCAACAACTTTCTGCCCTTTGTAGGGCAAAGAAGTCTTAAAAAATTATCTGCTGACCCAAGTTTTTTGAGAAAATATTTGCAAAACATTTTTTTTCCAGAATTTAAAGGAAATTTGATCAACAGATTTCAAATATCAGTAAAAAATATTGATTCTTGAAATTTGACAAATTAAAAACCAATCTAAAATAAAATTTTTGCCTACAAAATAGTTCAGAATCGAATCTTTAGTAAGGGGTCCAAAGCCTTAAAAATTGAAATGACCCATTCCAACAAGGTAAATAAGTTTTGAGCTTGCATATCGAAAGAGGATCCTAATGGGCATCAGAAATGGCTTGTTGGACTTTTGTTGGGGATTGCACAACTTCTCCACAAGAAAAAAAGATGGCGGAATGTTATTTCAGAAATTCGTGTTTTTAAACGTATACCTCTCGCTAGAAAATTAACTACATGCGATATTGATCTGATTTTTTTCTTTATATAGTACTGACATGAGCGCATATGTCTGTACTAGTAGAGTTTCAAAATCACATACGGTTTTTTTCTAAATAAGTCCTAAATCACAGGAACGAAATTTGTGTGTTTGAAATTTCGACGTGCGGACAACTACATTAAATGTTTCATTTTCTTATATATTATATGCGAATGAAATATGGTCTAAAGATCAACAAAGTTTTTGCAAAAAAAATTAGCTCGATATCTCATACAGTTTTCGAGTGACAGATTTTTTAATTCAATCGTATTAATGTCTTGTTATGACAACGCACAACATGACAGCTACGACAGGATTTGGACTGTACAATAAAATTGTGGATAGACATTAGTCTAATAACTAAAAATACTTAAAATATAGTGTGTTAAAATATAGATGCCGGAGTAATGGTTTAATGATTATTGAAAAACATCAGTCATTTACCAAGGAAACTTTGAAGTACGTCCAATTTGCTTAGGAAATTTTAAGTTATGTCATTTTGGCTTAGAAGGACAGTATATCGAAACGTGCAAATACAGTATGAAATCGTCAATACGTTTTACAAATTTGAGATTAAAAAATAAAAATTGGCCGAAACTTAAGATTAAAAAAATGTATGGTATTATTTTATAAATAGTAACAAATATAAAGCGAATATATGGAGATGCATATGCAAATTTCCACTGTATTTGAAGTAAGAGAAGGCATATTCATTTGTAAATTGTAAGGGGTAATATAAAATATTTGTATGTGGAAAATCGTAGTTGGAAGTATTAAGAATTGTAAGAAGCAGTGTCGCCGAAATCTTACAAACGAGATAAAAATTACATTGTAAGGAATCACCCCCCGCTGTTCAAAATTGTGGATCAAGGTAAAAAATTACATTGCAAGCGAGGTAAAAATTGCATTGCAAGGATTATATCCCTCCCCAGCTCTTCAAAATTGCAATTATTGAGATAAATATTCTATTGTGAGGAATTCCACCCCCTGCTCTTCAAAATTATATTGAAGAGCTGGGAGTGGAGAGCCCACATGTTATTACCCCTGGGCCCCGATTTTCTCTCGACGGCCCTGAAATAATAACATATGTTGCCCAACAATGTGAACTTGGATTCCTCCTGTGTAGCATCCAATTTGAAGTGCAATCATGGAGAAGCGAACACAATAATATTTGCGCAAAGTATGTTTAATTTTTGCAAAATAGAATACCTACAAATATTGTGTGGGTACACGACAACAAACGGTATTTATTTTAGGGTATTCACGAAATCAGTAAATAATTAGGTGAAAAATATGAAGGAGAAAATATTGTAAAAACGTTATTGGCAGCCTGTGTATCATGTGACCTGTCAGTTATCCTTTCTGAAGAGGAAAAAATGGGCAGTTACGGTTGCCTTAAAAAGAACAGGCCAACTGTATAATTTGATTAATTTTGGAGATAACTGCGATGCAACTGATGATCGTGTAATTGAACATGCTCATGCTATGTAGTGAATTTAAATCCTTAGATTTGCTAAGGCAGTATTTATTTTTCCTTAATGTTATTAGACTTACGTTAGCTACGTCCTACACAAGACGCTTCCTTACTGCATTTAAAACGGGCATTACAGGGGACGGTAGTCCAGTGGTTTAGTGCACTTAACTTAGCTAGCAACTGAAGTACCTAGCGAAGCAGGGTAAACCCTGCTTACTGCTAAATAATTTTAATTGTAAAAATTGTCCACAAGAAGTGGTTTAGACCCATACCTAACACAAAATCCTCGATTTATAACAAATTTCCTCGACCTGAGAAGCAGTTGACAAAATACATCAAATTTTAGTGTCCAAGCGATTCTCCGATCTCCTTCCCAGTTTACCCTTTCCCAGAAAATTTGGATATCTGATAGAAAATAACCAAATAAAATAACAAATGATGACAAAAAGTCACAACTGGATCTGAAGAAAATAAATAGTGGAAATGTAAAGTAAAGTGTGACTAAAAATGTGCGTCCACGTTTGTACCACAATAATGGTATACTTAATAAATAATATATCCATACAACATCTTCATAATCAATAGATCTAATAAATCATCTGCCAAATGAGTTTCTTTTTACCTATTAATATTTTTGCAAAATTATGCAAATGTAAATAGAGCAATTTCAAAAATGTATTGGCTCACTGTCTTAATGCATTAATAATAATAATAATAATAATATTTATTAGTCCAGTAGATTATTACACAATAATATAGGATAAGTCAAAAATATAAGATACATAAACATTTAAAAAATGATGTACAATTGGTAAAATAAAAGTAAAAGTTATCCTTAGCCAGAATACCACGAATCTAATTATGGTTTATTTTAAAAAGCCGCTAACTCAAAAACTGTGTAAGATATCGAGCTAATTTTTTTTGCAAAACTCTGTTGATCTTTAGACGATATTTCATTCGTATATAGTATATAAAAAAATTGAATATTTAATGTAGTTGCCTGCACGTCGAAATTTCAAACACACAAATTTCGTTACTGTGATTTAGAATTTATTTAGAAAAAAACCGTAAGTGATTTTGAAATTCTATTAGTACAGATAGATGCGCTCATGTCAGTAGTATATAAATAAGAAAAATCAAATCAATATCGCATGTAGTTAATTCTCTAGCGAGAGATATACGTTTAAAAACACGAATTCTTGAAATAACATTCCGCCATCTTTTTTTCTTGTGGAGAAGATATGCAAACGTCAACAAAAGTCCAACAAGCCATTACTGATGCCCATTAAGACCCTCTTTCGATATCCGAGCTCAAAAATTATTTACCTTACTGGAATGGGTTACTTGGCGATTTTGACGGCTTTCGAAGGCGTGGACCCTCTACTACTTGGGATCATATTTCTTCGATTCAACACTTTATTAAGGAACGACGCCCAATTAAATTTACTATAAATACTACCTTAAATTATTCATTACATTATCAGTTAATAAGAAATATTGCAAAAAAAATGTAATTGTTTTTAATTGATACTGATAAGTAATAGATATGTATCTGTTTCATCTTTACATTTATGTAAATTTAACTTCAGTCATACTATAATCTAGCGTTGATTGGATGACTCCTGTGGCCGAACAATATTCAGTTTGTGTGCCTTTTGGAAATATTCTTCTAATTTCTGCTTGCCCAACAGTAGATTTAATTAACACCTTATCGCCTGGCTGTAAATTTTGTATAATAAATTAGTAAATGTGTTCTGATTCATATAAATTAATATTACCTACCGTCCAATTTGCTGGAGTTTCAATTTGTGGAATCCTATCCGTCAATTGCAAAGAATCAAGTATCCTTAATATTTCTCTGGAAATAAAACCGAATAGGATTATGAAAGATAGAGTAAAATTTAAAAGAGTATTTACCTATGAAATACCAGCAGAGCAAAGGTAAGTTATTAAACATTAAAATATAAATACAAATGTGATAGCATTTCTATACTATGTGGTTATATGAGACGCAAAACTTTTTATAAAAAAATAAGAGAATTTACAATATTCGGGGATGCAGTCGATAACAAAATCCAGCTATCTAAGTTTTATCTGCTATTTCTCGTGCATATTTTGGATTACAATGATATTCACTTACTTAATGTTTCTTCCAGTTGTGACAGGATAATATAAAGAAAATCTAAGTTTATGTTCTGGATCAATTATATACAGGGCCCTCGTAGTTGTCAATAATTGGTACTGGTAATTATCTGCGTTGAATAGATCTAATAAAACAGCTATTTCTCCATCTTCATCAGCTATAATTGGGTAAGGTAATTCATTAGTTGGTAAATATTTACACGAAGCTATAATGTCCTTCTCCCAGGCCAAGTGCTCCTTCAAACTGTCACAAGAATGGGCCAAGAATTTTGCATGTCGTATTCTGAAATAAGGCTCTTGTTCTGCAATTTTTGACAGTTCCGATGTACAAACTGGAGTGAAGTCTTTCGGATGTGAGAATAGAATAATCCACCTAGAAAATATACTTATATGAATAAATTATCTAAAGCGGAAAATTCCCACAATCAAGGGAAATAACATCGGATATCACACACAAAGAAAAGATTAACATTTTTTTTTCAGAATTTTGCACATTATGCACATACTCTGACTTTGAACGAGGATATTTTGATATGGTAAATGACTGGTACCACACTTATTTTCAAGACCAACACATGATTGAGGAAATTAATGTAGACGAAGAACTATTTTCAAATTTTAACAGCTCGAAAGAATTCAGCAGCTAGCAATGATAACATACCCTGGAGAGTAGTACAACAATTGGATTACGAGATACATTTATATACTATCAAAATAATTAATTTCTGTTTGACATATGCTTATTTTCTGGATGGTCTGAAGGAAAGGTACATCATCGTAATTCCAAAACGAAACAGTGACCACACCAAAACTAGTAACCACAGACCAGGAAATTTTTAGCCTAGATAGACCTCATTCTATTAACTAGAACCGAAGATATAGACCATTTTGCGTTTACAACTCAATTGTTTATTAATTCATTTTTTGAAAAAATCTTGTGACAACATAAAGTTAATATATTAAACCAACTAGTTTTCAAATAAAATAAAAATACATTTAAATGACTCTTTAAACCACTTATTTAAAACAAAGCGAGCTTTGAATTTTATATACAGAGTGAGTCATTTAAAAGTGGGGCACCTTTATAACTTTTTTTTTGTCCGACTTGAACCAAATTTTACCAAAAGATAACACAAATTAGGATCCACTTATGATCAAAAAAACATTCGCGTCTTACAAATGCAAAGCCACCTGCGGTACTAAAATAAATGGAAAAAATAAAGAAGTCATATTAGGCATTTTTTTATCGAAAAACTTTATTAATGAAAGTTGTTCGGAATTGTCCAAAAACCTAGAGTCTAAAATTTCATCAATATTAAGGAGTATTGAAATTTTGTTTAAAACAACATCCGAGTCCGAATATATCATTTTAATTGTTTTTTTTTTACTTCCCTCGCATACCGAAGGGAAGTATTGTATTCGAGAAAAAATCACCCTCCGAGATTTTTTCGGATTCTGACGTTTCAGATCATGTAGATTACGAAAATATAGGTTTTTCAATTCCGTCAGTCTGTCTGTTGGTGCATTTACTAAAAAACTACTTGACGGAGAGCAGTCAAACTTAGTAGGTAGTTGACGCTACTGTCAGCGAAGACATGGTAGAAATTTCACTGGAAAATATACAGGGTGGACCATCTAAACGGAATAAATAGTGAAAAAAAAAAATTTTTGCTCAAATTTAAAATTTCCACGTTTCATGACGCGCTAAACCTATTTCAGAAAAAAAAAAATTTGAAAATTTTTTCAAACATTTTTGAAAAATTCTTACCAAGATGAAAAAAATTTTTTTTTGGTCAAATTTAAAATTTCTACGTTTCATGACATGCTTAACCTATTTCAAGAAAAAAAATGTTGAAAATTTTTTTCACCAATATTTTTGAAAAAATTTTTACTACTAAAATGAAATAATTTTTTTTTCTTTCTTCAAATTTAAAATTTCCACGTTTCATGGCATTCTAAGCCTGATTCAAAAAAAAAAAAATATTTTGAAATTTTTTTTACCAGTTTTGAAAATTTGTTTACCACTAAAATAGATGGATTTTTTTGTATTTCTTCAAATTTCAAATTTCCACGTTTCTACGTGTTCTAAATCTATTTAAAAGAAAAATTAGAAATTTTTCTTACTATTTTAAAAAAATGTTACCACTAAGATACAATTTTTTTTTCTTTGTTCAGATTTTAACTATCCACATTTCCATGACATTCTAAAACTATTCAAACAAATTTAAAAATGTTTTTGAAGAATTTTTTAAAAAATTTGAAAACATATTTAATCCATTTATGTATCACTACTATAGAACAGACGAAAAAAATTTTTTTGCTCGAATTTAAAATTTCCACGTTTCATGATATTCCAAACCAATTTCGGAAAAAAAAATTTGCAACATTTTGTTACCAGTTTGGAAAAAAATTTAACACTAGAATGCTCAAATTTAAATGACATTCTAAATCTAGGTATTTCAGAAAAAAATTTTTGAAAATTTTTTTCACCAACATTTTTCAAAAAGTTTTTGCCACCAAAGTAGATCGAATTTTTTTTTATTTGCGCAAATTTAAAATTTTCACGTTTCATAGCATTCTAACCTATTTTAAAAAATACATAATTTTTAATTTTTAAACTTTTTTTAGCACTACTATAGAATAGAAGGAAACTTTCCTTTTCGCTCAAATTTAAAATTTCTATGTTTGACATTTTAAACCTATTTCAGAAGAAAAAATTTTGAAAATTATTTTACCAACATCTTTTGAAAAATTTAAAAAAAAATGAAATTTCTTAACCACACACTATACTTCCACTCCATTACGTGAATGTTGGATTGAAAATGTGACAGATGGCAATAATATCTGGCATATGCACCTATTACACTTTTATTGAAAAATGTACAGGGTGGTCATCCCAAGAAATAATTCAGTCATGGTGGACATTTATAAAGGTATTTGCGCAAGCTTGCCATATGTGGCACCTGCTATTTAGTATTGAACTTTTGCTGTTGGATGAGAACTCTGTATATTTTCTTGACCAAAAGTTATCAGGTTTTCTTTGTAACAATGGCAATAACTATATTCCGATTATTATTCCCAATGTCATTCCGTAATTAAAATTTTTTTAGAGCGACCTCATGCGCAAATAACGAGGGAAGTTCTGTGTACTTAAATACCTTTACCGATTTTTCTTTAGAAAATTGTGCTGACAATTTTGTTTGAAATTAAAGGTAAGCTGCCAGGTAGTTGTCAAGTGATTTGCATTTTTTTAAAATTTTGTCGAAATTTTGGACTTCAGAAACAAAATTCAATATTTTTTAATTTTGCTGAAATTTTGGACTCTAGGTTTTTGGACAATTCTGAACAACTTTCAAGTTTTTCGATAAAAAAAATGCCTAATATGATTTCTTTATTTTTTCCATTTATTTTGGTACCGCAGGTGGCTTTGCATATGTAAGACGCGAATGGTTTTTTGTCATAAGTAGACTGTAACTTGTTCTATCTTTTGGTAAAATTTGGTTCAAGTCGGACAAAAAAGAAAAAAAGCTCCGCTTTTAAATGGGTCACTCTGTATACAAAGTCAATACTGCCCAAGGCATTCGGACCGTATACAGTAAAAAAACGTACAGCGTTCATAAATTAATTGTTATAAAAGCAAAAAATGTATGAAAAAACCAATGGATTTTTGTGACAATTGAAAACTAGTTAGTTCAATATATTAACTTTATGCTGTCACAAGATTTTATTCAAAAAAAATTAATTAATAAACAATTGACAGTCAAACGCAAAATGGTCTATATCTTCGGTTCTAGATAACGGATTGGGGTCTATGTAGGCTCACAATTTTCCTTTTTTTTATTATCTTTCATTTGGCGACAGATGCATTTCGATACGACGGTCCTATGCTGAGATATTGCATTTGTTTACTAAGCATTTTTTTTAAACGTTGGCAGGGGGGTAAAAGAAAAGAAGAACGGGGCAAGACCACACAGAAATGGTAGTTTTCAGTATTTATTGACTGCCATGTGTGGAGAGCGCAAAGAATGCTGTGGAAAGTCGAAAATCCTAAATTAGCTTATTTGTTTAAGCAATTGCAAAATACGCGAGCTTTCCACACAAACAAGAAACTGTAAAATGTCACCATCATGTTCAGCGCAATTTTTCCTATAACAATAGTCAATAAAATTACTGTTTTAATTTCTGACCAAAGAAAAGTTACAACGACTGGACTATTGTTTTTCTTATTATCCTTCACAGTCATTCTCTTATGTATAGACAGAATATATGTTATCAATTTGTGATGTTACACTAATTATTATATGTAAAGATGGGTATTTCATACCAAGGTCAGGTTTTAAACCAATATATAAATTGTCACCTGGTCTATTCTTGCAAACTAAACTTACAGAATAAATTGATTTTATTATTATTATTAAATTAACAACTACTTAATGAATACATACATACATGATTTTTTTACACATACAATATGTAAATTATTGCTCTATTATTATTACTTCAGTAAAACAATGTATACAATATATAATTTTTTGGTAATACTAGCTGAAGGACTTCGGTCGATGGCCATTTGATTTATCCAATAAAATACTTTTATTATTATTATTATTAAATTGATCCCTTACATGCACTTAATTTTTATTTCATTTATTTTCTACCAACTATGTTGGCATCATCAGGAGATTATCAGTTTTAATCACCTCCCGATGATACCAACTTCGTTGACGAAACGCGCGGCGGGCGTTAGTATTTGAGTGTGGTGTTCAAGCATTTATGGAAACTATAGTTCAAGGCCAACATCACACTGAAGGTTCCAGCCCTCTCCAGGATTAATATAAGGGTTTATCAACACTTCCAAAAGGAGCACTAAGTTCGAAAATTTCCATATAACTTACATATTATTTTGCCATTCATAAAAATTGATACGTCCCTTGGTTGACTCTGCAGTAAAGTTTGAAACAATGTCCCCTAGTCTTAAAGCTGGCATTTTAATATTCTATTTATTTATTAACTACTTTTCATTGATAGTGTTGCACAAATAAATTCACGATTCTGATTTTGTTTACGTACATTTATGGGATTTTGATATCAGCGGTGTTCTTTATCTCTCAAGTTACCCAGGGTTGGACTCGGCATAATCTATGTTGAAAGTAACTGTAAAATGATTTAATTATTTTATAACTTATAAGAAAATTAATAATAAGTGTTAGTGCACAATCAAAATTGCCTAAAAGGGTCATGGATGAGAAAATGATTAATAATGTATTTATTACTTTAGATACACCACCCAACAGGTAACCAATTACAGGGTGGGAAACATTACAGTGAAATACTGTAAAATATTATAACTGAATAGTACAAAAAAAAAGTTCTTCTGTAAATCAAGCTGCTTTACTTGAATGAATACTACAGTTAAATACATCAAGCCTATCTTATAATAATTGTATTGATTGATTAGCCAGCGTATGGTAGGTATTGCTGCCACTTCCAGATATCTAATCTGGATATTTTTATATACCGAGAGACCCGATGCCGGATTAGATATGGGACTTGCTTGAGGCCAGCAGTGAGAACCACATGACGCATGATGTAGAAATATAGGAGAGGAAGTGCAGGTGTTTTTGAGATGCTTCTTGCTTAAGTTTCCATCTATCATCATCTCCTTGTTTATTCTTTTTCTAAGTCTTCTGTTTCTGAATCTAGCAGAGTGCACCTCCACCTGCTCGTTGCGTCCAGGTATCGTTACGTTTCTTAGAAATTTGTGTTTTCATTTCGACGTCCTATATCAGTGCGTCCATTTTGTTTGTTGCCAAGACAAGCTCGCTGTAAGATGCTTTTATTTATTAACTGCTCCACAGGTAAATAGCTATTTAAGTGGAAGTGCAAGGAAGAGCCCCGAAAGAACCTTTGAGACACCGGGTATACCGATCTGCCAGGGTAAAGCAAAATAAAAGGTAAAATCTGCACAAAAAAAAATAGATATAGAACATTTGGAATGCTCTGCATATCAAGCAGACCCCAAGTACTTTGACCTGAGAAATATTTTTGTATTCGTAAATAAGCCCAATATATGGACCATGTGACAGCTGCGAGTCGAAACCTTCCTATTGTGAGACCTGCCTTTATGTTTAATACATTTTTAATTTTAAAAAATTCAATTAGATTAATGATAATTAATAGACTAATACTACTAATAGAACTTATCTTTTTCGTCCGTGTGTATATGTTGGCAGCTTTTTCCTCTATTCTGTAGGATTCTCACACTATTTGCACTTATTTCACCCTTTCTAGAAACCAGCTTGTTGTTATTCACTGAAGATAAGTTCATGGTGCAGTTTATATTGCCAGATGTCTGTGTCCCTTTTTCAAATTGCTTATATACGCTTTAAGTTGATGCTATATTCAAGCAATATATCTTAATCAAATATTAACTATATGAAATAGCCAAAGTCATGCTAATTTATATCAATTAATGTAGAATTCCCCACGCTTTAATTCAACACAATTTCGTACGATTTCTCACAGTTTTAACGGAGTTTATTCGAGATTCGTAGGAGCTACAAAAACGCCCTTGCCTCCAACGCCATCTGAAATCGAATTCTCCTATCTTTCAGTAATTATATTTGTACATAAAATATAAAGGGAAAAATTTGTAATAAACTAGTTCGAGCAGCAGAACAAATTTTTTTACAATTCCGACTTTACAATTCAGGAGCTCTAAAATAAGAAGGCAATTAAACATGTTTATTTTGAAAGAGCATTAAACTGTTTAAGGCGAATCTGGCGAATACCGAAACTCTTCCGAAAAAAATAAGTATGATAATTAGGTGTTTTCACTATGTGCAAATTTGCTTTTTCGATATTATTAAAATGAAGTACTTATTGTTATACTAAAGCACTTATTAATATTTAAACAACATTCTATCGTTCATCAAATTAAAATTTCAACAAATAAATAACAAAGTTTTAGTAAATGAACGAGTACGCAAAACACGCGGTGACGTCATCGGTTATATTAGTTTCTCAAATCGCGTTTAAAAACTGTTACACAACATTTTATTCACTTTGTTTACGTTTTACATGTGATTGAATAAATAACGCCTATCTAATCCGGGATTTCTAAAAACTACTTTAGGAAATTTATCTGCAAAATAACGTGTTTATAACACAAAATGACACTGACAAAATAACTGATGACGCCATGAGTGCGTAGTGAATTGATGTAGTGTTTTTGGCGAAAAAATTTCAATACTAAATTAAAATGGCTTATTTTAAGGTATATTCGACTGTTTCTCAAAATTTAAGTGTTTTTAACTATAATAAAACATTATCTTCACAGTGAAAGTGAATTTAAAATTTGTGAAAACACCTATAATTACAGCAATCTAGGTTTTCAATACAATTAGGCAGGAGCCGATTAAGACTTTGTGGAGCCTCTGGCTAAATTTTGAGCGAGGCCTTTTTGCAATTCTCGTAAAACCACAGACAGACTAGCTAAATCCATTTTTCAATAACAATTTTATAGACAAATCATAATTAACGCGATTTTCGATTCCAAAACACTTCTATCGTAGAGTATGGGTTAATGCAAGGAAAAAAATCTTATATGTACAGTGTGTCTCACTTAAGAGTGTAACAGAGTAATAATCGTTTTGTTTTTGGTCCGATTTGAATCAAACTGATCTTAAAAGATAGAGGTCACCAAGGTCTATTTAAGACCACCAAATCACTTTCCATCTTTAAAATTCAAAAACCCTGAATCAGAAGTTTAGTTAAATTTAAAAAAAAAATGAGGGGAATGCAATTTGTTTTAAAATTGTGAATGCTTGTGGAGTCATCGCGAAAAGTTCAAATTGTACACATCAGCGAGTGCTTGCCAACGTATCAGCGAATGCATGTAAACGACAATCATCTGAGGAACGTTCGCACAACCATTCGGTGAACGATCGCCAAGTCTAAATTGTTTTTTCACACCATTCGCTTTCCCTCTTTTGAGTTTAATATTACCTGTGAAGTGATAAACTCGCTTTCCCTCGGTAACATGGATTTATAGATTTATCGTTTAAGAATTATTTTCCCTCGATCGTTTGGGTTTATAGGGTTATCGCATAAGAATTACAGGGTTCGCTTTACTTCCATATATTGAGTTATCTATGAAAATTCCCTGCCTACCCAATAAAAGTGCTGAAATTATGCCACTGATCATATTACAATATTGCAGCTGTTTTGAGCGAGATGTTAGCTTTGATTGAGAAGTATGTTTTTTGAAATTCAACTTCAAATGCTAGATAGTCTCCTTGTTGGATGGATTGATTTGGTATTTGAATATATTGGCACACTAATTGATATTTATGAAGTGCAACTGGAATAAATTCACAAGTAGTCTCTAAGTATATTTATTAAACTAATTTGTACTTTGATTTATTTTTTGTTGAACTTGCATTTTCTCAAAGCGACAGTCCACTAAAATTCTAGATCCACCCCTGGCTATTTAACCTGAGAAATATTACTTTAGAGATAATGGCAAGAGTTTTGTAAAAACTTGTTATAAATCGTGGTAAACACTACAGTTTTTAAAAAACAGTGATGAAGATATTTAAATCACTTCAGTATACTTACCTGGACGTTGTAATAAAACAAACTTTGGGGATTATAGACATGATTTTTGAAATTTTGATATCTAAAAAATTAATTTGAAAAACTTTTGAGCACTACATAAGATGATTAAGGCTTTCAAAGCCTCATAGATGTCCATTTTGACAAGGTGACACAAAATTTTAATTAAATGCTGGGGGTGTGGGTAGGTTCATTAAAACACGAATAGCATTGTAATAAGTTTATTGAAATATTCAGAATGGTACAAGCAACACAACGTAAGTATGATTGAAGCACATACCTAACCATAAGTTAATCTGTGCAGTGAATTTAGTCAGACCAGACCACAAAAAAGACCATCATCGTAATTGCACCACAAAAATAAACAGAGAAATGTATATAAGAACAATACTTCATTACTCCTCTATATATTTTGTGGTACAAAAACATCAAAGAGTCGCAACAACAGCTGCCCATTACAATTAATGATATAATTGCTTGCTTTGAAGTAATACTGAATCGCACATTTATGTTTTGGACAGCTATTGATAAAATTACATACTTTTAATTAGTGCCTATTCTGAGCCTTCTAAAAAATATTTTCGTGAAAATAATCCGTTTTTAACATCGCACGCACCACTGAAATTGTGCTCGTCAAGATTCTTGCCACACAGGTAAACAAATTTGTAAATTTTTACCAAACGTTAATTCATTAGCAGCATTTTTTCGTGACATGATTTTACATCTGCTATATCTCCATCAGCTCAGTATAACATTAAGAAAAACTGCATTATATAATGGAAAAAATCTTGACTTATTTACAAAATATCAGCACATTTCTTAAACAGGTCATAGGCCTATCGAATAAAATATTCAACGCCACCAGCTAGACTCACTGGATTTTAAAAGAGGAAGTAATGTTATTGCAAATTTTCATTAACCTCCAAGTTTTTCTATGTTTTAGAGTAGTTCTTGCTTTTCAAGCGACAGGCTGCAAAACTTAGATTTTTTAAGTTATTTATTTTTTATGGTATGTGAAAGGATTGAATTCGGAAGAGGCAGAACTTTGGCCCGTGATACTTTTGGAAATAATTGCTTGTTCCTCTCTAGTAATAGATGTGTTTGCTTTTGTACTGGTATATTTCGGTTTAACAGTCTAGGACTTATTCTATTCAATAGGCCTATCGACCTCGACAATATTCAATGGAAAATAGAAAATACAAGTTGACACAAAGACAAACAGGCTCAAAATGAAAGAAAGCAATGGTATAAACAGGCTTAAGTCGCGGTTCGACTGTGTATATGAATCAATATGTTTTACAAGTACTTCTAAATTAGCATTACAGTAGTAAATATTATCAATTTATATAAATACAATCACAGTAACGAATGGGAACCAATCAAAGAAAATGTCGATTTAAATCAATTATTTACTTTACATCCATCCAATTATTATAAAGTAGACTTACTTAATACATTTAATATTAGTTAAATTTTATTACTATCGCTACACCCAGTCTTACTTCAACATTATTAATGTGTATATTCGAATCTAATAAAGCTGTGCAAATCGATAAAGAAGGGTAACATTTATTAAATAAATGCATTGTACTCACATGATGATTATTTTACAGATACAGCAAATTTTTAGTCTACATCAGACAAACTGTATATAATATATATTTAAAAAAGATTCGATCCCAAAATTTATAGTAGAATTGTTGAAATATCTCATACTGCATATAGGACTCCATTTCGTATATTTACTGTTTCCCAAATCGACTGAATATAAAAAAAAAACTCAAATACAGCCAATTTTAATAACACACTTACTTGCATGCATAGAAAATCCAACAAAAAAATGTTAACGCAACAAAATTGAGTACGTTTAGAAGATAAAATAGTACGTTTGTACATTTAAGTCATTATTCTTTGTTACCATCCTCTATTGTAGAATTATACACTTACAAGTGAACAAAACAATGCCTACATAATTCAAGGAAAATGGTCTTCCGTGCCACCATCTTCTACTCATGCAGAATTTTACACTCTTAACAACAATCAACAACGACACCGAAATAGTTCACAACCACAAAAACACAGGGAACTTCATTCGATACGTGTTTTATCAACTGTGTTAGCATTAGATCTAAATTATTCATCTCCAAGTTGAGGAAACGCACGTCGAATGTAGCGTCCAGAAAATAAACAAACGGAAATTGATACAGATTTGGCATTTATCTAATAAGTTTTACGCAACGTTTTAATCAAAATCATCGAAATGAGTATCACATGTAAAACGTCTTATTTCATTACATGCATATTTGTTAAAAATGTTGCAGTTTTATATCAAACCAAAGTTAATACCGAGTTTTCTCCTCGAGATATTGACGATCCTATCTTAACGTTATCACATAACCAACAATTTCCTATATTATTATAGTATAATCATTTTCCATTTCCGAACACCTAGCATTCATGTAGCACAATATTCTAATACTATAATGAAACGGATAGCAATATAAAAGTTGAAGATAAATATATGTTCAATTTTTTTTTCTCAAACCTTCATAATCAATTAATTGCAAGTAAATTATCTTCATTAAAGTTTTTTCATAATAAACATTTAAAATCACCGGATTTAACTATAAGTTAAACGGATTATAATCTTAGATAATATTATGCCTCAACTACTATGTCATCCTTTTGTGATATTTCTACAAAGCTTCAAACTTTACAGAATTACTATCCTGTGTAAAAATTCTTTTCCCTCAATTGACCTAAGCTGTTTATTCTTGCATCTAAAAATGTACTGACCATAAATTAATATGTATTTTTGTCCTATAGTAATAGAAATAGCTACAATGACAATTATCATCAACGGGAGCTACTTGTAATATCTTCACCAATAGAGCACACTGCTGAGAATATAGGTCAATGGAAATGCTATGCTCAAAGATAGACTCTTATTCAGTGGCGTAAATAACGCCCTCGCAAGCCCCGCATTGCACAGGAGCGTACCAAAGCCAGGGCGCCATTTTTACCCCAGCGAGTACGACTTTAACGTCTGTTTTAATAGCAGTATTAGTCCAGTGGATGAACTTGACTCTTATTGACAGTATTATCTAACTTTTCACTTGGCATTTCCATTTTTGCCGAATTTGTCCTTCGTAAATTAACAATACTGACAACATAAGTATGTAAGAATGTGTTCCACTTGTTTCAACTGACCTACACCTCAAATGCTCTCTGTTGTTTGTTCAAGTTGGCTCCTGTTGGATACAAAATCGATTTTGTTTTTAGAACTAGGATGATTTAAATGTCTGATGACTTCGATCTCCGTTAGAAATGGAAAATACCACAATATTGTAAAACTAGCCCCGATATATTATTTCCTGTCTATCATACCACAGATTATGTAGCATTCAGCCATGTATTTTTTAGAGTGGTTATATGAACATACTATTTTAGATTCATTTTCCTTTTCATTCAAACTGTGACACTTTTTAATGCCACAATGAATGCAGTACATCCGTGTTTCTGTGTATTACTGACCAAAAAGAAAATGCACCTAATTTGGATGTTTCGAAAAAAGTTACACTAGAAACAAGCTTTCTTGGCAAAAAAATAATTTTATTGTTGACAAATTGAATTTACTACACACAGGGTGGATCAAAAGTTAAGAAATGAGAAATATACTTTTTTCAATAGTAGAAATATATTTGTAATTAATAGGATCTCCACATTTTTTATGAAATTAAATTCCCAGATTTTCCAGATGAAAAAAAAAACTTAAATACAAAAATGGGGAAAACACACTAGTACAAAAAACCTAGATAACTTTTATGAAAAGGAAACAATTTTTTCATCATCATTTCTTGGAGCAAGTGTAAGTACTCGTATTTCGATACGAAATGTTAAGCCACTCAAAGAGCGGTTAGTACTTGGATGGGTGACTCCAGGGAAATACAGGGATCTCGTTCCACCTTCTAACGGCTTGTATATCAGCACATATGTAAAGACATGCAATTTTAAGTGGAGGTTATATAGTGGATATACGATTCTTCAGAGGGGATAAAACCAGTCAGTCGCTTGTCTATTAGATGTTAGGCAATTAAAAAATCCCTACTCGATCTATCTATCTATCTATCTACTCTACGATAGAGAAAAGGTTCGGCAAAAGTCAGTGATTAGTCCTATTGACGTTAAATAAGTGAATAAAAATATTATCATTTCTTTGCTAAAAACAATAATTCTTTTAAACATTTGCAAAAAAAACCATTTTTGTGTACTTTTGACACAAAATGCAATGCACATTGCTTAAGACTCATTGTTTGCATGACAAATGTGTTGAAAAAAAGACCCCTTTTATGCAGGCGTTTTGTGCCGCCCGTGTTGCGACTGCAGAATGCGGCCGGTTGTTTTTATGCACACGAACGGAAAGTAAAACGGACGGCAGTACATAAAATGATCAATTTGTTCCCTGTGATTTAGAAAACACGGCTGCAATTGCCATCGCGTTACCGACGGCACAAAACGCCTGCATAAAAGGGGTCTTAAAGAAAATCTTGGAGAAGGAGCCTCTGTGGATATAAAAACATTATATTAAAATTGGAAAAAATATACTCCTCTCACAAGCTATTCTCACGTTTACTTAATTCTTGATCACCCTGTATATTATAAACCCAAAATTTTCATGGCAAATGCATATTCTCATTATTCATCATATACAACACTTTATTAATTTGTAAACAATTTTTATGTGATCTCAAAAGTAAAAAAGCGTTCCTCTCCGATCAGTAACTTACGCAAAGGCAAATACCCTCCAATGTGACCATAGACTCATCGATCTGAATTTAAAACAAACTCGTCAGTTAGCTACTAATTTAGAACTACGTACATATCAATAAAAGCTATATTTTGGAAAATTTTCTATAAACGATTAAAAATATTTCAATAATTTGGTTGCCACAACTGCATTGACCTATCCCAGTTTCGACAACAAATTTTATGCAAATCCCACGGACTGAGTGTAAATTTCCTAGAAATCCCATTGGATGATGTTAAGTAGACACAATTACCAACAACGAGATGAGTATGGTTGCCATCCAATCAATTCCATTTAAAAAATCTACTACCAAATTACCTACTTCGAGTTTAAACTAGTAACAAAAGCAACCACGCCCATCTTTTCTCACGTACCTTACCTAACCTATACTTATTACTTGTCTTTATCGCAGTAAACTATTTCTATTTAATTTCAGTACTTTCCTTAAAAACGACTTACGAAGCTATTTTCCGAGTTAAAAGAAACATTAAATGGTTCGTTTAAAATCCAGCCTGGCAAAATTTAAACGGTACAATAAAATCTTCATTACACGATCATTTTTTAAATCAATACTGACACCAAAACATCAAATACTACACTTGAAGTCGTTGAAACTTCTGATCATTGCTACAACCATCATAATTGAATATAAAGACCCAAAAAGTTGGTAGAGTCCCTCATTACGCACAAATTTTGATATACAATCATTATTTTCTGAGCCAGTGCATAATAGCATCAAAGTTTAAGTGTCAAATAGGCATCATGTAAAAGATACTGCTTATGTTATATTTTAAACCATTTTTTTGTTACCGGACCCAGTTCGGCAAAATGTCACTTTACAGTAAAATTACAGGTTTAGTACGGATCGGTGTAATTTTCTGGGTGGTCGTCAAAAAAATATTATAAAATTTTTTCCAATGATTCCATTTTCAGGAATTGATTTGACTGCAGAGACTGTCAGAGTTATGCAAACATTAGTTTCTAATTAAACTCTCAGCGCATGATGATTGAAAAGTAGTTTTTCATTCCATGAAGAAAAAATTTCTTTTATTGATTACATGATAGAAGATAAGTGAATTTTCAAATAACAATAGTTAAAAAAAGTACACTTGTTGATCATCAAAAAGGAACCGTTTTCAATTTAAAATAAATCGGGCGGTGAATCACAGCAGTTATATTTTTTATTTAGCAGAAAATCTAATTTCATGATACCTACCATCAAACACTCGCTCAAAATATGTTTCCAATTTAATATATCTTTCACATTTCAAATTCTAGTCTCAAAGGAAATGGAACTATAATATTCAGATTTGGAAAATGTTTGATTTGAGTGGAACGTCCTCTTTCAACGAATTACGCTGATATGTTATAACAGGTAGAATTGTAAAACATCTTAATATTGTCACGCAGTACTTGAGATTTATTTTAAACACCCAGTACATCATTTCTTAGTAACGGATATGATCTATTACATAACTTTTCACTGAAACGAAATAGGCAGTTCGGTTTGGAGTTCAAAACGATAATCAAGTATGGGTACTGTGTGGCCCTACCTCCTCCCCTCTAGAGTGGCTCACCAGGGGTGAGGAAAGTGATGTTTAAAAATGTAAGTGCAACTTTTGTCTATAGTTATATTCAGTTATTAAACTTTATTTTGTTTTCTACCACTGTTTTCTTTGATAAAGTATTCATTCAATAATTAAATTAAATCCTCTCGTATGCCAAGCGAGTTAAAGTGACTTTAGCCGTGGGTACTGCTGGTATTGCTGTAATATGAGGTCACGTGAAGTTCATTCGGGGGCTTATTTTATTTGCCCTGTAGTCCAGCTTAAAGATAGCTGTGGGCACAATGTACAGGGCGAGTTGTTTGGAAAGATCGAGTTATGTCCAAAAATCGTAGAACAAGTGAAATTTTAACACAATTGCAACAATACTTTTTGAAACTCTATATCTAGAAAACAATTAGATGTAAAGAAATCATTCATTGACATTTTGTATTCATAATTGTGTTTAAAAAATTCTCCATGCACATTTTTGGCCTAGCTTCTACAGTTTCTTAATTATAATGGATAAAATCAACAACAGCACCTTTTTAGGCGCAGATTTTTAATCCCACCTACAATTTTGACCGATGATTTACACGCTTATGTTTTACACCTAAATACATCTTCCCTATAAAAAAAAATGATTATGAATTGTTTCTGAATTAGAATTTCTAGGGAGCTGCCCAACAGGATTTTTTAAATTTATTTATATAGCATAATTTTTTACTTACATCACAAATATCTGCCTGTGAAATGGCAAAACATAAGTCACGGAAAAACAGGGTTCAGACTTTGCGAAGCTGAAAAAATTCCCTGAATTTTCCAGGTTTTCCATAACCAATAATATGAATTTACATATATTTTTTAGTGAAGTAATTTTTTATTTGACATAAAATAATTCCTTGAATTGAATTGAATCAGTGAAAATTCTTAATAAATCTATAGTTTTCCATATCGAGACGCAGAATTCCCTGATTTTTTAAACAATTTATAAAATTCCCTGATATTTCCAGGTTTCTTTTAAAGATTTTTAAATTCCCTGAGTTTTCCAGGTTCTCCAGGTTTTCCATATGAGTCCGAACCCTGAAAAATCATTGAGTACTGTCGAAATTATTTGCGATAAAACTTCGTAATAAAAAGTACACAATTACACCCTAGTTAAAAAAAGTACCGGCTGGACTTCCGTGACCATCATTCTGTCTGTTGCACCTAAACTTCAGGTTCACGTAGCTTTCATTCGGTTCTGCACCCAAATCGAACATTTACCAAACGTATGCGTCTAAACTGCCAGGCAGGATTTTCGCGAATAGATTTTAAGAGACGAATAAAATACCAAAAACTAACAGCCTTCACGATAAAAACAAAAAGGGGAAAAAAACAAACACGAAAACTTTGCGATAAATAGTTATTATTACTTTCAAAGTGTGTCCTGGTCATAAAAAAAACCGTAAAACTAGTCCTCTACGACATAACGAAAAACAATCGTTAATATTCTCAAACTTCATCATACGTATACCAAATTTCAAAGTTATGTACAAGATGTAAAGATAATCTTATATATAGACTAATAAAAAAGAAAAACAATAAACTAAAGAATAAACATATTCCCATGCATTCAGATTGTGCACTGAACACAAACTAACTCTATTTATGTCGTGGCTACACACACGATCGCCTAAAAATATAAATATGTACAAAAAAGGAACAAAATCGTTTCACTACACTTTCTAATAATGATAAATATATATTTTTGGCGTTTCAAATAAAAAGAAACTTTACTCTTTTAAGTAACAAAAAAAATCATAAAAAAGTCATGTTTAAAAATCTTGAATATATCAGAAGATCGAGCCGACCATAAGTTGCGTATCAACCCACCCATCTTAATTTTATAACGTGTTCGTGTAAAAATAATATAGCACAATATAAATCCCTCCACATATTAGCCAGCCCAGTAGTCAGGTACTTTTCCAGCTGAAACAGTACGGCAGTCTTCAAACTAGGGAAAATTAACACTATTTTTGCGACCTTGCACAGCTTTGCCGCGCGTATCACCATGTTGCCAAGATGGCGCCCAAAAACCAGAGATTTTCTTTTCTAATTGTTTACATAAGAACTACTTAAAATGACTTTTGGTATTCTGCTTTTTTTGAGACTTGCCATTCACTTCTAAATGATGTCCAAGGAATCTGCAAAATAATACAATTATCCTATGGGGTACGTACATTGTATAACTAACATAACCTCAAATATTACATGTCTATTCTAATTTTTAATGTTTTTATTCTCATTCCCAGATTGGTATCTGTGTAACATTAATGAACTCTCTCGGATGAAATGCATGTAATTCTTTTAAATCATTGATTTTTAAAAACAGTGATATTTACAGGTTGGAAATCCAACCTATAATTAGTGGTCTATTTTTGATACTTAATGGTTTAAAAAAATTATATGCACACTATCCGAGAGAGTTTATTAATATTACACATGTACCAATTTAGAAATGCGAAATAAAACATTGAAAATGAGTATAAACTTACAAAAATGTAATACTTGAGGTTATGTTGGTCATATAACGCACGAGCCCTATATATTACCGGGATATAGCCTCTATGCCTGTGACTTTTACATCAAAAGCATAGTTGAGCGTGTTTTTTGACAAATGATATGAATACGAATAGAAATATAAGAATAAAGTACTTTGTTAGGCGTTCTGGAGACCAAATCTGTTCTCTTTTTCAACACTTTTTTTGGAAAATCTTTTGTGCTGTTGTGTTAAATACACAGTTCTAGGAATATATTAATGTTATATTTAATATCCACAGATACTGAGTGAAAAAAATTATTATTATTAGTATTATTATTGAATGATGATGTATGTATGTCAAATGTTCTGTAGGTGTTTGTACAGCATTGTCGTCAATGCTAAAAAAGAAGTTTTAACATTGTTTAAAATGCAACTGTCAACTATATCAACAGTTCTATAAGGGGAAGTAGTTATTTTCCAAAAAAAGTTTTTGACAAAAGTTTCCAGAACATTATGGTGCAGTCGTCAAAGCATTTTACCTCAGTCTCCGGTTAGGAAAGATCGATTTTCATGAAATAAACGGCGGCATTGGATTCGCAATTGATAGCATTGCAGTCTACATGGTCCGAAGGTGTGCCCTCACCCTGGGGGTGGATGCCACCCATTCTCGGGAGTGGAAATTAGTAAACTGAAAATAACCACAGAAATCGATAGAGGGATGAAATAAATCAATATCTTTCGAGTTATTCACGACTGAAAATGTCGATTTTTCATCTAAAAAATGCATACTTTACAATTTTAACAAAAAATTCATCACAAGCAAAAATGAAGCTTATGAAACAACAAATCGATTGTTTTTTTTTTAAGTAGATGCAATAAGAACCCAGTTATGGCTCTTTGAAGGTGCCTGTTTGTTCGCCGAAAACTGAAGTCGAACCTTTAACTTTAAATAACTGGAAAATGACGAATTTTTGGAGGACAACTTGTCAGATCTTTTTTAAAGTACTTGAAAAGACTTTTAAAATGAGCATTGGTAAGAGTAGTTAGCATATAAACTTAACAGAGTTCTGACGAAAATAAAATGGTTGTCTTGTTTTTTCTGAGGAAACTCAGCAATGAAACCAATGGCTTAATTTTCTTAATTTTGAAGATATCCAATTGCTCCAAACATCATTTTGCAGGGAATTTCAAGGGTTCCAAGACCTGTAAAGTTGACCCGTCTTGAACCCTTGGTTATTGAGATTTTTTATTTTAAAGGGCTCGGAGAAGGAGATCCTCGCACTCAAATGCGAACTTAAAACGGTGATATCTCAATTAATTTTCATCCTAGAGAAATATAAAAAACCGACATTTTTTGGAAAAAAAAACCCAAAATTTTTGTGCTATTGCATTTTTTCCGTGTTTTCTTTAGTTTTTGAGTTATTGTGAAAAAACGAAAATTTTCACTTCAAAATTGAAAATTTTTTTTTCAAATTTAGGCATTCTAAACAGCTCAAACTTCTAGAACATATTGTAAGTACCTAAATAAAGTAAATTGTAAATGGATTACGTTTAATTTCAATTCTTGCAGTGAAGTCATCGGTTTCATTGCTGATTTTTCCTCCAAAAAAACGAGACACCACTTTCTTTTCATCATAACTCCGAAAGTATTTATGCTAACGACTTTTACTAAAGCTCATTTTAAAGGTCTTTTCACGTACTTTAGAAAAGGTCTGACAAGGTTTCCTCCAAAATTTCATCGTTTTCCTTTATTTAAAGTTGAAAGGTTCAAATTCAGTTTTCGGGGAACAAACAGTCACCTTCAATGAGCCGTAACTCGGTTCGTATTGCATTTACAGAAATAAAAAAAAACAACATTCAATTTACTATGTTATTAGCTTCATTTTTGCTCCTGATGATTTTTTTGATATAACATGAAAAATCGCTATAAAACGTGCATTTTTTAGACAAATAATCAACATTTTCAATTGCAAATAAAACGAAAAATATTAATTTATCGAAAGAACTTCATAGAACATTTCTTGCTTAGAATTCCTCCCCCCATTGATTTTTGTGGGATGGCCCCCGAGAAGGGATGGCATCCACCCCCAGGGTAAAAGCACACCTTCGGACCATGTAAACTCTGCAATACTATGATGAATTATGAATCGAATGCAGTTTATTTCATGAAAATCAATCTTTCCTAACCGGAGTCAGAGGCATTGCACTTTTTTTGTCTGTACTGACTGGATTATTAAAAATACTTCGTTTTTATATTTTTATTCTTGTGACATCTGTCAAAAAACCACTGTTCTTTTGATATAAACGTCTCAGGCATAAGGGTTAATTTTCAGTAATATAGTGGATAGTTGTATTATTTTGCAGATTCTTCGGACATTATTTAAAAGTGAAAACATGTGGCAGAAGTCCCAAAAAGAGACATAGAAGAACTAAGAGAAAGCCACAACTAACATGTTTTAGGCAACTTGGTGGTCTTGTGCAACATCTGACTAACCGACGAATGGATGTGAATGTTTGAAGTTTTAGACATTTTGTTCAATATACACAAAATCCCAAGTCCGAAAACTTACGCACTTTTTCTGGATAGCAACTGTTTTCTCTTACCTGGCTACTGGGCTAAAGCAATTTTCTAAAACCCGCGAAAATTTTCAGATTACTCTAAGAAAAAATAATGATCTTTAGGTACGCCTCACGTTCGCTTACGATCTGTTTCCTCATCGGCAGCTCTACAACCAGACTTTCCATACAAATTTCTGTACCTAAATCATTATTTCCCCTAGCAAACGTAAACAATAGATATATAAACATTTTATTTACAAAGATGTTTAAAACATATTAAAAGTTCGAAAAAATCGAAATAAATGCCGAGTTGGACTAAAGAAAGAAGACCGTGACTGTTTCTCATTTTTTGTCTAGTGAAATATGAGGGTCCTTAGAATTTAGTGTGTCCGCTTGTAGATAATTAGGAATGGCTACAAATTGTGTTTAATTCAATCAAAATAATTTAATTGAAGAATGGAAATAGTGAAAATGGCATATCTATTATCTATTTAAAAACAGAAGCATAAAAAATTTGAAGTATTAAAAACAGTTTTTCGTAAATAAAAAAAAAACCTATGACTAATTGAAAAAAATTGAATGAGAAAGTTGTAGGTGCTAAAAAGAACTTTCGATTTCTTTAAGTAACAGTTGAGATAACACTTTTAGAGATATATCGAAAAAACCTTCAAAAGGCTTTTCTTGTTTTCATTGTATCTTTTTCAAATTTAAGTTTACACACTTACTATCAACCGTAAGTACAAGCCGAAAAGTGCGTTTTTGAGATATTTAAAAATATCTTTTATTATTCGAGATATCATATCGATTTTTCGAATAAAAGACGTTTCCGAAAATCGGATAGACTTGCTCCACGGGGGTTATACAATAATGATCTTGGGCTCATTTTCTTTATAAAGAGTTGTACTATCATGCTGTGAAAGATGTGTAACGGTTTTATTATTTTAAGGGTAACTAAAATAGCTTTAAAATAATAGCATTTTTTTAGGTTAGGTTTTTTTTAAAATAATTTTGCCAATTTCTGGGCTTCAGAAAGTCGTAGGACAAAAATTTTTGTTTGTAAATCTGTTAAAAAATGTCAATAATAGATTCCCATATGTCAGTTCTGTAAAATTGAAATTGGTAAAATTATTTAAAAAAACTAACCTAAAAAAATGCAATTATTTTAAAGCCATTTATTTACCCTCAAAATTAATAATAATAACCGTTACAATTCTTTCACAGCATGATAGTACAACTTTTTATAAAGAAGATGAGCCCAAAATCGTAACTGTGGAACCCTCCGTGGAGCAAGGCTACCCGATTTTTGAGTCTTTTTTTCGAAAAATCGATATATCTCGAAAAATAAAAGATATTTTTTAATATTTCAAATACTTACCTTTTCAGCTTGCCGTGAGCTATACTTACAGTGATAGTAAGTATTTAACCGTAAATTTGAAAAAAATACAGGGAAAACAGGAAAAGCCTGTTTTTGGCGGTTTTTTCGTTATATCTTGAAAAGCGTTATATCAACTAATACTTAAAGAAATAGCAATGGAAAGATCTTTTTAGCACTTATAACTTTCTCATTCAACTTTTTTCTATTGGAGTCATATTCTTTTTTGTTTTTATTTATGAAAAACTGTTTTTTTTCAATTTTTCAAATTCTTTAAGTTAAGTTCGTCACTTCAGATCGCATCCATCGAATTACAAATCATTAGAATTTTTTTTTCTATACAATCTTTTTTGCAGCCAGGTATGAATTTTGGTATACCCTTCTTGATTGCGCTACAATTTGTAGCTTACCTGCCAGAGCAAAAAATTCATGGTAACAAGAAAAATATTCAAGATGTTTTCTTCACAAAGTGATAGTCTTGGGGGTCATAAAGTAATACAACCTGAGCTTTCATGAAATGAACCAGGAGGTGCTCAGAAATTATTAACAACATCATTTATGACTCCTATATAGATTTTCATCAATTTTAAATTTTCCGCCAATAGAAATATTTGTCGTGTTTTGTTAACTTCGAATCAAGTTAATTTAACACTTAATAGTACCATCCATAGTCCAAAGAAACTGCTCAGACCAAAATGGTAAAATGAACACGGCATGTGATCGTTAAAAAACCCTTTACCATCAGGGTAGGAATGGATTAGTTTTTTTTCGGTGGGCCTCTAAATTTTGTCCTCGTTAAAATTATGTTCTTAAATGGACTCGTAAGCTGACATATCCTATATATTATATTTATTGTAATGATGGGAAAAGGATGAATAAATATATTATTATTATTATTATTAAATGTCAATTAACATAAAAAAAATGTTTTACAAAGCTAACTGCTGAATTTAAGATTATAAAACAAATTATTTCGAATTAAAAAAATTAGATTTGTCACTTAAAAAATCAAAATGCAATTGTATGACTAAAAATACTACATTTTTGTAAGTTTATACTAATTTTTATGCTAATTTTGAATGTTTTTATTCGCATTTCTAGATTGGTACCAGTGTAACATTAATGAACTCTCTCGAAAAGGACGCATATAATTTATTTAATCATTGAATATTAAAAATAGACCGCTAATTATAGGTTGGATTTCCAACCCATAAATATCGGTATATTTTTAAAACTCAATAATTTAAAAAAATTATATGCATCTTACCCGAGAAAGTTCATTAATGTTACACAGGTACCAATCTAGAAATGAGAATAAAAACATTAAAATGAGTATAAACTTACTATAATGTAATATGTGAGGTTATGTTAGTCATACAATACACGCATCCTATTTATTTTGGTATTTTTTGCTCACATCCCAGCCTTATAACGGTGCCATTTTTTAAGAGAGAATTGAAAGGTCCGCCAAAAAAAATTAAGCTGCTCTATCACTGACAATAAAGGCTTTTTATTGATCAAATGTCGTGTCCTTTTTATCATTTTCGTATGAACAGTTTATTTCGAGGTTTTATTTTAAGCCTCAAAGAGGGGACGCAGCAAAACTACATGTATACCTGAAGCATGGTATTACCTGTGTATGACCACTTTTGATGGTCAATTTACCGAAAAGATTTAACCGATCAAGGGACCTGACACTCCTTATGGAAAGTGGCCGTCGGTTAAATTAGCTAAAAATTTAACATGTTATAGTTGACGACTCATTATTTGATCTTTTGATCAATGAATCGTAAACTACAACATACTAAATTTTTAGCCTATTTAACCGACTGCCACTTTTCATCCGGAATGTGGGGGGCCCTTTACTTCACCGATAAAAAAAAAACAACAATTCAATACGGTACGTCAAATTCCATTATTGACATTCTTCAACCAAAATAGAGGCCACGACAATTTTAAACTGTATCTGCCAAATACAAGAATTATTATCATAATACTGATGCAATATTGCTTTTCGCCATGTCACAAACGTTCGGCATTTATTTCGACTTTCCCTAAAAAATGAGTTTTCCTCAATTTCAATTTGGAACTAGGTGGGGTTAACATAAGAAAAAATAAACAACAACATATTCACACCAAAAGGCCGGCCTAGGGCGCGTCTAAACTCCGCGCTACGTTGTCTAACTTTTGCTACTGGGGTCGGGCGCGTCCCGACGCCGCTGCTTATTCCTGCTTCACCAGCCCGCAAGGGGAGCTGGCAAAGTGGATGATTTTCGATCACGATGCCTGCTTCACCACTATCACACCCGGTCGTGACTGCTGGTGCTGTTGCACAGTCGCTGCATTATATTCCAGATAGGTCTGCATGTCGGCCTTGATGATGTTCTCGGAGCTTCTCGTCGTCAATGCCAGCGGCACTTCCTGGGTCTGGGGCTCATCCCCGAACATGTGGTCACCTTCCAGGTGCCTTATCGCTTCCACGATCGTCTCGAGGTTCTGCCGAGAGGTGTTGGACACGTATATCCTGCTACTGTCCTCGTGAGAGGTGTTGGGAGACGGTAGCCTCTCCACTTCCACCTTGGGCTCCGCTTTTATGGCCGCCTCTAAGACAGAGGGTAGCCTCTGCTCGGGCAGGACCGTTATCGGACTGGGACTTCGAGAATTTGGCGGGGAACAAACGACTGTCTGCGTATGGCCTACTGGCGGGAGACTATCAGCGGTCACAAGTTGCAGGCCGATCTCTTCCGATTCATCCATTTGGAAAATCTGGGTCTGCTGTTGCTGCTGTTGTTGTTGTTGAAACAGCTGATTTTCCAGCTGTCGTACCTGATCTTCTAGCAGCAGCCTTAGGCTTCTCTCCCTCTCCAACTGTCTTTTTAGTTCGATCGGGCATTCCGCCGGATTGTTGACCGTCACGGTAATAAGACCCACCGGTTCCGGAGACATCGAGCCCAAACCTTCGTCGGAGGATTCCGCTGATACTGTAGGGAGGATCAATTCAGTCTTTCGCTTCTTGGGCGGCAATTCTCCACCCTCGTGTTGGTTTACCAGCCTTTTCAACTGACAATTTTGGGATAACAGCCTAGTCTTCTCCTGCTCCAATGAGTAAATGTATTCGGCGGTTTGCTGGAGAATCGCAGCCTGAAACAACAAACACAAAATTAGTAAAATGAGTACAAATCAACCAAATACATGTGTATTAATTATAAATGTAGAAACTTGAAGTGTATTAAAAAACGTTTCTCTAAATTACTAAGCATTCATTCATTATTTTTTGTTCAGAGATATACTCTGTGATTCAATTATCAGAGGTTATCCATCTTTTTGAGAAAGGTGATCGCTCTCACCTACATAATTTTCGTTCTATTTCAATAATTTCAGTCTGCAAAAATTGTATAAATAATTTAAAAAATTAGATTACAAAACAATTAATTTAAAGAGTCCATAATTAGAAGCATGTTCCTCTGTCCTTTTAACTCAGGCTTAAAGAATAGAAAACCAGAATGTGGGTTCAAATAACATAACCACAACAGTTTAAATTTTTAACATAGTGTATACCTCAGGGTTCTGTTCTGGGGCCACTTTTGTTCCTTATTTCTATTAATGATTTGTGTAGCTTCTTAACTTCTAAAAAGGGCATACTATACTAATCTTTTAGTAATGATAATTATAGTGAACATCGGTATTCTCTATTTTTAAAATTAAATGTCAATTAGATGTATTGCTTGTAATTTATCAAAATATCAGTAACTACTTCAGTCTGAATTATATGATCTCAACACTAGATCTGCAAATTTACTCAGATCTCCTTGGTTAAGACTTTCTAAACCAATAATAAAAATGTTATATTTAAATTTTTATACTAAAATTCTAATAGAATTATATTTAAGAAGCGATAATGTAATAACTTACGCACATGAAGTATGCGCGAGCCGTAGGCGAGTGCTGTAAATCATCAGCGTGTCATTACCACTATCGCAAGTTGACTATGCTTTATCTACGATTATAACAATACATATTAATATAATAGTTTGACATCAAACCATTCAAACATGTCAAATCACCTTCCTCCCCTCAATAATAATGGACCATTATATTTTATTTTGCGCGTTACATCGATTGGACATGCTAGGCACGAAGTTAAAGGTGACTGGTGTAAAAATAATGAGTGTCTGCAAATAAATCAAGATAAACTCAATGGCCAAATTCAATGATTCTATGTTGGGTTTTAAAAAATGTTGGGAAGTTCATATCTCAAAAACACATAACAAAAAATAACTTAAATGACACTTACATGTGCCCAAACATCTCTATTTCTTGAAGTTTTTTTAAAGTCATACCTCACACTATTTACAGTTATATTAGGTATTCCCTACTTTTGTTCAACCCTGTATAGTTAAAACTTATAATCGTTTTCTAGAGCAGTACATATTTTTCTCACATTTTTGGAATCAAAATAATATTTTCTTTTAGAACACATCAAAAACTGAATTAATAGGTAGGTCCTAAAAATAAAAAGACCCCGCGATTCCATTCACAGCCATAGAATTTTACATAATAGGTACAAGTTTTTTTTTACTTCGGTAATGGAATTGAATGGAGTAAATAGAGCTTGAATCAAAGTTAATAGTAAATAATAAAGCATTTTGTTTGTCATTCTTCAAATTGACACTAAAATAGCTAAATGCTGAGGTCATATAAGCAGATTCTCGTATGAAAGGTAGATTCAAGATTTAAAAAACTGTAGTGTGCATTATGCACTCGTCATTGTTACCTATTTATCATAGTTTTAGTTTACGTTATTGTTTGTCATTCACGAATTTGTTTGCAAAAAAGAACCGGCAGGTCGACTACTATAGGTTCGTTCTGCAAGAACACTAGTATTTATTCTAAAAATAGATGCAAAATAGCGAAATACTTTATATTTGTAGATGGAGATAAGCATATTGTGATTATTGTGTATCGTGTAAGCGGTACGACGCGGCCGGCCGCAAGCAAAGTGGTGCCCCCTTACGCCGTGGAGGTATCTCGAATTAACGGAGGTATGCGGGCATTCCTGCAGTTCCCAGCGAGTATGAAAGTAACAAAACAACATAGACGGAATAAAAGTACTTGTAAATGTAAATAATTACAAACGTTTTAATGTAAAATATTAAGCCGGTTGAAGACGCGTGAAAAATGACGTTATGATGGGTTTCTCTTTAAAAATTAAATATTTATTCGAAACAATTCATATATAGGTACCTAGGTATTTTTTTGTAAAAAAATGACAGCCTTCACAAAAATAGCCGATATTTGAGGTCCGTTCAAAATCTATTTATTTTAACATTGACCATCTATATGCAATAATATGCATATACCTATTATCCTATTTAGGTACTAACACGGACCAAACGCTAATTAATTTTTTCGTCAATATGAGGCAAAAGTACCTAGTTAGATTTCATGATCCTAAAAATTGGCGAATAAAAATTTCTTCTGCTAATTCTTTCACAGCCAAAAGAATTCTGAAAAAAGATTGTTTTTTTTTACGATAACTTTTGTTTTAAGAAAGATAAAGTACCTAGTTTCATATGAAGATTGCAGGAAATTAAATTATAACGAAATCGAGTAAAAGACTACTATGTTTTTTTACCACAGAAACCACCGCCAAATTAATAAACAAAAAACAAAACCACTGTGCTTTTAAAGCAATGTATCCCATAGTTAGAGAAGAAAAACAAACACCGTACACTACCATCACATACTGTGATACACTAACAGAGAAAATATCAAATATTCTCATAACACATAATATCAAGATATCATTTTAAACCCCAACAAAAATTATCAAATTTAATTTACAACGCCAAGGATAAAACAAATAGATACGAAAAATCTGGAGTCTATCGGTTAAATTGCTCAGTGTGCAATAGCATATATATATATAGGACAGACCGGACGTAATTTTAGAACCAGATACCTCGATCATGATAGGTCCTTCAGACTACAACAAACAGATTCTGCTTTTTCTAATCACATATTACAGAGTGGACATAACTTCCCAGATATTAATAATATGAAAATCCTACACTATGCTAGCAAAGGTTTGAAACTTAATTTGTTAGAAGCATTGGAAATATACAAATACCAATAATAGGGATGATTTAATTTTGTTAAATGAGCAATTAGATATTATGTATTCGCCTCTTTTTACTGCTACCAAAATGTAATTAATATTTCTGAGAACCCCACCCTTAGATAGTTAGGATATCATAAACTGCCTGTGTACTTTCATAATTCTCTAATCTGTTTAATTCTAGAAACATATTTAAATAGGGACCAAATCTTTTGTATTTCATTCTTAGTTGAATCATCGTTTGAAAATGACCTAAAGGGTTGAAACTGCAGTCACGTTTTGTGCAAATATAGTGATAAAAAACAGCAGTGTTATACTCGATTTCGTTATAATTATGGATTACCACAGAGTAACAGCTTCCTCAATCAATTTCTGGAAATGAAATTATTCATCGATTTATTCCAACCGGATGTGAAAAGAATGAAATATGAACTCTAACCTCAAAATTTCATATAAATCAAAGAAATCAATTTACCTTTTTAATTTCAAAATTCTTTTCGAAAAAATCTGCTACTGAGTTGAAATTTTAGTCAATTATAGATAAGACAAGATGACAGACCGATTTTGAAAATAGTAATTTTGCGTGACTTAACCTCAAAAAAGCGAAAATCGTTATTACTTTCGAAATCGGATATAAATGTGGACGTTCTTAGGTTCAAATTATAGATTTTCATCTCTACTTTCATAATCCAAGAAGAACCTATTTATTTTGATTTTTTTCCACTTTACTTTTGAAAATTGTCATACATCTTCCTTGTTCTGTAGGCACAGACCAGATTAATCAAACCTTTCACATAGAATAGAATAGAATAGAATAAATTTATTCGCCATAAATCTTGTTACATAAACAATATTACATATGGTATCATGGTTTAAATGTCTGCCTCTCTCTCTTCGAATCTTTTTTTTTACAAGAAAAAAGTGTCGCGAAAAAACTTATTTTTTTATTATTTTGGCTCTAAAAAAAATAAGTAGCATAGATTTTTACTCGCAAATCGCCAATATTCACGTCTAAAGCAGCAGGCAAGTTACAGATAAATCGTTTGTCGATCAATGTAGGTGGAAGGTAAGCTAAATACACAGTGCAATGCCTGGTTAAAGCCACGCATTTCTATGAATATCCTTCCCATCATCAACTTTCGACTTATTTACTAGGAGACGCGTAAAAATCTATTTTAAGAATCGAGTTAATGCGCTCACACACATACTCCTAACCTTGGCCACGAACATCGGGCGCCAGCACAGCATTACTTGTATTATTTTTTTATAACAGCTGATTTTGAATGTAGACCTGAAACGTCCAAATTTGTTCACTACACTGTATAAAAGCTTGAATAACGGGTGAGTCACGGTGTTACGTTGGACATATATCCATTTAAAAACGCCGGATATTATTTAGTGTTTTATTTATAGTTTGTGGTAAAATAACCCAGCAGTGTAAGAAGTACCTACGGAGGCTTCAGTACTTGTCGATAAGTTTTTTTTTTTGTGTTAACAATGTATCACTCACTACAGCCAAACGAATACCAGAGTTTTTGGCAATAATTAAGTTTAATTAAGTTGCAGTAGTCTTAAGTACACATAGAGAATGTGTAAAAAAAATAATTCAGCGCAAAAAATTAAAAATTATTTGATTGATTGATTGATTTGCCAGCGTACGGTAGGCATTGCTGCCACTCCCGGATATACCGCAGAAACTTCGATTTGGGACATGCCTGTTGTGAAATGCTTGTCGTATTGTGTCTAATATGGTGATTATGCTCCACCATTCAGTTTCTGTCTATAATCATTTCCTTGTCTATTCTTCCTCCGAGTTTTGTGTTTCTGAATCTGGCAGCGTTACATCCTTACGATATCTTTACTGTATTTCTTCTTTTGCTTTGCCATTCTTTTTCACCATGTATAAATCCTTTAATTTGTTATGTGTGTGTGCGCGTCTACTTTTATTCTTGTTTTCCCCTCTAGTGATGCTGACGTTTTCTGTCGTTTGTGTGATTTCACTGATTTTGCAAGTAATTGGACCATGTCCTTTTCAGCGTTTCTCAGAATTTTTCTATTTGCTTTGGTTTTTACCTCTGTATGTGATAGTAAGCAGTTTGATGGTCGTGTGTATCTTTTTAATCAGGGCCCCGTCATGGCCTTTAACTTTCCTGAATGAAATGTAGTACAAACCTTATGATTCTGTAGCTTTGATCCTTTCCCTGACATTCCCTGGAAAAATTTTCATCTTTCCGCCGCCGCTATAACTTGTTACTACATTTTGAAAAAAAATGTAGTATACGTTTAGCATTTTTCCGGTGGACCGTCGAAACCCGAAAAAAACGTCGGATCGATGTGAAAGTCGTATCTATCGATTCGAGAGCGAATTTAGAAAATTCCGTCCGTCGGTCAGTCGATCTGTCTGCCTGTCTATCTGTCTGTCTGTCTGTCTGTCACGCCCAGCCCCCCTAATCCGTTTTCGGATTGCGATGAAACTTGGGTGGTTAATAGGAGGTCTTTAGAAAACCTTAACGCCGGAAGCTCGGCTCCGTTCGGAAACCGGAAGTACCCGATATAGACGTTTCGAGTTTTTCAGGAGAAATTGAATAACTCGATAATGGGTAGTCGGATCGAGATATTTCAAAAAAGAAATGGTGCCGCTGGCAAAGCTCTACAAATAAGTATACCAGAGACTATGTCGAAAAACAAACGAAAATTGATTTTTTTTGCAAAAAACTGGTTTTCTCGAAATCGGGCTAGGAAGCACGATAACTGTCCAGAATATTGATCGATTTAGATGAGACTTGGTGGGATCAAAGGTACCCGGCCACAAATCAAGCCTATTGCTAGCGGCCCGAATCCGTTGACCGCAAGTATGTTTTCTAGGGTCGAGTATGATTTTTCAAAGAAATTAATAACTCCCGAACCGAAGGACCGATTTTGATTTTCAAAAATGGCAATTGTAGGGCTCGATTAGGTCTATTAGTTGACGTTTGTGAGAAATTTGAGAAAACAAAAGCGAATCTACAAATCCTGGAAAACTTGATTTTCTTGATAAATTCTACAAATTCCGAACAGTTTCCTAATAAAAATCAAAAATTTACTATTCCTTCGATCGATCTCTATAACCAGTATAAGGCACGGACCTTTTTGGACAAAAAACCTGAAATAGAGTTTGTTCGAAAAACTTAAAATAAACGAGTTATTTACGAAAATGCATTCCATAGAATTATTTAAAAAAATATTACAAATTGATAAGTGATAATGCTATATATAAAATATCATCATTCATTTCCTTATTTTCATTTACTAAATAAAAATAGAGCCGATGCCCTTTCCGTGTTTCAAAATGTAGTTAGCTTTTACTTTAGTCAATGCAAAAAAAAAGAAAAATAAAACATGTCAAAGCACTGAGTCATCTTGCGACCCTCTGCTGAAAATGTGAATCATCCCCACAAATTGAATAAAAAGCATATCAAAATGTAGTTTTTTTCACTTGTTACATATTAAACTTGCAAAAAATACATATACAAATTTTTTACAAAATTTTGTCTTCTTCAAGTGTGTCAAAGGCATTTTTGTTGTAGGATAAACCGTTAAAGAATTATTTTGATAATTAATTTTTAGCATCTTAAATTCAAGATAGCCCTCGCGCCTCCCCTCCCTATGGTCGAAAACTTGAGTTTTTCATCAGGGTCCCAACCTAAACAACATATGTCGTTTCTGCATCACCTTTTGTTGGGCAAAAATCGTTACTGACTGATTTTTCTAGAGCTTATCTTTGCATGAAAAAAAAATACAAGCGCGCATTACTTATATAATTATATTTTTCTCGTGCCCCCGGAAGTGATCCAAGACATACTTTTAGTAGACAAAATACACATAGTGATCCGTTTCGGTTTCAAAGAGCCATTATTAGTTAGTCTAGATATTTCATCCTATATCGCGATACATGACAGTCGATGTCCACGTTTTTATTTTAAACCCCAAGTCAGGTGGAGAAATTGAGTGGCCGGTGTGTCACTTATAGGCCTGCTGGTCCTAGCACAAGCAACGACGTTCAGACCGTTCCGAAGCAGCTGTTAGTTTCGGGGCCACAGAGAACATAAACAGGCTGACAGGTGAAAGACCTCCACGTTGACTTCACTCACAATCGAATCCTCTACCGTGGACGCGTTTAAAAGGCACTTTCGACCGACCACGTCCAAATATATCCGAGACACTATATAATTATATTTATATTATGTGGTCGTTCAAACGGATTTAGATTAATAATGTTATGCAACAGTTTAAGATTCTTTTTAAAGTAGCTTCAACAAAACATTTTAAATGTACTTGGATGCGATTTTTTAAAATAATTTGATCAAGAATATATACCGGGTGGAGCATTTAAGTTGACAACCGCGAATAACTTGAAGGATCTAATGACCATATTTTTTAAAGTTTGGTGGAGGACTTCAAAGTCATCCGAAGGTCAACTTTGGTTTTTTACCCCATAACCCCTATTTTTTTACAGATTCATATTCTGCTCTAAGAAATATCCAACTTTTGTTTCTACCATTTTTTTATTTGGTCTCACTATTTGCGAGTAATTAAGCATCGAACGTGGAAGTAGCACATCTTTGTAACTGTGAAACAAAACATTTTATGGAAAAGTAACTTAGGAATTATTGTAAGTATCCAATTTGTAATGGCGGTAACAATAATTGAGAATAGGGTCGTTGACCATTTTTAAAAAATTTTATATCCAAGTAATTTATACAATTTTATTTGGCCCGTATTTTTTTATTTTACATTCCAAATTCATTTTAATAGTGAAATTAACTACACTGCTGGCCACTCGAACTTACACATAGAGACTTTTAGGCAAAATTTAAAGTTCAATATTTTCAACAGGAATGCAAATTTTTGAACGCGGCTTGCAAATTTTAAGAGCTAGTTTTTTTCGGATTAAGCTGCATGACGTATATTTATCGTAGGACCATAAGTTTATTATATACGGGGTGATCAATGAAGTCATGCAAAAAATCAAAAAGTTTGTATGAGTGAAATTTCCGCAAAAAATTTTTTTGGTCGTTGCAATATGGTTCCTTACTAAGGTAACATCAATATCTCTAGACGGTTTTGTCAGTTTTTGGATTAAGGCCCTTAGGCCTTGTACACACTACTCAACATAAAATTTGGATACCGAAATCTTTAAAATGCTATAACTTGACATTGGATTGACGGTTCTTGATGATTTTTGCGGATTTGGAATCCTTATTTCACGTAGATTTTCTTTGGTCTAAGCATTTTATTTGAGGGTTGAAATTTACACATTATACCGGGTCGATAATAAACAAAAACGTAGCGACAAGAACAAGTTTATTACATTAAATTCTACAATATACAACATTGCTTAACAACGACCAAAAGTCAATTCTTAAAAAAATTATAATTCTAATTCTGATAATTTTTAATAACTGAAAAAAAATTTAACTAAAAAATTAAAAATTAATTTAATTTAAACTTAAATTAAAATTACCTAATTAAAATTAGGTACATTAAATATTTTGTTGGTCCTCCTGCTCGGAATATTACTTCCCGACATCGATTTGGTAGAGTATCCACAAGATTATTTATAAAATCTTGTGGAATATTCTCCCATTCTTCACGAATGGCCTCACTGAGCGTTTCTAAGGTTTCAGGGGGTACATCAAGAGATCTTACTTTAAGTTTTAAATAAGACCAAACGTGTTCGATGACATTAAGATCCGGAGACTTTGCAGGCCAGTCCATCCTATTGATGTTTTGTGCCTGCAAAAACTCTGTGATCCTTCGCGCTCTGTGAGGTCGAGCGTTGTCATCCACCCATAGAATTTCTGGACCGTAATGTCGAGCAAAAGGAACAACAATAGGTTCCAAAATTTCCTCCTGATAAACAGTAGCATTAATGGTTTGGTTGGTAATGAATAGCTCGGTTTTACCATTTCTTATGATACCTCCCCACACTGTAACACCTCCGCCACCAAATGCTTCTTGAGGGGCCATATTTTCCTCCAAATATCGCTGATTTGGTCTTCTCCAAACTAACATTCGGCCATCGGAGTGAAATAAATTAAATCTTGTTTCGTCAGTAAATAAACAATGGCTCCACTCTGCATTACCCCAATTCGCATGCCGATTTGCCCATGCCCTCCTATTCGCTCTATGGCGTTGTAATAACCGCACACATTTTGCTCTGCGACTGGCTCTACAATTTAAAATGTTTGGCATTATGTTATGTTTTAAAAAAAAAAAATCTCACCTCAAGTTGTTTTTATTTAATGTTCTTCTCACTGTTCTGTCCGAAACTCTCACCACAGTTTGTTGTCTTAAAGAGTCATTTAGTTTTCTAGAGTTCTTTGTTCTATTCCGCATAGTTTCTCTCATTAAAATTCTTTCGGTTCTTTGGTTTATTTTTTTTGTATGTCCACCCCCATGCCCATAATTATGATCACCAGTAGTTTCGACGCGGCGGTTCAAATTATAAATTCTCTTTCGGCTGACATTGTAAATGTGCGCAACTTGCTGTTTTGACATTCCTTCGTTGAGAAGTCGAATGCAATTTTCCCTTTCTGCCGTGGTTAAACGCCTCATATTATTTAACTTTACAAAATTATAACATTGAAATATGTCAGATTATTTCTAAAATAATGTAAACAGTTTTTAATTCCATAGCAAAAAAATTGTTTTTCCAATGCCTACTTTGAAATTGACGCGTCGCGTAGAAATTACACCCGATCATAATTATGGGCATGGGGGTGGACAAAGAACTCTGTAAAACTGAATGATTCTTTGAGGCAACAAACTGGGGTGTGAGTTTCGGACAGAACAGTGAGAAGAACATTAAATAAAAACAACTTGAGGTGAGAATTTATTTTTACAAAAACTTAAATAATGCCAAACTTTAGAGCGCGTCGTACCCTACGTTTTTGTTTATTATCGACCCGGTATAATGTGTAAATTTCAACCCTCAAATAAAATGCTTAGACCATAGAAAATCTACGTGAAATAAGGATTCCAAATCCGCAAAAATCATCAAGAACCGTCAATCCAATGTCAAGTTATAGCATTTTAAAGATTTCGGTATCCAAATTTTATGTTGAGTAGTGTGTACAAGGCCTAAGGGCCTTAATCCAAAAACTGACAAAACCGTCTAGAGATATTGATGTTACCTTAGTAAGGAACCATATTGCAACGACCAAAAAAATTTTTTGCGGAAATTTCACTCATACAAACTTTTTGATTTTTTGCATGACTTCATTGATCACCCCGTATATAATAAACTTATGGTCCTACGATAAATATACGTCATGCAGCTTAATCCGAAAAAAACAAGCTCTTAAAATTTGCAAGCCGCGTTCAAAAATTTGCATTTCTGTTGAAAATATTGAACTTTAAATTTTGCCTAAAAGTCTCTATGTGTAAGTTCGAGTGGCCAGCAGTTTATTTAAGTTAAGAAATTTTGAATTGGCGCCTATGGTGGATAGAGGAATAATCGATGGGCGTCGTACGTTTACTGTTACAGCACAGAGTAGTGTGGTTATAGTATTGACGTGAGTCATTGTCATATTAATTGTCTTCAAACTATTATTGTTCTTGTTATTAGGATTTAACTTGATTAAAATATGAAGTACACTGTAAGCTAAAGTAAGTATGTAAATGATTTTCTATTAATAATATACTGTTGCAGATGTTTTAAAATAGAAAATAAAATTTAAAATTTTTAGGTATAATTTACTGAAAACTGAACACAATGTAAACAACAAATACGCAACAAATTTACCAAGCATTGCCGCCAACATGATAGAGAAAACATGAAAATCTCTAAAATTGAATTCTCATTACATACGTCATCATTTACCGCCTTGTTATTTTGAAAACCAATTTTTTTAGGACTTTCTTTAATATGATATATGAAATACATATTTAGTATATTTTTTGATGGTATAATATTTTATAAATTTTGTTGAAGGAAACGACCCTATTCTAGTAACGCAAGAAATAAGCTTTATGTTTATCAAGGTAATCCAGTTTTCGTAAACTTTGTTTCAGATATCCCCACAAAAAGAAATCTGGTGAAGATAAGTCAGGTGATCGTGCGGGCCAGTGTACCAGGACCACCTCGTCCAATCCACCGCTCAGATTTATTTCTGACAATAAAACTCAATTACCTTGATAGTATAGGGATAATTTTTATACAAGCCTTCTATAAACGTCCATAAACACCACAAATAGCAAAAGGGATTGATAGATAACCCCATTGAGGGTATTTTAATTCTCTACTCAGTGATTTGCAAAAATGATACAATCATACCCTATCAATGCGATGATGCTAAAACTTGGTGCATCGAATTAGTTTTCTAGCGAGCCGTATACGTTTAAAACACGAAATCTTGAAATAACATTCCGCCATCTATTTTTCTTGTGGAGAAGTAGTTTCTGAATTCGTTTCCAAAAATGATGACCTAGTTGGAATAATTTTTAAAGCTTTGGGCCCCTTACCAATTCGTCAATGTTCCACAAATGCCTATATAAAATATTATTGCTATCTTCACATAAGCAAAAGCCAGTAACTAGATTTTTTAACTTATCGCTGTACCAAGTAAGTATTTTTACTGTAACGACGGTACACATAGTTGCACAATAGAGCAAAAAATTATAAGTACGGCTCCGTGGGAGTACAAATCTGGAGAAGAGACAAACAAAAATCTAATTTTTCACAAGTATACATTTCAGCCACCCTAATATACACACACTTGATCACATGCGGCAAAACTTTTTATAATCAGTTGCCTAGTATTTTCTTGGTCGTTTATTACCATGTGAAAGCTCTCTTCTAAGCTTGATCGCTAATACCAAGGACGAGATGAGCCTCAAATTATTTCAAAATCTTATCTATCCGCTGGAGACTTTTAACAATTGATGTCGACATATTTTTTGTGCTGTAGACCGAGCCGGGGTAGAAATCTAAAGTAGGACGTTAACCTCGTGACGTCAAATAGTGCGGGCAGTGTATCGACCAAAACGACGCGTCGTGACGTCACTACGGCATCAGCTGGGTGTGGCGCCGTTTTGTGCCTTTTGGGACAGCTCAGAGAGGTCGCCATGGTAAAAATCTTAGTCTTTAATATGTTGAAAAAATATTTTAGGTGTATCCACAAATAATAGTAGAAAAGTGAAACATAAATTTGAACTTTTTAGTTTCGTTTAATTTATACAGAGCCATGACTAGAAGTTTTTTCCAACTAGGCGAGAAAGTTGACACAAACAGCTATTATTCCTATCAGAATGTTACATAAGTATATAAAGATACCTAAGATACACAAATAACAGTTTACGAGTTACAAAATAAGTATTTTTTCTGGAATATTCTTAATCGAGACTTTGAATATATTACAGTATCAGCACTAGTACTTGGCATTCTAAGAAAATAATTTCACTCTAGATTGTACAGTTTTGTTTCTTAGAAGCAAAGTTTGCAGGATTATATGGTACTATTTGAATAAGTATTATAAGATATTTCTTTTTAAAAACAGTGGTAAAGGGGATATTTCCATACTATACTAAAAGTTGGATTTTACACTATAAACGAAAACCATTATCCACACAGCTGATAATCAATTATCTGGCTAAGCTGTTTCTGTTAAATTTCTTGATATTAGATATATTAGTGTATTTGTAAAAATGACTGATATTTTAACTATTTGAATAGATTAAATACTAAAAATGAAGATTACTTCCCAAAATTTTTTACAAAGGCTAATTTTACAATTCTGAACATTTTATTTTAATTAAATTTTGCGATTAAACAAAGCTTACTACTATACAGTGTCTCATTTAAGAGTGCAACAGCGTAATAATTCTTGTTTTTTGACCGATTTGAATCAAACTGATCTCAAAAGATAGAGGTCTATCTAAGACCACAAAATCACTTTCCATCTTTAAATGTAAGGTCATCTATGATACTAAATTGTATGAAAAAAATTAAAAAATCATAAGTGGAAACTGCTAGATTAGCTGGTGATAATTCTCGTACAACGAGGAAAGCTGCTACAGAATTTAATAATCGGCATCCAGATCGACCCCCAAATAGATCATGTATAAGTTTGGCGAATTAATAATTTATTCAATAGAACTGACAAAGTGTGCAACAAACAAGAGCAACTTGTGAGGAATAATGTTAGAGTTGTAGAAATTCTTCAGTCTGTGAGAGAAAATACAAGGTGTAGTCTAAGGAAAATGTCCACAATTTTAAATGTACCCAAGGATACAATTTAGTGATGCTTCCGTCGAAATCAATTACGCCCCTTCAAGACAGTTTTCTTACACACATCAGAAGAAGGATACGAAGAACGACGGCTGGAATATTGCTTTTGGTGTCGGGGAGAGTTTTTGAATAACCCTAATTTTTTTTAAAATATTTTATTCTCAGATCAAGCGACATTTACAACTAACGGCACAGTTAACTCTCAAAATACTAGATATTGGTTCGTTGAAAACTCTCATTGGGTTGTAAACTGTCAACGCCAATATTCAGAAAAGAATGTGTGGTGCGAAATTTTGAATTAGGTGTTTTCACTATGTGCAAATTTGCTTTTTTGATATTATAAAATGAAGTACTTGTTATACTAAAGCACTTATTGATATTTAAACAGCATTCTATCGTCCATCAAATTAAAATTTCAACAAATAAATAACATAAAGTTTTAGTAATTGAACGAGTACGCAAAACACGCGGTGACGTCATCGGTTATATTAGTGTCTTAAATCGCGTTTAAAAATTGTTAAACACAACATTTTATTCACTTTATTTACGTTTTACATGTGATTAATTAAGTAACGCCTACTTAATACGGGACTTGCAAGAGCAACTTTAGGAAATTTATCTGCAAAATAACGTGTTTATAACACAAAATAACACTGACAATATAACTGATGACGCCATGAGTGCGTAGTGAATTGATGTAGTGTTTTTGGCGAAAAAAATTCAATACAAAATTAAAATGGCTTATTTTAAGGTATTATTGGACTGTTTCTCAAATTTCAAGTGTTTTTAACTATAATAAAGCATTATCTTCGCAGTGAAAGTGAATTTAAAATTTGTGAAAACACCTAATTATGAACAAATAATTGGAAATTAGAATACTGAACGTTTTCTAATTTTATTGCAAACTGAATTTTCAATCAAATTTGCCCCTTATTGCATACAACAATGCGATATTTCAACTTGATGGAGCCCCACCATAATGTAATGGTAGTACGGAATTGGCTAAACGACAACTTTCCCCGGAGGTGGATTGGAAGGAATAGCCCTTTTATTCATTGGCTTCCGAGGTCACCTGACCTCACTTCTTTGGACTCTATTTTATGAGAGTTTCTAAAGAATGAAGTCTACAAAACGCAGCCATGAAATAGACTATAAATAATGGAAAACCGGATTAGGAAAGCTTGCACTGAAATTAAGCCTGCAACCCTCCGAAAAGTTATGAACAACAGAAAGCGATTTGAAGCATACATTAGGGCTAATGGAGAATATAATATTTAATTCTTTTGGTTGAAAGAAATTAATTTAGAAATAATTTTTATTTAAATGCCTCAAAAGATTTTTTTTCATCAAGACATCTTTTTTTTATAATTTAAGTGTAAACTTCGGATTCAAGGTTTTTGATAATGTTTTGTTAACAAAATTGATTAAAAAATGCCTACTATGACTGATTTTCTTTTTTTTTCATACAATTTAGTATCATATGGCCTTGAATTTCTAGACGGAAAGTGATTTTGTGGTCTTTAATAGACCTTGGTGACCTCTTAAGATCAGTTTGATTCAAATCGGACAACAAACAAAAGAATTATTACGCTCTTACACTCTTAAGTGAGACACACTATGTGTTTTTTCTATATATCTTCATATTTTTTAACTGTTCTCAGTTGGCTATGATCGACGAGGTAATTTTTTAAAGGTGCAAAAAGTAATCAATTTGATCTCCCTATTCCCAATGGTGGTGTTCTAATCCAATGCGTTCCATGAACTTTTCGATATTATTTTGTGCGACAATTTACATCCCTGTATACGTTATCAGCCAGGGGAGGGGCGAAACATGGTGAAAATCCATTAACTTCGTAGCAACTTTGTTATCCAGGACGTGATACATTAACAGGGGCAGATGTGTCGAAAATTTTACCCCAACTAGAGAATGACTTGCTCTAACCATAATCATTAAGCAATATAACACCAATTAATTTGACATCAAATAATTCCGTACCTCAAGATCAGTTAAATAATTTATTATAGGAACAAAAGAATAAAAGTACACATCATAGAATAGAGTCGACTAGAGTAGGGTGAAAAATAAAAGATTATGGAAATTAGAAATATTTCAGCAACTTTGGATAAGAAACGGACCTTTATAGAACCGCTCCCAGCAGGACGAAGCGTAAACCAAACCTTCAGTCATCTCAAAGCATATAATACAGAAGAAACAAGAACACGTAGGCAAGAAAATACATCTCACTGCAACACTGAATCAGGGAAAGAAAACGGAAAGGAAGATCAAGTAGAACTAATACAAGAAATAGACCACCGGCCCTTGGACAAATCGCGATCAAAAGATGAACTAGTAGGAATTATGGAGAGGAGCTAAGAAAAGTACAGCCTAAAGGAGCTGTCTCTAGTAATCGCCATCAAAACAGGGGTGGAAACCACACATCTGCCTAAGGAGAGGAACACAACCATACAGGTACCGCTTACCAAAACCAAATCGCCACAAAACATAAGACGATTACAGAAGAATAACACTCTGCAGTGTAGGGTACAAACATTACGCATAATTCCTTTTCAATCAAACGGGACACCACCAGACGGTGTACTGGAAGAAAAATGGAGAGAAGAAACAAGACTACATATAGTCTCAATTGACCGCTAAAAAGCATTTGGTACATCATGATAGATAGATAGATAATATTTATTGGTGCTAAAACAAGAAAGGTTATACACAAGTCAAATACATTGATAAAACACAGTAAGAAACAAATTGTCAAAATAAAATGTATACATTCAATACATTATCTACTGATATTAAACGCACATTAAAATACATTAAGCTCAAGACAAAATTTCAATTTTCAGTAATTACTGACACACCACAGTCTAAAAATTCATTGATGGTGTAAAAAGCTTGGTTTATTAAAAAAAATTGTAATAAGTCGTTTAAAATTATTGACCAGTGGTATTCTGATCCAGAACGCAATTTATTAAAAAATTTAGGTCCATAGTAATTGAGGCCATTCCTGCTAGATCTTAATCTTAAGTAATTGGGTCTTATGTTATCTCCATTTCGGTTATCGTGATTATGTACAAATTTCTGGAATATGTACTCTTCCAGATTATTTTTAATATATAACAGACATACATAGATATATAAACTAGGGAAAGTTAGTATTTTCAGATTAATAAATTCTTGTTTAACATCTGCCCGGTACTCCAGATTCCTTATAATACGGATCACTTTCCGCTGCAATCCAAAAATTCTACAAGTAGAAGGAGCATGGTCCCAGCTTATCAGACCATAGGACATCTGGGACACTATAAGACTATAACAAGCAGTCTTTAAAACATGAAGAGAAATCAATTTTTTGAGAGATCTAATTAAAAATATGTTTTTTGACAATTTATTTGACAGTTGTTCAATATGTTGACACCAATTGAGCTTTGGGTCTAAGATGACACCTAAAAATTTAACATTACCCAGATTATCATAGTCTTCAATTGCTCTATGAGAGAACAGTACATTAGTAGTCTTATTTTGATTTAGACTTAACTTATTAGCTATGAACCATTCATTGGCGGCGACCTGTGAGTCGGTCATGTGCTCCCTAACAGTACTTAGGCACTTGTGACGGGTTATTAATGCTGTGTCGTCCGCAAACATTACAAGCTCAGCATTTGGAACACCCATTTTAAGATCGTTTACGTATATCTAGAAGAGAGTAGGACCCAGCACCGACCCTTGAGGGACACCATGTTTGACATATCATGGTTTAGAACAGTTACTGTTCGCAGAAGTGTACTGTTTTCTACAGGTAAGGTAAGAGGATACTAGATTACAGCTGAGATCGTAAAATGTATAGTACCTGAGATTGTCAACAAGCACATGGTGAGACAAAGGCTTTCTGTAAGTCACAAAAGGTTACTTCGGCATATTCCCTTTGTTCTTGTATTTCAATTATCTTGTTATTTAAGAGAACTATAGCATCGTTTAGTAATTTGAATTTATAGAGCTGTTTCCAATATTTTAGATATGATTGGAGTTAATGAAATAGGTCTAAAATTACTCAAAGTTACTGGACCACCTTTATGTAGGATATGACTTTGGAGATTTTTTAAATGCCTGGGAAAATTCCGTTGGTGATACATTGATTAATCAGTTTAGTTAATAGTACATTATGTTTAATGTGTTTAAGTATGTTAACTGACATGCCAAAGTGATCAGTGCTATTTTTACCCTTAATTTTGTCAATTTTATCTCTAACTTCATTGAAACTGACATGTACGAATTCAAAGTCAGGGAAACATGATGATATAGTCAACGCCTTACCTAACCTGTTAGTGCCGCACTACCTAATAACACAAAAAACAGACAAACAGTAGAAGTGAGAAAGCAGTAGGTATAGATTCGGTGAGGACTGGGATCAAGAACATGGAACTGCCTGTTGCTTTCTAACTTACACCTTACACTGTATGTCTGTTTCCTAGACGAAATTGTTAAATGGGAATGTTCTGTACGTGCTCACTGATTTGTACTAATATAATATCGTTTATGTCCACTTTTCACACAACATTTACGATTTTTGCAATGTTTCCAAAAAAAAACAACATTTTTTTATTATTTTAGCTTTTTTCCATATTTGATTTTTTACCTTACTCTGTATGTTCCAACGTATTTAATGTCGTGTACAGGACTTTATTATACCAATATTTAAATTGAACTAAGGGCGAAAGGCGAAAGATGATCCTATTCTGTAGGCCTAAGAACATAGCTGTACGATTATTAACAGACTCATTGTACGAAGCGAAATTTATTATTGCAAACATTGAGTTGGATTACAGCTGTCTATTGTACTACGTTGGCAAAGCGGAAACATCAGTCCACTGTTGTAATCTCGAACCGTTTTATTTAAAGGAAAGGACATCCGCTTAGGATGCGGTAAGACGGCTTTGCTTTTTATACAGTGTCTTATGGTTATGGCGTGGACTATGGATTATTTAACATAATAAAGCGAATTATTATCATTACTAAAGAAATACATCCACAGGGTGTTTGCAAGATGCAATGAAATCTTCGCTATCTGATTACAAACTAAATTCAAGACTTTGCTGACGCTTTTTGCTAATTAAAATACAAAACTAAAATTGCAATCCACTCCAGATGATGCAAGAGTGATTGGCGAAACGCGTGTCGTGTATAGTATTAGAGTTTGTAAAAACAACTGCATCGTCTTTGAATATTTAGCAGTGTATGAATATTTTTTAAACGTGTCTTGGATTCATACACCATAATATATCTTATCTATTGTATCTCTCCTTTCTGACCAAATATTTGGACAGATAGAGCAAAAACTGTCGTTTTGGTAATATGTGAGACATGCCAAATTTCATTTCGATCTTTCAAAACATAAATAAATAGCGACCTGAAAGTGATCACATTAATACCCGATGTAGGTATTTTCCTGTATGAAAATTATTTTCTTGTGGTGTATAAAAATTAGGAAACGCCAGTGTAATGATTAATGAACAAAAAACATGATGGAAAATATGAATCGAGTTTAAAAATCTAAAGAAATAAATAAAAGAAAAACGTAGGTAATCTAGGTCTTGACAGTTTGACACAAATATTCATTTCCTTTGCATACAAACAGAATCGTTATTTTCGGTCCATTTGTCTCAAAATTAACGTGCACAATCAGTCCTACGAAGTAATTGCCCGAATCGGTATATATCAAAAACAAATTACCTTTTTCCACTTTATTCTTTCCTTCCCGCGTTTACTAATGCGACAAAAACGAATTAATTAAAAAGCAACTGCAAGCAACATCCTGTTTATCTGTCTAGTAGGTTCGAAAATTCGATCGGTTCTGGTTCAAAATAAAAATAGACGGGCAACAGTCACCGTACAACGAAATGAAAATAAAAGTTATCGTTTGGCAAGTCGTGTTGATACCACCGTTTTTAAGTCTGAGAACGGCGCACCTTTGTGGGGCCCGTTCCAGAAACAGCTGATACCCAAGTTCGATGACATCATACTTGAAAAATTCGGGCCTCATTCATCTCGGAATATTTAATGTGAATGTTTCACAAAAGAGATAGTTAATCATTCTATTAAGGCGACCATAGGAGTCGGCGATTTTTTAAAAATAAATTAAATTCCCAGAATACGGTCGAATCACCAAAATATGTAATTAGTGACGGAGCGTATAAATAACTGGGGTAATCCCTAAAGTATAATGACTTAGATCTGTTGATAAACGGCTGCATGGAAAGTTTTCGTTTTCTAGAGTGATTTACGATATGATCAATAAATATTTACTTTTTATTTAAAAATAAGATCAGTTTTTACGGGAAAATTATCGGGAGTCGACGGAACCGGTAAAATGCGTTTTGCGACATTGTACAGCGATATAAAAAAAAAAAAATAATAATAATAATAATAATAATAATTTATTGGTGCCAATAATACAAAGGTATTTTACACAGGTCAGGTACAGAACAACAACAAGGAAACACCTTGCATAATACAACACGAAAAATAAAATAAAAAAGGGTATATACCTATACATATATATAAAATACACACAAACATATAGACCTACATACACATTTATACATATGTGATCAGATAATAATATTAACATTTGAGGATAAATATTCTTCAAGGGAAAAAAAAGCATTGGCTATTAAAAACGATTTAATTGTCTTCTTGAAGACAACGTGGTCAAGTTTTCTTATTCTCAGAGGTAGATGGTTAAAAAATTTGATGGCGTAATAATTTGTTCCAGTACGTGACTTCGACAGACGTAAAGCATCTGAATATATGTCGGAATTAGCGAGGGGCAAGGGGCGTTTTAGGGCGGATCTATTAGATTTAGGCCACACATTGGTTAACTCAATAAAATCACTTAAATAATAGTCGCATAAATAACAAAATAACATGAGGTATGATTTATCTAAACAGGTAAGTGTCTTAGGATTGAAAATACAAACAATACCACCAAAATACTGGAGCTCGCAGTCCACTACTGCCAGTCCCGCGATTTCAACTATTCTCTACCGAGTTTATCTTAAGACTAGGTACTTATCTACGGGACCATCAGGCATGTTGTTCCGCTCGCCGGGAAGAGGGGTGGTTCCCAGCGGCTCCAGACGTCATCATGGTTCACACGACCGCATCTTCTAGATGTTTACTCTTTACATTCCTTAATCGGTACTTGTTGACAACGTTCTCTTGACTTCAATGAATTATGAATTAGCAGGCATCCACAACACTGTCGAAAGGCGTCTACCAAAGCATCGGTAGGCGTCCGCACGGGGAACGTAAAGGGGACGTCTCCGACATATATATTGTTTCTGTTTCTCGTTGAATACCCATGAATTTCACTATGAGAATTGTAGTTCGATTTATGTTCTTTGATATACAGTAGACATTGTAGTATGTACACACTAGGCAAAGTTAATATATTTTTTAAATGCATGTTTGCAGTCATCTCGATATTTTAAGCCGTATACAATTCGTACAGCTTTTCTTTGTAACGAAAAGACCTGGATACTGTGACTTGAATGTCCCCAAACCAAGATAGCATAAGATAAACATGAATGTATGAGACCATGATAAGCTGTGATAAGAGTATTCTGGGAGACATTACGTACAAGATTTCTTAATAAATATATATGAGTGGAGATTTTCTTACAAACAAAATTTATATGCTGAGTCCAAGCTAGCTTGCTGTCAAGATACACCCCAAGACATTTTACACAGTTATTGCCAATATTTGCCCCTGAATTTCTTAAAGTAAAAACCATTGTTTCCGTTTTAGATTTATTAAGGCTAAGTTGGTTAACTGTAAACCAATCCTGAGCTTCCGACTGTGTATTTTTCATTATACCCCTAAGGGTGTCTAAATCTCTATGTGATTGAATGATTGTGGTGTCATCTGCAAACAGAACAAATGTTGATGAAGGGATGTTAGTTAAGTCATTAATATAAATCAAAAACAAGATCGGTCCCAATATAGAGCCCTGCGGTACTCCATATTCCATATGTAGTACACTTGAATTTTGATTTTCATGAGAGACGTACTGATATCTATAACTAAGATATGACTCTATTAACTTGCTACTGTTCACATCAAAGTTATAAAAGCGTAATTTATCAAGTAATATGTTATGTGATACACAGTCAAAAGCCTTGGACAAATCTAGGAATTGGGTAAATACATATTCACCGTCTTGAAAACTTCTACTTATCAAGTTTGTTAATTTATTTATGGCTAAAGTGGTGGATAAATTAGCTCTAAAACCAAACTGACTAGAGCTAAACAGATTTTTGGATTCAAAATAACAAGTGATTTGAATTTTTAAAATGCTTTCTAAGATTTTCGAAATTAAAGGTAGGATAGAAATAGGCCTGTAGTTTCCTACATCGTTTATGTTATCTTTTTTATGTAATGCTATGACTTTAGCAAGCTTAAGAATATTAGGAAACGTGCTTGTACGGATACAAATGTTTATTAAGTTAGTCAGTGGGATTAAAATAATGTATCTAATTGCGTTTAAGATTTTTATATCCATGAAGTAAGCATCCTTAGACTTAGTCTTTTTCAAGTTAGTAATGATATCATTTACCTCAACATAAGTTACTTCTCTAAAAGAAAAGAAATGGTTTTCGATATTTCTCGCCTTTGTGCCTAAGAAATCGTTGTAAGTGTTATTAGTAACAGGTAATTCACTTATTATATGCTTAGCTATATTAGCAAAATGTGTATTAAATTCGTTGGCGGATATATTATCTGACTTATTTACAGGATGATTTTTATTGTGATTTATGATTCGCCACATGGTTTTTTGGGAGTTACTTCAGTTTGCAATAAGATTGTCGTGAGCATCTCTTCTCGCTTTACAAAGTTGTGACCTGTACTGTTGTCTATGAATTCTGACTGCTCTCTTTATGTCATCTGTAGGTGTTCTTTTATATATATCCTCCAAGAAATGCAAAGTGTCTCTTGCATTCCGTAAATCATCATTGAACCAATTAATTTTTGATGTTTTTATGCCATTTACTAATTTTGATTTTTCAGGAAATGCTTTTTCAATAGCTGATCTTATATGATTAATAAAATGTTCAAATTTGGTATCAGTGGTAATGTTGTTGTCCTTTATAAAGCTCCAGTCTACATTTTGCAAAAGGTTATTTAGGTAATATAAACCAGTATCACTTATTGGCCTGTAATTTATTCTCTTGGAAGCTAATCTTGGTTTAGGGTGATGCAAGTTTAATAATATTCCTAAATGGTCTGACAATCTGGAGTCTAAAATAGTCCAGTCAAAATAAAAACTATCAAAATTAACAAAAATATTATCAAGACAATAATTGTTTCTAGTGTTCTTGCTATTAATTGGATTTAAACCAAAGGATCTAAAAGTGTTTAAAAGCAATAATGTATTGTTTCCATCGGTATTAAAATGCACGTTAAAATCGCCCGTGACAATGATTTTTTTAGTTTTATTTTTACTTCTCCTGGTAATTATGTCTAGGGCCAGCGATAGTTTCTCTAGAAAAATGTTAAAATCTCCATTTGGCGATCTATATACGGTTATTATTTGGATATCAAAGTAATTTAATCCTACTAGCTCACAGTGAAGTTCACTTGATAAATTATTTATTTGTTTAATTGGGTAACAGTTATGTCTAGTTAAGCAATATATTGCAACGCCTCCATGTATAGATTTTACTCTGGAAAAGTGAGTGACGAGTTTATAATTATTTAGCCATAGATTTTCAATTTCATTATTTAAGAACCAATGCTCATTTATACATAAAAAATCAAATTGATTCTCATCTAAAAATACGTCTAATTCATTAATTTTATTACGCAAACATTGTATATTTAGGTGATAGATATTTAGCTTTTTACTAATGTCGATATTGTCAGGATTTACTAGTCTATTTTCATTATCGTCTCTGAACCTTGCTTAGATCGTGGAATTAAAAATCTTAGTTTATCATCATTCCTTTTGTAACGATTTTGTCAGTTTTTCGAGTTCTGAAAATTCTATTTTACAAATAAGGGATAACAAAATAGTCCATAATGGTCAAATAAGGTTGACCTTGGAGGAAACTCGTGTATGTGAACTCTTCAGTCGGTTATGAAAAAACTCGTGAAAAACCTATTTTTTCTCCTATCGTATGTGTTGTTGCTGTCCTGCTGAAATTCAGCATTGTGTAGTAATTAAACAAATAAAGACAAAACGTTGCTTCTGTGCCATTCAGCAATAACAGTGAAATTTAAAAAATAACACATTTTTTATTGCTTTATTGGGAAGAACTCATTGAAATAACTACCATAAATTTTTTAAAAATTGTACAGCTGTAATTCACAGAGAAAAAAATAAAAAAGCGACATCTAGCGCATCGTCGAACCCCGATTTGGATGACGTCACTATAGCTGTTGCTATCTTGACTACTCAATATATATGTCGGAGATGTTCCCCTTGTGGGCGCCCTCCGATACTCTCATAGACGCCTAAAAGCACATAATTCACCGTCTAGTGATGAGAACGCTGTCAGCAAGTACCGATTGCATTGAAGAATGTGGAGAGTAAACACAAATGACGCCTGGAGTTCCCTCGGAGACATCCACCTCCCAGGTGTGCAGAACAAAATCCTTGAGAGTCCCGCAGATGGGTATTCCAGAACCTTTGTAAATATAGTGTGAGATCGCGGGATTAGTGATGGCGGGCTGATATCTCCAATATTTTGTAGTATTGTTTGCATTTTCAACAATGAGATTATTAAGTATTCGACATTTACCTGTTTAAATAAATCACAACTCAATTACTTTGTTATTTATGTGACAGTTATGCATGTGATATATATTGTGTTTACCAATATGTGGCCTAAATCTAATAGATACGCCCCAAAACACCCCTCGTCCCTGTCATCTTCGACATATATATTGAGTAGAAAAGAATTTTAGAGAACCAAGATAAAAATGGGGTTTATAAATGAAAAGGACGGGGCTGTGTAATAGATCCATGCCCGTAAGAACCCGTTATGACTCTGGGGCAAAATAAACTCTTAAATCACCCTTTTAACTAAACGGGCTTGTACAATTAATATGGAGTACCCATTGTTCATCATTTTTATTGCCAAACTGTACCAGTTTTTCTTAGTTTTTGCTTTTTTATTTTTATCTTGTGATAGACACAAATAAAGCTTTTTTGGTATCGTCCATAACAATCCCTTTTTCGATATGTTTTCGGAACATCCTGTATATAGCGTGTTCACAGATGGATGCAACAAAAGAAGAAAAAAACTTGATGATTTTTAGTTTTTTGAAAATAAATCATACTACATAAGAAAGCTAGTTAAGTATGGTGAAAAGTCCAAAAATGCATTCCGGATGCTCAAAAACGAAATAAAGCAAATTAGCTCAAGGGATATTAATATTAAATTTCACATATTTTGAAAATTGAAAAAAAAAACAACATTTTCGTATCGAAAAAGTGGCAAATCTGATACTAAATATAACATATTTTTGTAAACATTTTTTTTTAATGAAAAAAAATTTCAGTATTCAAAAGTTAAATTTAAAATCTTGCTATTTTCGTCCTCCATTTGGCAACGTGAAGTCGAGCGATCTAAACTTTATCCTCGCAATTATATAATCCAGAAGACTCGACTGTTAAGAATCACCTTGTTCGTATTCTAATTATTTTTAACTACGTCTATGAATAGGTCAATAGCTTCTACAGAATCAAGGACATTTTCAGCATTATAAACATTTAATAATACCGCCACGAGTCTCACTAAAGCCGTGAAACGAACCGTGCAATTGCTACGGGGAGTACTTGCTGTGCAGAATGTACCCGCGTCTTTTTGCTCAGCCTTACTATTACCCATTGATTCATTCACGACGAACAACAATGCCTAAAAAACACGCAATAATAAAAATAATAAAACTAACAGTGTTTATATGGATACCACCATCTCCAGGTGGTGTCAAATATGTCCGAACACCTCAGTTGTGGCTTTAAAATTACAGGGTGGTTGTTAAAACAATGCCGAATCTTGTGTATACACGGTCATTTGGCATCTACGGGGTGAGTCACTAGTGCGTGGATGGTCAATGTTTCCTCAAGTTTGAAATTTCAAAAAGTGTTAGAAATAATATTGTAGAGGATCGAGAGCGACACATTGTAAAATTATTTTTAAATCTACATGGCGATGGCAAGCTAGTGCTTGGCTTGGATTTTTAAAATAGAACATTCAAAATTTTAATACACCGGGTGGCCACGAGTCAATATACAACCCCAATATTTTGGTTGTTTTTGTATTTAAAAATTTGCTTTTTGGTACACATAAATTAGACAACAATAAGCTACTTTTAGACTAACAGGAATGAAAATATCACTTCCGGTTGAACCGGAAGTGACATCAACTTTTTTTTCTTAAATGGAATGACTATATTTTTTTTATGGTTTCTCATTAATGGTTTCTCAGTAAGCGTATTTTCAGATGTAAAAAATCCAAAAAATAAGTGAGACACGAACAATTTTTTAATTTTTTCAAAATGGCCGCGTCAGATGAATGCGATGTAAGAAAATTACTAAGTAGGCTATGGAAATTATTAGTAAGGTTGTAGACTTGTCTGTAAAGAAGAAAATAGATGCTTGAATTACTGATAGGTACCAGTATTTTTTTTTTCAAAAAAAAAAAACGGAATTTCATTTTCATTCCGTAGGGGTCCTATGGAATTTTTTTTAATGGAACTGTGCTATTTCTTTTATTAATCAGAAATAATGATTCATAAACTATAATTTTTTCGCAATTAATCATTTCTTAACAATATCCTTCGTAATAATAGAAGTATTTTTAAAAAGTAAGCGCCAACAAATCATTTTAATAAGGTACCTATCTACATTTAAATCCAAAATTGCAGATAGCCATGAAAATGACAGACATTCATAACAATTGAATTAGTCTTGACTTACTCACTAATTTTCTGAAGCAAGTGTCTTAAAGTTGTTATAAACAAGAAAATTATAATAAAATTGCTGAAAATTATTCAAATTATTATGAAAAAGTTGACATGATCATTATTTATGGAGAGACTCGACGTAATGCAACTAGAGCACAAAGTCTGTATGGACGGAGATATCCAGAAAGAAGACAACCTCCGAGAAACTATTTCGCCCGGTTGGAGCAATAATTTAGAACTTAGTGTAGAAATTGAAGAAAGAATTATTGTGAATGAAGAAACGGAAATTAATGTATTTAGCTTTAGTGCATGTCGACCCAACCATTTCGATAAGACAAATTGACCATGAATTACCAATTTACAAAGAATCAGCCAGGAAAATTTTAAAGAAACACGGCTATCGTTCTTATAAATGTCAATTGCATCAATTTTTGTATGAGAATGATTATCAAAGAAGAATAACCATTTGTAATTGGTTACGTTACAGTTACGCCAATTAAAAATTGAGTATTTTATCAAAAACATTTTGTTCATTGTTGAATCGAGATTTACAAACCCTGGGGTTATTTACTCGAAACAACACTCGATATTGGGCAATTGATAATCCTCACATTATGAGACAGGGGCGGTTTCAGGAGAGGTTTGGCTTCAATATTTGGTTAAGAGTACTGAGCGATCACATCATAGGTCCAATAATTTTTAACGAAACTCTAACTGGACCAAGATATCTAGAATTTCTCCAAAATATAATAGTTCCACAGATTAATCAAATTCCCAATACCAATATTGACGATGTTTACTTCCAACAAGACGGGTCTGGACCACACACTGCTATTATCGTTAGTGATTACTTAAATCAATTATTTCCAGATCGTTGGATTGGGACCCACGGTCCAGTCAGATGGCCTGCAAGGTCGTCTAACTTAACCCCACTCGATGTTTGTATTTGGGCGCATTTGAAAATAGAGTCTACATGACTGCTCCAACCACAAGGCAAGATCTGGAAGAAAGAGTTCGACACGAAATTGCACAAATAACACCTCAACAATTACAGAATGTTAGACGTCCAACGATAAGTCGCGCTACTCTGTGTATTGATCATAACGGTGAACAGTTTGAACAATTTTATAATGGTTTATTATAATTTAGGTTTTAAATAGTTTTGTTATTCTTGGTAATTTATTCATGGTTGTAACGTTATACCTATTAAAATTATTTCTTGTTTAATTTGTGTTTACTTTTTAAAAATACTTGTATTAATTATTACGAAGGACATCGTTAGGAAATGATTAATGGCGAAAAAATTATAGTTTAGGAATCATTATTTCTGATTAATAAAAAAAATAGCACAGTTCCATTTAAAAAAATCCATAGGACCCCTACGGAAATGAAAATGAAAATCCGTTTTTTTTTTCAAGAAAAAAAAAACTAAAAATACTGGTACCTATCAGTAATTCAAACAACTATTTTCATCTTTATAGACAAGTCTACAACCTTACTAATAATTTCCATAGCCTACTTAGTAATTTTCTTACATCGCATTCATCTGACGCGGCCATTTTGAAAAAATTAAAAAATTGTTCGTATCTCACTTATTTTTTGGAATTTTTTACATCCGAAAAAACTGTTGCATTTAGAAATATATGCTTAATGAGAAACCATAAAAAAGTAGTCATTCCATTTAAGAAAAAAAAAAAGTTGTCACTTCCCGTTCAACCGGAAGTGATATTTTCATTCTTGGCAATCTAAAAGTAGCCTATTATTGTCTAATTTATTTGTACCAAAAACAAAATTTTTAAATACAAAAACAACCAAAATATTGGGGGCGTACATTGACTCGTGGCCACCCGGTATATTAATATTTATATTTCACATTTAATTCTCTATTCAGTCAAATAAGCTGTTCTTCGCCTCTTTACCAGGTTCTGTAAATCGGCACCGCTAAACTGTCGATATTGGATTGATCAAAATTCTCTCTGGATGAAAGGAAGTTAATAACCTCGACTATTAGATTAATTATTGTAAGTAAATCTAAGTTCGCAATTTACAACTTCCAGGTGAATCCAGCCGTAATCTGCTATTTCCAAACCATGCAAATCCAGAACAGCTATCAGATAAAAACTGGTATCAGCAAGACGGAGCTCCACCTCACTATGGGTTAACATATGTTAATATCATTATGCATTTTTAATAATTAATACCAACAACAAGCAAGAATAAAAATATGACCTATAAAAATAAATCCTTTTAAATCATTCTCGTCCACTCGAGTCCATCGGTTTCCCTCGTATAACATTCATTACGTTGAGCCTCCACGCAGAGCTTTAAAACGTCTACTATACCGAAATAACTGAGAGGTATGCAAATTTTTATTGAACAACTGGGAATGGCCGACGTTGGAATTCGTAACCTGTTCCCACGTATATAACAACACTCTTGAACAGTAAAGACTTTTCTGGTTTCGACTCGATCAATTGTTGCCTAGTTGTACAATGTACACTCATTACATCGGACATCACACATTCCGGCGTTAAGGTGGAATTCCTTAAGAGCGGCTCACTCATGCGATCGCCATAGTGCGTAAAAGTGTCAATCATTTAACCCCCAATTCATCCAGTAACGTTGATACATATAACTTTTGGCATAATCCAGCATATCATCAGTCAATGAAGATGTCTTGCTGTGCTAATATCCTACTAAAATTATCCAGTAGAATAGTAAATAAAAATGAAACATTTTCTTTATAGGATTTTGCAAACAGTGGAAAGAAAAGCTATCTATGAGAACTAAAGGAAAAAATATTTTTATTAATGAAATCTTTGCATTCTTTCGATAACCTGACTTCTGGTTATGCTAGCAAGTAAAATTCTGATTTTCCATTCTCATTTTAACACTAGCATCCAACCTAGTCCCCTACGGCTAAGCAGGCTAAACTAGTATCTACATGATCATGTAGATACTAGTTTAGCCTGCTTAGCCGTAGGGGACTAGGTTGGATGCTAGTGTTAAAATGAGAATGGCAAATCAAAATTTTACTTGCTAGCATAACCAGAAGTCAGGTTATCGAAAGAATGCAAAGATTTCATTAATAAAAATAGTTTTTCCTTTAGTTCTCATAGATAGCTTTTCTTTCCACTGTTTGCAAAATCCTATAAAGAAAATGTTTCATTACTATAAGCAAACAAATAATAAATAATTCACTTTTAAGTAAATAAAAATTTTGTCATACAAAACATTTAACCTGTAAATATTGAAGAAAAAAATTATTATTAAATATTCAAACCGTCGCGTCGGCTGCCAGACCATTGATCGACAAAGGATCTAAAGACGTTTTGAATAACGTGTGGGCATATTTCTCGAACAGCCATCCTAATTTAGTCTTATAACTCGTCTAACACTTGTAATTTACTTTTACAGACAATGACAAATGACCTCAAAACAATAGTCTAAAGGATTTAAATCTGGCGATCGTGTTGGCCATTCAGACAAAAGTTTGGTCTCACTGTCTACGAGTAATTAACATCGAGCGTGGAAGTAGGACATTTCTGTAACTGCGAAACAAAACATTTTACAGAAAAGTAATTTAGAAATTATTGTAAATATCCAATGTGTAATGGCAGTAACAATTGAATTCTAATAATGCAAGACATAAGACTCATTGAAACATATTCTTTATAGGATTCTGCAAACAGCAGAAAAAATAACTATCTATAACTAAAAGAAAAATTGACAATTCCCATTCTAACACATGCACAGTCCCTTACAGCCATGCAGATTAAACTAGTATCTACATAACCCCCTACGATCATGAAGATTCAGTTAAAAATGAGAACAAAGGCCTAAAATCAATTTATGTATCTACCTTGTCTTAAAAATTTTTCATTCTAATGGATTACATTTTCATGAAATCTATCATTCTGTTTCTTGGAAATGCTTAGCCTTTGAAACGTTTTTTGCCCTTATTCTGGAGCTCATCAGAAAGACATAAAGCCACTCATAAAGAAGTTTCATGTTCTATTTCCGTTATAATAATAATTAATAATTATATTGAACAACAGAAAACAATATAAACCCAGCTATGATATTTGAATTTGCCGATGATAATTGGTTACGAGAGAGATAGTCAGACATATCACAGCGGCAGAGACAAGGACAGAACGCCAGAGGTTGAAAAAAGCAGGTAGAAATGTCATAGTACTGGTATTTCGAATAAACTTTCTATAATAGTACAGCTGCTCACCAATAGAACATATTGTTAGCAGTTCACCCTGTAGAAGCCTAGAGATAATCCGAATTAAAGAGGCTGCTTGATAAAATAAACAATAAGGGACTTGCCTGTCTGAGCACTAGAATTATTCAATCTTCTTCGTGCTAGCCTGACGACATAGTCATCAAATTTAATTATTTTTATTAATTCATAGTAATTAAATAAAGTAATAATGAGTAATTCCAACTTTGGCAATTATTAATAATTGTACATTAATATGGACGTTAATAAATTTTATAACGTGGTAAAATCGAATTTGATGAATTATTGTGAGTGAAAATGATTTATGATCCGAAGATATGTGCCCCCTGCAATTTTTCTAATATAATACAAATAAATTGCTTATACCTATGCACCCTGACTATGTCTTTGTAAGATTTGCATTTATAATGACCTTTTATTTCCAAACAAACTTTACAAAGTTTCAGCCAGCCAAGTATTTGTACGTAATTTAACATTATGTTTCCTACACTACGTGCACGATGCACGTATACTCTAGTTAAATAATTTCGATTCCGCAATGAAAAATGCTTTGAATAAATTTCAAAAAATGGTTCTTTCTTCCACTTTATCCCGGAACACATTGTATACATAAAAAATATACATAATAGTTTGATTCGCAATTTAAAACGAACAAAATTTCCCAACACTTACCGCAAACAAATTGAAGCACATTGAAATACTTGTTATTTATTATTTTAATACATTATCTAATTACATTTATCAAATTATATGGTTAGATATAAATCAGCTATCAGCTGTTGTTTTGGATTACATACATTATCGGTGCGCCAAGTATTTAAAAATAAACGGCGCCTTACTTTTACAAGTGCCAAAAACAAGTACATAATTAAGCCGTGTAAACAACAATCAGCTGATTTGTCGAACAATGTGACTCAGCCGTTTCCGAACGCCATGCCAATTTACAGAAGCGTATTTTTAAAGTACTTTTTTCGACATCCTTGAAGCGGGATCGACTGACACTGATCGAAACTACGCAATTATACCTTTTTCTGTACACGATTTTATGAAACGTAAACAAAACAGCTGCGTCGTTTCCCACATAAAAAATTATAAATAAAATAACGCTCAATCGAGTGGAAAGGAGGGCATTTACGTGCTGAAAAAGAGGCGATGGGGGACAATCGATATTAATAATTTGCATGACGACAAAAATATGAATCACTTATTCATTATTTTTTTATGTTATGTTAATTTTTGTCCGAACTCTCCAAACTGGGCTAAATTTAACATTATGGACTAAATACGTGGGTTTTTGATATGATTAAAAACGGATTTAACTCGATCAAATGGTGAAAATTAGAAGGAAAAAATTTATGACAATTTAAAACTTAGCAAAAGGTGTTCATTTAGGTATAATAGTATAATAAATCTCCTCATCTCTCAGAAAACTTTTTGGATCAAGCAATTCTGAACAACTTTAAAAATATTCGTCATCTGACCGGTCGTCTGTCGGTTTGTCCGTCTCTCCATACACTATGTTCCTTGTAAACACTATAACCTGATTTGATTAAAACTTGAACGGTAAATTAGTGTTAGACAAAGGAAGGAAGAAAGAACCCTTTTAATAAAACAAAATACAGGTGAAGAGTATTCCTTCTACACAACATAGAAATAAACAGATTTTCATTATTTTTATTGTAGAAAAATTCTTCCTTATCTACTGTAACTACCATTGTTGCATCAAATAGATTTTTTTTCGATTTAAGATGTTTCTAAGATTGACGAAGTTTTGCATTACTAATCTTATGTCTTCGGACATAATAACAATGTGTCAAAGATGGGTTGGAATGTAGCTTCATGGTCTCATTATTATTATTATTATGTAAAAGAAAATCTACATCGACGATATATGTAACATTTGAAAAAGGAAATTCGATTACTTGTGGTTCAAAAGAATCGTACAAGGATGATTTCTTGGTTTTCCGCATTCAACGTCATCGAAAAGAGCCAATGGGAATATAATACGGATATAGACACATAGACAGCCATATGTATATTGTCATATCTCCGAAACGGTTATTCCTACGACAAAAAGCAAAAGAACCTTATGTGGCAAATTTACTAATTCTGCTCGGTATTATTGGGTCTGTTCTATTCAGATAGATCCTGGATTTGAGGTACTTCACAATAATCACAATAAATAATCTAGAGGGGGTGGGTCAGGAGATCTGGCTGGCCACTCTATTGGAATTAGAATAGATAGGGAAACGTATTTAAAAAACGAGCTTTTACAAACAACGTTTTCCTTAACAGATGATTTCGAATGTATGGCTTCATATGCAGAGAAATGTGCTCTTTGAAATGGCACTATCGTATGAAGGTGAAAAAAAATGTCAATTACGTCACAACTTTTTCAAACGTTTTTAAAAGTATTTCCGAAAATGAATACATAAATACAAGTAAAACAAAAGCACACGACTTCTCATTTTTAATTGAGCCTTCCTTAACGCGCCAATGGCATCGTGAATAAAACAAATCTGTCAACTTTCTATTGGATGTCGTTCATAAAGAGATACCGGCAAAAAATCGTTCTAAAAGTTAGGTCATATCAGAATCAATTCGATTCCTTTCATATTCTTCGCCGAAGAAGATATTAACATTTTACGGGTTACAAATAAAACAAGAACCGAGAGTTCTGCATTGGAATGCAATCCAACAAAAAGGCGTAATAGTTGTAGTTGTCTTGGTAACCGGCAAGAAGGGAAACGAAGAAGAGTTTGACCTTGGCCGCAGTGAGTGCATCAAGCAAAGAATGTTGTCCTCTCCTCTCGTCCGCATACCGATCCATCCTTTTGAATCGATCTAGAAATAAAGTAACTGAATTGCCATGCACTTTTTATTGGTCAAAAAAATTTAGACATAAATTCAATAAGAGTGGAGTAATGGTAAGTTCGATGTCACAGACGTTTTTATGCCGTCACCGGTAAATAGTGATGAGCCAGGAAGATTGGCATATTGCCTCGAAGCAGTTTGTGTCACCCGGAAGACAACGAAAAATCGTTTGCGTCCAGAGAGTGGTGCATATGAATAATTATATAATTACAATAATAATAATCCGACTTATTTAAATGGTTATCAAGGAGCATGGTTTACGACAGGCTATTTTCTACTACGTTTTAATATGCTACACAGAGTGGCATATGAATATGCGAAATAACCCATGCAAAATAAAAATTAATTTCTTTGATCATCAGACATCACATCACACATGGAGGAACGAGAAATGAAGTATCCTACGAGGTACCCTACAAATGCAGGAAAAGTATATTAAACTACATTGTTGTTGACAATATTCTACCACAGAATTACATTAAATAGGTATTAAGTGGTTTTGACGCCTAGCAAAGAAGAGAAAATGTACTATTTGTTTTTCTATTATTTTGTGCTTGGTGTACACAGGCAACTCACAAAGGCCATAAAATTGAATTGGCGTTCCGCCAGTACGACTTGTCTTACAGTGGCGTCGGTCTGGATAGTTTGGTATATTATGTATACGATTTGTAATTGTAATAAATGTAAAAACGAAATGCAAGGGGAAATGTTGCCAAATTTAAGTAGGTAAATAAGATATTACGGGTGAAACACTTATCGGTCGTAGAAAATGAATAAATAAGGAACAACCAAAACAATTTATAGAATTTTCGAAACTTGTACCTATAACAGCACCGCCCTTGGACTTACCTAGTACCCAACCAGCAAATTTGTTTTCTACTTTAAATGTTCTACGATTATTTTGTTTTATTGTTATTTTATTAATGCTTCTGACTGCTAATTATTGATTATATTAGATTTTTAGAAAATAGTATTTTGTTGTCTGCAATTGAACAAAATTTATTGTTAAAACGTTTCTACAGCAAAATTATAAAATATCTTATAATGCAGTTAAGAAATTATTTTATAAATGTTTCCGTGACTAAGTTATAAAACATTTCAGCTTATAAAACTAAATTGTTTTATAACGATTTATTAGTAACGTTTAGCAGCATTTTTTGCACAATTATAAACATACATTAGAATTATCATTTTATAGTTATTTCTTATCATCTTACAAAACAGTTAGATGTAAACACATCTGAGAATATTGATAGTTTAAATATCTTGATATGCTTGCTACTAACACAAAAGTATTTTATAGTGGGAAGCCATCTTAAAAGCCAGCGTTCTTGATGGTAAATATGACAAGATATGAAAATTTAAAACATGAAATGTTTATTAGAATTTATGGAGTCAGAAATGTGCTAACTATACAGTTTGTGCCTACTAAAACAAATTAGTGTAAGTTACATTGCAAAAAAACTCAAAATCATAAAATCGATACTTACATAATTTCAAAAATTATTAGAAATCATCAAGAAATGTGGGGCGTGTTAAAAATGTATTAAAAACATGGCGATAGTTCACAGTAAAATTACCACCGCACCGCATCGAAAATTGCAGTCGTTTTATGCCAGAACAAGTCTCTTACATAATTATGAGGTTATTAGGTACCTAGTATTAAATCACAATGCCATATGCTTTAAATAATTTCATTTTATTAGCAAGTATAAAAAGAGGCATTTTTTAAAATAATGACTATTTAAAAGCTCTTATAAAACAGTTGTTTAGTTGTTTTATAGCAGCAATTTGACAAACATTGATGTGTTTTATAGTACAATTAAATGAAGCTTTATTAAAACTGCTATATAGTCTTGGTACTAAATTTTCATAAGGCTTGCGGAAATGTTTACATAATCATTTTGTAATGGTTCCAATAGGCGTTACAAAATACGAACAGCGACTGAAATATTTTATAAGATGGTGCCAACTTAGCAGCTCTAATAATATTGATCAAATTTAACCAATTTCCAAAATATTGTTTATCTCCCAAGAATTTAAAAGATGGGAATAATAGGTGCTTTTCTTTTCCACGACTGGTGGCAGTAGAATTACCAGAATGACATTTACCAACAAAACGACAAAACTGAAATTATAAATAGAAGGTGAGAATTTTAGGTCATGTTAGATCATGAATGATAATGGTATGTAAATAAATTTTTCTGATATCAGTAAACATAAAAAAATATATATCATAGATATTAACTTAATATCACATACATTATGCTATCTATTACAAACGCATCATCCCTACTCCGATCTGATACCGATCCTTCCGTATTTTGAGACAATGAAAGTAGCAAACTGGAATCGGAATGGTGTGCGAAAAAACGACAAAGTTTGGCATTCCGGTGATAGAATTGGTGCAACAAGACGCACCTAATTGCATATCTATGAACTGTCACCGACATCTTTTGTTTTTGTTTGGACCTATCGCCTAAATCAAGTAAAATGAGAATAATTTGTATTTTAATGCATTCCGGTAGACTGTCAAAGCTCATATTATGTCGTATGACGCCAGTTGCATCACTTAGCAAAGCAAAAAATAATTAAGTGTAATTTGGAAGGACTTCACCTATTTTAATATCAGTATAGTTAGTTGTTATTCTACCACTCTTTATGTATTCTTCCAATAACCACAAATAAAATATGGAACGAAAATAATTAGGAATGTAGACGATTATTTTCCACTTAACAAGGATATACAACTATGCGGTCCTTACTTCAAGGGTTATAATGAATTTAATAACATACATTACTTATACGACAGAGGAAGTGACGTAATTTTTTACATGTAAAAAGATAATTAGAAACATATCAAAATAGTAAAACGTACTATTGTACTAGTAAGTAATGTACTTTGCCATGGTGTATTTATAGCGAAGTGCTTTTTTGTTTTTTAAGTTTTGTTTCTAGATAAATAATCACATAATTATAGTAATTCTTGTTCCCACCGATGTTTACTTGAGAATTTAGTTTCAATTACAAGTAAATGTATTTTATTGAATATGCTCGTATTACATGACAATTTGTTTTTAGAGGGGCGGGAATATGGTTTTTCGGAATTATCGCGGAAGTTAACGGTTTTAACGAAAATGTAAATTCCATTTTTGATAAAAAAACCATCCACATTTAAAGTTATATGGTCTCTTTTCACCTCCTTAAGAAGGAATATCTTTGCAATCTATTTAAAAACAATGCGTTGTACGTCAGGAATGCCTTGTATAATGTTAAAAGTTCATTCAATTACTTTTAATTCGGGTTGGTATAATCGTTAACTCAAGTTTTTCGAAAAAATTACGTTTTAGCTATACTACAATGGAATAGTATGCCTCTACTTTCCTAGAATTTAAAAGACTCGAGCTATTACCTCACTTGTATTAGCGTCTACCGTTGAACAAGCGCTTTTGTAAACCAAAAGATAACAAGACCAAATAGACAGCAGAGAGACCACGTTGGAAATTAAAAAGAACAGCTGTGATGTGCTTAGATTTGTATCGTGTGCGTCAAGTTTACATTTTTATTACAGGAGACATACCTACTCCACTTACTACCGTTCCACTATACTATACACGGCTACTACACATCTCTTTCATATTTTGCGGTGTCGTACTATACTTTATCGTAGAGAAACTCGTGAGGTGTTCTTGTCATTAATGAGCACCAGCCATTTACCCCATCACAAGGAATAAGAGCCCTTCACACTTATGCCTTAAATTTAACTCGTGCACTGGAACACTGATAGAAGTGCTCGACACAGGTAAACGGTAAAATATCGTTTGAATATAGTATGTATACTATTACTATACACGTGCATGTTTCAATACAGGGCGATTATTATTTCTAAGACAAACTTCGCTTATTTTAGTTAAACAAAAACTGGAAAGTCAGTCCCATTTATCAGGACAAAACTATCAAAAATTTCATTAATTTTGTAACCATAGTTTAAAAGAAATAAAAATAGAACAGTCATAGCTTTGGTTTAAAAAACTTTTAACATGTACCTTGAACCAATTCATAGCTTATTATAGTAGCTTAAAATTGTCTTTTGGCAAATTGTGATATCTGCAAAATTAAAAATGATACAAGGAAAATAGAGGCAACATTTTTATTTCTTACACAAAAAAGTGCCCGTTTTTTGGTTCCAGTAAATTCCAAATTGAAAAAAAAATCTAAATCATGTTTTTTGTTAGTCCTAACTATTATGTATACGCTCAAACTTTTTGGACCGTGATGGATGCATTATGAAAGAGATTTTGCACTTAATGCATTTTGAACATTTTCTAAAAAACGATTTTTTTTGGCTTTAATGTTAAATAACTTAGCAGAGAAGCTTCTTAGCTGAATGTTACTAGAGACAAAAGATTATGGCAATAAACTGAGGAAAATGCTGCTTTTTTTTACTGTTTTGATCAAAGCTTACGAGATAGAAGTGTTTGAGGTTAACTCTTAACGTGTTTTTTATCTTTAAATTGAATACAAAAAACTGAAAACCTCTGTACTGTCTTGACCTACCTACCTTTTAAAGACATTCAAAATGCTTATTTTCTGGATGATTTTTAGCACTGGTATGACCGAGATATGGAGCGCGCCTCGTTTTAGCAAATTAGGATCAATAAATGTAAATAGTGCAGTCAACGGGAGGGGGTTCACCTCTAAGTTGAGTGCTAGTAAATGAATTTTGATGAAACCTTATGCAATCTGTTTGTAATGACGTTAATAAAAAAGTTGAAAAAATATTATGAGTAGGATATGGTCGGAAGGAGTAAAACACAATTTTCATGTATTTTTTAATTGAAAATGTGCAAAAAATGTAGTACATTATTTATCGTGAAAAACTGCCTGTATCTCGGAAAATTAACAAGCTGCAAGAGAATTCCAAGAGACAAAAAATGTTTAGAAGGCCTTAATGTATACGTCTGAATTATTTCAAATTTTTAAGTTACATATTTTAAAGCGCTACAATTTCAAAGAAAGGGGTAGTTTTTATGTTTTTCTGAAGAAACTCGGTGAAAACGCACTTTACGGAAATGTTACAGACAAAAAAAAGTCTTGTATTTCGATGATACATTCATCTCATTTTTTTCAGATTTTTTTTTCAACTTTTACATTTTCCCTTTCCCCACTTTTAACAATTCTTGAAAAAAATATGTATTTTTCGAAAAAAAATTACAGGAGTAAAAACAACTTATTTTGAGCCAGAAAAGGTAAACGTATTGTTTTTTTACTTTCCTCGCATACCGAAGGGAAGTATTGTATTCGAGAAAAAATCACCCTCCCGAGATTTTTTCGGATTTTTACGTTTCAGGTCACGTAGATTACAAAAATATAGGTTTTTCAATTCCGTCAGTCTGTCTGTTGGTGTATTAACTAAAAAACTTTTTGACGGAGAGCAGTCAAATTTGGTAGGTAGTTGACGCTAGTGTCAGCGAAGAAATGGTTAAACTTTCACTGCAAAATATACAGGGTGGACCGTCTAAAGGAAATAAATAACAAAGAAAAATTAGTTTTGCTCAAATTAAAAATTTCCACGTTTCATGACACGCTAAACCTATTTCAGAAAAAAAAAATTGAACATTTTTTACACCAAGATTTTTGAAAAAATTTTTACCACTAAAATGGACGAATTTTTTTTTCATATTTAAAATTTCCACGTTTCATGGCATTCTAAACCTATTAAAAAAATATTTTTTTTTCAGTTTTTTTTTACCATTATTGAAAATTTTTCTACCACTAAAATAGATGGAAAAAAATTTTTCTTTGTTCAAACTTAAAATTTCCACGTTTCAGAGCGTTCTAAACCTATTTAAAAAAAAATGAAAGTTTTACTTCCCTCGCATACCGAAGGGAAGTATTTTTTTACCATTTTTGAAAAAAATTTACCACTAAAATAGATGGGAAAAATTTTTTGTTTCTCAAATTTAAAATTTTCACGTTTCATGACATTCTAAACCTATTTCAGAAAAAGAAATTTTGAAAATTTTTTTCGCCATTATTGAAAAAAAATTTACCACTAAAATAGATGGAATTTTTTTTTTATTTGCTCAGATTAAAAATGTTCACGTTTCCTGGCATTCTAAGACTATTGAAAAAAAAATTATGTGGCTACTATAGAATAAAAGGAAACTTTTCTTTTTGCTCAAATTTAAAATTTCCACGTTTCATGACATTATAAACCTATTTCAGAAGAAAAAACTTTGAATTTTTTTTTCTGAAATAGGTTTAGCGTGTCATGAAACGTGGAAATTTTAAATTCGAGCAAAAAATTTTTTTGAAAAATAAAAAAAATGAAATTCTTTAACCACCATTATACTTCCATTCCACTACGTGAATGTGGAATTGAAAATGTGACAGATAGCAATAATATTTGGCATATGCACCTATTATACTTTTATTGAAAAATGTACAGGGTGGTCAACCCAAGAAATTATTCAGTCATGGTGGACATTTGTAAAGGTATTTGCGCAAGCCTTCTATATTTGGCACCTGTCATTTAGTATTGAACTTTTGCTGTTGGATGAGCACACTGTATATTTTTTTGACCAAAACTTATCAGGTTTTCTTTGTAATAATAGTGACAATTATATTCCGAATATTATTTTCAATGTCATCTCGTAATTATGAATTTTTTAGAGTGACCGCCATGCACAAATAAAGAGGGAAGTTCTGTGTAAATACCTTTACCGATTTTTTTTTCATTTTCGATCTAATTTTACAAGTTACGGAACCCGTGATAAAGGTGGTATTTTCTACCCCTCCCGATCATATCTTACTCTAATATTTTTTTCAACTTTTTTGTTAACGTCATTATAAACACATTGGACAAGGTTTCATCAAAATCCATTCACTGATACTCAAGTTAGAGATTTTGGTCATTTTAGGGCTCCGCTGACTGGACTAAAACGAATAATCACAGTTTTATACTTTTTTGCTATTCACGCACATTTCTTAAGTCGTTGGACATCGCATGCACGTATGTATTTGTGTAAATATGTACATTACAAGCTTATGTTAAGGCGCGTCTCCATTAGGGTCGGCTTTGCCGATCGGCATTGCCACACTAGTATATTCGGCTTGGATCCTCTTGAAGTTTCCGACAGGCATATGCCGAATTGTACGTACCCACTTACCAACAAATGCCGATCGGCAAAGCCGACGATAATGGAGACGCGCCTTTACAATTATGTGTCCTGAAATACTTGCAAAAAAAAGTTCTACTTGCTCAAGACAAACAAAATATAGCTAATTTTTTCATTGTACCCCTATTATATCGGCTATATTAGGAGTACAATTGCGAATTTTAAACCTCAAAAACATATACATGAATTTTTTCAATAACTAATTCCCAATACTTGAGTCAGTATTAAATTTTGGGGACTCACCCTCTTCGGGGGAAAAGCATATCTACTCCTTTTTAATATTTGAAATTGATGTCCTAAAGAAGAAAATTTCCAAGTTCGAAGTTTGGGTATTTTTTGATACCAGGTGACTGTACCGTTATTACAGTGCTAAAAAATTTGAACGACTACGATACCTTGGAAGTTCATGTCTGGTAAATAAATACTCGGTGTTTTTGCCCTTGCGAAAACTATCGAGGGCAGCGTCCCTTCACCTTTTTGTTAATTCCGTATAGATCCACCCAGCATCGGCTAATGCATAATGCAACTGCGCGGTAAGATCAGCCCCGGTCGGTCCCAGGAATTGTGGAAATACATCGGCAACCGGTGACCGAATGCACTTTAACCTTTCGGATGCTCCTGTTCCCGGAACTTTGGAAATGCTCCTACATTGTTGCATTACGGCGTAGTGGAAGGAATAAAATCCGTTTTATGCGTTTTCATTACATGCGCTGCACTATCCAGGTTTTACGACCGCTTTTACTGGAACGAAGATATTGTTGCCTTAAACCATCAAATTAGTCAATCTTCTGCAATTTTTGTAAATGAAAAATCATAATTGAGTTGAGGGTCAGGACTGTCGAGGCTATACAACTTTTTATAAAAAATAGAAATACATGAAAAAACCATCCTTTTCTTAAATTTTCGAGAATATCTGGAAAAATATTGGATCTACAGGAAACTTCACTCCTAACAAAATTGTAGTTGAAAAAATTTGTAACATAATGTTTTAATCCAGAATTGCTCTTGTAGTCCAATAATTATAAAATTTCCATAACAAAAATGTTATCTGTGATTTTCCTTCAGTAACTTGTTAGTAGAGGGATTATACATCAGAAAATCACAAAAATCAGTTCTGGGGGTACCGCGCAACCCCCCCAAAAAACCATCCCTTCGGTGAAAAAAGTCTTATATTACTGATAACTCGTTAACCTTTGAAGATATAAAAAAATGTTCATCATAAAAAAGAAAGTTTGACTAATTGCCTAAAAAAAAAATCCTCTTGTAATTTCTTTGTATGCCATGGTTTTCGAGAAAATTTATATTGAAAAAAATTGCAAAATTTTTATTTTTAATGCGCGCGAACTTTCGTTTATTTGAATTTTTTGCGAGCCTATAGAAAAAATTGAATTGCTCGAAAACCAAACATACTAGGAAGAAAAATCAAAACGGGTTTTAAGGTGATATAAAATACTCCTTTGTGTTTCCATGTTAAATGGCTATTGATATCTATTAGTATTTAAAAATTACAATATAATATAGTTAGTTACCTCTTGATTTTTTACATTGTTAACTATTCACAGGTCCATAAAAAATAACTGACTTTAATGTAAGTTATAAATGTATTCATTATCTTTTAGTTCAAGGTAGTACCTACTTCAATGCAGAAAACGTTAAGAATAAAAATATTCACATTTACAAATTTACCAGCATGCTGAAGTTAACCAAATTTTGGCCAATTTTTTATTGTTTCCTAAAAATAAAAAAAGACCCAAACATCTTGAAAATTTAGCTCAATTTTTTTTTTTTTTCAGTTTATATATCATATAACTATTGTTTCTAATCATTTAATAGTTAAAACATTGTATTAATAAAATATCATCAAAAAATTGAATATGCAGCCTTTTTTGTTTTTTTTTTGGCTAACTTTAACATGCTGCTAAATTTGTAAATGTGAATATTTTTATTCGTAACATTTTTTGCATTAAAGTACCTTGAACTAAAAGATAATGCATTTATAACTTGTATATATAATTTGTTGTGTACTATTCTGTTCTCTGTACAAATACTTAGTAGCTAATAAACAATTATTATTATTATTATTATTATTATATTATAGTCAGTTATTTTTTATGGGCCTGTGAATAGTTAGATGCACAAAAAATCAAGAGATATATATATTATATTGTTATTTTTATATACCAATAAACATCAATAGCTCTCAAAAATAGCAACACAAGAGAGTATTTTATATCCCCTTTAAAACCCATTTTGATTTTTCTTCGTAGCTTGTTTGGTTCTCGAGCAATTCAATTTTTTCTATAGGCCGCGCGCAAAAAAATTTCAAATAAACGAAAATTCGCGCGCATTAAAAATACAAATTTTGCAATTTTTGTCAATATCGATTTTCTCGAAAACTATGGCATATACAAGATAATTACAAGAGGACTTTTTTTTAGACAATTAGTCAAGCTTTCTTTTTTTATGATGAGCAATTTTTTTTATATCTTCAACGGTTAACGAGTTATCAGTAAAATAAGGCTTTTTTCATTGAAGGGGTGGTTTTCTTGGGGGGTTGCGCGGCACCCCCAGAACTGATTTTTGTGATGTTTAATCCTGGCACTAACGGTTACAGAAGGAAAATCAGATAACATTTTTTGCGAGCTTCTGGTGTATTTTTTACTTTACTGACTGGACTATTGGATCACTTTTGTGTCAATAAAACAAACAAAATATCATCAAAGCCTATTCTCAGCAAGTTTCTTCGTCAGTTGCTTCTATGCGATACACCTTATCGTTTCCACTTCGATAAACATAATCTAAAAATCGCAATTGTGAATAATCACTCCTTTTACAATGTGCTGCTGACTAGAGTTTGGCGACCGTTTCAAAGCAACGTAATTGGTACTTTTTGAGTGACCGCGCTTGTAGTGCTAAATGGGTGGAATTGCTTTTCTCATCTCTACCGCTGGCTGAACGCTACCTTAATTTGATGCAAACCTACAAGTAATCATGTGTTGTGAAACAGACAGTGGCAAACGCAACCTTCGTCGCTCGCGTGGTACAATGTAACAAAGGAAACACAAAACATTCGCTGAGATACGGGTTCTACATATAACGTTGCAAGAATATCGACAAAATCGTATATTTTAAAATATACTTGTGATGTTCATCCTTATCTAAATAGAGCTCTAACTCATTTTGTTGAATTTAATTTTAATTTAATTTATAATCATAGGATACATTACATTATGAATAATAATCCTACATACTAATTTAACCTACGTATATATGCACATCAGTATTACAAATATCACAATTTAGCATGTTTCTCATCCTAAAATGTGATATTTGTAATACTGTAATATTGAAGAAATCACATACCAAAAAAATAAGTCTTAAAATCTGAATTGACATTTTACTGCCAAAAACACTACGTCACATCAGTTCCAGTGTTGATAAACAACTGCCGTTGTCTATCATAAATGCATGTTATTTTGCAAAATTTTTAACGTTTCATATTGGAAAAAAATGGCATTCTATGCCAAGATGCAAAAATACATCAAATATAAGAATGTATTTTTTCGACCATTCTTTGTTTACATTACAAATTCTATAATATTCCAGGCACCAGTGACTCATCCTGTATGTGAAAGAAAATATTCTCGATTCAAAACATTGTTTTCTTTCCGTGTAGAAAAGGCAATTTTTATGTACCAGGTATACGACAGATGCTTCTCGCTCCAAGGCCTTTATATTGTGGCTGGGGTCTTTAAGAATAGATTTCGGATCGACGTTTTATTATACATTTAACGAATTCGTATTTACTAGAACAAATTTCTGCTACGTAATGAAATGCCTGAAGATTTTTTATGCATCGTGACTAATCAGACTGCAGAAGCAGTACGTCTGATATCAATGATTGACTTTGGTGATATACTAGTGTGGTCAAAATTAGATCAATAGTGTGAACAAGTAATTTGTTATTTTATATTAAATTATCGATACTGAGTATGAATATAGTCTGCAAAATACCTAAATAATAATGAATTAAATACAGAAATCAACGATATTACAGTGAAATACATATAAATTATATTAGGAAATGTTACGCAGATATCCAGTAATAGTTTTTGAAGAATAATTGAATATGAGAAATTCAAAACGGGCGAATTTCTGTGACAGTTTTCGACATATTCTCAAACAAATAGGAAAAAGGAAAAAACCTTCACTTACTCACTGATATCTTTTTCTAGTCTAATTTGGTCAACTTATATGGCACAAAGAGTTACAAAAATGTACTAACAAATTATTTAAAAAATCCACTGTAGGAAATGTAATCAAACACTAGGTACTATAATAATATTGAAACATATTCTTTATAGGATTTTGCAAACAGCAGAAAAAATTACTATCTATAACTAAAAGAAAAACTTTGTGTAAAAATATTAATGAAATCTTTGCATTCTTTCGATAACCTGAATTCTGGTTATGCTAGCAAATTAAAATTCTAAAATGAATTTGTCAATTTTTTTTTTATTTGCTAGCATAACCTAGAATTCAGGTTATCGAAAGAATGCAAAGATTTTATTAATATTTTTACACAAAGTTTTTCTTTTAGTTATAGATAGTTATTTTTTCTGCTGTTTGCAAAATCCTATAAAGAATATGTTTCAATACAATTATAAGCAAACAAATAATAATTCGTTTTTAAACTACTATAATAAATTCTAGTTTTATATCTGCGGCACTTTTCGAGATATTCGGGTGGGGGGCAAAATACACTTTAACGACATTTTTTCAAAATGGTGGTCGTTTCACTGGCAGTTTTTTTTTATTGAAAAAATAGAATATTATTATCAGCACATTTCACCTAAAACATGACATTATAATTTTTGTCTTCATTGACGGCTTAGTTTAGCATATCTGACTGAACTATGTCAACTATGTGTCCATTTCATCAGTCAAAACTTGTCATAGAAACAGTAAATCATCCTTTAGATGCAGATATTTCACGATTTCAATTAATAAATAAAAAACATGACAATTAATTAATTATATTATTAATAAACTGACTACCTACTCACAAAAATTGTTTTATTTTGAAACAGTAACAAAGCAAAATCAGTGCTTTAAATTGAAACCGATTTATCGTCACTTCCAGTGAAGGAAGTTCATTAAGTCACAAGATTTTTCATCAACGAAAAACTCAACGCATATTATTACGTCCTTACAACGACGACATTTCTGTTATTATAGTTGGCTGTGGTCATTGACCCCACTCTAAGAGTATAGTTTAATAAACTATTTCCAAGATTCCTCACCACAGTATACCATTTACGCTCGAGCGATCAAACTAAACAAATAACAAGTACTTGGCAAACGCCTGTATGTTTACTTGTATCCTCAATTCAAAACGTATTCAAATAACCCAATTAATGAGCATTCCTAAAGATACCTCGTTAAAAAGTGCACGAAGTTATAATTGAATCTAATAATATAATAAATCGTAATAATGATGAAAGCAGACAGCTGAAGGACGTGATTGATAAAATGTTAGGCATTTGAATAGAAAGCATGGCGTACAGCAGCGCAGCGTGGGCAGGCAGTTTTCATCTGTCTGTATAAATAAATCCGTAAAGGTATTTTTGGAATTTTGTTTTTTCGTAGTATTATCGACATTTTTGAATTTACTTATACTCCAATAAGATAAGGATTCAACCTCGGCATGGAAAGGAATAAACTGTAAATTTGAATAAACCTTTGTTTTGGCATTCTGAATACTGGTAAAAGTCTCATATAATTTCGAAAAAGGTCACGAAAATCTGTTTTTCGCAATTATCTCGTTTCCTATGCGAAATGCGTCATGTAATAGCTATTTACGATACTAGTGTGAAAAATGCATGTTAAGGCAAACGTATGAAAATTACACAACGAGGCGCAGCCGAGAAAATTTACCAAATGTACAACAGTTTTCAGCAAGAGGTGTCAGAAAAGTTACCACAGGGATAATTGGCTTGTGGCGGCCAAGTGTTCATAACAACGTTGCTTTTTTATCCTTCGATGGCTCTTCCCTGCCATTGCGAGTTCCTCAGTAATTAACAACAGTAAAAAAGATACAAGGGTCTCTGATATTTGGAACTTTGTTTATTGTTTCGAAGATTCTATTGTTTCATCGTCTATTAGGTTTCCCTTTGAATTAACAGAGACTTTCAACTAGATAAATATGTGAGTTTGGTTTAAACTTAATTCAAAAATTCCTTAAAAAAGGACCTAGTGGACATCTACTAGAAGGTTGCTCGCATGTGGGGCGGCAATTTTCCTCTATGGTAGAATATATGCAGTCTAAATTCATTTAGTGTCGAGCCCAGAACTGTCAGAACGAGAATGTTTAGTAACCGCTAAAACACGTAAAATAAACGTCTCCAAATGTGAAAAAATTGCTCCAGAATGATCCTAAGTTTCTACAAAGGCCTAGGACTGGATGGTACTCATGATCACAAAAGAACTGTTCGTAGGTGAAGGGGAAAAATATTTGAGAGTGGATTTAAAATATTTAGTCAATTTATCACTTTTTTCCACCACTAGCGTCGTTTCCACGCTTGGTCAGCACTTATTATTTTGTTATTGATTTTCCATGTACAACAAAAATTCATTACCACTAATACATTATGCCAATAGTGATTTTCTCAACTCAACATGTGAAATATAAAAAACGAATCAAAACACACTTCTCTTGATATACTAATGACATACATTATCCACCAGTTTTGATACATCGCTGACCAGAACTGGATTATCATCAGAAACATATTTCAGCATGATTCATTGCTCTTAAAAGCAAATAAACGGGCGTATACCCAGCCCTGATAATAAATTGCATTTATTTCTAAATAACGCAGGATATAAATTCGACCCCTACTCATATCCCAATTTCTAGATGAGAGAGTTGGTGGCAGCAGCCTGTGACGATGACGAATAGTCGAGGTGGGGGCATTTGGAGCGGCGATGCCACAGATACGATTACCGCGCAAAAAATTCATAGGATGCTTCTAGTAAAATATTACAACCAACTCGTACATGTTCGATTTAAAATGTCCTCGTATTAGTCCAAGCATATGGTAGGTAAAGTCGAGAAAAGTTGTATTAGTAAAAGTTGTATGACGAAAAAAAAAGTGTAATGTACTCCACCTTTTCCTTAATGGTAAAAAAAAAATGAAGTAGTATAATTCTAGAACGGTGAGAGATATAGAAAAGTTTAAAATAAAAATTGTAGAGCTTAAAATTTTGCTTAAAAAGGGTCATATGCATTTACACCCTATTTCTGCGTTATATAGCCTTAGCCAATAAAAAATATATCAAGGTATCTATGGGATTTTCATATTGTGGAGCACCAAATTGCCAAAAGCATTTCTCAACATGGCACGTTTCGCCAATAATTTTAACAGTTTGAAGATGATGTATCACATCCAGGAATCGAGTGCAGAAATAAAATGTGGTCTTTATTCAATTTTGAAAAACAAAACTTTATCAAAAGATATTCATGCAAGCAACAGTACGTATAAATCAACATCTTCCTATAAGAATATGTCAGAATTTGTATTGGACTCCGGAGCGCAAAAAGAGAATATAGGGTATTCTTATAATAAGTCATAGATGGGGCATGTACTCCAATATGCCCCATCTATGACTTATTCTATATGTCGATGAACATAATAATATACATTAATAGTTGGCATATTAGCTTATACAATAAATATTACATAGAACCACAAAAAAAGTTTTTGATCCGGATGACTGACCATGGAAGCCGAGGTCGAAGAACTCACTATATACAGATTCAGCCAATTTAGTTTTAGGTACGTAAACTTGTTTCTGCGCAGATAAACCACGCCTTGTTATGTCGTGTGTTTATAAAACTGCAGAAAAAGTGCAAATTGTGAAGTGGTACTTCGGGGGCCATTCCACTGATGACACAATAAATGTATTTACTGTGGCATATCAAGACAGACTAATCCCCTCAGCTAGCATAATTTCATACATTATTAAAAAATTTGAGAATTTCGGGTGTGTCGTGAATTATTGTAAAAAATGCTGTCAACCCGAACCCCGTCATCAACAAATGAGCAAAGAACGTGAAATTCTGTGCACTTGTTGAAACTAGTGAACCTTGTTCTAGCAGACAAATTGCTGATGAAGTTGACATGAAGGAAAGAACTGTAAGAAATATTTTTAAACGAAGTGGGTACAGTTGTTTTAAAGTTCAAACAACGCAAGAAATATTTCCCGAGGACAATTTCAAACGGATGAAATTTTGTGAAATCATGATAAATAAAGTGCATGAGAATGAAAACTTCTTAAAGAATATATTGTTTACAGATGAACCATCCTTTTCATTACATAGGAAACACAATCCATCCGTAGTACAATATTGGTCTCGAAAAAATAAACATTTGAGTGTTGCTGCGCGAACTCAGTATCCTCAAAAGTTGAAAGTTTGGACGGGAATTTTAGACAATCATATTATAGGTCCACTGCTAATCGATGGCAATTTAAATGGCAATAAATATTTAGAGCTTTTACAAAACCAAATAATTCCTCCAGTTTAAAATCTTCCTGTCAACTTTGACTACATGACGGCTGCCCAAGTCACAATACCTTGACTGTTATTAATTTTCTGGAAAGAAAATTTCCCAATCGTTTAATAGCTACGAGGGGAATGATAAAATGGCCCCCCAGGTCACCTGATCTAGCACCCCATGATTTCTTTCTGTGGGGCTTTTTAAAGGAAACCGCGTACAAACATGCGTTTGAACGAGCCAATTATTTAGTTGAATTACGGGAAAAACTTATCCAACTTTGTGCAAGCATTACCCCAATCAACTCAATGATATGAGAGGTTCATTGTATAATCAGTTTGGCTATTGTTTGGCACAAGAAGGTGGTTTGTTTGAATCCTTACTTCACTAATTTATTGTTTGATAATTATTAGTTGAATTTAGTTTCTCAGGGTTATTTAATTTTATTTTAATGTTCTATTTTTGCAATTTAATAAGAAACTACAGAGATGGATTTTCGTTTGTCTTCTCTCTCAGAGTTAAAAACCCCACAGTGCATCTTTCCGATCCTAAAAATGTTCCTAACCCTTTTTGGAAATTTGGGGAGTAGTTTTCGCTCCTTGCAGGGCCGCACCCTGCAAAGCAATTGAAGGAGACTCTCATTAAGGGTAGTTTATAGGTTTCTGGAGGCATGTTCCAAAGTGGCATTCACCATATTTCCTTTGCATTTCCCAGAGCTTGTAAGCTAGGAGCTTTTATGGCGCAGTTTTATGTCCAGAAGGGCATTAGAAAAGAAGAGTACGAGATATAAAAATTCCCATTCATTCCTTAATGATAGGTACTTATATTCATAAATTCAACTTATTGAAGGGATGTTTTTGCTCTACACGAAAATTTAAGTAATTTTTGTTAAAAACAGATTTTTTAACCTTTGACTTCTTGTAAAATTTTAATTTCCAGCGATATCATTAAGGAGTTTCAGATTAGGTATTTTTTAATCTAATTTTACTGAATTATACCAAGTATCTAACTTTCTGTTTGTTAGTTGGTGAATACCGTTAAAGTTCGTCGGTAGAACAACCCTGTCGTTACATAATATATTATATAACAGAGTTTCTTGGACATTGTAATGAATTTGGCAACGTGAATTTGAAGTTGTGTGTTACGCTTTTGGCCTTGAACGGCAGCCAAGGGATTGTGTCGTCGCAGGATGAGAGCGTCCTTGGACGGCGGGACGCCGCCCCGGCTGCCTCTATCGATCTTGTCGAATGAGCTTCGAAAGGTCACGTTAAAATTTGATCTGACGCTGCTTGCTCTTTTCCACAAAATTATTTTTATAGAAGTCTGTCTGCGGAATAACGAGACCTGAAATAATCGGTATCAATTTGTTAATTATGTAATTGCCGCTACAATTGAACAAAGGGAATTAATAGTGTGTAATTTTCAACTGTCTAGACGATATTTTCTACTCGCCAGACGTGTACGTTCGATTTTTTTCTTGAGTACAACTCGCGCAATAGTCTTATTTGGAATTTGGTACCTAATGACTTTAAAAACTCCACAGTGTTTAATTGCTGTAAATGACACTTGAAATTCATATAGGTTTCTCTTATTTATGCCCTTGGGCGAACAGAAATTGTACGAATCTGCCAATTACCTATTTCCGCATCCAAATTCGCCCCCGTGACTAAAACTGAATTGTATCGAAATGATCTTAATTTTCCGATGATTTCATGTCTTCATATTTAACCTCCTGATACTTTCCGTTGCGTGGAAATTCCAGGTTCTACATCATCTGGAAAGGGGTCAGAATCTGTTATAAATTACTGTGAAAATTTAGATTACAGCCACACAATACAAAATTTTGGTCATTTACTAATGAGCAGATTATCACATTTCGATATATTTTGAGGCACTGAATACGAATTCCTGGTCCAATTTAATCGATGTCATCAAATGTTAGGTGCAGAAATAAAAAGTGAGGTATGTGGAATGCTGTATTTATGAATGTAACTCCAATACTGGTTAACAAGGGATAAATACTTCTCCGATGTTTTGTACTGCAAATTAAATGATTTCTTTATAGGTGAGGCATCACAATTTTTCTCTTCCGATATGGTGGAGGACAAGGTTTTTTCCTCGCTGTACGAAGAATATTTCCAACCTCGCTTTTGCTGTTCCCAAACCATTCTTGAACCTAGTACAGCTGGTCTTAAGGTGCGTTATACATATCAACTAAGCTTGAACCTAAATCAGATTAATAAAAGATCAAAATCTACAGTTACTATTGTTTTAACAATTATAACCCTGGATTCTGATCTTTGGTCAAGTTGATTTTGTTTTAAACTTGGTCGATGCAACCTTAAAGAAATGCAAAACTTGTTATTGTTTTAAGTTGGTGTCACGATTCCAAAAGCATTTTTGGAGACGGATTTTTTAAAGCCTCATTCACTTAACGAAATTTCATCGAACATATTTTGTTGCTATTAAAGGTGCAAGCACATAAAGACCGAGGTAAAAGCTAAACGGATATAATTATTATCAGGAATTGATATTATGACTCTTAGTAACAACAATCGCAAACGTGCATAGAATGCCGCTATTATATTATTTACAAATAAAAGTCTCCATTGGTAGGTGGATATCTTTATATGGATTTGGAACTAGCACAACTGCAGAACGATTGATTAGCCAGCGTACGGTAGGCATTGCTGCCACTCTCGGACATATCGCTGAGTTGGACTTGGAAGATGATCTATCTATCTATGATCATCACCTTGCCTATTCTTCTCCTGAGTCTTTTGTTTCTGAATCTGGCAGCGTTTATATCCTTGCGATGTCTTTACTGTATTCCTTCTTTTGCTTTGCCATTCTTTCCTTGTATAGTTCTTCCCTAAGTATGTTGTTATCCACGTGCAGCATGGTCGCCCTTTTTTGAGTTTATTGTTGTTCAGTCTTAGTGCTTTATTTAGTACCCGTGTCGTGTCCTCAGTATTTCATTACGTACGATTCTATTCTTTTCATTATTGTTTTCCCCTTTACTAATTCTGACGTTTCTGTGGTTTCACTGTTTTTGCAAGTAACTGGACGATGTTCCATTCAGCCCTTAGGCTTTTCCTATCCGCTTTTATCGTTGTCGAGTTTTTTAACTCTGTATGTCATTGTAGGTAGTACGATGCTGGTGTATACTTTTCAATCAGACTCCATGGTGGTTTATTTTCTTCAATGAAAGATAGAACAGCCTTTTCAGGCGATTCATTAGACAGCATGCCATGCTGTTCTTAGTCTTCTTCTCCACTAACAATCAATGGGTCTGCACCATTATTAAGCTCTTCTTGAAGTGTATATCCATTCCTGAAGTGTCCAGATGTGGTTTCAGGTTTCCTAAAAATTTGAAGATGCCTTGGCGCTTCCTCGGTGATGATGAGGATATCGTCGGCGTATGCAAGCACGATGGGAGAGTTTATCATTTCAACGTTTTGATTTCCGAGTTTCCTTTGTGCTTTGTGACACTTGATCCGGAACTATACGACCATACGTGGAACCTCTTTTGTAGAAAATTTGATTAGCTTTAATTTTGTATACAGCACGTTTAGAGATTTTTCCTTTTTAAGAAGAGGTACGACCAGTAATAAATCAACAAAACATGTTAAAAGCCCTATCTGAAAGTCGAGTAGACCATCGTTACACCACAGTTATTGAGACTATCTATAATAATGTTACGGCATGTGTAAGGCTACAGGAAGACACCAACGTATTCGATATTCAACGAGGAGTCCTCCAAGGCAATCTTGAAATACGTGTGCAAACGCGCAAACTTCGAGGAGATGGGTGTAAATATAAATGACGAGAACCTGTGTTATCTCAGATTCGCCGATGATATAGTCCTAATAGCGGATAACGTCGACCATGCCAAAGAATTGTATGAAAGGCTTTATTATACCTCCTTACAAGTGGGTCTGTAAATGAATAACTCAAACACTCAAGCAATCTGGTACTGAGTGAAAACATCTCTGTAGCTGGAATGAATATTGAACAGACAACTTCTTATAAGTACTTGGGCCATAAAATCTGCCTAAACAGAGATAATCAAATTTCTCAAATCAAACATTCCCATTTGCCTTAAGCGAACGGTGTTCGACCAATGTGTTTTGCCAGATCTGGGTAACCCAACGGGAAATGAAATGCGCCATGCTGGGATTATCTTTGAGAGACCGGATACCAAATACAGAACTACGTATTAGGCGTAGCCGATGAAATTGATAAAATAGCAAATCTGAAGTGCAACTCGGCGGGACACGTCGCAAGAGTAAGGGATGACAGGTGGACGAAGCGCATATTAGAATGAAGTCCAAGACAAGACGCGCTTCGGAACAGGAGACGACCACCAACCAGATGGGCAGATGACCTGAAACGGTTCATCCAAATTGAATGCATGTAGCACAGTGGACGCGCATGGGCTGACGAACAAGAAGAAGAGTATGGTATGACGGTGGTTCAGTATCAGTTTCATCTGTGTCTAGTTGTAAGCGAACAAAAATCGGGAAGTTTGTTACTATTCGAGAATTTGGCGAAAACTCTAGTGGCAATTTTGTCTGAATTGCATTAAAATTGGTAGTCATGGTAATCTCGAAATAACTGATACTGAATCTGATCCCAAAAGTTAAATAATTAATGTGACGAATCTAACAGATCGAGGTCGGGGTAAAAATGAGCAAATAATTTTGAGCCATTTTTAACCAACCTCAATATATAGATATATTAGGTTATAAGGTTCAAGTTTAAATTAAAATTTAGTGGCTGTTTCTTTAAAGACGGTTCAATTTTTTTCAATGTTACTTTACCTTACAATAAAATAAACGTAAATATAACAAAAAAATCGCTCTTTTGTACATTTCGCGCCACCGGCGGCTGACGTGGAAGAGAAAAATTCAATGACACCGAAACGAAGTATTGAGAGTAAAAAAATGTACATTTTTGATCGGTCTCTTGGACTTCGCAGCTGGCTTACCAATATAATCCAATAATAATTTGCCAACAACTGCCGGGGAGAAAATAATAATAATTCAGCGGCAAAATAAACAGAGCCCAAACGATCCTCCCGGCTCCGCAGCATTAACGTTAGGAAGACTAATGACAACGACTGACGATTAAATAAGAGTAGTGTACATTGTGCGGCGGACGCGAACGCCTGTCTTATCGCCCATTTTTCGTGTCGGCCTGGGAGCAAACATGAGCGAGGATGGGATGGAGGTTGTTGGCGGACGGGGGTGTCTTTGCAAGGGAACCGGAAGTAACCATGGCAACGTACGTGGCGGGAATGTCAGACTCAGCGGTGCCCAGACCACGTTTGCCACACCCGTGCTTTTAAGAAGCGAAAATATATTAACCGCAAAAAAATTACAACGCCGGTTTAAAAAAAATGGCGCTTTTATTAAATTTAAGACTTTTAATTGTAATCCGAAATCATTCAAATAAATGTGCCAACATAAACACGTCATGCTGAAGTTTGATATTAAGGGGTAATTACGATTGCTTATTTTTCAGTGGAAATAGTAATAATTTAGGTTTTTATTGAAGCAGTACCTATAGCAGGGGAGATTTCGACCAAAATTTCGGGTAATCACGGCATGGCTAAATTCATGAAACATTTACTTTCTTATTTATTCAATAATTTACTGATTACACAATACTAACTTTTATATTTACACTTTGTTTACTTGATATTTAACCTCACTTTTTCGCTACCAAACTTCACTTTAATAAGAACTTCTTCTCCTGCGCCGGTAATCGTGCCATATATACTCTGAAATTGCCTCTAGATCTATTCAGAACACAATCAAGAATCTTCTCACACCACACTCCAGAAAACTCTATCTCTTTTTATAAGTTTCCAGTCACTCACTATTAGGCATAGGCGTATCAGTCTCCAGTTTCAAGGTGGTGTAATACATAACATTATTATTAATACAATTTTTTTCTTTTTAGTGCCAACTGCATTCGTCAAATATTGCCTTCCGTGACATTCTTTGTATTTAATATCACTACTGTTTTGAATGTTATTGCTAAACATTTTTCGAAGGTGTAGTTGCCTAGTACAGTAAATTGGTAATTTATTATCTGATTAAATATCGAGCGTTCTAGGACGAGGGATTTAAACGTTGATGATAAGCTGTCAATTTACACGCATTATATTACTATTTGGCGACTTAGGTCGAGAAAAAAATTTAAGACAAAATTTAAAAGTACGAGTGGTATTTGGGGAAAACATCTCACGGACAAATATTAATTAAATACATAACTTTAATATGAATTGTTTGCCTCATGAGGCATTCTTGACATTTGTCTGTATTTACTAACCTATTCTTTAGAATTTCATCATTTAAGTAGGTATGTCACATAAACATGTATTTCCAAAGCGAACCATCCAGTAAAGAACGAAGTAGGCATAAATATTTAACAAATGCAGCTACAGAAATTTAAAAGTTCGCGGAATTGGTCACATTTTAAATGTAATATAATGACTGACAACCGAGCAACAAAATAAAACGTTGAAACCATGGACAGTGTACAATGTTAGACCGACCTAAAGTCGTTGACAAGTTTACTGCGAAGATATCTCACGTACTCTTCGATCAATCACATGACGAGTAAAGACAAATTGTCCTATGGCCCGCCTATTGACATTATGTATTCATAATTCTTATATTAGAAATCGAAATGTAACGGCTCTAGTAGCACCACCTAGCACTGCAATTAGAACCATAATCCAGACATAATTTATGGCAATGATTAAAAAAATTAATAATATATATTTATTTATTTAGAAAATACTTCTGAAAAACCGAACAAGTGCTACTACGAATAATTGTAATGCACAGTGCACAGTTTTCATTTAACCAAGTATATTAACGTGTTGTTACTTTTTAATGGATTACCGTAAACAGGTACAGGCAGGTTTTTGGTTTACATCTTCCCCAAAGCGAGTGTGCTTATGTAGCTTTATGCCCTTTCTGTTTACACACGACATACTTCAATTGTCCCTCTGGTGGGCACATTTATAACCTTTACATGTCATTTTTGCCGGTAGGTGTTTCATTGATTAAATAGTAAAAGCCTAGCTAACACTACAGATTCGAAATATTTACAAATCGGCAAAAGTCAAGTTATACATTACATATTGTTACAATTTACAAGATTTGACTTTGAGCAACATGCCCGAGAAGAAAATTTATAGCTAAAATTTAAAAGTACAAGTGATATTAGAGGAAAATATTTTACGAAATAAAGCACTGACAAAATGTCAGTGGCTACGTTTTTATTAAATTAACTTTTAACAGGGGATGCGATATCTCAATTTCTACTCATCTTAGAGAGACGACGTAACGGCCATTGTATACATAATTTAATAAAGTAAAACAACGCATCTCTTGGCGTTGGCGCCATTGATAATTAACAGTAACTTCTAAACTGATTATTTCATTACTTTACCTACCCTAAAATAACCAATGTATGAAGAAAATGCCGTTATATGTAATATTTGTTCCCTTGTTTAATGCCTGACTGATGTGATGACCTAATATACGTACCACATATTCAATATCCATTTGAACGTCGTTCAGCGTGAACTAAACCAAAAATAAATTTGAAACATTATCTGGAACAGGTGCAGCCCAGAGTTGCAAAAATTGCATTAAACTTAATAAAGAAATCGATGACTACGTCGTTACCGGGGCAACCGACAACTCTGACGTCACGACATCGATCCGCTTCCAAAGCGTCTGAACCGAAACGGCCATATCTTGTCGCGAATACGATTACAATGCGATCACATGTAAATCGGATTATTAGATTATTACGTATAGGTTTAATCTTCGGTCGTATATCGCGATACGCCTACTACACAGCAACTGCAAATGTTAAAAACATCTGGCGCTGTCGAAAATATCAAAATGTCTCAGAATGTCAAATAGTCGTAAGAAATCATCTTTCGACTCTCTTATTTTGAATTCTGCATCAGTCAATTCTAATGCTGGAAATTTATATTCTATAGATCATAAGAATGGACATAAAAAGTTTTCCACAGAAAACTGCGCAGGAAACGAGTTATGAAGAAAACCGGAGATAGACCAAGCTAATGAATTAGAAGGATCCCGCACAAAGCTTATGGAATTTGGGTTTCGATAGATTCGTCTGAATTTTTGCTCCATATTCAGTATTTTGGCTCCTATGGAGCACTAAAACTCCATAGCTCCATCATAAAGTTACTACTTTGAGTAGTTTTATAACATTTTTATAACGCATATTTGGATTATTAAAGACCTAACTTTATGTTTTTGAGGTTGTTGAATTCAAATCTAATGTCAAATAAACGATACTGACAGTTGGGAGCTGTCAAATAGCAAGGAATATACAGGGTGTAATTAGTTTCATGTCATTAAAAAAAAACTGGTGGTAGGGAACGACAAGGCAAACAAAAAAACCTTATATAACATGGGGGTCTAAAACTCATAGTTTTAGAGAGAAAAAATTAACAAAAATTTCGCAAATTTTCAATAACATTTTTTGAGAACTGCTGGATTATTGAGATAGGTTTAGATCTGAAAACTATACTCTAACTCTCCTTTGTGCAATATTTTAGTTACTGTGGGTGTTTCGTTACACACGTCCAACCCGTTGTTCGTTGCAATCGTTATTTTTCAATTTCGCGTCATTGTGTATTTATAGTTAAGATTTATTTTATTGACTTACCGTTCAAGTTGTCAAATTCTTGATTACGTACAGACACAATATACTTGTTCGTTCTTTTTGTATTCCTTTTGGCTTTTGTACCAAATTTTTATTTTATTTTTCTTTATTGACAACGTTGTTGATAGTTTAGTATTGAACGAAGTGTGTATGTCCTTAATTCGACGTACCGAACTGTGTATTGATGCAGATGGAGAGATTTTGAATCATTTAGGTAGGTAGTAAGCTTTTAACCCAAGACACTCATTTATGTTACAAATGTTAATAAACCACATTTAAATTTCCTAAATTATAAACAATCCAATATTTTGTTCCAAATTAAAAAACACACATGTAAAGAAATGCTCTGTTTAAACCTCTGTGGCCATTATTTGCTTCCAATTGTGCACGAAGAGATAACGAATTATTTACCTCTTTATACTTGCCTCGGTTCAGTTGAGGCGGTCCATCAAAGGAGGTCGATGATCTTTTGACACCGCAGACCACCGCGTGTGCCGGCGAGCACTTTTTTATGACAATTTAAAAGTTGTATAATTGGGAACTACAAGTCCGTTGACCAAGAAAAGCAGTGGTTCTCAATAGTTGTCTACCACAATATTAAAAATATTGACCTAGATCAGTTTTTTTTCAAAGTGCCCCTAGAGGGAAAAGTCATAAAGGTTTTTTGTCTAGTCGGTCCCCATTTCCAGTTTTTTTTAATGACATAACACTGATTACACCCTATATATGTACAGCTATTGCTATTTGACAGCCAGTTAACACCTGCCAACTATCAAAATCTCTATTTGATGTGAGGTCTGAATTCAACAACATCAAAAACATAAAGTTATACATTGATTTTAACTTTCTATAGTTCCTTGTTATCTGACAGCTAGTTGACAGTTGACAACTGTCAATATCGTCTATTTGACATCAGATTTGAATTTAGCAGCTTCAAGAACATAAGTTATACAGTGATATTAACTTTTAATAGTTCCTTGCAAACGTTTGCAAACTTCCTCCCTCCGTCTACGTTTAAGAATAAAATATATACTGTTGTTTTTTTTTGAGAGCGTTCCCCATTTTGTGGATCCCCGCCCGCCCCATCGTTGAGCCACATTTTCGGTGATCCTCCACCGCCAAAAAAAAAGCGAACGTATCTGTTGAAAGGTTCGTAAGACATTTTTGTACAGTCGTGGACAATAAATAATGGACAACTTTTTTTTCCTAGCGTAAATCTATCTTTATTTGAATGTGTAATGAGTAGCCGAAATAAAACAGATATTATCATGTTATGTTTTATTTTAAAGCGGAATGGTAAGGCAGGAGTTATTGCTATAGCAGAAGATGGATGGTCAATGAGGCGAATTGCACTGCATCAAAAATTCGGTATCTGACATTTTTTAAAAGTGGAGAATAAACACATAAACAGGTTAATTAGTTCAAGAAATAATATTAAAGACATTGAAAAAATGAACTATTAATATTTGGTTATTACAGCACTTCTATTTATACCTTATATTAGTCTGATTGGCATAGAATTCAATGAACTCAACAAACGCAACAATCATCGGTAATATTTTCCCATGGATTATTTATTAATTCCAATAATTCTTGGGCGTTACGTGGTCTGGCATTTCGGTTTTTGATATTTGATATTTATGAGTAGTCCCCGCAGTCAACTGGATTAAGGCCTGGAGTATGACTGGGCCAGTTAAGAACATTAATGTTGAGCAGTATAAACGGAACAATTATCTTGTTGAAGTATTACTCATTATTAGGAAATAATTGTATTAATCTCGTGGTGTGATGTGGTTCGTGAAAAGTAGCAAACGATTTAATATCACCATTGTATTCCCCATTTTCAAAAACGTTGGGGGAGATGTCTTGCATTCTGACCCCAAAGCTTTCGCGGTTTTGGTCTTTTTCTGCGCATTTTACAGGGATTATTAGTAGATGTGCTGAAACTGTAAAGGGATTTTGAAAAACAATTATAATTTTTTTTTATGTCCTGTCATCGAATACCTTTTCCAAATTTTTCACAAATGCCTTATAATAGTGTCTGTCACTTATAGAAATTTGGGTACGATCGATGCAGCGTTCAAAAGATACAAATTTATTTTTGAAATTTTAAAGATATTTTTTACTGTCAAACGGTTAAATATTAACAGCTAAAATTTGGCAAAATTATAGGTAATACGGATATCAATCAAACCAAAAAATATGAACCCGAATTCATAAGGGGGCGGCTGTGCCTTTGCTATCGTGTCCCATGTTCATGTTACATACCATAACATACATACACATTTTTTTAAAACCACTTGTTTCGTGTTTCAAGGACCTCAATTTTCGATTTTGAACCAATCTCAGTAACCTCATTGTTTTTACGGGTGGGATAAGGTAATGGTTAGATTTGCGTTCTATGGCATTTACGCTATTTTTGTAGAAAATGTTAAATCATAAATATGTTTTACTAACACATAGAACATTGTTCTCGTGTAAAGTATGTTCTGGCATGATCAAAATAAGAAATTAACGAAAACATCTGTTTGAATTATAATTTCAAATTATTTCAATAGCTACACGGCTCCCTCCTACCGAAATTATTTTAGGATGTAACGGTTTACAGCAATAATGTAAACCCTACCCACAACAGAGCCGAACTTAAGATTGTGAGTGTATCATGGAATATTGAATTCGTCAATGCTCTACAAATATATAAGATATTATTCCTATCTTGACACAAAGTAAAATTTTCAGTGTACCAAATAACTATTTATTTACCAAAGACAATGTTTCTAAATGTCTACTGTTATTGTGCACAAAAATGTTAAGTACGGCTCTGTGGAATATCCCTTATCCTAACGGGACAAAGATTATGGTCAGTTTTTATGGCTTTTTTGTGTGCATTAAATATGTGTAGCGAACTATAAAATTTATTTTGCAAACAAAACAAATGTGGGAAAAATCTCGACGTCGGAAAAATTTAAAGGGATAAACATCGTCCTACTCGGTTGGCCTAAAAACGCCTGGCCGAGATGCTGAGGGTGTGACGTCACGGGACGCTGTTATGATGGACTTGACAGAGACGGAAACATCGATTCCAATACAAAGCTTCTCGTAGGTCTGAGTGTAACGTAAAATGCAGCGTACTCTAGTCCTAGTCTAGACAAGAGTCTAGAGAGACCGAAATGCGAAAGCTTCGAGCATGCGCATTACCTTGTAAATGTGTAATAAATTCGCGCAAGTGGAGAAATTGAAATATTTCCTGTTATTTTGTGGAAAAAAGGCGGGGGGGCACCCCCCGCACCCCCCATTTTTTTGTCTGCGACGCTAATACTGCCTCCGGCGCTAATAATTATTAACAATTAGATATCAAAATAAAAACCTACTAACCTAACCCAAAGAAATCACACGAAAGAATGAAATTATTGTATAAAAAGAAGGAAAACCTAAAGAAATCAGAAAAGAATTTGTAAAAAAATATATTAATCGTTACAAGATTTTAAAAAAATTGTGCGGGCATATGAATTTGAACCCGGGATCCCTCGCGCCATAAGCAAAAGCGTAACCTATGCGCTAACCATCTCGCTGGACGTAAGCGCTAGAGCAAAGAAGAGATAGTCAAACTAATGATATCACGTGTGGGGCGTGTCGAAGCTTTTGCATTTCGGTCTCTCTAGACGCTTCTCTCCTCTAGTGCATACGTAAATGGACGGAGAACGTCAATAATCGCGCCCGTGCACTATGCACCTATGCAGTGCGCACATTCGGCCCGTTTAATAAATAAATTACCGCGAGCCGGGAGGCCGCGGAGGAACGGAAGCGAGAATGTTCTAATAGAAAAGAGACTCGACGGCACACCGCATAGTACAACTTGATTCACACTCTGTACCCATATTTTGTATTTAGTACGTTTCTGTAGTATTTAAATCTTCGCACATGTGACTAGCTGACTTGTAACTGGTACAACTTGTACACCTATACGATATCAGAACTTTAGAAGTTTAGTTAGCATCAAGGTATTTGTGGCCCACTTTAATGAAGGTACAGAAAATCTGTGGCAGTTCATTCATTATATTCCCATTAGTAAATGTTTTAAATCGTTGGTAAAACCAAAAGCGTACACCCTCACAAGTTGTATTATTCGATAAGTGCCGCATATAACACTAATTCATAAAAAAATTTCAGATGCGATTTTCTGAAAAACTGCGAACCCTAGAAAAAAGTGGCTTTCATCCTTCATGGCTCTTGGAATAATTAAGAAGACATAAAGTCTTCTTAATTATTCCAAGAGCCAATGACACCCAAAAGAGTCTTGCATGTAAACTGCTAGTCATTCTTACGGGCCCATTCAGAAAGGTATCGATAAACTCTGTTGAAAATTCCCTATCAGCGTTTCCCTGTAGTGGGGATTATTTAAAAGTCTACTTTTTATACAACTTTTTAACACGCATGTATTTATGTATCAATGTAACGGAATCTTTCAACGTAATTTTTACCCACTTCTAATTGTTGTATCGTCATGAAACTTGGCAATTGTGTGTAGCTCCGATGACAATACAATACAGTATACTCAATTTTATAATATGATCAAAATGGCCGCCGCCCCCAGATGGCGGATTATCATTTTCTTTACAACCCCCTTGATATGGGTATCAAAGGAAAGGGCTTGACAAGTAGAAAACAAATATGTCATCAAAACTTAAAAATTCAAAATGGCGGCGTCAACATGGAGGATAGGTTTTATCAATTATCGTCGGATTCGACTGAAAATCGGTATCTGTAGGTTATCGAGGTTCCAGATTAGAATTATCTGATCCAAATTTTAAGACTAAAAAATAAATAATAGTTTAAAGAAACTAAAAAAACACGCTTTAATAGTAAACCAAACTAAAAAGTAAAAAACAATACAATACAATATAAAAAAGCGTTGATATCAACTGGTATAAATATTTCATTATTTCATAGTAATAAGCACGCCACGCTTTTTTTAGTCTAGGCTGTAAGCTGGAGGAAAAGGCCGAATATGTCAAACTGTTACAGAAGGCCAAAATTGACCCATTTCTACTCCCCACTATTACATGTTATTTGTTTTCTTTCAAAAATTTAAACCAAGCTTCGAAAATGGTATCTGGGTTTTTTTTGGGTCGCCGATGACGAATTCGAAGTCGGTTACCCGGAAAACTCAACACAGACCGAAAAGTCGTGAAAAGTTGGCCACTTTTTAGTTATTTTTCAGACTTTTTATTTTTGACTTCAAAAATATCTTCTAAGGGGTTTTTCATTTTTCTTGATTTTTGAAAAAATATTCACTATTTTTGGGAAAAAGTCAAATTTTTCGATTTTCCGATCTCTGGATGATTTTTCAAGTAATTCGTCTCCAGATTTGTTCTCAGCGCACCAAAAACCCCCTAAAAAACATTTTTTAAGTAAAAGTACATATTTGATAAAGTTACTATAAAATGGCCGACTTTTCTCAATTTTCCGGACTCCGGATGATTTTTCTATACAACCAACCCCGGATTCGTATTCAGCGACCCAAAAAACCACCTGGAAGACATTTTTGAAGTCAAAAATAAAAAGTTTGAAAAACAACTAGCCAACTTTTCACGATTTTCCGGTCTGTGGTTGAGTTTTCCGGGTAATCGACCTCGGATTCGTGATCAACGACCCAAAAAACCACCTATATACCATTTTCGAAGCTTACAATTTTTTTAAGAAATCAGATAACATCTAATACTGGGAGGTAAAAATGGGGCAATTACTGAATTCTGGGGGTTGGGGGTACGTTGGCAAGTTATCTAGTCACGAATTACCTTTGGGGTCCAGAAAACATGCAAAATAAAAATGTTTTCGGTTCCACCTTTTGTGACATTTTTACTTATCTTCCCAGCTTATAGCCTAGATCATTTGTGTTGTATTGTATTGCATTGTATTATTTTTTACTTTTTAGTTCAGTTTGCTATTAAAGCGTGTTTTTTTAGTTTTTTTAAACTATTATTTTTCCTTTGAGCTTTTCAGGGAATCACAGTTTGTGTAACAAGCAGGCAATTTTATCGAAATTCTTATATTTCCTCACTTGAATATATTTCACAAATGCCTACCAGTTGCAGTGGCGGCCCGTGAAATTTTGGTAAGCTATAACTTACTAATGGAGCATAGGACCCATGCCAAACTTTAACGGATTACTACCACAGCTAAACGGAGACGTTTTGTGGAAAAAAATATTTGATTGGAATTTGCGATTTTTTTTTTCAAAAAGTGCAGTGCCTCCCCTGGAATCTGAAAAAGTACTTGTCAAATATCTATTAGTGCATTTTTTTTCTCGAACAAGGAAGAAAATATAAGGATAGGTTTTTAATTTTATCAAAAATCTTCATTTTTTAAAAAGTTACATCAGTTTGAAATTTTATTTTACACTGATATTTAATTTATAAAATTTCAAAATGATGTAACTTTTTAAAAAATGAAGACTTTTTGATAAAATTAAAAACACGTCCTTATATTTTCTTCCTTGTTCGAGAAAAAAATACACTATAGATATTTTACAAGTACTTTTCCATATTCCATGGGGAGGCACTGCATTTTTTTTTTTTAAATTTCGCAAATTCCAACCAAATATTTTTTCCACAAAACGTCTCCGTTTGGCCGTGGTAGTGATCCATTAAAGTTTGGCATGGGTCCCATGCTCCACTAGTAAGTTATAGCTTACCAAAATTTCACGGGCCGCCACTGATCAGTTGGGGTTTGCATAAAAAGTAGACTTTTAAATAATCCCCACTACAAGAAAACACTGATAGGGAATTTTCAAGACTATCTCCATACCTTTCTGAATCGGCCTATAAGAATGACTATCAGTATACATGCAAGAAACTTTTGGCTGTAACTGGTTCTTAGAATAAATATACTTGGTACCTATTTCGAAGGATAAACGAGTTTCCACCTTGCTATATTTGCCCATACAAATTCTCACATTACTTATCGATATGGTTTCAGAGAATTGGGTTTCAACCAAATTTGCTCACATTGCAGGATTTTGTAGATCTTGACATCCTGATCAAAAGTTCTCATGGGTACAAGGTCGACAAATTGATAATTTTCCAGATTTCGGGAGTGCAAAGCCGGAAGAAATTTCCTCTTTATTTAAGACAATGTTTAAAAATGAATTATTATTTGTTTGCTTATAATTGTATTGAAACATTCTTTATAGGATTTTGCAAACAGCAGAGAAAATAACTATCTATAACTAAAAGAAAAAATTTTGTGTAGAAATGTTAATGAAATCTTTGCATTCTTTCGATAACCTGAATTCTGGTTATGCTAGCAAATTAAAATCCTAAAATGAATTTGTCTAATTTCTTATTTGACAATTCTCATTCTAACACTAGCATCCACACAGTCCCCTACGGCCATGCAGATTAAACTAGTATCCACATAACCCCCTACGATTTTAAGACAAGGTAGATAAATAAATTCATTTTAGGTCTTTGTTCTCATTTTTAACTGAATCTTCATAATCGTAGGGGGTTATGTGGATACTAGTTTAATCTGCATGGCCGTAGGGGACTGTGTGGATGCTAGTGTTAGAATGAGAATTGTCAAATAAGAAATTAGACAAATTCATTTTAGGATTTTAATTTGCTAGCATAACCAGAATTCAGGTTATCGAAAGAATGTAAAGATTTCATTAACATTTCTACACAATTTTTTTTCTTTTAGTTATAGATAGTTATTTTTTCTGCTGTTTGCAAAATCCTATAAAGAATGTTTTAAGACAATGTTCGCTCGCACATCTCTCGTTATGTAACTGACTTTAAATCGAGTGGATATATCAACAGTGATTTGGCATGTTCCACTAGAATACAATTGAACATGTATGAGAAATGCTAGACAGGCGACTTAGGTTAGAAACTCGTGCTGTCCAAAACACACAGCGAGAATTGCTCTAATTGAAATGTGTGAGAATTTGTCTCAAGAAATTATCAATAACGTCATCATAAGTATGGGAAGAAATCATATAGCGAAATATTTTTTATTTTTGGACATAACTTTTTTCCTTACTACCTAGGTATATTTAAAAAAACTATAAGACTACCTAAGTAGAGCCATAACAAGACTATTACTATAAATTTTCACTCAATAATTTCAGTGGTTTGCAAAATAATTAGATTTAAAACTACTGAATAGGAAGATTGGCATAATCTTTAAATTTAAATCTAACTATTTTACAAACAACTGAAATTATTGAGTGAAAATTCATAGTAATAGTCTTGTTATGGTTCTACTTAGGTAGTCTTATAGTTTTTATTTTAAATATAAGTAGTAAGGAAAAAAGTTTGGGCCAAAAATAATAAATATTTCCCTATCGGATGAATATTTCTTCCGTTCAAAATTTAGGAGGAAAAAAATATGTAGAACGATATACCAATTAAAGCAGGTGAGTGACGCGTAGAACTTATTTTTTGAAATTAAGAATTAGTCAATGGAAAAAGTGAGCTTCGTATGTTTTCGAGGAAATGTTGCTTGGAATAATTTACCGTACACATGCGACGTCACATCCTGTGAATATGATATTTATATTACTGAAACGTCTGTCAGTTCAAAACCTTCTTCTATAGAAAGTCTACGTTTATCCACGTGCACATAAATAGTTACGCCTCGGCCGAGCGACGAACAAAAATATTGAAACTCCCAGTGCCTACTGCGTACGGAAAATTTCGCGAACATGTAGACAAAAAATAAACGTAGGAATTTAGCGCAACAAACAAAATACCTGTCAGTTAGCATTGCATAACGAGCATAAAAAAACTAACTGCAAGGACGTTGACTTGGCACCAAACCTTCATATTACTTCTTGCCCGGCCTGCAAATGAAAAGACAAGCCAACCGGACTCCAACTCGTATACAGAATAGCGCTGGTTCGCTATGAGGCGACGCCGATGGCGAGTAGACCGTGAAGGCCTCGGATCACTGCATAGCAAAACTATGCGAATCTTTAATGAGATTCACATAACTTTAAGAGAATGTGAAGAAAGGTAGATATGATTGTTTATACCGAAAGGAAAATTTTCTACCTTTGACTCCTACACTCACACGGTCTTCGAGTATTTAAACTAGATAGTATGTACAGATTTAAAGATTATACCAGAAGCTGCTCCAAAGCATAGTGCTTAGTGCTCGGAACAACTGTCTTTGGGCAGTGGTGCCAATGGTTCAGCAGGATAAGATTCACCTACTCGCATTTATCCGATTTTGTCGAATATTATCAGTTTTTGAGTTTTTTGCTTGACTGGCATAAAAAATAGATACATGTGTATAATGTTTATACTATAATTAAGTAAAAACAGTAGGTATGTTTAATTAGATTTAAAAATTATTTTACGAAAAAGTAAAGCTTTTTTATATTGTTTTGTCTTGATGGAAAAAAATACAGTAAATTAATTTAACAGGACTAAATAAAAGACAGACTTATTCTAGTCCATGACAAAAGATTTTTTTTTCATTCAAGAAAATACCAGAAATAAAATGAAATATATTTTATATATAAACAAAATATTAAGAAAAATAAAAAATAACAAATATTTAGTACAGGCATCACCATTTGTAGCTAAGAGCAGCTAACAAAACAATAAATATACCGGGTGAGTCACGAATTGCGCTCGCCCCAATATTTCCTAAAATATTTGGAATAGAAAATTGAAATTAGGAGGCCTTATTACACGACTAAAATGCCATCTTTTCAATGAAAAATCAAGTTTGGTGCACATCCGGTTTGACCGGAAATGCCCACAACTTTCGATTTTTAAATGGAACACCCTATATATTTTTACATTTTTGGAATCTAGAGGAAATTTTGAATACCATTTTGGTCACTTTTTGATAAACATTAAAAATTTTATTAAAAAATCTATTTCTGAATCCAGAGTGCTGTGGTGCCCAAAATATATTTTAGTGTGTGTGCTACGTTACTATGAAAATAAAAGAGCAATATGATTGCATTACTTAATTCTCTTGAGGCGTTTAAAATTTTTAAATGTGATTTTTACCCACTAACTCGGTTTTTTTAAATGGGAATTTAATCGTTCACCAACATTTTTAAATACCTCATTTTCATACGAATCTAATGATACCAAAATTTTGAAAATCCGCTCAGAAATATTTGAGATTTCAGCCAAAATACAATGCAACCAAGCTTTTAGAAACATGCGGCTAATAGATAATAGATTAGTGGGCTTTGGAAACTAAAATGGCACATTTCTGTGTAAATCTGGTAACCTAATAACATTGGTTTATTACATTCAATGGCTACTATGATTTTTCCAATGTTATTAGGTTACCAGATTTACACAGAAATATGCCATTTTAGTTTCCAAAGCCCACTAATCTATTATCTATTAGCCGCATGTTTCTAAAAGCTTGGTTGCATTGTATTTTGGCTGAAATCTCAAATATTTCTGAGCGGATTTTCAAAATTTTGGTATCATTAGATTCGTATGAAAATGAGGTATTTAAAAATGTTGGTGAACGATTAAATTCCCATTAAAAAAAAAACCGAGTTAGTGGGTAAAAATCACATTTAAAAATTTTAAACGCCTCTAGAGAATTAAGTAATGCAATCATATTGCTCTTTTTATTTTTATAGTAACGTAGCACACAAACTAAAATATATTTTGGGCACCACAGCACTCTGGATTCAGAAATAGATTTTTTAATAAAATTTTTAATGTTTATCAAAAAGTGACCAAAATGGATGTATTGTATTCAAAATTTCCTCTAGATTCCAAACATGTAAAAATATATAGGGTGTTCCATTTAAAAATCGAAAGTTGTGGGCATTTGCGGTCAAACCGGATGTGCACCAAACTTGATTTTTTTTTTGAAAAGATGGCATTTTAGTCGTGTAATAAGGCCTCCAAATTTCAATTTTCTATTCCAAATATTTTAGGAAATATCGGGGCGAGCGCAATTCGTGACTCACCCGGTATATATAACTTGATTAAAATTATCCGTTTATTATCCGATTTTTAAGAGGGTGAGAAAATTATCCGCAAATCGGATAATTATCTGCCAATCGGCAACACTGGCTTGGGATAGGTATCTATTTGAGTAAAATATTTCACTGGATAAAAAATGACATAGGTATGTTACTGTCTACACATTATTACAGGGACAAGTAGTGTCTGGTGACAAGATTTACAGATAAGTGCACACTAGACACTGATTTACTACTATACTCCGTTCGCCCAAGAGATTCAGCTAAGCCACTCCCCACAAATGAGCGCTAAATTTGAATACAATATTTCTATTGCTTGAATTTTTAAAACCCATATTACAACCAACTATGTCGAAAACGCTAATATATGAGGTATTTGTTCTCCAAGACAAATCGTTTTCAGCCTCAAATCTGATGTATGTTTTTTTTAGAAACAACTGTTGTTATTTGCTGTTATTCCTAATTATCTAATAAAATAGTGTTTTTCATTACTGTGGTGCATATTTGTGTATATCAAGGTACGCAATAAAAACGATTTATAATGATTAAATGTCAGAACCACTTTTTCTTTTTTAAGTTAAAAATTCATTCTTGTCAAATTAATTATGAATCAAGCTCAAGCCCTTTCTCCGCCGAAAAAACGGAAAAGCAAACATTTTTCGGTTAAAGAGAAGGAAAATATTGTGAATATCTTGAAGACTTCTGCTGCAGAGAACCCAGACAACCTTAAGACACAAAACGCCGAGTTTACTGCAAAGGCAGCGTTTTAAACAATGTATATTTATTATAGTTTATATGAGTTTATTATTATTATCTATATTAATTATAAATAATTTAGGTGTAAGTGACCGGGCGTTTTCAAAATTCTTCATAAATATCAGGAAACACATGCACCTCTGGACCACTTTTATGCGTCGCACAAAGGCCCAACCTACACAATGATACCAAAAACACTCCGATCGGACCACCCCTGCGTACAGCGGTCGCAATCAAACATTTGTTACATTTTAAAAGTTTATACCACCTATACACAACTCATACAGCATACCTCATAATAGCTTCTACGGTTCCTCTATTAGATTCTAACAGATTCCTTCAACATTTTCAATGTTAAAACGGTAATGGAAGTTTTTCTCGTTTAAATGTCTGAGGCCTGGTCTATATGAATAATGTAACTCGTATTACAGAACAGACCAGACAAAGGGATATCACAAAGCTCCAAAAAAAGACCGCGAAAACAAGCAGATAAAGAGTGAGCATACTGTGACATAGTAAGGTCGAAGCAAGAAAAAAGAAACTAGAAAACAGTCTGGGAACTAAACAGGCAATCGTACTATCATCATCACACATTGCCAATATGGTAAGACAAATTGTGAATGCGCCTCCAAGGACGTCGCTCTGGCTGGAATAAATGAGAACCGGCCCGGCCCGGCCGGCGCGCGATTACCTTACGACCTTGCAGCGACAGCTGTTTTGGCGGGAACAACTTATTGTTATAATCCAGCGGCCAATTATTTTCTTAAATGTCAATAACGAAGAATCAAAGGCGCACAGTTTCAGTGCGATTCTGGTTAAATTCAACCTTCGATTATTACATTTTTTTGCCAAGGCCGACTGATTTTTTCACCACACTATATTTTTCCGCAATTATATACAAAACATTAAAGTACAATAATTATAAAGATATCCATAACAACAAATGTTATCTGAGATTTTCCTTTAATAACTGTTAGTGGAGAGATTATACATCACAAAACCACAAAAATCAGTTCTGGGGGTACCGCGAAACCCCCCCAAAAAACCACCCCTTCGGTGAAAGTCTTATTTTACTGATAACTTGTTAACCGTTGAAGATATAAAAAATTGCTCATCATAAAAAAGAAAGCTTGACTAATTGCCTAAAAAAAAGCCCCCTTGTAATTTTCTTGTGGATGTCATGGTTTTCAAGAAAATCGATAATGAAAAAAATTGCAAAATTTGTATTTTTAATGCGCACGAATTTTCGTTTATTTGAAATTTTTTGCGCGCGGCCTATAGAAAAAATTGAATTGTTCGAAAACCAAACGTACTAGGAAGAAAAATCAAAATAGGTTTTAAGGCGATATAAAATACTCTTTTGTGTTTCCATTTTTGATGGCTATTGATATCTATTAGTATATAAAAAGAACAATATGATTTTGATTTTTCGCACTTTTAAACTATTCACAGGTCCATAAAAAATAACTGACTTTAATATAAGTTATAAATGCATTACCTTTTAGTTCAAGGTAGTACTTCAATGCAAAAAAAGTTAGCAATAAAAATATTTACATTTACAAATTTACCAGCATGTTGAATTTAGCCAAATTTTGGCCAATTTTTTATTGTTTCCTAAAAATAAAAAAAAGACCCAAACATCTTGAAAATTTTGCTAAATTTTTTTTTTTACTATATATCATATAACTACCAGCATGTTGAATTTAACCAAATTTTGGCCAATTTTTTATTGTTTCCTAAAAATAAAAAAAAGACCCAAACATCTTGAAAATTTAGCTAAATTTTTTTTTTTTTACTATATATCATATAACTATTGTTTCTAATCATTTAATAGCTAAAAAATTGTATTAAAAAATATCATCAAAAAATTGAATGAATATGCACCCTTTTCGAATTTTTTTTGGCTAACTTTAACATGCTGCTAAATGCGAATATTTTTATGCCTAACTTTTTCGCATTGAAGTACTACTACTTTGAACTAAAAGATAATGCATTTATAACTTATATTATAGTCAGTTATTTTTTATGGGCCTGTGAATAGTTAGATGCACAAAAAATCAAGAGATAACTATATTATATTGTTATTTTTACATACTAATAAATATCAATAGCCCTCAAAAATGGCATCACAAGAGAGTATCTTATATCCCCTTTAAAGCCCACTTTAATTATTCTTCCTAGCTTGTTTGGTTTTCGAGCAATTCAATTTTTTCTATAGGAAGTGCAAAAAATTTCAAGTAAAAATACAAATTTTGCAATTTGTGGCAATACCGATTTTCTCGAAAACCATGGCATATACAAGAAAAGTACAAGAGGATTTTTTTTAGGCAATTAGTCAAGCTTTCTTTTTTGTGATGAGCATTTTTTTATATCTTCAATGGTTAACGAGTTATCAGTAAAATAAGGGTTTTTCACCGAAGGGGTGCTTTTTTTGGGGGGTTGCGCATCACCCCCAGAACTGATTTTTGTGGTTTTGTGATGTTTAATCCTTGCATTAACAATTACGGAAGGAAAATCTCAGATAACATTTTTTGCGAGCTTCTGGTGTATTTTTTACTTTACCGACTGGACTAATTAGGCTATTGAACATGTCTTTTAGTAAGAAACAATTGCGCTAAAGGGTTCTTATTGTTCAGTGTGTTAGTTTGATACTTAAAAACGATAAAATCACAAAGTGCTACTAAATTCCGTGGTGCGTTTTTGAGAGCCATTCGGAAAAAGTCCATTTTTCAGTTTTTTCAAAATAACTCAAAAACAGTGCGAATATGGAGATTTCTACAAGAATACTTTTTTGTAGAAAATTAAATGTCCCATCCAAATATTTTCTTCTATTTTTGGTATTAAAAATAATTAAAGAACAAAGTTAAAAATTGACGAAAACTCGCATTTTTTTTCTTTTAAGTAATTCGTCCATATTGAAAAGACAAAGAAATTGCTTTTTTTCCGCTCCGTACGACCAACGATGACCGAGAATGGTCAACTTTCAATGGCGATTCAAAGTTGACCATCTTTTGCCATATTTTACCGCATTTGCTCTCATACATTTTTTTCTCGCCTGCTGATTTATATACAGATAATGTAGTTTATATAATTGATGGTGGTTAATTGCTTCATAAAATAAGTTGGAGTACAAACGAGACATTTGCTGATATTAGTATAAAATACATAAATTAAGTCTTCATATGAGAAGTGTACCGTGATTTTCGATGGATATTCTGACAGTTTGGCAGTATCGGCACTAAAAGTGCAGAGATTACGCCGACAAAGCAATTTTGACCCGGAATGCAAGTAAAAGATGATTTGAAACCTCTATCAGAGCCTGACAATTATTTTGCCAACGAAAATAATTTAAAAAAAATTGCTTATTTAGTGGAAAAATTAAAAGCAGCTAATATTGACTCGCATTTACAAACGATTATTTATCGAAGAATGCGACGTTTACACTATCACAATAATTACTTCCAGCAGCTGATACTGCTACATTACATGGACAACGAACATATTTACAGTTCCAACCATGGAAGGAAAATATGTTTAATCCCCTCTAATAGAGTTGGAAGAAAACAAACAATGGACTGATGCCAATTGAAACCCTGACTCTTACACCGCAATCTTTACTCAAAAAAATATCATGTGGCTGTTTAAAAGGCTGTTATGGAAATTGTGGTTGCAGAAAGTTTGGCATCAAATGCTCCATTGCAAGGAATGTGAAGGAATTAGTTGCGAAAATGCAAATGTGCCAGAACTATCACAAGAATATGTAGATAAAGATATCGACAACAAAGTTGATATTGCCATCGAAAGAATTAATATTGAAGAATCATGTTTTCCAAGAATATTTATTTATTTAAAAATCAGTTTATTTTAAACAATGCATAAAATTTAATTTTAATATTATACCTAAAGCTCAACCATAAACATTAATTGTATTGAAACATATTCTTTCTTGGATTTTGCAAACAGCAGAAAAAATAACTATAACTAAAAGAAAAACTGTGTAAAAATAATAATGAAATCTTTGCATACTTTCGATAACCTGAATTCTGGTTATGCTAACAAATTAAAATCCTAAAATGAATTTGTCTAATTTCTTATTTAATAATTCTCATTCTAACACTAGCATCCACACAGTTCCCTACGGCCATGCAGATTAAACTAGTATCTACATAACCCCCTACGATCATGAAGATTCAGTTAAAAATGAGAACAAAGGCCTAAAATGAATTTATTTATCTACCTTGTCTTAAAAATTTTTCATTCGAATGGATTATATTTTCATGAAATCTATCATTCTGTTTCTTGGAAACGCTTCTTAGCCGTTGAAACGTTTTTCGCCCTTATTCCGGAGCTCATCAGAAAGACATAAAGCCACTCATAAAGATGTTTCATGCAAAACCAAGACAATTTCTATGAATAAGTGTGAAATAATTAAATTTGACATTGACATTGACTGATAAACACAACCTCACCTAACTAAAATAAATTATTATTTGTTTGCTTATAATTGTATTGAAACATATTTATAGGATTTTGCAAACAGCAGAAAAAATAACTATCATAATTATTGCTATATTTTTATATTTAGTTATCTCCTGATGATGGCAATTCTGTTACCGAAAGTTCGACAGAATGCTATGCATTAGTTTCATATTTGTAAAATTTCATCAAAGGCTGCAAACATACTCTTCAGGCGCATATTTTTAAATAGAATGTTTCATAATTTCATAGGTTCTTCCTTCAGCTAACTAATTTTACCATTCAAATTCCAACACAATCGGATACCGTGCTTTTCATTTCTCGTATCAAAATCCCGCAACAAGTCGAGTACCAACTAGAAATTTTTTTAAAAACATTTCTTCGTAAAATGTTTTATTTGAAGGTGCAATTTGAAATTTCAAATTGCCGAAAAATTAATTTTTTTTAACATTTTACGTTTACTGTTGACAAACCAGGTCAACATAAACTTCAACGAGTATTTAATTATAATTACTAGACGGGCAGCCAGGCAGTGGCACTTAATGAAATCGCCTTATTGGAAATACTTCGGCGGGGCTTCGCGAGAAAAGTAGAACATACGAGTGAATTTAATTTTCACGTGATTCACGTTGAGTAGGTCGGAGATCAACGTATCCAAGGTAAAGAGAACGTTACCGTCTACGAATAGTTATTTGAGATGTGAACTCATGGGGATTCGAATAGTCTATAGTCTAGACTCTAGACTTTCTGGACGGATCCTAAATGAGGAATGGGGTCAGGTCAGGGGCGAATTACTTATTTAGATCCTAATCGCGAATTAAGACTGATGTGCACATTTAAACCATTAATAATTATTGTGTTCGATACCACATGTAACAATATTTGCGATTATATTTCATACTACATACCGGGTCTCAATGAGATCACTTTCTGGCCGCCAGTTCTTAATTTTTTTAACGAAACTCAAGCCAAGTTTCTACGAGTTCCGTTATTATTCATTTGTTTTAATGTAGTCTGCCAACGCACACTCGGATTCATATTCAATTAACAGTAATTGTAAAGGAAAACCTGGATGAATGTTATAGATATTGTAAATTGTAATACATCGTTAGATTCGTCTTGAGAAAGATTGCATTTAACTGTAGTATGAAAGTGATATACTTTCATTTGAAAATATAATAGCAATCTCGAAAAAGGCGATTTTATCAACTTTGGAGCTTTCTGTTACACAAATAAACAACAAAAAGTCCAGTACGCACTTTCCCCCAATTACTTATTAGTAATGGAGCCCTCGGCCAACATTTCGTGTAATCACGGCATGTCTAAATTAATGAAAAATGTTTAGTACCAATAAAAATAAACAAATCTTTTTCCTTGCAGCAAAGTCCCAAAGTGTCGCGATAGGGGTGAAAATTCATTTTCAGTCGCTTTCATCCCGCGTCAAAAAAATACCCATTTTTTTTTCCGTTCGTGTCAAGCCGAATTTTCGATTTTCGCCCTGCAATTTATTTATTTATTGCATACACCGTTCAACAGGTAAGATACCCAATTACAGAACAGGAATGAAGGCATACAAAGCATTAATTACATAATATGCAACAACATAAAAAGAAAGCAAAATAAAGAAAAAATTTACTTAAATGTACGAACTATGAATAACTAATGATACGAAGAGAGAGAGAAAAATAACATGGAAAATGTTTAAATATAAAGACTATATATACATACAGACTGTCTATTTTACGAGGGCCACACCAAATATCTCGCTTAATATATATTGTAGAAGAATAAAGTTTTTTAGAAACAGTTATCCCATTTTTTGTGAGCTATATTTCAGTAAAAAGAAATTTGAAATCCATACATCCAATACCTGAATCTATGAAAGTAATAAATTGCCCCAAGTTATTTAAAAATAAAGTTAAAAACATGCTACTAGAGGGTGTTTTTTATAGTACTGACGAATTTGTGTCCAGATCTTAACCTTATGCAGTTAGCAAAATTAAAACCTGCTTATCCACTATTTTTTTATATTGCGTCTTAAATTCTTGTATCTACAGTATTATATGTGTATCTGTGTGTATGTATATATGTGTATATATATATGTTTATTTATGTATTTTATTTCGCTGATTACTTTTTACTTATATACTTGTCTGACATGCCATATGTACTCTATGTATCTTATGTGGTTAATAAATTATTATTATTATTATTATTATAACTTCCTAAACATAGTTCGATTTGGCTGCGGAGCATCTGGAAATCTATCTCCGTAAACCGTGACTGCCATCTCAGCGTCAAAATTGCACTGACAATAAATGCTAATCATATCGAATTTGTTATTATTGGTGTACACCATAATTACTGATATAAAATTTGTCTTAGAACTCGACAACGCAACATACAACAGTGACAATCTGTCAAATTTACTAATAACTGTATACATTGTTTTTCACTAATTATGGCACAGCTGATTGTTACGATTCAATTATATGAATTGTGGTATTCGTAAAATATTAAATATTGACACTATCGGTTAAAATTTCTGTGACATGTTTTATATCGTTGGAATGAGAAAAAAATAACGGAATTAATGGCGTCATGGCCTACTTTGAGATATGTATTTTTCATTTTTGCACAATAGCGTATGTCAAAGCAAACTGCATTTTTCGATTTTTTTGTTACACGTTATTATTCTTATTGTCTTTGCCGTCAACTTTCATTCCTTTAACTTTTTTCGTATCTCCTCAAATAAGGAAGCTATAACCGTTTGTGGTTTTCCTATTTTTCAGGTTTTTGTAATATATCTCATAAAGTAGGCTATGGATTTCAAATTTCTTTTTACTGAAATATAGCTCACAAAAAATGGGATAACTGTTTCTAAAACTTTATTCTTCTACAATAGATATTAAGCGAGATATTTGGTGTGGCCCTCGTAAAATAGACAGTCTGTATATGTGATTCACAGTAAATTAAGAAAAACAAAGACACTCACTGGTTATTTTATTAGATACATAATTTGTTAGAAGTACTGCAAATCGTATATAAAGGTGAATTATTTAGTACGTTGGTACGCGGCGTAGGTAAATAGAAAACTTGGTGATTACGAGAGGTTAAACTGGGAACGTGAAAATTAAGCTTACTAATTATTTCGGGTGCGTCAAAATCATTGTGTAGTAATTTAAACAAAAATACTTGAGAAAAGTACGTACGCCTATCCTCATCCTTATAGAATATCATAGAATATCTTTCAAGCAAGTTACTTTGCGGAAAAGCAATCGCTGGATAGGTACCGTCGGATTTGAACCACAGTAATTTAAGAAATCTACGTTGAACTAACTGCCTCCAAGTTATTTTTGTGAACATCATAACTGGAACTCCAAATTAGCGATGCGTACTCAAGTTTCGATCTGACGAATGATTGATAAAGAATTTTCAGAGTATCAGTATTAGTGAACTCTCGACTAGTACGAATAATAATAATTTACTATCAAAAGTTACGCCGAGGTCGCGAAATGTTATAGGTCTTTGAAGTATGACATTATCTAACCTGTAATCAAAAATAAAAGGTAATGTTTTTAAAGAAAAGGACATTACGTTACATTTACTAGGATTCATGAATAATTTATTTACTATACACCAGGTGTTTATTTTGTCAAGAGAAGTCTGAAGTTGAAAACAGTCATCGATTTCATCAATGACTGTGAAAATTTGAAAAGGTGAGGCAAATTAATTTCGTTCACTATGTCGTTAATAAAAATGTAAAAAAACAAGGGCCCCAGAATAGATCCCTGGGGAACTCCAGATGTGGCAGCAAATTCGATCGATTTGAACCCATTTAATGCAACGTACTGACTCCTATTCATTAAATAAGATTTAAATAAAAGGAGCAAAGAATAGGAGAAGCAGATTTTTTTCTAATTTATTAAGTAACAACTGGTGATCAAGTCTATTAAACGCTTTGGAGAAATCGGTATATATGACATCTACCTGCCCACGTTCATCTAAGGATTCAGAAATATATTGAGTTACACAGAATAAATTTGTTGTTGTTGAACGCCCTTTCATAAATCCATGTTGATTAATAGAGATTTTGGTGTTAATTGAATGATATATTCTATCATGAAGTAATATTTCTAAGACTTTACAGAAGTTACAAATTACAGAGATTGGTCTAAAGTTCTCAATATCTAGTTTGTTTCCCTCTTTGAAGATGGGACATACTTTGGAATATTTCCATAGGTCAGGAAATGGCAGTTTTTAAGATTAAGTTAAAAATTAGAGTTAGAGGATATGCAAAGATGATAGCGCAATCCTTTAATAAAAAAGCTACTAGTCGATACATCGCCAATCTACCTCTTTCGATAGAGACAGAACGAACTTCCACTCGAAATATTTATTTAGTTACGAATGTTTGAAAATACCATGATTTTCAACTTTTTAGAATAAATTTAAACATTTTCTGAGAGGTCCAAATGGGCCATTTTTCTTTCACTCTTGCCTAGCCGAATTTCCAATTTTGTTGGTACAATTTGGTATCAGGATAAACCGCCAATCTTCCTCTTTCCATGGAGACCTAAAACGACCTTTCATTCCACGTATTCACTTAGTTATTAACGTTTGGAAAATCCATGTTTTTATATGTTCAAATGACCAGCCGGCTAAGGCAACGTCCTGAAAAACCCTCACATTTACACCATATACAGGGAGCGAAAAAAATACCGAAAATTGCATTAAAATAATTTCCTTATTTGTCGTCCCATTCCGCTGAAAATCGGTATGCGGAGGTTTTCGACATTGCTGATTACGAATATCACATCGAAATTGAGAAATTCAAAATGGCGGCGCCAAAATGACGAATCATTTTTATTATTTATCGTCCGATTCCGCTGAAAATGGGTATGTGATGGTTATTGAAGTAGAAGGTTGCGAATATGAAATCGAAATTGGGAAATTCAAAATGGCGGACACATTTTATCACATTCGACTGAAAATTGTCAATTACTAGTTTTCCTAGGTTCTCTGGCACCAAAGTATGTAATTATATGAGAAACTGACGTGCCGTGATAACAAGATTTTCCAAATGTCGAAAAATTGAAAATTTTCCCCCACTAGAGACGCGGGCGAGGTGGGAAATGCCAGTTATTATTTTTCCTACACTGTCTAACATTCCCTTTAATAGAAAAACAAGGAAATTGACTTGCCGCGATAAAAAAATGGATCATTTATTTTTACATGTTCAATAAACAAATTCACCTCTTTAGCAGCGCCAGACATGTCAGTAGTAATGAAACTTTTTCTTCAGGGAGTGATAAAATATTGAAAAATAATCGAAATATCCATGCCCTGATGAGGCTAAAATCCTAGTGAGTCCTACTATTATGAATTTAGAACATGTTTAGGTTGGTCAAGGCACACAAGATCAAAAATTAAAATTAAAACATGAAAAATATATACACAGCGATCTATTTAAAAGTCAAAAGTTGGGGTACCTTCCGGCAAAACCGAAATTCGTAAAAATTTGACCGATGGCTAAAAAAATGTCTTTTTTCCAAATTAAATCCAAATTTCGCAATGATCCTCGAATACTATTAAAATAATAAATACTGTTGGGTCTCCCCCATCAATAAACATCAAATTAACATCCGTAATTTTTAGGTGATTTATGCTACTACAAATCCACCGTGGAAACCCTCCGCCTCGCGAGTCACGAGACACATAATTTTATTCTGGGCGCGGGCTATTAACTTTTAAACAATCTTTCGTCGAGCCGTCCCGCCCTGAGCGACGCGAAAATCTAGGTCAGGGTATTTTACTACACAGATAGGCTGTCATTGTCTGTCGGTCTCGGTGATCTTCTGGCTTTTAAATAGGTCTGTCTAGTTACTAAATATGTTTACACGTAGGCACTCGATATGTCGATCGACGACCTACGTACACCGTTCTTTTTAATTCATTCCCATTCATTAAACTCACAAATGATTATGAATTCATATCGTAATATGCAATTAAACGACACGGTTTGCACAATGTTTAGATAGATAAGTCTCAGTGGCAGCTCGGACAGTGAACGACATTTTATTATTTTCCTTTCCTAGGTTAGAAGCCTACTATACAGGGTGTAATTAGTTTCATGTCATTAAAAAAAACTGGTAGTAGGGAACGACAAGACAAACAAAAAAACCTTATATAACATGGGGTCTAAAGCTCATAGTTTTGGAGGTATTGATACAGATGCAGAGATTTTGAATCATTTAGGTAGGTAGTAAGCTTTTAACCCAGGACACTAATTTATGTTACAAATGTTATTAAACCACATTTAAATCTTCTAAATTATAACAATCCAATATTTTGTTCCAAATTAAAAAACACACATGTAAAGAAATGCTCTGTTTAAACCTCTATGGCCATTATTTGCTTGCAATTGTGCACGAAGAGAGAACGAATGATTTACCTCTTTATACTTGCCTCAGTTCAGTTGAGGCGGTACATCAAAGGCGGTCGATGATCCTTTGACACCGCGTGTGCCGGCCAGCACTTTTTTATGACAATTTAAAAGTTGTATAATTGGGAAGTACAAATCCATCGACCAAGAAAAGCAGTGGTTCTCAATAGTTGTCTACCATAATATTAAATATGTTAACCTAGATCAGTGTTTTTCAAAGTGCCCCTAGAGGGAAAAGTCATAAAGGTTTTTTGTTTGTATAGTTGGTCCATATTACCAGTTTTTTTTAATGAAATGAAACTGATTACACCCTGTATAAATAATGATGGCGTGCAAATGCAAATTTCGATCTTTCGATATCGACATTAGGAAGCATTCCTGCTGATGATTGTGTTTAGTTATGAACATTTAAAAATTGCATGTTTTTCTTTTTTCGACGAGACTCATTGAAATTGCAGAGGATTTCTAGGTTCGAATCTTGTACGGGTGTACTTTTTTAATCTGTTTTGAACTTTTTGACTGATATTTCTTATTCGAAAATTACATTTTACGTCTTACACAATTTCTACAGTTACAAACAACAAACATTTCAGAGCTACACTCAAAGATTTTATTTTGATTAAAATTAACGTGTTTGATCGCCCGTCCACGCTTCCCACCCCGGGAGCTACTTCTGGCTGCAGAGCTATGTAAATGCAGGAATGTTGTCTGGATCTTTGGTAAACTTAGATGTTAGATGATATTTATCTTCGTTATTATTAGGTTCTCCATGTGCAGTCTGAAGAACTGTATTATAAGATGCCTAGCAAAATTGCCAGACAGTCACGTAACACGAAAATAAGGATACCATATGATAATAGTCTACTGATGGTGCTTATTTTCTTATATAAATTTTGAGACTTCAGATTGCGTATTTCTACCTATCAGCGTTAACCTAGGTAAAGGTCTAACGTCCTCGATTAAACAAATGCTACATCTATGGAGTCCACTGTACTGTCAGATGGCGACCGTGTTACACAAACCATTCTATTTTTAATATGTTTCTGCTTGTATTATTATTCATGATATACCTAATAATCCTCGGCATACCTACACATTTTATATTAGTTGTTCCTGTCTTTTATGTAAAACAGTTTCATTCATGCTCGTAGTCGGTGTAATTTAAAATGCCTGGTTCACCGGTATTATTAATTAATTTCCAAGGTTGTGCGACGCCTTGCATGACGAACATAAATTCATATAGCCCGTGTTATTTTCATACCTATTTATTTTGCCACACAGCTGATTCACCTGCAAGAATTGTCTCGAAGTGGTTTTAGAGTCTTGATGTGTCACCGGATACAGTAGTAATTTTCACAAACATCGAGGCACTGAGCATTACACACATTTTTTTCATGACAAACCGTGACCTATTAACCAAAAAGTGGACTATTTGGGATAGGTCCTTTGTCACTAATCACATTCATACTATTTTTACATTTCATAATTTCCAAAAATATAAATGTAAATATGAATAGTCAGGGATTCACTGTCAGGTAGAGAGTGGCAGACCAAGATCTTCTTTAAATACCTATATAAGTATGATTTTGACATCTTTTCACGTAGGTGAAGAGAAATATTTGCGAGCGAAAATCGCCTATTTTTTGCGCTTTCGGTTAAAAGTATCATAACATTAAACAAAATGCTGGTACACGGTTCTTGTACTACTATAAAATTTGGAAAGGTTAGGTGTCTGTGGCAATATATTGAAGTGGATTAGCAGTTCGGTTACAATATGTAAAATATGGTAGTTTTCTTTCATCATGGATTAAAGTAACATCAGGAGTTCCTCAAGGATCTTACACTGGGCCTCTCTTTGTGAAGGATTAAGCTTTAGTATTACAAAATTGTAATTTCCCTAATGTTTGCGGATGATTTAAAAATGTTCAGAGTAATTAAAAATCTTTTTGACGCTGAATTGTTGCAAAGTGATTTGGATGGTTTGTCCCATTGGTGCGATGAAAATGTTCCTACATTGAAATGTGAATAACTGCTATAAGATTACATTTGCAAGAATAAACGCCTTATAGTTAGTTATCTTTGCAAAATTAATGATAAAGTGTTGCAAACATAGTTCGATTTGGCTGCGGAGCATCTGGAAATCTATCTCAGCTGCTAATCATATCGAATTTGTTATTATTGGTGTACACCATAATTACTGATATAAAATTTGTCTTTCGACAACGCAACATGCAACAGTGACAATCTGTCAAATTTATTAATAACTGTATACATTGTTTTTCACTAATTATGGCACAGCTGATTGTTACGATTCAATTATATGAATTGTGGTATTCGTAAAATATTAAATATTGACACTATCGGTTAAAATTTCTGTGACATGTTTTATATCGTTGGAATGAGAAAAAAATAACGGAATTAATGGCGTCATGGCCTACTTTGAGATATGTATTTTTCATTTTTGCACAATAGCGTATGTCAGAGCCAACTGCATTTTTCGATTTTTTTGTTACACGTTATTATTCTTATTGTCTTTGCCGTCAACTTTCATTCCTTTAACTTTTTTCGTATCTCCTCAAATAAGGAAGCTATAACCGTTTGTGGTTTTCCTATTTTTCAGGTTTTTGTAATATATCTCATAAAGTAGGATATGGATTTCAAATTTCTTTTTACTGAAATATAGCTCACAAAAAATGGGATAACTGTTTCTAAAACTTTATTCTTCTACAATAGATATTAAGCGAGATATTTGGTGTGGCCCTCGTAAAATAGACAGTCTGTATGTGAAATAAAATCAAAGTCATTGCAAATGTTGGATTTCCTTAAAAAAATCTTGAGTAGATTTTTCTGTAGACCGTCTTAAATTGTTATACTCTTTATTGATACGTTTAGTATTGGAATATTGTTCTATAATCTGGTGTCCTATATAATTATAATATTCCTATTAACAATATAGAATGTGTTGAAAGGAAATTTTTATGGTTGGGGTATTTGAGAGATGAATATGATTATGATGACTTTCTTGCTTGGCTTAATATTAGATATTAGAACATAAAAGATTGGGGGTCGATATGTATTTTCTTCACAAAATACTTAATGGTTATATTCAGTCCCCTGGACCTCACTAATCTGATAAAATTCAAAATAAATGATAGAAGAAATCGTAATTCGGATATATTTCATGTACCTTTTCATCATACCAATTTATGGATAAAATGAGAAGATAACTACAATTTTAAGGGCTGCTAATATAATTCAAAATAATGTATAACTTTTTGGATTTTCAACTTTATCTTTTAAGAAATCAATCAACCAAGTGTAACCATGTATGAACTGATGATGAAATAGCGATGAGACGAACTATACTGTATATTACTTTTATCCATTTATTTAATAAAATTAATGTTGGATTACAAATTGCACGGGGCATATGTGAATTATTATTGTTTGAAATATACCTAACTTACTAATTCATATTTACAAAAGTGCACGCAGACAGTTGTTGACCTCACACCTTTCACTTGGCGGCATTTCCTCTTGGCGTCTTAGTAAGAAACAAGTATAACACTTAATACCGAACACAAATCGAATCGATATCTGCAAGACGCTACTTGGTAAATGAAATTACAATCGTGTCATCATAGTACATATCAACTGTGTATTTAAAAAGGTGAAATAAGATTTTGTTTCGATTCATGCATAATTTTGAAACAACCAAAAATTGATTAAAAAAATATTGGTTTACCAAGAACTTTACCGGGTGATTCAGTTTTGGTATTCGCGCTCCGTTATCTTTTATTTCCACAAAAAACTAAGTACAACAAACCATATATATATTTGCAAATTTCTTCATTAATGTAAATCTATTTATAAGTATAGCATAAAATAAAAACTAATAACACAATCACAAATAACAGTATTTTCAATTTGACATTACTAACAATGTCAAAATTCAGTTGTCTCCATGGCTATGCTGATTCCGAAAAAAAACCTTTGAATGACGTTTAATTATCATATTTTATTTATTTTCTCAAAATTTTTCTTATGGAAGTATACTTACAGACGATTTAAGGACGTCATTTGATAGAGTTTGACAAGCGATTTACAAATATATATGTTTTTTTTTTTATTGAAATAAAAAAGATACAGGGTCGCGAATACCAAACCGACCACCCGGTATAGTACGGGAGTCCATCGACAAAAGTGGCAATTGCCGCAGGTTGGTCTGTAGCTACAATTTCTCCCAACGACAGGTCACGTGACCTCGCTATCTTCGAGAGAAAGATAGGAAGAAACAAAGCACCGCTTAAATGTTGCCAAAAAAAATCTGAAATAATTCAGGCACATTCTTTGGGCAAAAATAAGCATATTTTGTCTCTTGGTGTCTTTTTCCAAACTGCTACCTTCTCCCAGAAAAAAGTTGTGGCAAAACATGAGTGACATTTAAAAATTATTTTTAAATTTACAGGATGTTTCACATAGCGGTGGCAAAGCAATTCTACTATGTTCGAAACGAAACATCCAATTTTTTATTTATACATTTGTATTTAACTTTTAATTATCTATATTGTTATTGGACTTATACAACCGTGTTGCCAAGTTGATTTTAGTTTTTCCAAAAAAAATTGCCAAGTTGTAAAACATGAAGACATTTTAGGGAGGCTATTTTGAAACAATTGATGATAACTTGAACAATAATGCACATATTCTAACGAAACTTTAGAAAAGTATACACCTTGTGGATTTAAACCATCAAGCCAAGTTTCAAGTCAAAACGTTTACAATAACTCCTAAAAAACAATTGCAAAGTCGAAAACCGAATCGTCGATTGTTTGTGGGCATCAAGTCGTATTTCAAAAATTTGTATTTCAGATTATAGTTGTTCTTATGTTCTTTGTGGTGGTACAAACAAAAATAAATTTTAAATTGTCACATTTTTTATTGTTGTTTTATAATATCTTTATAATATTTTATTTATGTTTTCTAGTTTATTAGTTATATCTGACCAGCTGCCTGTTTGTAGTTCTTTTTTAAATCTGTTCTATGTACTATCTTTTACTGTTTTCTTGTTTATGCATTATTTTATAAATTTATTATATACTGACTTTCTATATTGTGTAATCACAATCGACTGAATTAATAAATTATTATTATTATTATTATTATTATTATTATTAGTATTGCCTCTTGAGATATCATCTTGAGAATATTATGGGCAAGACCAACAATATGTGCAAATACTGTGATACTGAATAGAAACTGCTGAACATATTCTTCGCGAATGCAAGATGTTAGCCCTTACTAGGCTAAAGTATCTGAAAAAAATGGAATCAACACCTGAAGACATAGGGAAGGTAGCCCCCAGGGTAATCAAAAGCATTTTAAAAAGCTTGGGAGTCCAGAGCAACAATTAATTGTAGGGTAACTCACAAAACATGCGGTCGAAATCACCACCCATTTTTAAATTCGTTTACTCAGAAATCTTCCGACTGATGAAGCCACCGATAAATATATAAATATTTTGATTTATAATTCTGACTAAAAATTGCTATGGCATCAGCTGATTCGGACTGTTGAAAAATAGAAATCAGATGATCCACTGGCTACTGCCGCGAGTTTTGTATTTACGATCGAACTGATCTGTCTAGACAGTCACGGCATTATTTTTGGACATTTAAAAACAATCATACAATAATGCGGAGATGAACGCGTGGAATTTTAATGTTTTCATTAAAATGTTTTTTAAATTTATCGCATAAGTTTAATAGAAATGCCGATATTTTAGGTATCATTAAGTAACTGTCGGTATACAAGGTGTTCAAGAATTAAGCACCCGATTTTAAAGGAGTTGAGCCAGAAAAAGGTTTAAAACATTTACCCCAGATCAACTCCTAAATCCTTTAAAATTAGATAACAGCGCCGCTCAAAACATTCTGTTAGATACACAGAATATACGAAATTCACAAAAATTCTACAAAAATTACAGGATAGCAGCTGTTGTAGAAATTGTAAGAAATATTATTTTAAAACCCAACTGTAAGAAAAATTTTTAATATACAGGGTGTGTCATAAAGAATGGGACATGCTTAAGTAGATATAAAATGCTGACTGTGTGCATCACAACATTTTTGTGAACAAACTGAAATTTTACAAATTCTCTGAGAACAGCAGAAATTTGATTGTCATATTTGACTGATCGTCATCAATTTGTTCATTTTAATAATGCTAATTCTGGTAACATTGATATTAGATTTGGTGTCCCTCGGGGTTCAGTTTTGGGACCGGTTTTATTTCTTGTTTATATTAATGATTTGCCAAACAGTAGTCCCTTAACAAAGTTCACTCTCTTTGCTGATGACACGACATTGGCTCATTCCCATAATGATTGTAACATTGTATTATCAGAGGCTCAAAACAGTCTGTCTATGGTTCATAACTGGTTTTTTAATAATAAGCTAATATTAAATAATGATAAGACGAATACTATGATTTTTTCGTTATGACAGCACTCTGTATAGATGTTCTCTCACTGCGTTAAATTTTTGGGTATTATTTTGGACAGTAAGTTGACATGGGAAGAAGACACTTCCTACATCTGCAAGAATATATCATGTAATATTTTCTTATTGCGCAATTTAAAAAATTGTTGGTCATAGTCAATGGTTTTAATGGCATATCATTCCCCACACTGCACCACAGTAGATTGCATAGGAGATGCATAATAAAAAGTTCAACTTAATTGAACGAAATTTAAAAAAATTAAATGCTATAAACTAACCATATAACACCAAAAGTATCCTACCTTGCTTAGTTTTTCTCCCTCGTGATGTGGTAGAAGAGATCTGAGACTCTGAAAACCATTGTTTATGCTTTGCATGCGTCTCCTCTCGTTGCTGTTCGCGATCTCCCTCCGAATCCTCTTCTCCTGCTCCATGGTGGCCGTAGGTGGTTCGCCTCCTTTGTTTATTCGACTGAAAATTGATTCTCTTATGTATTCTTTCTAAAATAAAATATATTTGCGTACGTGATAAAAATGATATAATATTGCTGTTAATATGATGAGAATGATTCTAAACACGATTGCGTAAGTATAACAACAAAAATACATTTAAAAGAACGAGTTGTTAGGTTTTGGGGAAAATCAGAAAGATAAACGTCATCTTTAAAGCAATTTTGAATAAGTTGATTTACATGGAATGGCCATAAAACTTTGTTTCCCTTTGGCAGGAGAGTTTCTGAACACCCTGTATAAGTACATTTATACCCGGTATCCTTGACGCTTTGGTTGTCACAGGTTAATTTTAAACCATACCAGCTGATAGGCAACGTCACAGTTATTACTATCGTTTCCAACGGATTCTTCTTATCATGTTTTCTGTACTTGACATATTTTGCAATTTTCAAGTAATAAGTAATAGTCGCCGGCGGAGATAAGAATATTAATGCATAATAAATAATTATTTGTTTAAAGGCAAGTGCTTTTAAATACCGAACTATTGTTTACTTAGTTTAATTACAAACAAATACGATACAATGTATTTGAATAAGTCTGCTGTTCGTTTATTTCGTTGGAACAAATTGGTAGGCACAGATTTGATCCGGAAAATACAACTTTTCGTTATAACTTTTTTTTACTTCCCTCGCATACCGAAGGGAAGTATTGTATTCGAGAAAAAATCACCCTCCGAGATTTTTTCGGATTCTGACGTTTCAGAACACGTAGATTACGAAAATATAGGTTTTTCAATTCCGTCAGTCTGTCTGTCTGTCTGTCTGTTGGTGTATTTACTAAAAAACTACTTGACGGAGAGCAGTCAAATTTGGTAGGTAGTTGACGCTACTGTCAGCGAAGAAATGGTAGAAATTTCACTGGAAAATATACAGGGTGGACCGTCTAAACTGAATAAATAGTGAAAAAAATTTTTTTTTGCTCAAATTTAAAATTTCCACGTTTCATGACGCGCTAAACCTATTTCAGAAAAAAAAAATTTTTGAAAATTTTTTTCATTTTTGAAAAAAATTTTACCAAGATGAAAAAAAATTTTTTTTTGCTCAAATTTAAAATTTCCACGTTTCATGACACGCTTAGCCTATTTCAGGAAAAAAAAAATTGAAAATTTTTTTCACCAATATTTTTGAAAAAATTTTTACTACTAAAATGAAATTTTTTTTTTTCTTTCTTCAAATTTAAAATTCCCACGTTTCATGGCATGCCAAGCCTGATTAAGAAAAAAAAATTTGAATTTTTTTTTTACCATTTTTGAAAATTTGTTAACCACTAAAATATATGGAATTTTTTTTATTTCTTCAAATTTCAAATTTCCACGTTTCATAGCGTTCTAAATCTATTTAAAAGAAACATAAGAAATTATTCTTACTATTTTTAAAAAAAAATTCCACTAAGAATTTTTTTTTCTTTGTTCAGATCTTAACTATCCACGTTTCCATGGCATTCTAAAACTACTCAAACAAATTTAAAAATATTTTTGAAGAATTTTTTTAAAAATTTGAAAACATTTTTAATCCAGTTATGTATCACTACTATAGAACAGACGAAAAAATGTTTTTGCTCAAATTTAAAATTTCCACGTTTCATGATATTCCAAACCAATTTCGGAAAAAAAAATTTGCAACATTTTGTTACCAGTTTGGAAAAAAATTTAACACTAGAATGCTCAAATTTAAATGACATTCTACCTAGGCATTTCAGAAAAAAATGTTTGAAAATTTTTTTCACCATTTTTCAAAAAGTTTTTACCACTAAAATGGACCGAATTTTTTTTTATTTGCTCAAATTTAAAATTTTCACGTTTCATAGCGTTCTAAACCTATTTTAAAAAATATGTAATTTTTAATTTTTAAACTTTTTTTAGCACTACTATAGAATAGAAGGAAACTTTCCTCTTTGCTCAAATTTAAAATTTCTACGTTTGACATTTTAAATCTATTTCAGAAGAAAACATTTCGAAAATTATTTTACCAACATCTTTTGAAAAATTTAAAAAAAAATGAAATTTTTTAACCACCACTATACTTCCACTCCATTACGTGAATGTTGGATTGAAAATGTGACAGATGGCAATAATATCTGGCATATGCACCTATCATACTTTTATTGAAAAATGTACATGGTGGTCATCCCAAGAAATAATTCAGTCGTGGTGGACATTTGTAAAGGTATTTGCGCAAGCCTGCCATATGTGGCACCTGCTATTTAGTATTGAACTTTTGCTGTTGGATGAGCAATCTGTATATTTTTTTGACCAAAACTTATCAAGTTTTCGTTGTAATAATAGCAATAACTCTATTCCGATTATTCTCAATGTCATTTCGTAATTATTAATTTTTTAGAGTGACTGCCATGCACAAATAACGAGGGAAGTTCTGTGTAAATACCTTTACCGATTTTTTCTTACCACATACTATGTTGCCAAAATATCGGAGCAAAAGCTAAATGTGTATAACCAAACCTATAAAGTTATTTGTGCAGTTTTCTTTTTCCTTAGAACTGTCGATATTCTCGGGCTTGTTTAATGATACCAAAACTAAACGTATTTTCAGAATTTTTGTTTGTATCAGTTTGAATGTTTGTTCCACCATAACTCGAAAACGCCCGGCTGACAGATTCTTGCAGTACAAGCGAGTGAAAAGAATCCATTTTTTGTTTACCGTCCTGTATCTCGAAATTAGTGCATATTATAAATTTTTTTCTTAAAACGAGCCAAGCACTGCCTGCATTATCGGCATATACTCAGGAAACATTCATGCATGTTAAAATCTTGTCAAAAAAATCGGTAAAGATATGTACACAGAACTTCCCTCTTTATTTGTGCATGGCATGGCGGTCACTCTAAAAAATTAATAATTACGAAATGACATTGAAAATAATAATCGGAATATAGTTATCACTATTATTACAAAGAGAACCTGATAAGTTTTGGTAAAAAAAATATACAGAGTGCTCATCCAACAACAAAAGTTTAATACTAAATGACAGGTGCCAAATATGGAAGGTTTGCGCAAATACCTTTACAAATGTCCACCATGACTGAATTTCTTGGGATGACCACCCTGTACATTTTTCAATAAAAGTATAAATAAGTGCATATGCCAATTATTATTGCCATCTGTCACATTGTCAATTCCACATTCACGTAGTGGCGTGGAAGTATAGTGGTGGTTAAAAAATTTCATTTTTTCTTTTAATTTCTCAAAATTGTTGATAATTTCCAAAAATGGTGAAAAAAATTTTCAAATTTTTTTTTCTGAATAGGTTTAGAATGTCAAATTTTAAATTTGAGCAAACAAAACTTTTTCCAATTTTTTTTCAATTTTTCAAAAATGTTGGTAAAAAAAATTCAAAATTTTTTTCTTCTGAAATAGGTTTAGAATGCCATGAAACGTGGAAATTTTAAATTTGAGCAAAAAGGAAAGTTTCCTTCTATTCTAGAGTGGTATTTTTTTTGAAATTGGTTTAGAATGCCACGAAACGTGAAAAATTTAAATCTGAGCAAGGGAAAAAAAAAATCCATCTATTTTAGTGGTAAAATTTTTCTCAAAAATGTTGGTGAAAAAAATTTTCAAAATTTTCTTTTCCGAAATAGGTTTGGAATGTAATGAAACGTGGAAATTTTAAATTTAAGCAAAAAAAATTATTTCATCTATTCTATAAGTACCTAGTGATAAATAGATTAAATTTTTTTTCAAAAAAGTAAAGTAAATTTTTAATCAAAATAATTTTTAAATTTGTTTGAATAGGTTTAGAATGCCATGAAAACGTGAAAATTTTAAATTTGAACAAAGAAAAAAAATCAGTCTGTATTAGTGGCAAAATTTTTTCAAAAATAGTAAAAAAAATTATATATTTTTTTTTTCAATAGGTTTAGAACGCTATGAAACGTGGAAATTTTAAATTTGAACAAAGAAAAAAAAATTCCATCTATTTTAGTGGTAAAAAATTTTTCAAAAATGTTGATTAAAAAAAATTTAATTTTTTTTTTTTAAATAGGTTTAGAATGTCATGAAACGTGGAAATTTTAAATTTGAACAAAGACAAAAAAAATTTTTAGTGGTAAAAAATGTTTCAAAAATAATGGTGAAAAAAATGTTCTAATTTTTTTTTTCTGAAATAGGTTTAGCGTGTCATGAAACGTGGAAATTTTAAATTTGAGCGAAAAAAAAATTTTTTCATTATTTATTTCCTTTAGCCGATCCACCCTGTATATTTTCCAGTGAAAGTTCTACCATTTCTTCGCTGACAGTAGGGTCAACTACCTACCAAATTTGACTGCTCTCCGTCAAGTAGTTTTTTTAGTTAATGCACCAACAGACAGACAGACAGACAGACGGAATTGAAAAATGATAACCTATATTTTCGAAATCTACGTAATCTGAAACGTCAAAATCCGAAAAAATTTCGGAAGGTGATTTTTTCTCGAATACAATACTTCCCTTCGGTATGCGAGGGAAGTAAAAAAAAATTATAAGCAATTTGGGATATTTACGACTACGCCAAAAAAGCTATCTCTATACTTCAGGGATCGAGACGTGTCCTATATCGAAAATTCGGCTCTGTGTGCAATCCATTATTTGAAGAATAAAAGTATTTCTCGTGCGCTCGCGACTATTTTTAGACTCATTCTTTATTCAATTTTCATGACCTTCTTTAGATAACACAATAATAACATAGTAAAATATGAAATTTTATCAATAAGCCATTAGAAAAGACCTGGTTAGTTAGCGTATCCATAGAAACGTGACGATTGTATTTATTTATAGTAGCAGAAAAGTGTTCACAAAATAATTTATAGGGGCAGATTTGATAATGGCTAGACATTATTACGGTTACTTTTGGATTATATTTTGAATCATCACCAATATAATTATTTTATCATTTATTCTCTGATTATTCAAATGGTACTGCATGTAGAGATTTTATATATCAGCATTTCTTTAATTTAGTCGATGAAATTCCTTCAGCGGACCGACAGAATGATATTTCAAAACCATGATTGGCCAGCACACTATCGTCGCAATACCAGAGAATGATTTGATAAGCACATTTCCAATTGCTGTGGAAGAGGTAGACCGATAACTTCGCCCGCTAGATGTCCAGATTTCACACCTCTAGATCTCTATGTTTGGGGATACGTGAAGGAAATAGTAAACTCTTCGAAAATTAAAACGGACATTTTCTTTATTCACGATGTCACCCCCGATATTACCCGTAACTCTGTACATTAATGAATTTCAAAAATATAATTTTACATATTTCTATTTTCTTCGGATGAAAATATCCCGATGGAATCATTATTTCTTACATTACATCACATACACTGCGTTTCCTAAAATAGATGATTTGAATAGACAAGCTGCCATCTACAGAAAATTGGAGCAAAATTTAAAAAAATAAGTTTTTATCTAATATGCACTAGAAAATTAAAAATATTTTTTTCAGGCTTAGATGACTAAATATAAAAGCGTGAGACGCTCATCACAAAATTTCACTTTTCTTTCTCATAACTTTTTTGTCAGATAGCCAAATGTTATAAAAACTTTCCCCATGCGTTTATTTTTAATCATACAAGTCTGAAAATACTGCCTGATAATTGAACAAATTATTTTACATAAGCTAACACTAAACACTACGCATTTACTAAATGAAACACTTCTGTAATTTTGTATGAATGCTTCATTTGTTTCATTAACGGAAACTGCCGGCGACCACCAGTCAATGACATTTTTACTATCATTTATTAGCTCTAGTCTTATTCACTTAGAATAATTGAAAAACATATACGTAATGGAACAACACCGACTGTAAAACACCATAAAGGTCAATTAATTTAAAATGGATCAATAGAAAACAAATATGATAATTAATAATGTACTAGTATCTCCCCCTTGCCTTTGGTCGCAACATGGGATTAGAAAGCTAGGTGCTCGGTACAAGGTGATGACCTATTTTTGTTCATTTGTCAACAGCTGATCAGACGACAGCTCAATAACACGCCTTAATTTAATTAGCTACTAACTAGTAATAAACATGTATTGATAATAATCGATAACAAGATAATTCCAAGAAAAATGTGAATAAAATGTTTTTTTTATTTAATGCAATCATAACTACCAACTTGGATCGGTTCATATCAAGAGACATTTATCTAATCTCAAATTAACTAACACTCTTTTCTGTACGGAAAATACTTTTCAATTGCCATTTTAGTTAAATGATTTTTTGTCCACCAGTACAAGTACTCACTTTTCGTCCGGGGCTAGAAAGAAAAGTTGCTTCACATCTTAAGCCAATTTATTAACGAAAAAACCAGCTAAGTGTACACCTATAGTTGGGTTGCAACTTCCTACAACTGTGCCAAGTTCCAACTTTCTTAACTAACATTTTTGAATTTTTTTTTTACCACTAAAATAGATGAATTTTTTTTTTTGCTCAAATTTGAAATTTCCACGTTTCTTAGCATTCTAAACCTATTTAAAAAAAAATTGAAATTTTGTACCATTTTTGAAAATTTTTGACCACTAAAATAGATGGAAACATTTTTTTTCTTTGTTCAAATTTAAAATTCCACGTTTCATGGCATTCTAAACATATTTAAAAAAAAAATTAAAATTTTTTACCATTTTTGAAAAAAAATTTTACCACTAAAATAGATGGAAACATTCTTTTTCTATGTTCAAAGTTAAAATGTCCACGTTTCCATGGCATTCTAAACAAATTTAATTTTTTTTTTTTTAATTTAAAAAAAAATCATTACTATAGAATAGACGAAAAAAATTTTTTTTTGTTTAAATTTAAAATTTCCATGTTTCGTGGCATTCCAAACCTATTTCGGAAAAAAAATTTGCAACATTTTACCATTTTGGGAAAAAAATTTACCACTGAGATGGAAAAAAAAATTTTTTTCGCTCAAATTTAAAATTTTCACGTTTCATGACATTCTAAACCTTTTAAAAATGAATTATTATTTGTTTGCTTATAATTGTATTGAAACATTCTTTATAGGATTTTGCAAACAGCAGAAAAAATAACTATCTATAATTAAAAGAAAAACTTTGTGTAGAAATATTAATGAAATCTTTGCATTCTTTCGATAACCTGAATTCTGGTTATCCTAGCAAATTAAAATCCTAAAATGAATTTGTCTAATTTCTTATTTGACTATTCTCATTCTATCACTAGCATCCACAGAATGATAGATTTCATGAAAATGTAATCCATTGGAATGAACAATTTTTTAAGACAAGGTAGATAAATAAATTCATTTTAGGTCTTTGTTCTCATTTTTAACTGAATTTTCACAATCGTAGGGGGTTATGTGGATACTAGTTTAATCTGCATGGCCGTAGGGGACTGTGTGGATGCTAGTGTTAGAATGAGAATAGTCAAATAAGAAATTAGACAAATTCATTTTAGGATTTTAATTTGCTAGGATAACCAGAATTCAGGTTATCGAAAGAATGCAAAGATTTCATTAATATTTCTACACAAAGTTTTTCTTTTAGTTATAGATAGTTATTTTTTCTGCTGTTTGCAAAATCCTATAAAGAATGTTTCAATATTCTAAACCTATTTCAGAAAAAAATAAATAAATTTTTTCACCATTTTTGAAAAATTTCTTACCACTAAAATAGATGGATTTTTTTCCCCTTTGCTGAAATTTAAAATTTTCACGTTTCATGGCACTCTAAACCTATTTCAAAGAAAAATTATTTTTTTTTTTTTACCATTTTTGAAAAAATTTTTACTACTAAAACAGATGGAAACATTTTGTTTTCTTTGTTCAAATTTAAAATTTCCACGTTTCATAGCGTTCTAAACCTATTTAAAAAATATATTTTAGAAAATTTTCTTATCATTTTTGAAAAAATTTAACCACTAAAATAGAAGGATTTTTTTCTGTTAAAATTTAAAATTAAAAAAAATTTAATCTATTATAGAATGGATGAAAAATTTTTTTCTGCTCAAATTTAAAATTTCATTGAATTTAAAATTTGTTTCACCAACATTTTTGATTTTTTTTTTACCACTAAAATAGATGAATTTTTTTCTTTGCTGAAATTTAAAATTTTCACGTTTCATGGCATTCCAAACCTATAATAAAAAAAATTGAATTTTTTTTTACCAATTCAGTCGTTTGTAAAGGTATTTGCGCAAGACTTTCATATTTGGCACCTGTTATTTAGTATTGAACTTTTGCTGTTGGATGAACACTATATTTTTTTACCAAAACTTATCAGGTTTTTTTTGTAATAATAGTGTGTACCGGTGCAAAAAACTCGTTTTTATAAAACATTTCTAATTAACACTCCAAAACAGAATTATCTTGCCAATTCTCCAATTAATATGATGTGTACTAATTTTAATTTACACCAAGATTGCTGTGATATTTTTAGTGATTCATTTTATAGATTTAAATTAAATATTAAAAAACACATATGTGATAACCTTCCTGTTGCATAAATTTTTCGTTCAAATTTATTTATTATTATTATTTTTTTATTCCTCATATGTTAAATTAGGCTTATAAATATTAGTGTGTTCATCCTTTCAATATTATTGTTAACATAGTGTACATTTTGTTCTGATAGTTATCTTAATGATATATGTACGAAAAATATGTGTATGTAAAATTATAGTAATTAGTAACTAGTTTAAGTGTAGATTAAGTGTAGGTGCAATCTGTAAATGGATATTAATCTGTAGATTGTGAAACTAAATAAATAAATAAATAAATAAATAACTATATTCCGATTATTATTTTCAATGTCATTTCGTAATTATTAATTTTTTTGAATGACCGCCATGCACAAATAAAGAGGGAAGTTCTGTGTAAACACCTTTACCGATTTTTTTTTTTTATAAATACTTTGAAAATATGACATAACACGATAGCAATCCCCAAGCGGATTTTAAACTATCTAGAACAAAGGCAGAACTGCAACAGATTCGTTTCGACAAAATAAGGAACTTGTTTTGTTTTCGCATTTCTGCTGCACCAAGACGACCTTGTTCTAACTTTAGCCGACGAAATGGACGTACGTAATTCGGTCACTAAACGCCGCAATGGCGACTGGCGTCCCCTCTATGGTTGGTTCACTGCCACCCGTGCAATATTATTATGCATGGTGCTAGGCTACGTGTGGGTAAGTTTAGTTCACATTAAAAATTACATAAATAACAGAGTTGTAAGTATTTTACGACACATTTGCTTTAAAATTGTAATTCTTTCTTTTTCGGGATAATATATCGACGTGACAGAATCGTAGACCTGCACGTATCGACGCATGAGTATGGATAATTTGTCCGATTCGATTTTTTTTATAGAAGAATCAAGTACTAATTATGGAAGTGCATGATGGTTCGATGGTCGATATTCTTGCCAAGTATTTTTTAAACAATTAAAAAATATAAATATTTTTATGCCCAATATTTTTTTTCTCATATTTTTGGCCAAATTCAAACTGAAATATTTAACGTGTGTTTCTAGTCATAATCCAATAATTATAAAAAAATATACAGGGTGTAATTAGTTTCATGTCATTAAAAAAACTGGTGGTAGGGAACGACAAGACAAACAAAAAAACCTTATGAAACATGGGGTCTAAAGCTCATATTTTTGGAGAAAAAAAATAAACAAAAATTTCGCAAATTTCCAATAAAATCTTTTGAGAACTGCTGGAATATTGAGGTAGAGTTAGATCGTCGCGCGTGTCTTTGCCTTATACTCTGACTCCCTTGTGCAATATTTTAGTTACTATGGGACACTATGGGTGTTTCGTTATGTACACACGTCCAACCCGCCCCGCCGTCCGTTGTTTTTGTTATTTTTGAATTTCGGGTAACTGTGTATTTACAGTTAAGATTTATTTTATTGACTTTACCGTTCAAGTCGTTAAATTCTTAATTACGTACAGACACAACTTACTTGTTCGTTCTTTTTGTATTTCGTTTTGGATTTAGGACCAAGCTTTCCTTTTATTTTTCTTTATTGACAACGTTAGTTGATAGTTTATTGTTTAGTGCTGAACGGAGTACGTATGTCCTTAATTCGACGTACCGAACTGTGTATTGATGCAGATGCAGAGATTTCGAAGGATTTACTTACGTAAGCTTTTAACCCAGGACACTCATTTATGTTACAAACGTTAATAAATCACATTTAAATATTCCAAATTATAAACATTAATCCAATATTTTGTTCCAAATTAAAAGACACACATGTAAAGAAATGCTCTGTTTAAACTTCTATGGCCATTATTTGCTTGCAGTTGTGCAGGAAAAGATAACGAATTATTTACCTCTTTATAATTGCCTTCGGTTGATGCGGTCCATCAAAGGCTCTTTTGCTCTGACACCGCGTGTGACGCCGAGGACTGCACTTTTTTATGACAATTTAAAAGTTGTATAATTGGGAACCACAAGTCCTTTGACCTAGAAAAGCAGTGGTTCTCAATTATTTTCTGCATTAATATTAAAAAAATATTTAATATGTTAACCCAGGTCAGTTTTTTCGAAGTGCCCCTTGAGAGAAAAGTCATAAAGGTTTTTTCTTTGTCTAGTCGGTCCCCATTACCAGATTTTTTTAATGACATGAAACTGATTACACCCTGTATAACCCCCTCCCATAAAGTCAGACAAGACATACAGGGTGTAATCAGTTTCATGTCATTAAAAAAACTGGTAATGGGGACCGACTAGACAAACAAAAAACCTTTACGACTTTTCCCTCTAGGGGCACTTTGAAAAACACTGATCTAGGTTAACATATTTAATATTATGGTAGACAACTATTAAGAACCACTGCTTTTCTTGGTCGATGGACTTCTACTTCCCAATTATACAACTTTTAAATTGTCATAAAAAAGTGCTGGCCGGCACACGCGGTGTCAAAGGATCATCGACCGCCTTTGATGTACCGCCTCAACTGAACTGAGGCAAGTATAAAGAGGTAAATAATTCGTTTTCTCTTCGTGCACAATTGCAAGCAAATAATGGCCATGGAGGTTTAAACAGCATTTCTTTACATGTGTGTTTTTTAATTTGGAACAAAATATTGGATTGTTTATAATTTAGACAATTTAAATGTGGTTTATTAACATTTGTAACATAAATGAGCGTCCTGGGTTAAAAGCTTATTACCTACCTAAATGATTCAAAATCTCTGCATCTGTATCAATACACAGTTCGGTACGTCGAATTAAGTACATACGCACTTCGTTCAACACTAAACACTAAACTATCAACTAACGTTGTCAATAAAGAAAAATAAAATAAAAACTTGGTACAAAAGCCAAAAGGGAATACAAAAAGAACGAACAAGTAAGTTGTGTCTGTACGTAATCAAGAATTTGACAACTTGAACGGTAAGTCGATAAAATAAATCTTAACTATAATATACACAATGACGTGAAATTCAAAAATAACAAAAACAACGAACGGCGGGTTGGACGTGTGTACATAACGAAACATCGACAGTAACTAAAATATTGCACAAGGGAGAGTTAGAGCATAGTTTTCTTCAGATCAGATCTAGATCTAAACCTACCTCAATATTCCAGCAGTTCTCAAAAATTTTTATTGAAAATTTTCGAAATTTTTGTTTATTTTTTTTTCTCCAAAACTATGAGCTTTAGACCCCATGTTATATAAGGTTTTTTTGTTTGTCTTGTCGTTCTCTACCACCAGTTTTTTTAATGACATGAAACTAATTACACCCTGTATATCTTGAATATGAAAAGATAATTAGTGACGGAATAATGGTATTTATTACTTAAGAAATATAACGAAATAAGTTACTAAAATTGGAGTACAAGAAACAAAAATACAGCAATTGTCATAATCCCTCTGCTTTGTACTTGACATCGTCTTGGGAAGTTGTGGTGACTGCTCCATTGGCTTTTGTAGCGTCAACAGACGGTTCTATACTTATTTCAGGAAATACAAAAATCTACAGAACGTTAGCGAAGAAGCAGTTTCTTGTTCTTCTTGGGAGAGATTGAACACACTTGCAATATCACGGACAGAAGCAAGATCTAGCAGCTGCAATTTTGCTACAATGCCAACCATAAATCAGGTAAGTTATAAACGAAAGATATATCTTCAACACAACATACATATTAAACAATCTCAACGTCCAAAGCCAAGGCTGTCCGGAAGAAAGCTAACACTTTTTGGAAAAAAAGCGCACACATCTTTCATTACACGACAAATAATGCAACCAAGCATGCTCACCACCCAACACCAGTCTCAAGCCTGAAAGAGCGGTGGTATTTATTGATGCTATTATGTTCATCGTGTCCCAGACATTTTAACACCTCTTCCTAGGGCCACACTATTTTATTTTGACCTAAACTAAATGAACCAGTGAATCACCCGTGTATAAATTGCCTAATTGCCTTAAAGTTTGTCGGTGAAATTGACTCACTTTGTATATGAATATAAAAGGCAGGTGTTGATAAATAATTATTACAAGATAACATTATGATTCAACAAAATCCCAAACACAAGTTCTCGAGATTTCTAGCCATTTCCGTTCATAGTTATCATCAGCGAATTTAATCCCTACAGAATGCTCTTTTAGTTTAATTAACAGATATCTATGTAAGCCGTGTGTTAATAACGAGCCAGCTGATATCAAGTAAGCTCGATAAAAATGGCGGCAAGCAGGAGCAAGCCGTATCCGCGGCGTACACACCACATTTACAAATCGATACCTTGACGTACTACGCATTAACGGGCCTGATGACCTGAACTAAATACGCGCCAAAGCAGGCGGGTTCTCAGGAGGACAATCAGTAAACCCGTCACCCGACGTGAGCTTCCCTTCGCTTCGCGCCGCTCAAAGAGACAGGTCTCGGAAACTTCGACGCCCAGACTAGAAACTTGAGAATACGATCTCTTGATGAATACCATGAAGTATTATATGATTTGTGTAATGGCCATTTCTATATACTTCTTCCCTTTCAGAAGTAAATCCTTTTTTAACTCACGACGTTTTCATGACAACCATATACAACCATAACCAACATAAAGCGTACAAGTTGTCCAAAAGTTAAATTCTTTTTACATAATAATTAATTTACATCATATCCGAAAGGAGCAATCAGCACTTTTGCCATGGACGTAAAAGCAGTAAAAAAAAAAATTAAATTTTTTTTTTTGTTGAAACGCCGAGATTTTAGGATACTGACTTGATTTTTGAATATATCCGGTGAAAGGTTTGGGGGTAAATAGGGGAAAATAAGTAAAGCAAGCTGATAAAAATTCAAAAATTTAGGATTTAGTGTATATACTAGAAGTCAAGGCCTCAAATTTTTTCAAATATTTTTCAACCCCCCCCGCTCCATTATTAAAAGAGCTGATAAATCCTTGCTCTATTAGTGGAGTAAAAAAAGGACATCGATGCAGTTTTGTAACAGCAAAATTATAATTTCACACCCATATATATCTGAGTTTCCGCCATTTCAGATAGACGAAAATTAACTTTTTTTAAAAATTAAAGTTCTCGCAATTCTCTTTCTTTTCTGATAAAAATTTTTTAAATTTTTTTATTTGAAAATGGCCGAAAAATCCATTTATTGTTGTTTGGTTTATGAATAAATGCCAAAAAAGTGTCCAAAATGACTTAATTTTTTTTTATGTCAACGGAAAGCTGGCATCGAGATCTACATTTTGTAAAAAAAAAAAAAAGATCCATTTTGGACTTCATGGCATAAAATGACGACCAATTGAAATTTTAGATAAATTCATTCGTGTCAACGGGGTTCAATATTTGGGCACCAAAATTTCAGGATGTTTCATTTTCAACAAAAAGTATAGTAAAGTATTCTGAAACTTTGAAGCCGCCCGGAACTCTTAACGCCTTCATTCGTTTAGTGCGGGTAGGTAAAAAAGTTGTCTCACAGAGTCGTACTTAAAATTTTTATGCACACTTACAGAAATTTAAATCTGGTGAGCAATGATGAATTTTGAGTCTAAATTAGAATTATCAAATATCCTCTTATTGGTCAGTTTGGGCAATAATAATTTAATCTATTGAATTATTATTGTAGCCAAGCAAGGACCACGAGGAGATGCGAGCAATTCCTTGCCAAAAAATGTGGGTTCAGAGTTAAGGCTTCTGCTATTTATATAAATAAACCTAACTTGATCTAATTGACCCAGATTAAATAAATAAATTCAATTCTAGAAAACAAATAAATAAGTATCAAATAAATAATTTCGATTATAGAGAAATTTTTTAATACGTTGCCAATATTCATTCATTACGCCACAGTACAATTCTGTAGCTGTCCATAATACTTGCTCTTTTATGAATCACTATAAAGTTAAATCCTATCTTTAATCGCCATCGCCTAAGTGTTTTTTTACTAAATGACACTACACCTGTTCTCAATTCCATACGTACTAATTGTACTGTTGGTATCTCATTTTCCTTATACTTACTGTAAATTAAATCTCTTAACAACTTCACCACAGACGAATCTAATGCTCGTGATTTTCCTTTGCATGATTTAGCTTTTCGATTATATGGCCCTTCTTTAATTAATTTATAAATAGTTTGTTCTGGAATTTCTGTTAAGTAGGCGTTTTTTTCCACAGCTCCGGTTTTTCCTTCACTCTCTTTTATATTTTTATAAACATTTAAAACTACTTTTTGGGTATGTTCACATAAATGTTATCTACAAACTTTCTCTGTAATTTGCGAGCTGTTAATAATCCCCATACTTTCCTGTCATTCTCTGCTGTAAAGGTAAAGAACCTTACCAAGGCCTAAACATGGAAACGTTTATTACAAATCTCTTATCATCGTACTAACATCTCGCTTTTTCAAGAAGTACAATCAGAGCATCGTATTCTATTCAATCGAAGAGGACTTGTAAACGGTCAATGGAAAAGCTAGATGATAAACGTCGAAGTGGAAGCTGTCTAAAACATTGTGCTGATGTCATCAAGGATATAATGAGTATAGGTTTTGGCGAGGCCGTGCGTCAAACAGACAGCCACGACAGATGGTGCGATGTTGTCAAACGTGCCATAAAGCAAAGGGGAGCCGGTAAGAAAACGCAAGGGTTATAAAACGCGTCAAGACGTTCTGAACTAGAAGAAAACCTCAACAACCAGTAACTATAAGTATTTGTAAAAGTATCAATTACGGAGAACCGCTCATTAACATAGAACGTTTATCTATGAATGTGTTGTTTTATTTAATGTATGACATTCTATTTATAACGCAGAATAATGTATCCAGTCAAACATGTAATGAATCACAGCAGAATAACGCTATTGAATATATATATAAAAAAAAAATGTATATCTGAGCGTATAAATAACATCATAATTGCCGCAATCGCCTTCAACGTCCTTCCAATGCCAATTATATTTACATGTAAATAAAATTGTTAGAAGCTTAGTAGGTACTGTTATAAACATGATTTATGAAATTTATCTAGTGTTATCTATGTATGTTGATATTCAATTTTCAGTGTCTATCTATGATACTATCAATGAAGTATTAGTATCTTGGTGTTTATCAGGATGTGATGAGAAAATATGTGCAATACATGGATTCTTTTATTCAGTCATGTTATACAGGGTTTGCTAGTTTTTAATAGCAAAACGGCCAGAACGGAACCAGGTCATGAAATTAAGGAGGAAAATTCATATCAACTTAAGACAAAAAACCGCAATAGCTGAGGAGGATAACGAATGATTAAAGCAAATCGTCGAATGCAACGGTAAAAATCAATTCTTCAACAAGTCACCGTAGGGGTTCCACAGGGTTCTATCTTAGGACCCATGTTATTCACTCATTATGTTAATGACCTATCATCATATCTCGCTGATACATATTTCCTACAGTATGCAGATGACACTAGTATTTTCTGCAGCGAGACTAATCTGAACATACTTGACCATACAGTAGAATCAACGCAAAACAAATCACAAGACTATTTCTCAGCTAATAAACTGTTTCAACAAAGACAAAACCATCAGAATGAATTTCACCTTAAAGAACTTAAACAATGACGTTAAACACACAATATTCTTGGGGATACAGATAGAGAACAAATTAAATTGGAAGCACCACATCAATTATTTGGAGAATAAATTAACTAGCGTAATATTCTTGCTCCGAAAATTAGCCGATCTGTCGGCTGGCGTACATGGGACTGTTCCAATCTCAGTTAACTTATGGTATTATATTGTGGATTCTGTTTTTAAATTACAAAATATAACGCTTCGTGCAATAACAAGAAACTCAAGTAGAGAATCATACAGGCCAATATTCACAGATTTAAATATACTCACACTTCCAGCACTCTACATACAGCATTTCTTGAAGAAGTTTTGCATTTTCCGCCGCGGAATATTTATCTGCACTATTTCGATTAAAAATCCCATTCTACCTCCGCTATAGGGTTGCTAAATCTTTGGTAGACGTTGCTGAAATCACAGGGCATAAAAAGTGCAATGAAACGATCTGTAACGTTCTGAATTTATTTCTCGATTGCATAAAGAATTTAGTTCACATCATTTCTTTCCTTCTTTTTATTCAATTTTGATAATAAAAAGCATGTATAAAAATTTCAGATGGTATAGAGACGTTGTTTATAGAAATGCTAGAGATAATGCAATAGAACGGAGCGAATAGCAATTATAGAATAAAAAATATCTACCAAAAAATTTGAAACGAAAAAAAAAAGTATCCCCAAGCGGGATTAGAACTCGGGAATCCACTTAAAAATAGTCTCCGATTAGCACGATCGCAAGTCAATTTTTTAAACGCAAGAACTGAATAAAAACGGAGATCGGAGACCTGTTCTATGTCTCGATGGCGAGTAGAAAAGGTCGGCAATGACCGTACAACGTGAATCGCGAGGTGAAAATCGAAAATTGGGGCCGGCAGGAGCGAAGGCGAATCGCCATTTTTTGACAATTCGTGACATTTCGAAAAACGAGATTTTCGTTCATTTATGCACCACTAAGAGTTTGATAGATACTATCTAAACTCTCTTTGGAAAAAATCTAGCTTTATAGATATTAACGCGAAAAATCTGTCGCAGCCTCCCGGGCTAATACGTTTTTGTATATATAATCTTACACCAGTTAAGTAGGCCATGCCACATTTTACAAAAACAAAAGCTCTTCCAACCCTTCTTGCACTGATTTGCCAGGCGTACCATCACAGTGCCGGAAAGACACGTGCACAGTGACTTTACTTGGTACTTGCGTTGTCAAAAGATGACTTTAACCGATGAATAATTGATAAATATAAAAATATTGAATAAATTGAACAAGAAAAATATACTACTCGTAGAACAGCGTCGGTCGCCAAACTCTGAATCTGTTTTAGATATTTCATTGCAATCATCAACGATTTCTTTAGATTTATATTAAGCTCCCGGAGAGTATTTTAGCAGCGCAGATATTTATAATTACTGACCTTACTATGCGTGCCATTAAATGCACTATTACAGACGGAACGTCATTCAAGGTTTTCCTTGGACGTTTACTAATAATGTGTTTAATAATAATGATTCAAGAATTCCTAACTATACCTTTCTAAGATTATCGGCTTAGTATCAACACAGCCAATAGAAGCAAAGAAATGCCAAAGGAAATAGTTGGAATTGTTGCACGCCAACGTTGCATATACAGGACGCTCCGACTATTATTATTTTATAACTCAATATATTCTCAATTAGCATAACTATGTGTATAGTGTATACATTCATAAAATGAAATGTTTCCTAGTAGAGCAACTAAGGGAATATTCAAGCAATATGCAAGTTTTATCGATCAATTAGAGCCTTTAAGACGATCTTGAAACTACAGATAATTGCAATTTTCTTATCCAGACAGTAGAAAGAAAATTAAAAAACTAATGGATCTGATACAGAGTTAAATTGTAAGAAAAAAGATAGCATAGGTACAATTTTTCATGAAAATGAATATTTTCCAAGGTATAACGCTATGAAAATTGCGGTTTTACCATTGAAAAACTGGTATTTCGAAACTGTCTTTCGCAAATAACTTAAAAAGTGTTATACAGGGTGTAATCAATTTCATGTCATTAAAAAAAAACTGGTACTGGGGACTGACTAGACAAACAAAAAACCTTTATGACTTTTCTTGGGGCACTTTGAAAAACACTGATCTAGGTTAACATATTTAATATTATGGTAGACAACTATTGAGAACCACTGCTTTTCTTGGTCGATAGATTTGTACTTCCCAATTATACAACTTTCAAATTGTCATAAAAAAGTGCTGGCCGGCACACGCGGTGTCAAAGGATCATCGACCGCCTTTGATGTACCGCCTCAAGTGAACTGAGGCAAGTATAAAGAGGTAAATAATTCGTTTTCTCTTCGTGCACAACTGCAAGCAAATAATGGCCATAGAGGTTTAAACAGAGCATTTCTTTACATGTGTGTTTTTTAAATGTGGTTTATTAACATTTGTAACATAAATGAGTGTCGTGGGTTAAAAGCTTACTACCTACCTAAATGATTCAAAATCTTTGCATCTGTATCAATACACAGTTCGGTACGTCGAATTAAGTACATGCGCACTTCGTTCAACACTAAACCACTAACGTTGTCAATAAAGAAAAATAAAATAAAAACTTGGTACAAAAGCCAAAAAGGAATATAAAAAGAACGAACAAGTAAGTTGTATCTGTACGTAATCAAGAATTTGACAACTTGAACGGTAAGTCAATGAAATAAATCACTATAAATACACAATGACGCGAAATTCAAAAATAACAAAAACAACGAACGGTGGGTTGGACGTGTGTACATAACGAAATACCCACAGTAACTAAAATATTGCACAAGGGAGAGTTATAGTTTTCTCCAGATCAGATCTAGATCTAAACCTACCTCAATATTCCAGCAGTTCTCAAACAATTTTATTGAACATTTGCGAAATTCTTGTTTATTTTTTTTTCTCCAAAACTATGAGCTTTAGACCCCATGTTATATAAGGTTTTTTTTGTTTGTCTTGTCGTTCCCTACCACCAGTTTTTTTTTATGACATAAAACTAATTACACCCGACCAACCGATGGCAATCTGAAATAACTATAACTTTATTTTCGTGCATGCGATAGGTATATTACTATGTATTTATTAAATATGTTACACAATAAGTATTAAATTCAAATGTTAAGTAAAAATCACATACCTTTTAAAGCTTAAATGGACATTCAGTGAAACTTTGACAACCAGATTCCATACAATATGATGGCTTTTTGTGGTAAACTGGTAACAGAATAATTAACAGCATTTAAATTTTAAATAATCTAAATATGCTCCATATATAATAATATCAATCCCATACGTTTAAATACGAAGAAAATAACTAAAAACACATAGGTAAACGATGCACATCTCGCCAAATCAAAGGAAATATTATTGTACAAAACACGTAATTGTCTATATACATAATGAAAACTAAACTTAAAAATGTTTATTTCGATAGCTGATAGCACAAGAAAGTAAAAAAGCAAAAGAAAACAGCGAATTTCACGATAATTAATTTGGAACATTGAGGTTATATGCCCTCCACTCTCGTTAGCTGTCAAATTTTGCACGCGCCCTATAGCGCTGATTGTCAGGTGCATGGTTGACGTATGGGTAATGTTCTCGCTTAGGATGCGAGAGGTCCCGGGTTCAATTTCTGCACACACCGAACTTTTTTTTAAATATTTTGTAACGATTAATGTATTTTTTCACAAATTCAGGTCGAATTTGCCGGCAGAAATAATATTTTCCTTCTTTTTCCTATAATTATTTCATTCTTTCATATGATTTCTTTAGGTAAGGTTAGTTGGGTTGACTTTTATTTAGCCATCTAATTGTTAATAATTATCGGCGCCGCAGGCAGTATTAGCGTCGCAGGCAGTATTAGCGTCGCAGACAGAAAAAGGGGGGTGCGGGGATCTCCCCCCGCTGTTTTTCCCACAAAATAACAAAATATTATTTATATTATTTTTGCGGCTTTGAGTTTAGACTCTAGTATTGCCAGCACTTCGTTATGTAAAGTTCTTAGTCGGTAATTACAAGCACTTTTTTTTCAGTGCTTGGTGCACTTTTTATCAGGGCCGGACAGCTCGAGTTGGCGGTAACAATTTCAATGAATTCCACGTTTTATTTTCCGAAAGCTCCGATATCAAATTTCAAGTTTACCTCCAAACTGCCTTGGTATGAATTTTTTTGCTCTGCAGGCTGGCCTACCAAATCCCACATTTAATTACACCAGCCAATTAACTAGCGTAAAAGTAAGCTACGTACCACTACAGCTGACGAGTTTTACACGTTCAGCGGGCATAATTCGATAATGCGGCCCAATCCGACTGTTTATTTTCCATCTTCAATTTGTAGGAGATAAATTACATCACCGTTGGTTTTAAATATACGACTTCGGGTCACGTCACGCACACACCGAAATGAATGAAACTACTTTACAACTTTTTCACTACACCATAATTCAATTTCTCTCATCACATGACTATATCTTTATGACCCAATTTACGGTTCTCATATTTCGGACATACAAACCGTTCTAGCAATAAGTAAAATCTAGTGAAACAGGATAGATGCGGACGTTGCTCTATACCGCAAACAAAGGTAATGTAATCTGTAATTTAGAGATTTTAACATTGAAATCTGGTTTCGGTTACATAATTAAATTCGAATTCAATAGTTGGAGAGTTTCTCTATACATCTCTAATAGCCTAAGAGCTGGGATACGGAAGTTAAAAATGATAAGGCACAGTGAAAATTTTTATGTAAAAACCGTCCTTACTAGCTGAAAAGTGCATAGCTCTGCAACCAGAAGTCCATCCCGGGGAGGGAAGCGTGGGCGGGAGGTAAAGCGCGTTAATTTTTAATCAAAATAAAATCTTGTGCAGCTCCGAAATCTTGTGTAGTTATAGTTTTTAAGTGCAGAAATTATGTAAAATTATTGCCAGAAGTCTGGGTCGGGGATTAAACGTTGCCAGAAGTCGGTAAAGATGTAAGAAAATTGTTCAAATTATTAAAATTTGACATTGGTCAAAGTGCAGTTTTGCGATTTTGTTTTTATACTTAAAATCTCCCCATTCTTCCGTGTTTTCCGGTATTAACGTACCATTGATTTTAATTCGCGAAATGTCAAAAAATGTTAATTTTCGTTCACTTCTGTCTGTTCGAATTTTCGATTTCGCAATTAACGATGCCGTCAAAATACCAATTTCGATCTTTCGATATCGACATTAGGAAGCCTTCCTGCTGATGTATTTATTTAGTTATGAACATTTAAAAGTTTTATGTTTTGTTATGTTGTTTTCCGACAAGACTAATTAAAATTTAAAGTCCACCCCGACCGTAGCACATCGCGTTAAGCAACGACATTCACGGCGGATTTCTCGGTTCGAATCCTGTACGGGTGTACTTTTTTTAATTTGCTGTGAAATTTTTGGCTGATATTTCTTATCCTAAAATTACATCGGATTTATATATTTCTACACTTAAAAACTACAACTATACAAAATTTCAAAGCAGCACTCAAAGATTTTACTTTAATTAAAAATTGACGCGTTTGACCGCTCGCCCACGCTTCCCTCCCCGAGTTGGACTTCTGGCCGCAGTTAGTAAGAAGGGTTTTTACATAAACATTTTCACTGCACCTTATCATTTTTAATTTCCGTAACCAGCTCTCCGTCTATAATGATTGGTGATATAAATGGAAAAAATTTAGGTATAAAAAAATAGAAAATTTCCACCATAACACTACTACACTATTCATAACACTATTTCCTAGAATTCTATAAATTAGGAAATGAAATGTATCAAATTGTCACACTAACACGCATACGCTCTGTACTTTTGACAGTTGTGTTTAAGGTGTAATTAGGGGGGTTCCTTACGAGCCGGTGTAGAGGATGATCGCGATAATGCGCGCGTAGTAGTCATCCGAACAACTGAAAATGGGCTTGTTCCATGATATTCTTTTTATATGGTTTTTATACTTTTTCATATAGTACTCAATATTCTCAGTATACACTTAAAATTTCGTATTATTAACTTTTTCCGTTCTCGAGATATAAGGAGTTGAATTTAGTAATAGTTGCAAAAACTGAGCGCTCATTTGTGACGTCACTATACGCAAGTGACGTAAGAAAAATGGCTTTCTGGGACCTTTCAAATTTAACCTGAAAAGTCGAAAAACATGGAATTTTTAAACGCTGGTAACTAAATAAATAGGTACGTCGAGGGGAAGTTCGTTCTATGTGTCTACTGAAAGGAGAAGGTTGGCGATGAATTATAATAGTAAATTGCAGGGTCGAAGTCGAAAATTCGTTCTGGCAGGAGCGAGAGAAAATTGTAATTTTTTGACATTTCACCAAATTGTACTCCCCTACTGCCAAGTAGTAAGCAAAACAAACAACACTTCGAAAACACATATAATTATAACCAATAAGGAGCATCAAGTCTATTGAGATCGCCGAGTCTATGCGTATAGTGACGTAGCGCCTGGCCACGCCCCATTTTCGCGAGATGGAAATTTGTAATAGTTTTTAAGATACTAAACGTGCGAATAAGATTCTGATTTTTTGCAGATCCATTAATTTATACTTGCACTTTCGATTTGTGAAATAAAAAAAAATGCTGAACAAGCTCATTCTGAACAGTGGAACAATGTTTTGTTTACAAAATTTTGAGGTAAGACAAGGTCGTCCGTAGAAAGTCACTAGGTGGTATCCGAAAAGGGTAAGGAACATTTGCACCGTTTTTGCAATTAAAAATAAGTTGCGAAAACGGCGCAAATGATCCTTGCTCTTCTCGGATACCATTTATTGATAACCAGGTTGAAAGTCAGTAGGTGGTATCCGAGAAGGGCAAGGAGCATTTCCTTTCCTGGCAAGGTATGTGATCTCACCTCCTCGCTGGTCCTTGCTGGGCAATAAAAAAACGAGTCATTTCTAAGTAAACCAATTTGGGACACTATGCAGTATGTCTCACTTTTCATGACTCCGATATCACAGCTCTCTTATTTGCAATGCGATATTTTTTAAATTTGGGAGAAAGGTAGTTATCCATCAGGAGATTAAGTCATGGTAAACAATTTTAAAATCCACCAGTGACGTCCGTCCTTATGAAGAAATCTGTACCTAATTTTCGAAAAAAAGATATTAGGCAAAATTTTAACTGTAAAACAATGATCTTATTCCGTTGTTATCAAAAACTCACTAATACCGAATTTCGATATAAGAAAAAAATTTGTTTCCAAGTACCAATTATTAGTCAGAACTGAAGAAAGACGGTCGTTCCGTTTAGAATTAATCATTTGTTGCGTATATCCACCTCTTTAGGAAACACCCTGTATGAATCTGTGGGTGACTGACGTCACGTATTTTTGATAAAAATGAATAAGATTATGAGATTGTTTTTCAGTTAAAACTTTACCTAATATCTTTTTTTTGAAAATTAGATACATTTTTCTTCATAACGACGGACGCCACTGGTGGATTAAATTTTTTTTACCGTTACACAATCTCCTGATGGATAAGCACCCAAATTTTAAAAAATGGCAGTGCAAATAAGAGCTGTGATATGGAAGTCATAAAAAGTGAGATATACTATTGAAAATATTCTTAATAGAACACAATTTTAGCAGTGACTAAGATGATCATAAAAGCATGCTTATGTAATTATATTTTTTATTTTATCAATTTGTAAGTATTTAAAACTTTTTTTCAGGCGACAATCTTATGACTGATGTGTCAAATAATGGAGTTTTGAAAATAATTTACTATTTACTGTATTATTATGAGAAAGCAAATTTTTTGCAGTGTAAAAAGTGCATTGTTCTGAAAAGCATTTACATTGTGAACACGGAATCCGAATCGGCCTAAATCGAGGTGTTTTTAGTGTTTACACTGACAAAAAGTTTGTGTTATGGTAGTTTTTTTTTTTTTGAAGAACTATGCATTTGCATTGAAAACCGACTTCAGATTCGTGTTCTACGACCCCAAGTTAGTGTAGGTACAGAATTACCAAAATATTAAATACGGACCTGGAGTTTTTACATCATTTTTGAAAGCATATTGTAATACGAATGATGTGTCGTGTCGCACTATCTTCCAACGTTTCACTGCACTTAAAACAATTTTTGGTGTTCGTTATTTCAGGTGATTTATTATATTTCAAAATTTGTTGTAGATAATTTTATGCCTAATGCATATTTTCCAAGATATTTTAGAAAAACAGTAAAAATTCCGGTAGACTCATGTTTCTCAATCACTGCCTACAGGCCCTGATTTATTCATGGTGGCTGTGACCAGTTGGGACTAATTGGAAAGCCAACCCCTAAATTTGTCTAATAGGATTGAGTTATATGTCTGGAGAGTTGAGTTATAACCCCATAAATCAGAGTACATGCCTCCATTTTCATTGTTTAACTTAGTTTTTATGAAAGTAATATACCTAAATGCAAATAATTCTGCAAACAACTGAGCTCTTTTTTCTGGATGGTTAACAAAAGTAACGAATTTGTCAAATTGCGCAAAGAAAAATATTTAGGCAAAATAATGGTTAATATTTTCATTTCCTCTCAAATAATGATCTCTTGGATACGTAAAGCATATTATTATTAATGAAGTGATTTTTAACATGTTATTTTTAAAATGGTAATCTGTGCGTGGATTATTATGTTCATATATTGATAGAAATCCATTTGTCTCCTATTTAGGTACAATCTTTACACGATATCACTACGTTGTCGAATCTTATATGATCGGATCACACACGTTGTAGGTAGGGTATTACTATTGTTTATGCTCTGATTGGATTTCCTCTTTCCACAGAAATAGCATGTGTTTGTTACACGAGATAGGTATCAAACGGGCCGCCGTCTGATCTTAACCGGGAGTTAACGTCGGCTTGTATACACAAAATGCTATCTATATCTATACTGTCTGGGATACCTAGGTCATAGACAATGAATGAGCAAAGAGCAAAACAAAATGCAAAAGATAAAGTTAGAATTCCACATGGTTCTACAGTAGTCACAACAGTCCTGATTTATACAGTTTAAGCTCAGTTAAAAAAAATAAAAAGCTACAAAACAATGTTTTAAACTTCTAGGTTCATGGGATTTATGCATTAATATCATTAGAAATCACAGCCAGAACACTGGCCATTGAAGTAAAAACAAATATTTCGAAACGCCTACCTAATAAATAGGTAGGTATGGATCGGACACAATTAGGTAGCCCATTCTACCAAATAATGCCGTAATTTGGAAGACACTTGTTTGTTAACTAGTAGGTGCCTCTATTGACTATCAAAGACAAAAGTAAAAGGTACAAACATAGCACATTTTTTTTAAAGGTAGACGATACCGTTATCTGTTAAAAATTATAACTTTGTCAATGTTTATTTTTTACAAACTTCCCAGAAGCAGCTTTTAAAATGAACTTAAATAATACCCTCTTATTGTAAACAGTATAGCGAACTTTAATTTAAATGAAGCGTCTCTGTTATTATTTATTCATAATTTAAATAAACAATAATTATCTAAGGTATTCATTCATCAAATTTTTTATCAATATACTAGCACTAACTCAAAACAAAATACGATTATCTATACACTACTATTGGTTGGTTATCCATGTGAATGAAGCATTTTTATTTCGATCGACTTTTAAACACCATATTTGCAAAAATGTACCGAGCTAACTAGAAAGCAGAAAAAGGGCGTGAAAGCAGACCGGGTGTGGTGCATTTCGTTGCACCCACGTGTCTTTAGCTTGAAATACGGATAAATCCATCCACACACAACTCCCAGTTAGTGATTCATAGCGAATGCAGTTTGTACTATCCTAATTTGTCAACTGTTCACCCAAGCAAGAGTCCAATATAGAAATTTACTTTTAAATATTTTTGTTCGTAACAGCAATAAAATCTAGAAGTCAAAAATAAATGTAAAAATTTAAACAAAAATACACGCTACACTAACACTGAGTGCCTATTTATAATTATAGATTGTGTTACATTACTTTTATAAATATAGCTTTTCTACGAAAGTATTATTTAAGTTAAATGTGAATGCATAACATTGTCTCGAATCTGTTGGGCAATGTAAATTTTCATTTTTGTTTAAAAAATGAGTCAAGATAATTCTGGAATAAATGTAGACACTATGGAATGCAAGTTGCACTTATAAACTAAATTACGCCACAATAGCGCTACCACACCAAACCTTCGGCCAGTACAACTCACGTACAGACGAACATGGCGTTGTAACAGCTGAGCAAGCCGGTATTAAAGGTATGATAAATAAAAACGTTAAAATGTGAAACAAGTTAAAACGTTGTGTTGTAGAACGATAAGTCTAATTATAAACAAAAAGTTAAGAGCCGATGACGTCTACAAAGTCAAACATAAATGTCAAAATCATGTGTACAAGAGTAAACGCGGTAAAATCATGCCCGAATCTTACCTGGAAATATTCCCCAAAATTTCTTTCTTCTCGTCGCCGCTTTCCTCAAACACTACCCTATCGTCATTAATGTATAGAGACATAATTTTCACTACGTTAAAAAGTTCGCAATCACTGACAATTAAAATTTGTTAAATCACAAAATATTCACTGTTAGTACGCTGGAGCGCGGGACAACCAACATACGCTACGCCTCACAGCGGTTTTCTGGTAGCGCCGTTTGGCGGGAAACAGCTGAGACCAGGTTGACGCCAATGTAATATTCATACACGCTCCCATCAAAACGATTTTGTCATAAACCACTCTGATCGTGTCAATATTCACAGGAAATACTGCCAGTAGTTCATTTAAAGCATAACCTGTGAAGATTTCCGTAAATAATGTGTAGTTTCAGTTAAATTTGTGATAACATGGAGGTACTATTTACGTCGCGGATGAATCGGTTGCCGAGAGTTGCTCATCGTCTGCCAGCTGGCGGCGTGGCCCCGCCCGTCGACTATAGACCTAAGCCTACTACGTTCGTCCTTCCCGCCAACAACCGCGCACACCTAGCATGAATGCTCGCAGAGTTGTTCTGTTCTCGTCTACGTCTGTCTCCCTTCCCTCCGAATTGTACAATCTATTCAGTATTCAGTAATTCACTACTGCGTACAATTATTACGAATATAATACGAACAGTTAGTATTAGTAAATACCTATACTTTTATTTTCAGATTATTTATTATTAAATGTATACATAACATCAGATAAGGTGGCTCGTTGCTGGTAGGTATGACTTGAGGGAAATGAAATGAGTTTTTGGCGCTGCCGAATTGCCCGAATGCGATGATGCTTGTGTATTTATTTTTGTCATGGATATCTTGAAGTTTACAGCAACAAGGACTCGGAGAGAAATAAAAATGTAGCAAAATAAATGATTTTGCAGGTGTAGGGATACCTACACCTATTGATTTTAAATTTGTTTTTGTTTAGTAGGTACTTATTCAGGATACCTACAACTTGGAATAAGAGAATATTTTTAATTGACTGATGGAAATTTTCCAGACACTTACCTTTTAAAACATACATTTCATAAGATTATAGTTTGTTCCTTGATTATTGATTGGAGAAGAAATATTTGTTTTTTATTTAAAAAAAATACTAGTTAAGGTGGCCATTTCCTAGAAAGAGACATCCGATAGGGAAATATTTATTATTTTTGGCCATAACTTTTTTTCTTAGTACGTATATTTAAAAAACCATATGACTGCCTAAGTAGAACCGTAACAAGACTATTACTATGAATTTTCACTCAATAATTTCAGTGGTTTGCAACATAGTCAGATTTAAATGTAAAGTATTTGCAAATCTTCTATTTCGTAGTTTTAAATCTAACTATTTTGAAAACGAATGGAATTAATGAGTGAAAATTCATAGTAATTGTCTTGTTATGGTTTTACTTAGGTATAGCATTTACGAAGTCAATTGGAACAGCACGGAACTAGAGGATCTTATGGGGTATTTTCAATACATCGCTTCACATTGAATGAGAGAGCACAGAATTTTACAGATTTATATTCACTTCTCGTCTACAGTCCATGTGGACTTCATCCGCCTGTCACATAGAAATATAGGTGGGATTAGATGCTTAGCGAATTTGATTTGTCAACACCAACCTTGTTCAGAGTTTTTGCATGCCATAATATATAAAACAAAAAATACGTATGAACTATTTGTATCATATGATCTGTACCAGGCAGTGCAGTACAGCCAGACAGCTTTATAAATTACTTAATTCTAGTGAATATATGAACAAATTATTAGTTTTATTACTGTTTGCGTGATTTTTTGCAATTAATTGTTTAAAATGGCATTTTGGAGACCTTTCGATAGTAGTGACAACGAAACGGACGATTTTGATATGGAGACTATACAAGCAGAATTTAAAAATAAAGACTTACATGTTCAAGCTGAAAGGGTTATTTTGAATATTTACTCGTGTTTAAAAGGCGAAAATATTGATTCTTAATATAATCAAATTGTGAAGAGGATTTGTGAATTAACCAAATTTAGCCGTACTACAATGTATAGGGTTATTAGAGCCGGGGAAGCAGTTCATCATTCTATTAAACGGAAAAGAGTTGGACAAAAACTTTAAAAACTTGAATTTGAATTGAATTTATGAAAGGTAAAGGCTTGGAAGTACCAGGAATAAACACAAAAAAGACTATTAGAACTGATTGGAAAGCAAGATTTTAAAAAGAAATATGCCGTTGAAAACATTTTTGAAGCACACGATCATACTATTTTACGTCTGCCTCCATATTATTGCGTTTTCAACCCCATTGAAATGGTGTGGACTGATGTAAAAACAAGACGACGTCAATATAATCAATCCCCACAATTAAGTGAGCCTGTCTTAAAGAATATAAAGATAATAGTAGACGAAATAGGCAAAAGCGATATATGGAGGAAGTGTGTCTCATGTGATAAAAAAGGAAAATTAATATTCTATATTACCACCTATCAATCCAATTATTATTAATGTAAATACCGATTCAAGTTCTGAAAACTCGGATAGTGACAAATGGATTATTGTTTATTTAAAGTTCATAGACAAAGCATTTTTGAAATTTGTTTATTTAACGTCGACGTATTTCTGCTACTGAGACCAATTACCGATGCCAGGAAACGAGTTCCCCCTTTAAAATTTTGCTGAGTCTTCCCTTTATAGAATAATATAAATTTTCTACCTGCTTAACATCATGATACTGCAAAGTTCATAGTATCATGGCCTAACATTTAATAAACAAGACAATTGCTGCTTTACACCCCTTCGATTATATACCATCTATGCAACTTCCGCCTAAAATTATATAACTTTGCCGCTAGAAGATAGAACGAGAGGTAGGTCACTAGACAATAGACGTAGCCTTAATATATCATTTATGTGACTTATCAAATGTGATAAAACATATTTTTTCATTAACCACTTCTATTGAATAAAGGTATTATAGAAATCCCCTTCTTGAACAATTAAAAAATAATTATTTAGTATTTAAAGCATTTTGACATTTTTACATTTCTACTGCCGTCACCTATGTCCCATAAAGGAGATGCCGACTTTTCACCAAGTTTTTGTTTTTATGCTGTCCCAATTGAGATCGTATATACTATAGTCTTATAGTTTTCTTTTTAATATACGTACTAAGGAGAAAAAGTTATGGCCAAAAATGATAAATATTTCCTTATCGATGTCTCTTTCTTGGAAATGGTCATCTTAAAAAGCTTTTACTGATGATAAACATATAATTTTGCTGACAAGTATTGAATTTACGATGTATAGGGTGCCCAAAAACCAAAATAAACTTGATAATATACCTACCTGCCATGGCAACATTCAGCATCCTTGATAGTCGTGTAAGAGCCTTTGTTGTATCCTCCATGCTTGCGGCTGCTGACAATGACAATATTGACTATAATGAACAATAAATATAGCTTTAATTGGTTTAATAGGAATATGCATTTGTCGATTTACTAAAAACTTCCAAGGTCCTTCTCTTCCTGGTTCTTTTTTATTGTTTCTGCAGAGAGTTGATCCTAATCGTTACGTTAAAAATGGTTCACGCAGCGATAAAATGTCACTTTTAGGGGTACAATTTTCTTCTAGCAAGACCAAACCACTTTTTTTTTATTAATAAGTTCTGAGGTACATGCATAAGAACCATTTCCAGGGTATTTTTACATGTACACATGCTGGCAAAAATTGACATTTTTTTCTACATAATTTTTTTTCCACTAAGTTTAAATGCAATCACTTAAAAGAAAAAGTTAACTAATAGTTAGCTAAGTACAATTTGTTTTACAAAGCTTCATATCATTTTTTGGAGTCTGTTTAAAAAACTTATACTATCGATCATTTCTCGAGGCAAATTCTCCCACATTTCAATCGGATCAGCTCTTACTTCTTCTACGTTTTGTACAGCAGAAATTTTTGACCTAAGTCATGGGCATATCATGTCTTATACAGTTGTTAGTTCACAGACGGCTCCAAAACTCCTGAGGGAACTGAAGCTGGTGTACATAGTCGCAAACCAAAGGTAAGAATAACTTCGACCTGGGTGATAATGCGACTAAATTCAGGTAGAAATCCATGCCATTGAGCTGTGTGCATGGAGGCTAGAACAGACGCACCCTAGACACAGATCGACAAAAATATTTTCAGACAGCCAAGCGGCTCTTAAAGCCCTTGGATCCTACCATTGTAACTCTAAAACGGTTTGGAATTGCCAGGAAGCTCTTACCCGACTGGTCAGAAACAACAAGCTGACTGATCTGAATACCTAGCTGGCCACTCTGGCATGGAAGGCACTCTGACAGGGCTGCTATCCTAGAATGGGCTGAATTGAAAACAGTCCAGCACTGACAGGAACTACCAGGATTAGTTCTCAAAGGAGTTCATACCCCTTGAAGTCAAGAACTAAAAATCACCTACACAGAAATGGATTAGTGGAAAAGACCGAGTGCCGTCTGTGTCGGGAGGATGATAAAATGGCAAAGCACATTTTGTGTACCTGTCCTGTTGCAGAAAGAACCAGGTTCTGAGTGTTTCGCAAAGGGCGACTGGAACCAGAGGACCTGGACGGTTTCTCACCCAACAAGACTATCGGCTTTATTGAAATGCTGAATCTGTTGGGTGAACTATAACTATGAGTGAGCCACAATAAACCTGATAGCCTCAGTGGAGGGTTTAACAAGAGCCCACTCACACGTTAACCTATATATGTTCAACTGTATTCAGGTCTGGGAAACATGCAGGCCAAATCATTGTCATTATTTCCAGTTTAAAAAGTCAGTTAGAGAACATGCGGTGAGTGGGCGGGCATTGTATTGAATTAAAAGAAAATTTTCTACAGAAGATATGTGGCACGAACTTACAAAACATCCGTTATGTACCTATCAGTAGTTAAATTGCCTCCATACATCACCACCAACTCTGAGAATGCCTCTAAACACAGCCACACCAAACCAAAATTAGACAATTCATCCATTTTACACTTAGATTATCAAACTATAACATAAGCAGTTTAATAAAAGTTAATCGTACATCGCTTGAGCAAGTTCAGCATACACGATTTTTAGGTATTTATATTGATAATGCCCTAAACTGGGAAATATATATTAACCATTTGTGCAGAAAGCTCTCTTCAACATGTTTTGCTTTACTTAGACTAAGAAAACTACTAGCACACCAGTTGTTCTTTCTTATTACTATGCTTAATTTTACTTGTGGGTGAAATACGGCGTCATATTCTGGGGTTCATCTCATTTCTTAGAAAGAATATTTAAAATCCAAAAAATGGCAGTAAGAAATATAAAAGTAATAAATAATATTGTATCTTGCAGAAATGTTTTCAGGGAACTGAATATTTTAACAATACCGAGCATATAAATGTTCACATTAATTATAATCACGCCTATGAAACTAGAAGAAAAAACAACTTATCAATACCAGTATACACTATCTATATTCGAAAAAAGTCCACAATGTATGGGTATCAACCTGTACAACAAGTTGCCGCAAACAATAACAAAATTAAATAGTACAAGATCATGTAAAAAGTAAGTTACAAAATTACTTTTAAATAATGTATATTACTACGTAAGAGAATATCTTAAAACTTTGAAATATGATTATTATATATGTTCAGCAATATAGTCGCAGAAACTATGGCCTGACTGTCTGTAATTGTTTTCGTTTATATTTTGTTTTCATTTATATTTGTGTACCTTTACTTTAGTATTTTGCATTTGTTGTCATCATTTATTTATGCATTTATTTCCTGAAGTAATCATTTGACGAGTCCGATACCTTAGTCTATGGATAATAAAGTTTATTATTTTTTTTTCTTTTAAATTCACAACTAATTGTTGGATTTTTCTAATTCATTACCAACCGGGGTCTAGACGACCAATGGTGCGCTCATGAGTCAACACCTTACGAATAGTGCTACAGGTAGCCAGAATTGTAGCTTTTTAAGCAAGTCCTATCACTCTCTGATGTTTGGATATACTAAGCTGATTTAACGTTCTTGGTAGCTCTTTGTGATTACTATAGGCACGATGTAAACCTTCTCCAGTAAATAGTTTTTAGTTCGTTTGCTAGGTCTTGGTACATGCTATTATTATTATTATTAATACTTCATCGAAAAAGACACTAGAAGTAAAATTGGATTGTTCATTTTGTTCTCCTGCAAGTCTTTAAAGTGTGTCTCTACCATCAATCGAATTTACACAGAAACGGCTCTCATCCGTGAACAAAATTTGGTCCCACCGATCATCATTCTAATTTTGGAGTTTTCCAGCAAAGTCCTACTGCTTCACGACATCTCTGGAATTTTGGGGCTTTTTTTGACCTGTACGCCTTCAAACCAACTTTTTTTTCTGAGTCTCCTAACTGTACGCTCACTTATTCTGGTTCCACAAACTTCTTCCGTTTATTTCTGTATCATTCGACGCCTATTTCGCCTTATAATTTGATCGTCTAAAGCCATGGTTGAGCATTTTCTGCCTGACCTCGTGTTATCAGATACTCTCCAGTTTGCCTCCAACTTGCAACATTGCTATGGATCGTCGATTTTGATTTACCAAACATATCAGTAACGTTATCGTAAGATCGATTGTTGCTACAGTCCCAGCTATATCAGTTGTTGCTAAGTCACCCTTTATGGACTGTTTCAGTGAAAGCAGTGAACAAAAACAACACAAATTTAAACAATTGCTTATGAAAACAATGAACTTTAATGTGAAGAAAACACATATTTAAAATGTAATATAACAACTAACGGATCCCTACACGATGACATTGAGTATAATTTGATAAAAATGTGTAAAATAAGAAATTCATGGCTGTCCAGGCCTTCAAATCTGTTAGGAGAAAACAAAATTTTGTGAAAAAAAAAAACACCAATTTATTTCCTTTCCTTTTTTGCCAGTGTGCATATATCTAGGCATAGTTAGGCAGCATTAAAGGCTCCCAGGTCTTATATTTTAGAATATCAAATTGGCAATCATTCTGCCTATGAATTTTACCTGAACCCGAATCGTTCTGTGCCACAGGGACACAGAACAGAAAAAAACCTTTGAGAATGCAAATGGCTAGTTTGCATTAGGCTAAAGTACCCAGAAAAGGCAGAATTATCGCCTAAAGACAGGATAATTATAAGTATAATAGTCATAACAGTCTAAATACACGTGTGTTCTATTGGACTCGATACATAGACGATATTTTTTGTATACAGACTGGTACAGCAAGGAATCTGAGCAATTACATCTTTTACACCCAGGATGTAAAAGACTTTTACACCTACAAAAATCAATGAAATTATAGAGGATAGAATCAGTTAGCCAATTTATTTATTATCAACAAAAACATAAATTTGAACAATCAATTATTAATAATAATAATACAAGTTTTTTATAGGTTAAAAAATCAATAAATAACCAAAAGGCCATCGACCGAAGTCCTTCAGCCTGATAATTAATAAATTTAATTAACAATCAATTTAACAATGAAATATATTCTTTATAGGATTTCGCAAACAGCTGGAAAAAAAAGTATATGAGAACTAAAAGAAAAACTATATGTAAAAATATTAATGAAATCTTTGCATTTCTTCGATAACCTGACTTCTGGTTATGCTAGGAAATTAGAATCCTAAAATAAATTTGTCCAATTTCTTATTCGACATTCTCATTATAACACTAGCATCCATCGTAGTCCCCTACGGCTATTCAGATTAAACTAGTATCTACATGACCCCTACGATGAAGATTCAGTTAAAAATGAGAACAAAGGAATGAACGACAAATATAAAGATTTCATACTTATTCATGGATATTGCCTTGGTTTTGCATGAAACATCGTTATGAGTGGCTTTGTGCCTTTCCGACGAGCTCAGAATAAGGGCGAAAAACGTTTCAAAGGCTAAGCATTTCCAAGAAACTGAATGAGAGATTTTATGAAAATGTAATCCGTTAGAATGAAAAAATTTTTAAGACAAGGTAGGTAAATACATTCATTTTAGGCCTTTGTTCTCAAATTGTTGTTTTGGACAACATTTTGAAATCATAAATACTGGTATTGTTACTACAAAAAATGGAAATAAGAATTGAGAATGTAAAATGGTTGAATTCGTGATGTGACATCAGGATACCTGTCAGTGTCAAATGAGAAATACAAAAATTAATTTGCAATCTGTCACATAGGATTAATTATTGTCACTACAGTTGTTACTGATTGTATATTGCTATAAAATGAGTTGTAACATTGATTATTTAAATAGAAAAGCAGATTCACGGTTAATACCGCAAAAATTCCTGCAAGATCAATAATTAAAAAGTTGACATTTTGACTCGGGTTGTAGTTGTTGCCATGGTAACTTGAAAACACGCGCGTTTTTAAAAAAACGGTCTGAGGCGTACTTTAAATAAGCAAAATAAGGTACCAATAAAAAAAATATTTTAAAATGTTTTCTGTTTTATTTGCATATCAGTGGCGGCTCATCAGGGGAGGCAGAGCCTCCCCTTGGAAGAACCACCATATCTTCAAAAGTAATATCTTAAGAAATTTCTATTAGGTATATCTCAATTTTCAATATTTTTTATTGTTTATAATTCATTAATTAATTTTCAGTGTATATATAAAATTTTTGCATTTCCTTTCCACAAACATACCTATAACGTTACAGTCCGGATAGTCTTTGTATGCATATTTTCCGGTCGGCCGGTCTTTTATTGAATGAACACTGCGGTTCGCTGGAGGCTAATACGAGCTAGCTTCCAACTTTAACGCATTTACTTATAACATGAATGACCTTGAATTTCTTTGCGCTGTGTAAAATAGCAACACTTGGAATAGCCAAGTATGAGGCTTAGCCTCAGATCTCATAGCGCATGTGCATGTTCAGATCATTCGCAAAGAAAACGAACTGTCAGTTGCGTTTAGCCGGTTTAAGATCAACTTGACGTAAAAATACATAAAACATTTGATAGGTGGGCTAGAAATGAGTGCTCTAGGTGAAAATATTCCCAACAACATTTCTTGTTGTCCAGACGTGGTGGATTATTTGTTATTAAATGGATTTACTACTCTTATTTATGACGAAAAGGTAAGAATTAAAAGAAATGCCAGGCCTACACCAGCAATGCCTTCGTTAGTTTTTAAAAGTAGTAAACAAAACAGAGGGTTTTGTGATAACAATTATAAAAAAGTCGAGTGGTTAACGGCATCAACAGTTAGAAACAAATTATATTGCTGGAGATGTTTATTATTTACTAATGATCAATCCTCAATTTGGGGCAGGGCTGGGTTTAATAATTTGCAAAATTTGTCGCGAGGTTTAGAAAGGCACGAAAAATCCCAGGAGCACATTTCATCTTGCATTAAATTCGAAATGTTTGGTAAACAAAATATTGTAAATTTCTTGGATTCTACACATAAGAGAGAAATAGAAAATTTGAATGAAAAGGTCCCTGAGAATAGGGAAATATTAAAGAGGTTAATAGATGCCGTTATATATTTATCTTCACAAGAAAATTCATTCCGAGGACATGAAAAACGAGAATCGTGCAATAAAGGAAATTTCAAAGAGCTGGTAGATGTTCAGCACTTAAACGCATAAAAACATTTTTACTAAAAACAAAATGAGTCAAGACCGCCTCTCAAATGTATCGCTTATTTCAATAGAAAAACGCTTGTCAGAATTGAAGAAACGCGATTCATTTTATGATGAAGTAATCAACCATTTTGCTAGTTCCGAAAATCGCAGGTTACCACTCATTTATAAAAATATTTAGGCTTTAAAGCAGATATTAATATAGCTAGTTGTTATTTTAGAAAAAATATTTATTTGTGTTATTTATTTTTTAGGAAATATTTTTTAATTCTCCATAATATAGAGTTCCACAGTTATATATTTTTTATATAACTTCTTTCTCAAAACTATTTTAATTTTTATTAAACGTTATAATTTTACACTCCTGGCAGTGATAATGAATACAATTTTTTGTTTGTAGAAAAAAACACTTTAATTTTTTTACCAAAACTATTTTTATTAAAAGTTATATAATTTAATTACAAGTGGGATAGTAGGGTTCCTTTGGATACCGATTTTCATGAGAATGATTTTTTCATCTCATCATATTTTCTATTTCCTTTTCATTCTATTCTTTTATCAGTTCTATTCTCTCAAGTCGTGAATCGGTATCCTGGCGAATAACCCACGGCAAAAAAATGTAACACGTCGTTGTACTACCTCAGGGGTAGTGGGGAAATGTACAAATTGTAGTCATATTGCATATCAGTTGTCTTTCAGAATATCAAGCCTCCTCTGCAGACAATATCACGAGCCGCCACTGTTGCATATGTATCCTTTATTCTAATTCTTTTTGCTAAAACTCTTACATTTATTGAATTGAACATTTATTTACATTATCCAGATAGACCTTCTAGTCGGGGTACAAAGTTCTTATTATTCTAATTAGTCAGAATCTGGCAAAACCACCATATTGTTACTACTTTAACCACGCCTACTGATGCTGTTCCTGTATAGGAAAATTGTATAGGATCCCTACCTTCTAACTGAATGCAATACAACTATTGCTATTTGACAGCTGTCAACTGTCAAAATCTTCTATTTGACATCAGACTGGAATTCTGCAACCTCAAAAACTAAAGTTATACATTAGGTCAATTCTTTTCGTCTACACTTGGTGTAGAGCTTAAAGTGTAGTGCAGGATTGGTGTATGTCGGTTTGAAGATAAAAACAGAATGAAAAGAACGAATTTTTGGCACTGAATAGGATCACCGGCCCTAGCCTAAAACTTAAATTTTTTTTAATGAAATCTTTCTGATTAAAATGGATATTGATGATGCTTTATTTTCTACTTCTTTCAGCGACGATGAAGAAATTGAAAATGTAGTTTTTCAAAGCGAGTAATTTAACTTCATGGGCCATTAAGTATGCCAAATAATGAATGGATTACCATTTCTATGCTTCCATGAATCCATAACAATCTCAGATTAAGAATATTTCTGTATCTCAGTTAGCAAAAATAACAACCATAACTATAGATAAATAATAAAACATAACATAACCTCAGAAAATTCAATTATTCTGACACGTTTTTGGCGTTTTCGCATGGTCTGAAACTATTCTGGTAGTGATTTATTTAGGTTACACTTCATATATACAAACTTTACTCTGACTTGTCACATGTACATATTGATGTATTCGTTTAGTGACCAATAAAATCTATCTATCTATCTATTCTATAATCTACACCAACCGCACCTGATAAAAAAGAAGTGTGGTTAGTGCAGTACTGGTGTAGCTGCATTCAACGAAAAGAAAATTTTAAAAGCAGGTACACCCATCGAAAAGAACAAAATATTCTGTTACACCAGTTATACTTTTAACACTGGTGCACAAAGTGCTAACGAAAAGAACGAACCTATTGACTTTTATTTTTTATAGTTCCTTGCTAATTGACAGCTGTCAACTGTCAATAAAGTCTATTTGAATTCAGCAGCCTCAAAAATATACAAGTTAGGTAATAATATTTATTATACGTTAATATCATTGTTTGCATTAGTTTTCTTTGCTAAATAAAGTTTCTATATATATATATATATTTCAATAATCAAAATATGTGTTATAAGAATATTATAAAACTACTCAAAGTAGTAACTTATGATCGAGTTATGGAACTTTGGTGCTCCATGGGAGCGAAAATACCGAATGTGGCGCGTTGTGGGTTTTTCACAAAAATGCAGTACCCCATCACGGTGTATTAGGGCTTCCTTTGGAAACAACTTTTAAAACGTATTATGGCACATACATTTTTCATTGCCGTTGGCACAAACCATTTATGGTCTGCCAACTTTTGTACAACATTTCGTCAAAACAACCTTCCTGAAAATAAGGACAATAGCAATTTTAATGTTTTATTTTATTTTTATTTACCTGTTGGATCATGTTGTCCAATTCTTCTTTAAATGCTCAATCGGACAACAAACAGCTTTTCCGCACCTCCAAGCTAGTTCAGTAGAAGTAATTTGAACATCTTTGATGGACTATTCGAGTAGAGTATCCTCATCAAATGTTTATAATAGACCGGTATTTATTTAGAGTAAAAGCAATTATTTCATTTTGTATCATGAGCATTATCTCGCTTGTCAGAAACATGACATTACTCTTCAAATACAATTTGCTATAGCTTCTTTATCATTATGTTCCACATTGTTCTGATTACTCCTTCGTTATAACCTGTCCTGTTGGTTTTCTTCACGTTTTCCAAAACATTCCCAAGATATTTAATTGATATAGTTTCATTTAAAATGTACGATTTTTCTTCACAATGGGGCGCCTGCATTATATAACTAACATAACCTCAAATTTTACGTTTTTTTAATTTATTCTAATTTTTAAGGTTTTTTCGAATATCTACATTGGAACCAGTATAATATTTAAAGTCTCTCAAATAATATACACAGAAATTTTTTATATTGTTGATTTTTAAAAATATACTGATATTCCCACGTTTCCCACGTTGGACATCCAACCTATAATTAGCGGTTAATTTTTAATATTCAATGATTTAAAAAAATTATATACATCCTATCCGAGAGAGTTCATTAATGTTACACTGGTACCAATCTAGAAATGCGAATAAAAACATTAAAAAGAAGTATAAACTTACAAAAATATAATATTTGAGGTTATGTTAGAAATACAATGCACGCACCTACATGCAGAGAATTGGCCGAATGTCGAATCATCAGTTATTTCAGCATTCTTTGAAATACACTAATATACAGTTTACAATATCTTGATTAATTATTGCAAAATCTGTTTTATTAAATTGTTTCGTTTTGAAAATGTAAATACTTTTACAAGAATAATTTTAATGAAATCTTAAACACATAGATTAGACAGTAATAGAAAGGATAATGATAATGACAAAACTGTTGACATCAGATATGGGGATGGTAGCTTTGGGGTTAACATGTCTAGGGGCGCCAGGGGGCGCTCATGACCCTAGCTAGGACACTGACTTCAGGCTTACTTAACGAGGTGAGTGAGACATGCAGAAAAATAATGTTTAATTTCATATTTGTGATCACTTAATTAGTGCTCCATAAAAAAATTTACAAACAAAAGTCAATAATAAACGGTAGACTCCTTCAAAACCATTACAAGGCGCGAAACAGTCTTTTCTATTTGTGGCTTTTCCAAATAATTTGTGAGCCCTCAGTCCTATTGGAATTGCACGTTACAATTAGAATTTACTCCCGAGATAAGAAAGAAATGCACAAAAACTGGTTATTAATAAAAATTTTACAAATAATAATAATAATAATAATCAAAAACATTGGATACTCTACTATTAACGTCATGGAGTCGCTCTGCAACCCTATAAAAGGATTTTGAGGGTTTATTGAAAAAAAAAAAATTATTCATTTGTGTTCTCTGGACAATTCTGATGGAACTTGTGTGCGAGTTATTATATCGCAAATTTACAACAAAATGACTTTTACTCATAAGAAATGCTGACCTGTTGGAAGAAGATCCTCTCAGTGGAGGGTTCTTGTCATGTCATTTTGGAACCTGGAGCTTATTAGATAACCGATGTTTGTCAATCTATTTTTCTCAAATTTGAAGATCATTGCTTTGGGATTTTGAACAAATCTGGGTGGTGAGAACAAAAAATTAAGTTCTTTCACCGATGTAAATTTGAGCCATCCTAATAATGTTCACATATCACATTTTACTTGAACACCCATTAGTTTTCGTTTGTTTGTCATAAGGCTTACCAGCTTTATGATATACTCTCAGTCGTATTTAATTTTGGTTTTCTATTTTTGAAGAACACTGAAAAAATATTTTTATAAAACACATCCAGCAATGTGTAAAATTGAAAAGAATGGCTACAATTCAAGTTAAAAGACCGATTTGTATGGGCTAGGTACATTACATAGATGTAATTTCTCCAGTTGACTTCCGTCCATTGGCAAGAACCGATTCGGGAAACAACGATTTCTGACATGCAATGATTAACCATCGGCTTATATTCTTTCTCAGTACCACAGTATACAGACTGTACTGTGCTGCCTCCCAAGGCTTCTATTCATCTGTACATCTTCCTCTTAACCTACAATCTGTGTATGACAATAATGCCTTTAACGGATAAACGTCAATTAGTATAATATATTTGAATATTAGGTGTTCACATTAAGATGCACCCATCTGTATAATTGATGAAGGCAAAGTAAGCCTGAAAGTAAATGATGTAAATATTAAACCTAAAATAAAACTTTGAAGTATATTAACAGACTCGGTTTAGCTATTTCCGTGGAATAAATATAAATAAAAGGATGGTATTAAGTCATTCAAATTATGTTAATGTTAAAACATGAGGGAAGTTAACTGTTACCATAGTTAAGAAATATTTGACCCAATTATATTGATAAAAGCACAAAGAATAAAGGACGATAACAAGTAGTTTTCACTACCATCACACCACAAACGCACGCTCGATGCGAGATTCGTCGACTATGTTGGCATCATCTGGATACAACTAACATTTGTACCTTCACTTCTTATTTGAATAAAACGAACGAGGTAATAATCCATTTTCTATTATTTTTCTGACTGATAATAAAAAATGAGCAAACTAAACTCACACACAAAATGCACTTGGATAAATACTGAATTCATACAAAATTAAATTTAATAATGTATACGTACTATTAAACCTACTATATACATATATTTATATTTAATTAATAAAATACATATCAGTAATCAATAATTAGGCACTATAAGAATTTTTTGATATTGGCTTTCATATGGCGCAGCTGTGAAGGGTTTACTTTTATTTTTAATTGCTGAATGAGATCAAAGATTTTTAGAGAGGGGCCTACTTTACCACCTGTAAACTCCAAGATGTCTTCCTTGGTCAGGTTTAACAGCATCTTGCCGTCGACCTTCTGAAAAAGAAAACGTGATAAGGAAATGCTTTTCCTCTTCGGGAGAGCATCTTCTATTACTTAACTTGTAAAAAGATTAAGTGCTTATGACTATCTACATCTTGACGAAAACTAACAACTACTCGTACTGATAAAATAATAAGAATTCATACACACTTGTTTACTGAAGGAATCACAATAGTTGGCGCAATCGTTCACTCTTAAAAATTGTGCCACATCAAAAACGTTCCAATCCTCTGGGCACAGGTCCCCCATTTCACAACTTCCGCCTGAGGTATCCACTAAACGCGGTATTAATTTTGTACTAGTGTTATTTGTAGCCTGGAAAAGAATAACAAAGTGAATAGATAATACATTAATAAATTGTGGTAAAATTTATGTGGAGTTGACACAAAAAAAGATGTTTCTAACCTGAAATGCATTTTGTTCAATTTTCTGCAGTATAGCCTATAGTACAAAGCAAAAAAATGATACAAATTACTTTTTTTTTGATCCTATCATTTTTTCGCTTAATACATGTAACGGTCACTTTTTAAAAGAACACTCAGTACCGTAAATTAAATAAAAGCATGTCCAAATTGTGTGTATTTATAAAAATGTTTTTGTACGAAAATAAAATTTTATCTTCTAGCAGGTACAAAGACTGTTTGACCTTTAACTCGTTGCAGACGGGGACAGGGAGTGTTGATTACTTCGTACAGGTAAATTTTCGTTGGTTTCGAAGAGTCAAGTTCCGGCTACTAGCCGGTACATAAGGGAGAGATGAATTGGACTTCCCCGATTTAATAAAGTGTATTTTAACAATGTTGTTATTTGCGAGGGAAGATAGTGAATTTAACCGCCCTCGGTAATTAAACAATGTTGTTATTTGTGAGGGAAGAGAGGGAGAAAAAGGTGCTTAATTATTAGTTTATTAATGAATGTTCATATGTTAATTGCCTAATTTATCTGTGTAGTTTTGTTAAATTGATAAGCCGATAAGATCGGATTTTTATCTGTTTGTATTTTTTATTTCTGGAGGTTTTCGAATATAAGCCCCATTTTCTTTCTTATCTTGGTAAAATCAATTGAATTTAATTTTGTATGTTATGTTAATGTTTTACCTTAATAGTCAGGTGTTTAATTCTCTTTCATGTTGTCAATTTAACATCTACGTAGAAATCTGGCTTGATGTAAGTTATTATATACTAATTAACCATACTTAGTAAATATTTTGTTTATCTGTGGACACTTTGTAAACAGTTAATTTTTAATATATCCTGTTTTTGTTACATATGTCTTTTTTATTAAGTATGGGGGTAATCTGGTTTTAACAACATACTTGCTTGGATCAAGTTAATGAATTTCAAATAGATAAGTCAAAAAGTAAGCGTATGTAACAGGTCTGTCAGTTGGTCAAGTACGTATCTACGCCCACGAAATAGTCTCATGTTCTGGGTTGAACCTTGATAAGTGGGGTAAAGTACCGATGAAACTATAAACGTTATATACAACAGTTGCTCTGTTAGTTGTAGAAAATTGTTTTCAATGAAATGGCAAAATTTAAACAAATTTAAAATATAATATTTACTAAATTTTCGTTCTATAGCGAAAGCAGCAAGAAAACCCTAAACTTTTCTTTAAAAAATTTACAAAACACATTGTTCGCACATAACTTCATACTTATTTTAATTATGTAGGGATAGAAAGAGAAAACATTCTGAAGATAATTTCAATTTTTCAATTAACAATTTCTATGTGTATTTTAAACATCACACTGATTGTTTTTAAGATATTTGAGATTTAAACATTATATTTCGACTTAAAAGCTCAAGCATCATCTTTAAACTGCCATATGTTTAGAACCATTCATGATACAGAAATAAAGAAAATACCAAAATATTTTTTTTCCTTCTTCAATTCTTTGGGACTTCCTGCCACATGTATGTTTTCTTTTTAAGCGGTGCTAGGGGAATAAAAACTTGAAATTAAATATTTCGCCGACGCACAGTGGGGCCAGAACCCCTAAAAGTTGGTATTAATTCAAAAACTAAAGTGCTGTAAACATATTTGATTTTATGATACTAGTTTAGCCAACTATTGGGCGCATAAGACAGAAATGGTCAGATACTACAACGCGCCCTGCCCTACCCTTAAAAATTCAGTTAAGAGCAGTAAGTTGCGGAGAGCGCACATGTATTCTTATCGAGCCGATTTGTTAAGTGAACTTTGAATGCTGTATTTTATGATAAATTCTTAAAATTCTACCGTTTTGTTATGGAGCCGTCAACTTCAGGTATGTGTTATATTTTTAGTAATTTTTATTGTGTAAAAAAAAAATTGATCACCGTTAAATAAAAGTATTTAGTCATTACTGCAAAATTTTATAAAAATAGTGGGTTTGTAGAAATAGGGAAACTTTTAGTTGTGTATCGAGGCATCTCGAGCACTTTCGTTTGCGTTATTAAATTGTGTTGTCAATGTACAAATTAGGGCCATTAAAATATTTTGCGATTTTTTTGCATTTCTATGATAAAAAAATATTTTTTTACGGAAATTATGGTAATTTTTAATTCATTTTAACAATTATTGTTTTTCATGATTTCAGGAACAATTTCTAATATTACCATGAGCCGAAAAGAACTTTTCGACATTTTAGAAGGTTCTGGTCAGAAGAAAATGGAAGATCAGTTTATTTATTTACAAACACATCAAAGAAATGATAGGTTGTCCTGAGCGGTATATAAGTGCTTACAAAGCAAAATATACCACTTTAAATTCGATTTCAAGTCGAGGTGGATGAGAGTGGGAAGATCGAAATCTAGGTTTTTAAAGAAATATGGAAATTGGCTGGACACATCAATTTCTTTTACAAGCTACGAACCTTCAAAATTAAAGCAGCGCGGACGTCCGACAATTTCTTTTGGAGAAAGCACTGAACGCACTAAGCGCAAAAAAACTGAAGACTTACGAAAATCTACCAGTATTGAGGTACTAAGTTACGCTACCCAGATGACTCTAAGAGCGTCTGGCCATGCAGAAGCTTCTAAATTAGTAAAAGAAGCCACTGCAACCACTCCTACACGAGCAAGTAAGATCAGACAGGCTTATAAAAGATCTCTCCAATTTCAATCTAACCAAATGTCAGGTGAAGATGCCCTAGCATTATTGATTGAGGCTAAGTTATCTAGACACATTAAACACTCTTTCTAGTTGTTCAAGAAGATCTAAACGATATGAGAAGGAAAACTACTTTGTTTTCTACCACTAAAATTTTATTGTAACATACAGGTTACTGCAGTTTCGGTACTTTAACGTACTATTTTCAAACGTTGATTCAAATGAATGAATTTATAAATTAACACAACCCTTTGTAAATTCATTCATTTGAATCAACGTTTGAAAATGGTACGTTAAAGTACCGAAACTGCAGTAACGTGTATGTTACAATAAAATTTTAGTGGTAGAAAACAAAGTAGTTTTCCTTCTCATATCGTCATGATTAACTATCACAAAGTAACGGCTTCCACAATCGAAGATCTAAACGTTTACCTTTTCTTTCTGAATGAAGCAAATTTATGTTGCAAACAACATAAAAAAAATCTCTTAAAAACAACCCTTGTACCACGAATGACCAGCAAAATTCCTTGAACACCCCTATAATTAACAAATTGCTAAGAGTTATCCATTGATTTATATAATCAGCTTAGGCCTATCTGAAAAATTCCCAAAATTAAAGTTTAAGTCTTAAATATATTAGAGGCCATAAATAGATTAAAGCATAAATACTTTTAGGTATAAATTAGAATAACCACATTGCAAACTTTAGTATTCACTTTGTACTACTCTTGATAAAGGCCTAACAAGCCGAAACATATGTAGAGTATCTATAATATATATTGATTCATCTAAAAGCAGTGTTTAATTTATAATTAACAATTATTGTCAAGATGTTTCACAAGGAACCTACCACAAATTCAGTTCAGTGATAGTAATTATATTGAAATATTGTTTAGCTTACGTGAGTTTCAGAATATTCTTGTTTTCACCCCCTAAAACTACCCTATTTCATAATAGGGATTTTCTTCACCAATTTTTCAATATTTTGGAGGCTAATTTCTATACAAATCCAAAGTTTCAGAATTTTATTTAGATATTTTAATTTACCACCCTTAAAAATTCACCCCCTTGCATCAAGTTATTTTTAACACAATTTTTTTCTTAATGTGGAGTTCGAATTCTATTCCAAGTCGAAGTTTCAGAATTTTAGGCGGTAAATTCAATTTCCACCCCATCAAAACTACCCTAACTATTCAGCCATATTTTTTTCGTTATTTTTGCTGCATTCGCGAGCTTATTTTGAGTTGGTTTCATGAGTTTTAGAATTTTTGACAAGAATTGTCTGTTTTTGCCCCACTGTGCGACGTTTCGGAAATCTAATCGTTTCCTTTTTCAAGGCTTTTTTTGAAAAATCTTTTTTGCTGTGTATGACAAATACACAGCTCTAAGAATGTTTGTTATATTTAATATCCATAGATACTTACTATTTGCATAGAACTGTTGATATAGTTAACAGTTTTTTTAGTTTTTATACAATGTTAAGTTTGTGAAGTTCTTCTTTTAACATTGGCAGCCAAGTTGTACAGACATCTACGGAACAATTCGACATGCAACTATCCTCATTCAATAATATTATCGCGGATTCTTTTATTTTTCTTTTTTTGCTATCTGCTTCTTTTGTTAAAATTTTTGCCGAGTCCCAGTTTATTCTATGTCCATTCTCCCACGCGTGTTCACCGATCTTGGACCTCTGAATTTCATTTTTTCTGATATAATTTTGATGTTCGCCCAATCTTACACTAAAAGGTCTGGATGACTCACCCACATATTGTTTGTTGCACTCACACGGAATACTATAAATGCAGTTTTTATAGTATTGAAATTATCTTCAGAATGTTTTCTCTTTCTATCCCTACATAATTAAATTTGAATTTTTTGAATTTTGCTCGCGGTTCTTCGGTTTCGTCTTTGTCAGAATAGATCTTAAAGTGTTGCTTGTTTGAAATACCGTCCTAATATCAAATCTATCACCGATGCGGCGCAACTTTTCGGATAATCCGCATACAGAAGGAATTAACGCTGTGTAACGTTTTTCAGGTTTTTGTCGTACCTGATTGTTATTTTCAATATTTATGAAGGTTTTATCGACAAAACCCCCAGGGTATTGGTTATTAATAAGAACTTCCTTTATAAACCGCTTCTCATTGTTTAGTATTTCATCATTAGAAGAAATGATTTTAGCCCTATCATACAAACATTTTACGACACCCCTCTTAATGTTTGTATGATAGGGCCAAAATCATTTCTTCTAATGATGAAATACTAAACAATGAGAAGCGGTTTATAAAAGAAGTTCTTATTAATAACCAATGCCCTGGGGGTTTTGTCGATAAAACCTTCATAAATATTGAAAATAACAATCAGGTACGACAAAAACCTGAAAAACGTTACACAGCATTAATTCCTTATGTATGCGGATTATCCGAAAAGTTGCGCCGCATCGATGATAGATTTGATATTAGGACGGTATTTCAAACAAGCAACACTTTAAGATCTATTTTCTTTTTATTGATTGATTTTGTTCCAAAATAGGGTTCTTCCTCTACCTAACGCTAACTTTCTATCCAAATTTCAATACATTCGGATTTTTCATTCTTAAGTTATTGTGGTTACAAGAAACGTGACGGTCGGACAGACAGACAGACGGACAGTTTGAAAGTTGTTCAAAATTCGATCACCAACACAGCGATATGAAATTTTTTTATCTACGAGCAATATAACCGGTTTTAGAAATGTGCTGATCGAATGCAATAAACTCTTCGTTTTGTAATTGCGAAGAGTATAATAATACAACAATTTCCCTGTAGATATGGGTTCGACTAGTCATAACAAGAATTCTAGTGAAAATCCCATGACTGTATCATGTGGGTAGGACTTATGAATTTTTCGGTTTCTAGGGTTGGTATTTTAATTATTACAAGGTGTTGAAGGGTTGTAGGACCATTTCCTAAACTTTTTCAAATATGCTACAGAATAATACATAATCCGTAAAAAATTCATACAATATAAAATCTGAGTAATAACAGTTGTTTTATTTTTTTAAATATTCATTATATACTGCCTTTTTAAAATATTTTCTACCCTTAAATAGAGGTGATTTTTGCATTTTTTCAAAAAAATAAAAAGTATGTTCTCCTTAAAATTTCTCAAAGTTTAATTTGAGCCCTATAGGATTTATTTTGCTCTTTCCCTTGGGCCGCTATCTACTATGCAAAAACAGACGTTTTGCGGTCACTCTTTACTGTGCAGTTTAAATTAAAGTGACATCATCACCACACATGCATTCTACAAATAACTATATTATTTAATACTGGAACTAACTATATAGAAAAAAAGTAAAATATGTAGAATATTAATAAAATCGTGATTTATGATGGGGGGCGGGGGGTTCGAATTATGGTGGGGAGTTCTGGATGATGGTGGGGGCACAGTTTATTAATATACAGTTGGGTCACTTCCCCTCATTTTTGCCCATAACCCCCACTCTTGCCATCGACGGGTGGGCTACACTCAGTACGAAACAAGTTAGTTCTCGATTATAGCGCACGAATAGAAGATCAATTGTTCAAAAGTTGCAGAATAAGATTACCTGTTGTGTGTTATTTGTTTTCGTATTCAAAAGTTCTAAGCAATTGGAAAAATGAGTACTGCCAGTTATTTAAATTAAGGAATTCATTTAATAACACCTCCAGCTGCTTCCAGTGCAATTTTTTTAGAAAACGTACAAATCTCAATGAACTATTTGATTCATACATTATTATTATATTTGTAAAACCATGACAATATTCTTTAATGTTTGAAACTGTTTCCTAATTATGTAATGCTATGTGCTATAATTATATTACAACATAGGACATAACCAACAAATTCGACATTTAGTTCAGTACGCCGCGCGCCGATGTTCGCTACTCGATTTTAAAACTGGCGCCATTCCCCTCTGTGCGCGTAGTCTTTGCACACTCGGTCTGATCTAGAGCATAAAAAACAAAACCAAGTCCCATTTTTTCCACATAGAGTAGATAGGGAGCGAGTATACTGTATATTTCTCTACTGTGGTGGGGGGCTCCGAATTCTGATGGAGAGTTCTGAATTATGGTGGGGAGTTCTGAAATATGGTGGGATGAGGTAGGAGGATGGAAGTTGGGGGTGGCGCATTTGCAGTGATTTGGTAACAATTTGAGAAATTGTGCTGAAACTAAATAATTTTTTGGTAACTTTGGATTTAAAGAAAAATCAATAATGGATAATAGTCACATATAAAAAAAAACTTTCAATGTAGTGGAAATCTCCATTTAGAATTGCCTATTTCATATAATTTTTTTTTTTTAAGGAAATATGTGAAAGACAAATACACAATGCAATTAACAGTTCAACTTACGTTTACATATGAAGTAACTTTTCGCTCAGGCGGCGGATTCACAACGTCAGATGACACAGGCAAGCTTTGATCCGGGCCAGCCGGTTCCTGCCCCGTTTCAGGACCTTGATCATCACTCACTTCACTTTTGATCGTCTCTCTATCTTTGTCTATTTGAATAGGTGAAAAGTCATCTATGTCGATCTCCTCTGCCTTTGGTACTTTGCTTGCTGTGGTTGATGTGGAGGTGGATGAGAAGCTCTTAGGAGGACTGTCTTTCACCTTTTTTTTCCTACCCTTTTTCTTTACTACTGCAAAAATAAAACATACGAAATAACAGCAGAAATAATTCAAACAAAGTTGGTTCTTAATCTCCAAGCGTCTGGTAAATTCGACAAGAGGTTTTGTGGATAGGCTTGGTTATTGTCAATTAGTGAATGGGGAACACTTTGAACAGTTGCTGTAAGCGAAGCGTTTTCCGTTTCTATTCATTCTCTCTTGAATAACTTTACTTTTCATCTCTTATTGCTACTTGTTATAATTTTTATCAAGTTTTGTCGCATTAATGAAATAAAATGATTTTTATTTTCTTTCTCAAAATTTTTCTGATGCAACCTATACAAAATTCTATATAGCTGAGAAGAGAATAAAAAATTGCACCAGAAGGTGGGGGGAAAAATTTGATCGCCTAAAAAAAAAAATTCGATAACGTCATATCTCAAAAACCGCTGACGCAAAAATAAATAAGGGCACCCAAATATGTGCAAAAATATAAATCACTATATTCCTTCAAACTTTTTTTTCAGGAAAATTCTACAGGCAAATTTATAGCGATTATTCCATACTTTTGCCCAACTCTGTATTACAAAACTTAATACATTATTGTAAAAAAGTCTGAAGGCCTTCGGTCAATAGCTATTTGGTGTTTTGTATAATAAATTATGTTTATTATTATTAATATCTCAGTGCAAAATTGTAAATAATTTAATTTTCTAAAAAAAATTCTTTTTACCTTTATTCCCATGAACAATGATTTCAGTGCAAAACGAAAATAAAATTTAGCTACTGAAGAACTCATACAAAAAAAAAAAATTGAAACTTTAGCCCGAAAGCGCCTTGATCTACTTGTATTGCTCACTACTTTATCTCTTGCTGAGAATTAACGTACCCCGCATATTTTAAAATCTCCTTGACTGTGAAATCAAGTTGGAATTAGAATTAACGGTTTTCTGTATTCATAGGATAAGAACATTATTTACTCAACCTAATGAAAAATGTTTAGTGGCAATCAATAAGGATCTTTTATTATTATTATTATTATTAAAACACTGAACTAACCTTTCGGCGACTTAATGACAAAACCTGTCGGTTTGGGAACGACAGGTGGGCCTTCCAGCTTATGTCCCACGCTCTGACACCAGCCAACCGGATAGATATCCGGGCTCTCACAATCTAACCATTGATCGTACTCCTCCTCCCATCCGTCGAAATGCACCTTCAACAGCCTACCTACGACCTTGGCGACAGTCGCCACGCACACCAGCCTAGGATCCATAAGATCGGCCGCCTCTATCTTCATACCCTGCACGAACCCATGAAGGGGAACGTAGGTGTTGAACAGAGCGGGGTCGGCAGGTCTATTGTTGGTTTTCATTAGATAGCTCGGCCAGCTGAAGCTAGCCTGGTCGTAGCCTTTAGGCGGAGTGAGGGGAATGTTGTGTTTTTCGCAGAATCCTACCGGGAATATACAAGGCGACTTTACGTGATAACAGAACCAGTCGGCTCCTGTGATATCCGAATCGTACGTATCTATACGTATCATTATGTAGCCGTAATTCAGCACATCCATTACGGTGGCTACGCAAATGGAGGAGAGGTTTAGGGGATCGATTGCTTCTAGTTTCACTCCGACACAGAATCCGGACTGGGAATGCTCCAAGGAACCGATTTGAAATGGAGTGAATAAATCTTCTGTTGCGTCGTCATCGTCGAACATGCCTTGGTTCACCCTCTCTAAGTAGTTTATCGGAGCAACCAGATGATGGTTCACCTAGTATAAAAGAGTTTGTAAAATAAGAAATTTAAAAGCAACATTTTTATGGAGACAAGATATTAAAAATATTACATGCAAGAGATACGAACAATATTATCTTTACAACTGTATAATGATCCAAGCCCGTATTTCAGCAAGAAACTCCAGAAACATGTTTCGTTTCATGCAAATCAAGGTCACTTGCCGCTGATAGAGCGCAGAGACGATTACTGTCACTGTATGCATCGAATTAAGTTAGGTCGGTTAATTGTTCTTTAACTCCGTGTTCAGTATTGTGAGAGCAGCAGAGTGGGCAAACTGCAAACAATAGACTTGTTCGGCATTTTTTTAATTTCATAAATTGAAATTGCAAGTATAAAATAATGTATTGTACTGTCTTGTAACGGATCTGCAAAAAAATCAGAATTTTATTCGCACATTTAATGTCTTAAAAACAATTACAAACCTTCACCTTGCGAAAATGGGGGGTGGCCAGGCATTACGTCATTATACGCATAGACTCGGCAATATAATTTCATATTAAATAGTTTTGAATATAAATATAAAATTATCATAATGGTATGGTAATGTAGAATAGATTACCCATTGAAATAAAAACATGTCAATCTTTGCAAGCATTTAAAAAAAAATGTTATACATATATATGTAATAATGTAGAAGTATAATGTAGATTAATGTTAAATTTAAAACTTTGTATTGAATTTTGATTATGTATTATTTTTTTTGTATTTTAATTAGCTATTGCTAATAAACCTATTATTATTATTATTAGTCTACAACATATTTTTACTACTTTTATTATTCCCAAAGAGTGGGATATGAACATTTGATCGAATGCTGAAACCAAAATAGTTATCGCAGACATCAAAACACCGAACGCTACAATGACGAGAATTTCACCAACACACTTGACATCATCAGAAGACAATTAAATTTGTTCTACATACTGTTGCTACTCACCTTCTTGGCCCAGCCCACGGGGTGTAACAAGGGAGAGTCCTCGTGACACCAGAACCCAGCATCATCCGGAGACATATCGTAATATTTAATGTTCAAGCGTTTTCCTACAATTTTATGAACGATGGCGACTTTAACCTGGGAAATACGGTTCTTGTCGACAACTTCAAGATTAAGGCCACATTCGAATCTGGACTTGAGGCTCTCGCTGGCTTTATTGCTATAATTTGAAGGCAAGGTTCTAGCACCTGTCAGTCGTTTCCTGAGAAAATCTTTCCAATCACCATACTTATCTTCTATCGTTTTTGGGGGGATTAACGGCTTGCCGCGTGTCGCGCACCACCCTACCGGATGCACCTGGTTGGAGCACAGACTCACCCAGAAGTCCTTGGTGTTATTCGAGCCGAATCCTTCGTACCGTAGCTGCGCCTTGTACCCTACGATTTTCATTACCGTGGCGACCCAAAACGAGTCGGGGAAAGCTTCGGAGACATTATCACAATCGGTATTTTCAACCTCCACTTTCATCCCGACCATTATATTCTCCCAAATATCGGACATGGGGGCATGCTTAAAACATGTAACGGGTGCGGCAATGAAATACTGGTCATTTAATTGACTGTCCCAGTCGAAGGAGTTTGCTAGCTCGGCAGGTTTTCGTCTTATCAAAGGAAGAGAATCGTCAACCGGGGGTATGTCTGGCGGAGGCGATAACTGAGGTAGAGGTTGATCTATGTAAGAGTCGGTAAAATCGTCTTCCATTTTCAACGAGAAACGGTACCTGGCATAGTGTTGTTTGTTGTCGGGGGTGTTTTGATTAGATTGGGGCAGTGGTTCTGGAATTAGCCCGCTGTAGCCTCTTGCACAGGCCATACTGCAAAATCTGCGCTCTCTAGTGTAGAACGCATGTTTTACTCCAATGGCTCCGCATTTTTCGCAAACGGCTGTAACACATTTAAGAAAATAAGTTTTTGCAGAAATATTCAGTGATATTTTCAAATTAGTCATTAAATATTGCTTTTATAAATGAAAATCAACTGATATGCCAACTGAGGTAGTTATGAACGACATTTAGCAAAGAATGTATCCATAGTTTGTGAAAATTGAAACATGAATTTCTTTAAGTAAATATTATTGTTCCAAGTTCTAAATAAGCGTAGACATAGTGTGTCCATAACTTAAAAATAAAGATGAAGTACTACTTACCAATTCCATCCTTCTGAATGGGTATAACAGATGGGTCTGTATTGCTCTGGTAAGCGATTGGTGTTTTAAGCACCAATCCGGGATGTTTTATAGGTTTAATTTTTCTAGTGGGGCATGGTAGCGTTTGGGTGGATGTTGTTATCATGTAGACAGGTTGGGAATTTTCGTCTTCCGCATAACTGGAATCGTTACTCTCGTGTTTCATGTCAATGAAATGCATCATGTCATAATTTTCCATAGTATCCTATCAATAAAGAAAATTGCTTTTATTACTACGATTATATTAATGTAAGGTACATATTTTTTTCTCTACTGTCACTATTTCTAGTAGGTCATTTTGAAACAGTATTGGGTATGTAAAGTAGACCTTATTTGAATACTGTGCAATAAAGTATTATTTTTCCATATCCTGCCATGCAATAAAATTAAGTTTTATTGATCCCGATTTTTCCCTAACATTTTCTATTTTAATTGAATTAGATATACAGACTGTCTATTTTACGAGGGCCACACCAAATATCTCGCTTAATATCTATTGTAGAAGAATAAAGTTTTAGAAACAGTTATCCCATTTTTTGTGAGCTATATTTCAGTAAAAAGAAATTTGAAATCCATAGCCTACTTTATGAGATATATTACAAAACCCTGAAAAATAGGAAAACCACAAACGGTTATAGCTTCCTTATTTGAGGAGATACGAAAAAAGTTAAAGGAATGAAAGTTGACGGCAAAGACAATAAGAATAATAACGTGTAACAAAAAAATCGAAAAATGCAGTTGGCTTTGACATACGCTATTGTGCAAAAATGAAAAATACATATCTCAAAGTAGGCCATGACGCCATTAATTCCGTTATTTTTTTCTCATTCCAACGATATAAAACATGTCACAGAAATTTTAACCGATAGTGTCAATATTTAATATTTTACGAATACCACAATTCATATAATTGAATCGTAACAATCAGCTGTGCCATAATAGTAAAAATTCACTTTATAATAATTATAATTCCGTAATTATTTATTACAATTTAATACAAACCAATAAATATCTCATAAATAAAAATACAAGTACAAAACGAACATCCAAAGAAAAAAACGAAAAACTATGTATAACAGTACTACCTACTACTACATTGAAAAGAAATTATGTGTATTTATTTTTCTAACTACAAATGCTCAAATTGTGCACCATGCATTCTGACACATAAACGTGCTCTACGAGACACGTCACGCATTACATTTTGGAGCATTTCAGGAGTAATTGCCTCACATGCGTTTCGAATTCTGGTTTTGATGTCAATATTTTCAGGGGCAGTTTGAAATACCTTGTCTTTAATGTAACCCCAGACGAAAAAAACCAAGGGAGTAATATCTGGTGATCGAGCTGGCCATAGAATGGGTCCATAGGTGCCTATCCAGCTATCTGGCATAACTTGATTTAAATAATTTGTACATATTACAGCAGTGTGAGGTGGAGCCCCATCTTGTTGAAAATATGAATAATTTAATCTTTCTGCCACTGTTAATTCATAAAGAAAATCTTGAAATTCGTTTTGCAGGAAATTAAGGTATCTACGAGCGGTTAATTTGCCATCATAAAAATAAGGTCCAATTACTTTAGTCCCTAAAAGACCCAACCAAACATTCGTAGAAAATCTCTCTTGGAAAGCAGTCTCTCTGCACCAATGTGTATTTTCTCGTGTCCACTTATAATGCATATTTGAAAAATCCATTATTAGAAAAATTTGATTCGTCCGACCAAAGAATTTTGCTACATATCAGCGCGTCATTCCTTTTCTTATTTAATAACCATCTACAAAATCTTACTCTCCTTGGCTTATCTCCCTCATTTAAATGTTGAACTTTCCTCATTTTGTAGCATCGAAATCCGTTTTTTTTCAATATTTTTCTTGCACTGTCTTTTTTTATGCGACAGTTTCTCTGAATTTGTCTCAAAGAGGTTTCCTCATTTTGGTTAACATAATTCATTACTCTATTCACTTTTCTTACATTATCCGCAACATGCGCTCGCCTTACTACTTTTTTTGAAAATGAACTGTGCGTTTTTAGATTTTGAACTAACTTCCTAAACATAGTTCGATTTGGCTGCGGAGCATCTGGAAATCTATCTCCGTAAACCGTGACTGCCATCTCAGCGTCAAAATTGCACTGACAATAAATGCTAATCATATCGAATTTGTTATTATTGGTGTACACCATAATTCCTGATATAAAATTTGTCTTAGAACTCGACAACGCAACATACAACATACAACAGTGACAATATGTCAAATTTATTAATAACTGTATACATTGTTTTTCACTAATTATGGCACAGCTGATTGTTACGATTCAATTATATGAATTGTGGTATTCGTAAAATATTAAATATTGACACTATCGGTTAAAATTTCTGTGACATGTTTTATATCGTTGGAATAAGAAAAAAATAACGGAATTAATGGCGTCATGGCCTACCTTGAGATATGTATTTTTCATTTTTTCACAATAGCGTATGTCAAAGCCAACTTGTTACACGTTATTATTCTTATTGTCTTTGCCGTCAACTTTCATTCCTTTAACTTTCTTCGTATCTCCTCAAATAAGGAAGCTATAACCGTTTGTGGTTTTCCTATTTTTCAGGTTTTTGTAATATATCTCATAAAGTAGGCTATGGATTTCAAATTTCTTTTTACTGAAATATAGCTCACAAAAAATGGGATAACTGTTTCTAAAACCTTATTCTTCTACAATAGATATTAAGCGAGATATTTGGTGTGGCCCTCGTAAAATAGACAGTCTGTATAATTCACATCTAACATAATTTATCTCTAATATTAGTGTAATAAATTCAAACTGAAAGAAAAATACTGATAAATTTACTTGAATAACCAAATAACAACAAGAATTTAAACTAAATGCCAAGATAATTGGACAAATTTTAAACAATTATCGATATATTTAGTGGGTAATGGAAAGGTAAAAAAAAAAAGGACATGTTAAGAGCCTTAACTTTGTGCAATAATAAATGCAAGCTAGATGTTTACATTACACTCATCATGGAATTATTAAAAATAAGTTAAATTCTTAAATGCTGTGATCCAAAAATTATCTTACGTTAAAAACAGTCAAGGAATTAAAAGCTGCTGTTTAAGACTGAGGTAATTCTCAGATCGGTTTACACAGCCACACACAATGCAGTTGAAATTTGAACAGGCCACTTTTCAAGTCGACTCATCCTCCATCGTAAAATCTTCCTACTATGCATACTTACACGAGTAACTATCTAAATATATTCAAACATGAATGACACTAATAACATTTATAACCACGCTTATAAACCGTATAACATTTAAAGCAAAATTATTTGGAACGAAGACCAATCCAGTTTACAATAAGTCATAACGAGCAAAGTCATAAGAAACTGTAGTGTGAACTTGCCTCGACTTTTGGCCAATGAGAAGCTAGGAAATAGTTTCCCTCTAAAAGCACAGAGTCTAAGTAATGTTGTGAGAGAAAACAACCAAATTCACATAAGTTTGCTAGACTAGAAACAAAATTAAGAAATAATTTCAAGATCCATTAACTAAGGAAAATTTAGCAGAGCAAAAGATAAAGATAATTTATTAATAGATTTCTGACGAGCTTGTAGGTCAAGCTACGAAATCGAAGTTGTTTCTTAATTTCTATAACAAAATATTGTTCACAATTATTTCTTGTTATTAGGAAAAAGGGATATTGATAAGTTACTTTAGATATTTTCTAAATTTTTTACTATTTTTCAACAATAAAGGACTCATTCTTTAAAATAAAAATAAATATAACTGTATGTAATCGTTCTTTCTAGGGAAGTATACACCACAAAATGTGGTCTAATCGACATTGTATTAAAAAATAATAGTTTAAAAAAGTAAAAAAACACGCTTTAATAGCAAACCAAACTAAAAAGTAAAAAATAATTTTTAATTATTCATATTTTGTTTAACAGCGATAGAAAGTCCACTCACTTAAAACAATTAAAAGATTTTTAAAAAGTTTAAAATAAGAATAAAGTGAAAAAAAAATTATTTCATTGGAAAAAAAGCGTGGGGTGCTTATTACTATATTTTTTTATACTAATTCTACTTTTACAAATAGCTACCAATGAAATATTTATACCAGTTGATATCAAGCACCCCAAGCTTTTTTTACAATGAAATAAATTTTTTTGTTAATCGTTTTATTCCTATTTTAAACTTATTAAAAATCATTTAATAATTGTATTGAGTGAGTGGACTTTCTATCACTGTTAAACAAAATCTTAATAATAAAAAATTATTTTTTACTTTTTAGTTCGTTTTGATATTAAAGCGTGTTATTTTAGTTTCTTTTAACTATTATTTATTTTATCGTCTTAAAACGAACTTAAATGTAATAGTAAACAGAAGACGGGATTCAGTTGAATCCGACGATAATTGATAAAACCTATCCGCCGTTTTCAATTTTTAAGTTTTGATGACATATTTGTTTACTTGTCAAGCCCTTTCCTTTGATACTCATATCAAAGGGGTTGTAAAGAAAATGATAAACCGCCATCTCGGGGCGGCGGCCATTTTAAACATATTATAATATTGAGTATAATATATTGTAGTGTCATCGGAGCTACACACAATTGCCAAGTTTCATGATGATACAACAATTAGAAGGGGGTGAAAATTACGTTGAGAGATTCTGTTACATTGATAGATACAGGGAAAGCTGTGTTAAAAATACCCTGTTTTCAGGCCTACTTGCGAATTTTACATGCAGAACGCATTTTTTGGCATTTTCTTCGTTATTTCTATATATTTTCTGAAATGTACAACACATTAAAAAAAATCTTGTTGCTAAAATACGGTGCTCATGGGCGGATTTTTTTTTAGTTTATCGATACCCCTTCTTTCATCATGCTAAAAACTAAAACATGGGACGTTTTAGTTTAACTAATCACGGATTCGTAAAGGATAAATCGACAACAACAGCTCTTTTTAATTTTGTCAGTGAAATATTGAATGACTTGGATGATCAAGAGATTGCCTGCGGGCTGTTTCTGGACTTATCCAAGGCATTTGATACATTAAATCATAATCACTTGCTTCATAAACTGGAGAAATCTAGAGTTCGAGGAACCAGTCTTTAGTGGTTCAGCTCATACTTGCGAGACAGAAGGCAGAAAACGTCAATAACTGTTAATGGGGCCAGGCATGAATCTGATATCTTAAGTATTAATTATGGAGTTCCTCAGGGAAGCGTTCTAGGACTACTCCTTTTTGTAATTTTTGTAAATGACCTCATCAATGTTGCAGAACCAAATATCAAATTAACAATAATTAATTATGCAGACGATACAAACCTTTTAATAAAGGGTCATACACTTGAGGAAGTTACGAACGCTTTCTCTCGACTGTGGCAAAATGTAAAAGATTGGTTTTATACCAATGAACTTATACTAAATGAAGCTAAATCAAGTTGTGTGATATTTAAAACAGATCGTTCATTATTAAAAGTACCAGAGTTGCTAACTGACAAGGTGCCAATTTCAAACATAAATTCTACTAAATTGTTAGGTATACATTTAAACAACAATATTAAATGGTTCCTGCATATTGATGAAATTGTGAAAAAACTTAACAAAACATGCTTTGCACTTAGAGTTCTATCACGTTTATTTGACACGCCGACTCTTAAAACGGTGTACTATGCAAATTTTTACTCCATCGCTAAGTATGCAATTGAGGTATGGGGTGGTTCTTCGGACCTCCACAAAGTATTTAAGCTCAAAAAAGGGCAGTTAGAATAATGTACAAATTGAAATTTTATGAATCGTGCCGAGGACACTTTAGGGAAAACAAAATGCTCACAATACCAGGACTATATGTATACTCCTGTTTACTATATTAAAAAAATCATTAGGCTGATCGCAAAACATTGAACCTAAATCAATCTATGATACTCGGCACAAAAGCAATTATGCATTTCCGATGCACCATTTAACTCTAACTGAGAACTGACCATTCTATTCCGCAATCAAATTCTTTAATGTACTGCCTGAATTTCTCAAAAACAAAATTCATCAAAAGCATTTCAGAGGACAAATTTTCCAATATGTCTGTGATATAGAACCATATTCAATCCAATAATTTCTTAATTTTTAATAATTGTAATTATTTTTAAGTTTTATTTATCTTTATTACTCTTAGGGCCGGTTTTTCAATGTCCAGTTAAATAGCTTAACTGTCAGATAAAATTTATCTGGCAGATAAACTGTTTTTCAATGTGCAGGTAAAATTTACCGGAGGGTTAAACTCACTATCTGAAAGTAAATTTAGCAGAGTTTAGCCAGTTAAGGATTCTACTGTTAGTGGATTTGCACATGCGTCAGTTCCTGACAATTCTAAAACATTCTAACCTAAAAACCAATGAGATTGAGTGATGTGTTCATTTTTAATTTGTGATTTATATTAAACATATTATTAGGCTGAAGGACTTCAGTCAATGGCCATTTGGGTTTTTACTCAATAAAGTACTTTTATTATTATTATTATTAAACATATTATTGCCAATAAATGAATAATAATAATATTCTGGATACGAGTGATGATGATGATGATATTATACAATTTATAAAGTATGAAATGAGACCCTATACCATAAGGGAACGAGAAAATAATTTTGATGATAAGTAAAGATTTCGACCGTAAAGAAACTGTTTTACATATCTTTGAGATGATAGATGAAGAAATTGCAATCATTACGGACAGATAGGCACCTCTTTTCCTTTTTACGCTCTTCATTGCAATTATTGCTGATTGACCAACCCACAAAATTAAAAATAGAACATCAATCAACACGCTACAGAACGCAATGAATTTTGAGGTTAAATTAGATACCAAAATTAGAAACCAAAACAAGCGCATAATTTGAATTAAACCAATTGAAAGAAACTTCAGGTGGAATCAGTAGCGCCAACATAGCTAAGAAATAATTGAACTTACAGTTAAATTACTGTTGATAAACACTACCATACATAAAACTGCCAGCTAAGCGTAACTAACAGCTACCTACCAGGCACTTTTAACTGAACATTGAAAAACCGGCCCTTTGTGTAGAATTTTATCTGTTTATCTTTGCAATATGTAAGTGTCATGTGTCTAGTTTATATTGTTTACCCGTTTGACCTGTTTTATACATATTTTTTTCTTGCAATAAACTAAATAAAAACTGAACTGAAATGCGAATATCTTCATTGATCCAATTGAACTGACCTTTCTTTTGGATGTTATATTTTATGAGAAATAAATAATGGGAAACCACTATATTCCTAAATGACCCTATTACATTCATTGCTGCAGTTTCTTACATTATATGGTTGTTATGGACTAGTCGGTAACAAAATCTAATTATCATTTAGCTATCTCCATTATAAAGATCCTGCACTCACAGACGACATAAACTATTTTAGTATAGGTGCACCTTAACTGATTTACTAATTGTATGGAACTTCATGTATGCTCTTTAAAGGAAGGTAAAAATAATTTATCTTCATGTTCTACAATAGATTTCGTTCTATTCTACTTTGTAGAAAATTAAAACAACCAGAGAAAAAATGTGTCTGTACTTATAACTTATGTGGATTTGGTTGTCTTCTCTCATGCAGGATATAAATTTCTCAACACTTCACTTGATTTGCCAAATTTTTTACTGCACAAAATGAAGACTCATTCCATGTTTTTATTACTAGTAAAATAATTTCTCTTCATTTATTATATTCCAAACACTTAATGAAGTACAACAATGAAACTAACCTAACAAGAAGTACACTATTCATTTGTTTTGACAGTGAACTGACAAAATTTTTTCCAATGCCCACTATGTAATTCAATTATTTTGCTTTCCAAATTTTAATCCATACCAGCTTTAGTTTTTAATTTTTGAAATATGACCTGTTATCTTTGCAAATATTTGAAAATTTCACGTACTTTCAGAATATCTAATAACAATGTCTTTTGTGTAAGTAAAAAAAAAAATGTGATTATTTTTTCATTTCAATTCCTTATTTTTAAATAAGGATCTCTTTATAAGTGTTTAAAACACAGCAATTTTCATTATCAAATACTTGTTTTATTCTTCATAATAATGGAAATGATATGAACTTGGGCACAACAAATCAAAGACATTTTCTTACTCTTTATTGGGTATTTTGCCACTGAAAAATATTTAAAAATTTCAGATCAGACAGAGGTTGGTTCTTGAGTACTTGACTGTTTCAAAAAGTCTTACACCTAAAAACAGTCAAGTACTCAAGAACCAACCTCTGTCTGATCCGTTTGGCGCAGAGGTTTTTTCATTAAAATTTTTAAATATTTTCCAGTGGCAAAATACCCAATAAAAAGTAAGAAAATCTGAATATGCCACAAATAAACAATTACAGACAATATCTAAATCAAAGACATTGTATACAATAATCTACATTTTAACTTGTTTCACTTGACTGATAATATTTTGAATTTACTTATGTTATTGTATTGCTAACCTATGAGGAAAGTTTGTATTAACACTTGATGGCATAGGGAAATTAACTCTCAAGAAAATTACATGCCTTGTAAAAAGTTTGGCAGCACTGGGCAACAACAAATTGTAAGATACCTAATTCACAAAAGATGTCAGGTCGAGACGAAAGGTGAAGTGACCCTTCAAACAATGTACAATCTAGGTATATGTGATACTTAATACGGATCAAGAAATAGTAAATCTAGCTTTTGGAGATTTCGCATTTTATCCCCTAACAGTATTGGTTTTCCTTTCTGGTAAAATGGCAAATAAACAAACCATGGAGAAATTATACCAAGTATTCTTAAATTTAGTTGCAATAAAACAGGCTTAAAGACTACCTCTTAATTTATTTATTCATAGCTGCATGCCCACATAGCACGCGATATGAAATGAACATTCAAAACTCATTGTCTACATTCAAACGATATTCAGAACTTCTTTTAAATATAGCCGTAATATACGTTTCGCGGCGTACTTATATCAATATAGGGAAGATATTGCCAGTACGTTGTACGATATTCCTATATATACCTACAATATACATGAAATAATGTTGATTCTGCGGTATACAGAGAATATTGTACGAATCTTCTCAAAAATTTGCTGATGTGTCAAATATTATATAGATATACAATAGGCAATATTTATGCTACGTACTTAATTCAATCTCTTTACAATTTACAAATGGAATATTTTTACAACATGATATTTTTGTATACTGTAGATATATACAAAAAGCTATATTAATTTTGAAATCTTTAACAAATATCACATAAACATTTAATGGATAATATATGTGTACCATCATATATACCCTGATAATGTACCAGTCGAACATTTCTGCAACATGAAATTCATGTTTGTATTTTTAATATTCAAAACATTACATTCAAAAGTTGAACACATGTACACTACAGCTGTATGCAATAAAACCCAAATTGAATTTTAGAATGGGGTGTAAACATTTTGAGCCAATTGTTGGCACACGTAAATTATGTAAAGCCACCGACAAAGCAGTTTTAGCAACATTGCAACCGAAACTTGAAACAATATAGCCCTAGTAATATTGCACAGCAATGTTACATTTTGCAAAGGACCACCAACAAGATTTATGCGGTTTCTGATTGATTTTGACAGCATAATGCTGCATGCATTTGGGCCATATTACATAAAAAAATATGGTAAGTTAAATATTAATTCTACGGCAGTCTTGTTGAAATATTGCCTTGTGCGGTGTTGGTATAGTACCTATCTACCTCATAACAAAAACAAATAGATATTTCTCTATCTAGTTTTGGTTTAAGTACATTTATAATCATCCCCTGTGGTGAATGGCATACGTTTTATAAATTTTAAATCGTTGGTTAAAATTGTAGATATGAAATATGATTTAAATTTTGAATCCAGACTTTGGACTTGTGATCGTATATTAAATAATAATGAATAATAAAAATGATAACATATTCATCCCTTTTTCAATTTTCCTACTGTATTTAATTAATTAATAACTATCGGCATTTCTTAACCAGGTAGTTCGTACTTGAGAAATGATTATTTAATTACATTTTATCGTTATATTTAGATTTCCGCTTTCCATGTCGTTACAATCATCCCCTTGTCGAATTTTTGAAATGCGCGCCACGGTCCTTAGATTAGTGCGCATGCTGTAATTTGCCACCACAGGCCACAAGCTGTCAAATGTCGATTTCAATTTGTTTGTGTTTTGTTTTCCCGTGATTATTAATTATTAGTCCAAGTGTAGGTACCTTAATTATTGTATTGCATTGCAGTAAGTATTTTACAATCGTACACAATACAACTACCTACCACATAGTTTTAAGGATGGCCCCCCTTGTTGTCATTTTCAGATATTTTATATTCAGATACTAAAGTTTAATGTATCCCTTTGTACTTATCTATATTATAATTGTAGCATACTTTATTAGTTGTTATAATAATGACGGCGTTTGTAGGCACCAATTTCTTGAAAAGAAACGGAGGTAGTCTAATTCGGAATGGTAACACTCTTCGAAAAGGAAGTTTGATTGGTCAAATCATTGAAAACCAGGAGAAATCCCAGATGAAACTTGGACACTTTACGGGGTGTTTAAATCTTATTTTTAAGAAGGTAGGTTCGATCTATTTCAATATTAAGATGCTTTTGTTTATTTAAATCACAACCATTGGTTCTAATTACAACATACGAGTTGTTATATTTATTCGTATTAATTTGCTTTATATCTATTTCAGAGGATTATAAAAAGCTGCAATTAGGTAAATGGAAAAGATCAGAAATCACATCTGATGTACAGAGTGAACAGAAACAAATCAAGGGACTATATGTACAAAAAGCATATTAGTCCTCCGAAAAGATTATTATTGTCAGATGAACATAGTGATATCGAAGAACGTATTGGAAGCCGGCGACTTCCCAAAGTGAAAGAAATGTTGTCCTTACTGGAAGCTGAAAGAGAATATGTTGTTCTTCTAATAACGCTGGTAGGCATTTAAAATCACAAACACAAACATTTCCGAATTCCAAAAAAATACATATACCTATGTTTTGTTTTATGATAATATCAATTTGTTTAATTTATTTTTGATTATTTTTATTTTTTTCTGTAAGATGTGTTTATATTTATTAATTTCATCAAGGACGTTTTTAAAGTGAAATACCTATTCAAATATAATTAATTGTTTTTTCTTTTATAGTTGGAACTAGCTCGTGTATCCCCACCTCCTCTACTCAGGAAAAAAATACCTTCTCCCAAAAATTGGAAAAGCCAAAAGAAAGTATTCAGCCAATAGGAGCAATCACAGGTGATGTGTTAAGAATGCCAAGTGGAGTTTCGCAATTACAAGTAGCACCATCGGCAACACTGCTTTTGAAAATGTAAGCCCTCCAGTTTTTACTATTTTTTACTTACTGGCAAAATATTTTTTATAGTAAAATACGACAGTTTATAAGTAACATTTTTTTTGTTTAAAAAATGTCGATTTAAATTCTTGGCACAATTGTTATTTATTACTGCAATTGCATTTTGTAACAAAAAATAAAAATATATTTAAAGTAACACAACTGTTTTAATTATAACTCTTCCTATTTTATAATTTAAGATACATAATTGTTACGACGATGTAAAGTAGTTAATAGAATAAAGTCATCTTTTGCTCTGAACAATTTAAAACATGATTTGAATTAGATAAAACTTTAAGGCAACATAATATGATTATCAGACTTTCGTAAATAACATGTTAAGTATGACTATTAAAGCTGAAGTTTTCAGAGTGATAAATGTGTGATTTTAAAATGGTTTCTAACAGATCTTATTATTAACGTAAAATTATTTTTTTTGCATATGATATTCTTGGGCCTTTGTAAAGTATTGTTATGGCAAATGCAGTTTTATTGGTAGGTTTATTTAGCATTTGTGTGCTCCATTCAACAAAATTTGATCAATAAAACATGCTCGAGTTTAACTGAAAAGTAATGGTAAAAACAAATTTTCCATGCAGTGTACATTGTGAGAAGCAATAAATATATATTTCGAAATATCTTTACAATATTTTTTCAGCATAGATGCAGATCTACAAGATGTATGTGTACGATATGCTGTGGGATGAGAACAACCATTAGTATACAGGGTGTCCCAGTAAAAAGTCTCAGGTCGGATATCTTCTAAACAAATAGAGACGTTTTAATTCTGTAAAAGCCAGTTTGTAGCACATAAATAGTGCTTCAGTTTTGAATATAAATGAATGGTTTTTGAATATATCAATATGTAGATGGCGCTGGGCTCTAAATAAATCTTATTTCTTTGGGAGAAACTTTAAAATCTGGTTTCTGTGTAAGGGAAATACATTTCTAAGTAGATTTTGTTCTTAAGAAAAAAGGCAAATCTAGCCGTTTTTGATATGTGTCCAAATATTGCCATTTGTTCCTATTGAATAATTGTAATCTCTGAAAGATTTCTTTAGTCTTTAAAGGGGACAATCTGTATTTCATAAACTATGAAATTTTTATTTATATGAAAGTGCCTTAAATATGCTTTTCTTTTAAAATCACTTAAATAGTGAAATGTTTCGGAAATAATTATTTAACAGTAGCAAATGGCAACGTTTGGATACAAATATCTCAAAAACAGTTGGATTTTTTTTTAAAACAATATTTACTTAGAAATGCATTTCCCTTTACACAAACAACATTTCAAAGTTCCTCCCGTCGAAATATTTCTTGCTCAGTGTCATATATGTATTAAAAATGATTTATATTTAATACTGAAGCACTCTTTATGTACTACAAACTGACTTTTACAGAATTAAAATATCTCTATTCATCTAGAAGATATCCAGCATGGGAGTTTTATTGGGACACCCTGTATAATCTATTTTGAATAAGTATTAAACATTTATTCAATATACTAATGCTTCCTTGCAATATTGAAAGTATACATGGATAATATTGCCTATATGTAGGGAACACATTTGTGTATATTATAACTATATTGTAAAATAAATGTTTATTTCAGAATATGTTTATAATGTGTCACCAACATGTGTGTGTATATTGCAGAAATATGTATAGTATGTGAAAACCTGTGACAAAACAACCAGTATACAACTTATTTTGAATCAGTATTAAATATTTATTCAATATGCCATTGTCGTTTTGCAATATACATTGTATATTGAAAGTATACATGGATAATGTTGCATGTATGTACGGAAAAGGTTTGCGTATATTGTAACTATATTATAGAATGAATGTACATTTCAGAATATGTTTACAACGTGTCAGCAACATACATATGAATATTGCAGGAGTATGTATACAATGTGAAAACCTGTGACAAAACAACCAGTATACAACTTATTTTGAATTAGTTTCAAATATTTATGCAATATACTAATTTTATTTTGGAATATGTATAGTATATCGTAGGAATATGAAAATGCTAATTGGGTGCTTATTGAACTTTATACATAATCTCTGATTTCGCAAAAAAAGTTAGATTTATAGGTTCAAGTGCTTTTACTGTCTAAACTATTGATATTAGGGACATACCACCAATTGCTTTATTAAAAAAAATTGGTGCTTACAAAATTATCTATTAATAATTAGAACAACATTTAATTGTAGGTTTGAATCTCAATGAGTAGTGTTAGTGGCCACAGATAACAGAAATACCTTGAGATAAGGCTTTCATAATGAAATTCAAATCTCATATTTGGGATAATTCATAAAGAAAAATCATTTCAAAGTAGAATCAAACTCATAGCACTGAGCTACCGTTATGACTTGTACACTGTAATAGTGCTTAAACCACCAATTCATGCTTACCATATGAGAGCTATGTACAGTATGGACATCATCTATGGACTGATTAGACATACTATGGTGGGACGGAGTGTAGTAAATGTTCTCGTGGTCTAATAACATGTCATTATTATCGCTAGACACAAGTCCCATAGGCATTTCATTATTTGACTGGCTGGCTCCCATCCAAACCATACCCATATCAGCTACACCAGGCATTGTATTAAAAACTAAAAAAAATGTACTCATCAAGATATCGAGCATATAAAAACTAACATCAAATTTTGTTTAATGAAAAATACATGCCTACTAACTCTTTTATGTCATATTAAAAGATAAATGGTATAACTACATCGTATGAACTACATGAAAACATTAAAAAAACTAATTAGATACAAACAATGCAATTTGATAATTATAAAACTAATACATGCATATTTAAATTATTGTTACAAAGGGGGATATACCGTTCATATTTAAGAGTTGGTCATACAAGCAACAATTGTAATTTCAATTTATGTCTTTTTTAACAAAATTATCAATTTTTCCAAAAAATATAACACAAATCAACCTGCATACTAAACGCATCGTTAATTCTTTTCTCCAATCTCCACTCAGTTCACTTCAATGAAAGATTTATGGCAAGTGCCAACAAAACAACATGAAAGGTCCCATTTTTGGAAACAGTTTTTTAAACTTAGGGGCTTTTCGATTCTTACCAAGTTTTTTTAAGACAAACGTGTCTGTAACCGTCCGGTTGTAGGTTATAGTCACAGACGGCTATAGTATAGTTGATAATTTTCCGTAGTCACTCAAACTGTGTTACATGTTACATTCACTATAAATTTAGATGATTATAATATCAGAACGAAATCCAGTCAAGAAATTAAAAAAGAAATAGTACTAATCTATATTCGACTGTGGTTAACCTCAAAGTCCAGTTAAAGTTCGAGTTAAATAAGTCTAACCTACAACTTGGCGTGAGGTTAAGTTCGAGTTAATAGACACGTAAGGCAACGCTTATACTTAAACGTATTAGCGCAACGTAAACCCAAGAAGTTTAGGTAAATCGTCGTTTAAAATTTGAAAATGATTTTACACTCTAAAGAAGTCTCTTATAGTAAGCTGTACCTTTTTATTTTTTGAATGGGGTATTTTCCCATATTTTTTTAATTTGAAAATTGAAAACTAGAAATAAAAATAAGGAATACGTGTTTTTTCTTTCTTTTTTACTTTTTTATTTAAGCCGGAAAAAAATTAGTTAAACTTTCATGACGTCATTAAGCGATAATTCAAATAGAGCGCCAAATGTACTTATTTCTAGGGAGTTTCAAGTTGGTGATTTGTGATTTGACATTTCATGTAACTATAACCTTATTTTTTGTTTGTTTCATAAACAGATGTTCAGTTTTGTGTAGCACCTAATATCGACCTGTGAATGAGTGTAAAATTTCATTAAAAACGACGTTTGATCTACCTTCTACGTAATTAGTTTCCATATTTGTATGCTTGTATAGAATGTTTTCAAACAAATAGCTAAACAAACAAAATATTGAAAATTAATGAGTCACACCACTGTCACCAGATTAACAGTGTGGTGTCAGTGTTGCCAATAGTTTTTTGGTGATTTATCTAGTTTTCGCTTAGTGACGTCATTATGAAAAATTGAAACTTCTAATTAAAATTATAATTTTATATAACATATTTTTTTCTGTGACAAAAATATTTAAAAAATATGCATTTTTCAAATATAAGCATTTCCACTTTCATCTCAGATTAATGAAAATACCCTATTCTATTCGCAGCCGCTCACAGAACTTATAGCACACATGATTCACGCTATTATAAATGACAACCGCTACTCAACATGTTGAGAAAATAGCGTATTCCTCAAAGGTTACGTCCGCTGAATACGATGTTAAAACTGTTTTTCCTTGTGCTCGGCGTTTTCCTTATTATTTTTTATTTTAGTTAGTTGCCTGCAGGTGCAAAATATTTTAAGTTGGTATGAGGAGTATGGATTTAATTTATATTTTCGGGATTTTGCACGACAAATCTCCGTCTCTTCTTATATAGTAGTTCTGTAGTGGTATAATATAAACTAACATAATTTGTGGCCAGTTTTTCAATAATAAGTTCGACTTCGAGTGAAATAATTCTCATCTGCAACTTAACACGAGGTTAAGTTAACGTTAGAGCGGGTTTTCATAATTATTTAAACATGAGATTTAAAATTACCGCCTACTGTACCACCGGAGAAAATCACAGATTAAGAAATAAACTTTCTTTCGTCTTTTATTGATCTGTGGTTGCTGAGTGACTGAGAGCAAAGAATTTATATAAATAGAAGCAGATACACATTTATGTGTGTGAGAAGCGTCTAGAGAGACCGAAATGCGAAAGCTTAGACACGCCCAACACGTGATATCACTAGTTTGGACTATTTCTTCTTTGCTCTAGCGTTTACTTCCAGCGAGATGGTTAGCACATAGGTTACGCTTTTGCTTATGACGCGAGGGGTCCCGGGTTCAAATTCGTATGCCCATACAATTTTTTTTTAAATTCTGTAACGATTAATATATTTTTTTACAAATTCTTTTCTGATTTCTTTAGGTTTTCTTCTTTTTATATAATAATTTCATTCTTTCGTGTGATTTCTTTGGGTTAGGTTAGTAGGTTTTTATTTTGATATCTAATTGTTAATAATTATTAGCGCCGCAGGCAGTATTAGCGTCGCAGACAAAAAAATGGGGGGTGCGGGGGGTGTCCCCCCGCCTTTTTTCCACAAAATAACAGGAAATATTTCAATTTCTCCACTTGCATGAATTTATTATACATTTACAAGGTAATGCGCATGCTCGAAGCTTTCGCATTTCGGTCTCTCTAGACTCTTGTATAAGTGTGTTGTCAACATCTCGTACTCAAGTTCAGACATTACATTTTATAATTATCTCTTTCTTTATGATGAAAATGACTATAACCCCATCTTTGTTGCAGTACTACTGTTTTTAACATGACAAATAAATGTAAGACAACAGGGTATTCTTATCCTCAACTACACCACAAACAACACATTTTTTCACTATTTTTACGATTCAGCGAGAATAATTGTTTAAATTTACAAAACACGAAAATAATTTTGAGGTTAGAGTAGTTAAAACAGACACAGTTCTTAAATGACTAAATTCCACATATGTCTTTGCTACACTCATACCACGGTCTTGGAGTACCTGCAACAGAGATAGCGTTATAGGCAATATTGTATCTTAGAACGAAATGGTGAGAAAAAGGTATGTTGGACATGATGGCAACAGTATCGTATAACTTTTACACTTTATCTCGGCTTCTATTTATATAAATTCTTTGACTGAGAGTGACTCTTCTGCTTGTAGTTCACTTTTCTGGATATTTTATATTTTGAAATTTTTACATTTTGTAATTGGCAGCAGTGGAATTAACCTATACTATATGCCAAATGCCACATATGCGTATAATGTAAACTTTTGAATATATTCAAAAGATGTAAACTGACTCAAATAAATGAATAAAAATAGTTTGTAATTTGTACTTTGTTTATTCGTCGTATTGTATATGTACATCTATTTATTATAAAGTGTTTAAAGATAATTTACATGGATTCTTACGTATACCTAACGCTTTACAGATAATAAAAATATGCACTTTAAACAGGTGCGGACTTGGACTATTGACTTTATACTTACTCATTGAGATGTATATCTAAAAAGTACAATTTTATTGAAAACGAATTTAAAGTAATTAATTACATAGATCATAACGAATAAAACATGAACATTACAACGTCCATCAAAAACGTCAAAGAAATTGAAATACCTGTACCTTGGGGGCACATTAGAGGTAGGTAATATACTTTTATATTATATTATGTAACTTGTATCTGTAATAAGAAAAATATCAGTAAAGTTATGTAATCTTTACCCTGAGCTAATAAACATATAAGTTATCGACAAATAACTTGTCTCCTTGGTTCAATTTACAATATTTATTTTATGAATTCGCTGCTTATTGACCTCCCAATATGTTAATTCAAATATCATGCCTTCCAGATTTTACTTCAGTTATGTTTATTATATATTCCCTTCTGTAATACCTGTATTTCCTTCACGTAAAAAATAAAATCAGTTATTCTTTTCTTTAATTAATGAATGAACGAAAAATGTATCGTTAATTTGTCACAAGAGTGTAACAAATTCATGACTAATGATAATATTTTTTTTTAAGGAAAAGCATGGGGGGACGAAAAAGATAAACCTGTTTTAGTATTTCACGGTATACTAGATAACGCTGGCTCCTTTGATCGCCTAATTCCACTGTTACCCAATCCATTTTACTACATATGTATTGATTTACCTGGGCATGGATTGTCATCCCACTTTCCACCACATCTCCCAATTTACACTTTAAATTACATAATGGTGTATAGCTTAATAATGGAGTATTTGAAACAGACACGTTATATAGTTATAGGCCACAGTTATGGTGGACAGATTGGGTTTCTTTTTGCCCAACTGTACCCAGATTATGTAGAAAAACTGATTATGTTAGATACTATAACTATGTTCCCAGTCTCTGTTGGGCAGTTTAAGGATTACCTTGTGGATAAATTTGCCACGCATCTATACACCGAAGAGAAATTAAAAGGAACTGAAGAGCCCACTTACACTTATGAAGAAGCTTTAAATAGACTACAAGTTGGAAGACGGTACAATTCCAGCGAAATATCTGTGGAAGCAGCCACTGCCCTTTTACAAAGAAACATTACACCTGCAGAAAACGGTAGATATAAGTTTACTTTTGACAGAAGGCTCAAGAATTTTATCAATCCTCTACGTGATTTCCGTTATATTGCAGAAGGGATGAAAAGATATCCTGTGACTTGTCCGATTTTGATTATCCTGGGGAATGAGTCGTCCTTACAGCAGGACTTTATGCGACCCATCCTTCAAGTATTAAAGAAATGGAAGAATGTCACTCTTAAAATAGTGGATGGCAACCATGATGTTCATAACGTCCATCCTGAAAATGTTGCACCACTTATTACTGGATTTTTATTGAAGGGAAAGGGAAAATTATGAATTGATCTAATTAGAAAATATTAAAATTTGGGTGCTGTAGATAGAACTTTTCCTAACATGAGGATTAAGAGGAAACCGTTTTAGAATAAATGGTGATATTAATATATTTATTATATACATCGAACAGATAAATAAATTTATTTATTTTAGTATCATAAGTGTAGTTTACTGTTACATTTAATCCTATCGGGGATTCCTGACTAGGTTCATAGTTTCATGTAACGGTTTTTTTCTACATCATTATTTCTTTCTCCTAACAAATTTAAAAGTCTAGACAGCCATGAATTTCTTACTACAATTTTTGTTTATTTTGCACAATTTTCTCCAATTAGTCAATGTCAATGTGCAATCTGTTAGTTGTTGCATTACATTTGAAACATATTTTCTGTATTATATTAAAGTTAGTTGTATTTTCATAAGTAATTGCTTCAATTTGTTTACTATTATCGCGTTAACAGTCCATCATGGGTAATATAGACTGATATCACTAGGGCTGCAGCAATGATCGAAAACGGTTGATCCTACAGTGATGTTGCCGGTGTGTTTGATAAATCAAAATCAAAGATTCATTACACTTTGGATGCAAACTAGAAAGTATGCGAGAAGACGAGGTCCATGCAGTTAGAATATTTTGATTATATTTTCAACCACTTTTTTCATGTGTTACATTATTCCCAGGCCACAACTGAACTTGTAAATAGACCCTCTTCAAATGTTCAGTTGCTTAGTTTTTTGTGGGAGGCAATGCGCTTAGTTGGACCGCCCTCTTCTCAATCGAGAATAACTCGAAAAATATTGATTTATCGAAAAAACTTCATAGAACATTTTTTGCTTAGAATTCATCCCCCATCGATTTCTGCAGCCAACCCGAAACAATATAAATAATTATTTGCGCCGCTTGGGATGTTTCTAATTTTGAATAATATTAACAAACACACATTTAAAAAAAAATTCATCAAAATCGGATCTGTCCCTGAGGACTAAGAAGTAAAAACCTTCATTGACTCGACTATTTGTATTTGCATTAATTTCTTAGTGTGTTTCTTTTCTTTTTTCATGGAATTATCTTTTATCACGTCAAGAAAATATATGAAAAATTTGAGATTACTTAATATTTAAACTTTTTTATTTTATTATAAATATTAAATTATATTATTCTAGGCCACCTACAATACAAGTACGTGGTGGTGGTGATAATCACATCAGGTCGCTGGTACAGAACATCTCTGTGGCTAGACAAGATGGTAATCATATAAAATAAATATTCAGTTTAAAGGATTAGTTATCTTAATTATCTTATCAGTATTACGCAGCAGCAATTCATATAGTGGTTTTAACTTGTCAAATATATTTTTTTAGGATGTACAAATTGCATTTTCTTATAAAAAAAGACTGTTCTTTTTGAAACAAAAGATTCAAAATAAAAAAATTGTTGCGAGTAAGATTTTCCTAGTAATAATAAATGTTGTAGATTGGATTTCTTGCCGCAGGAGTTTCCCGTTTTTGGCTAAAAGTAAAATATTAAAATTTGCGCCATTTTATCCACAATTTAAGTCATCTAAATACTGTTGAAGCTGATTGTGTTGATAAAACTTCAAATTCGTTGGCCCTTTTGAGTTCTTTTTAGTGTTTATAAATGTTACAACTTTAACACTTTGACTGCTGTGACGTCTGGAGGCGTCTTCTCCTACTACCTTTCAATGCTCATGACGCCTTCAAGCGTCATAACGCCCAAGGACGTCATGAGCAAAAAAGTATAGATTTCAAAACGAGTGCGCGTGATGCCTTTGGACGTCATGTTTTTTTGTTAATGTTTGCTTCCATTATTTTAAATAAGATTATATGTTTGGCAATATCTTGTCAAAACCAGTACAAGCAACAGAAAAACAAGTTTGTATTAGGTTATATAGCCACCAGGTCATATAGGCCATATTACGTCAGCAGTCAAAGTGTTAATAAGAAATGTTGTACTAAAGAAGTTGAGAAATATCTTGGCAGGTATTTTATGATCCATGCTTCACCTTAGTTGGTCTCCCTTTTGCTCACAGAATCACGCCATTTGTCGTGGTTGCCTGTTAGGCACGCGACCTGACAAAACTTTTTTTCGTCATGCCAAAAGTCTGCCCTAGTTGCCTCTTACCTTAAAACCGCAAAACCAGATGGCAGGTTTTGACTATCATCAACCATTTTATATTGTCCTCTTTCCGGTGGATGTGGCGAAATGATAAAAAAATTCAGGAGAATACAGTACTGGAGGACTTATTTGTTGGTGTGATGGGCTGCCAAGGAAATTTGCATCAAATGTATATCCAGGCCCACATCTCGAAAGCGTCAATAGGTCTGTCAGTCTCTCTAACGGTTCACGTCTTAGAGGCGTAAAGAAGATGGGAGAAAACTAGGGAGCTAGCAAATCTGATTCTTATGCGTACTAAACAATTTTTGAAATATTGGGTATGTATTTACACCTTATTACAATAAGTACAACATCCTAAAGATAGAATAGAAATATTGCACTATTTGCAACATTATTATACAAAACTGTATCATTTAAAATGCCATCTTATTATTTACTTATATGAATGTCTAATAGGTCCCAGATATACGGTCCAGAGATTTTTAATGTCTATTTAATAATATATTTATATCCAGTAAAACACCTCACAGTTTTAAAAACAAAATTAAGGCGTATATGTTAAGAAATCAACAAAAAAATTAACCGCTATGTTCAACATTTACATTGTTTTTGTTGCAATTGATGTATATTTATTTCATTATGTTTTATTAATTTTAAATTGCTTGTAGGAAGGACTCAAAAATGTTTAGCAAAGCCCTTTCCTTTTGGGAAAATATATAAATATTTTTATATTTATTTTTCAATAAATATTATTATTATTTGACAGAAAAATACCACAAATTGCCAATATTTTTGTCGACATTTTACGCCGGAAAATTATAGTCTCTTTGGAAGCCGGAGGGTCTGGTCCCGGGCCCAATTTACCCTGAAGACGTCCCTGTTAGAGAATTTAAAAGTAGATAAAAATTCTGATAATATACTACCATAGATAATGTTATTTATATACATAATTAACCTAATTTGTACACTTGCAGTAGAGAAAAAAGCTAGGATTGTCGTTATTTATAACTTTTACATTTAACTGCATGTAGTTTAAAATTTATTAAAAAACTATTCGAATTAAAACTTATAGAAATGAAGACAGACACTAAAATTGAGGAATTTAACATACCCATGCCTTGGGGACATATTGCAGGTAACATTTCATAATTGTAGTAATAAATTAAAGTTACATTTTTGCTTTCACTGGTGTACGGCCACAGATTACTTGGGTACACAGATCTGTGTGTATGGTCATGTCGTCAATATTGTGGAGTTAGGTTTTCAGGATATTAATTTACAGGTCAGGCTTCAGAGCATAAAAATTGCGCCAACAAGAAAATGTTATTTTTTTGCTTATTATGGACTGATGACGTTTACAAACATTGTTGAATTGTTTCTAGATGACCACCCTGTATATTTTACATTAAAAGTATAATAGGTGTCTTCCTTGACATTATTTATGCCAAATATTATTGCCATCTGTCAGATTTTTTCATTATTTATTCTTTTTAGGCCTGTATACTTTTCAGTGAAAGTATACCCATTATTTCATTAGCAATAGCGTCAATTAACTACCTACCAGGACCGACAGACTGACGAAATTGAAGGAGCTTATTTTTCGTAATCGATATTAAAAAAAATTACAAATGTCTGCTACTGGGCCAATCTAGTTCCCCATTCCCTCCGTTTTCAAGGGTGCTGAAACCGATTCTGGGGTCCAGAAAAACTTTTGACCCCGGCTGCCCCCCCAAAGTCCTGGCGCAGACATCAATCTGTATTTTGGTGAATTACCCTCCATATAACTTAAGATGGTAATTCTAGAGGGGGATGACCACAATCACCCCTACCCCTCGATTCAACCCTTATAGGGTGTGGATTTTTTTTTGTAAAAAATATTTACAATTTTTTAAAAGGGGGTTTGTTGGAGTGAAGATGAAGATGACCAGGGTTATAACCAGGGGTGGTTACAACCCCTCTAGTATCTTCATGGACCCAGTGACAGACTTGAAAGTCATCAATGTTGTTATCCATTTAAAGAACTCGAATGCTGCTGGTTCTGATAATGTCAGTTCAAGTCTGTTAAAACAATGCATATCACACATTGTGAAACCACTGACGTACTTAATAAACCTCTCAATTAGTGAAGAACTGAAAATTGCCAAAATTTTTCCACTATTTAGATCAGGTGAAGTTAACAACATAGAAAACTACAGACCAATTGCGATCTTAACTACTTTTTCAAAAATATTTGAAAAAGTTATAGCCATTAGAATTACAAATTTTTTTGATATTTTCCGGCTATTCAATGTAAACCAGTTTGGCTTCCAGAAGGGTCTCTCCACCATCGACGCTATTAATAAATTTTTGAACGTACTGTATCAAAATATGAACAACCGAAAAAATGCTGTTGGAATTTTATTGGATCTTAGTAAGGCATTTGACCTAGTATGTCACAAGACTCTTCTAAATAAAATGGAAAAGTATGGCATACGTGGTCAAGCCTTGGAATGATTTAAAAGCTACCTAAAGAATAGGACGCAGTTTGTCGAGGTAAATAATTTCAAATCTGATATACTACCCACAACCATTGGGGTTCCACAAGGGTCAATTTTGGGACCATTGCTGTTCCTAATTTATATAAACGATCTAACATTCTCAAACATCTTTATGTTTTTGCTGATGACACATCCATACTCTGTAGCAAAAATACTTTAAGTAATACTATTAATTCTTGTACATCCAAATGCAACATATACGTCTTGGTTCTTAAATAATAATTTGTTACTAATAGTAAAAAATCTCTATGCATTAGATTCAATCACTCTAATACCAATTACAATGAAAGTATTCTAATTAAATCAAAATGTGGCTCCTTGCGACAAATTGAGTCTACTAAATTTTTAGGACTATATATATCCGAGGATTCCAGCTGGAGAACACATATTGACTTTGTCTGCAAGAAAATCGCTACTACTTGTTTCTGCATAAAGCAACTATCCATTAAGCCGATATTGAATCTTTAAAGATGTACTACTATGCACAACTTCACTCAATCATATCAAACGGTGTAATTGCGTGGGGGCATTGTGGTGAGAGTCAAAGGGTATTTACACTACAGAAAAGGGCCATTAGATACTTAGCCGGTATCGGATATAGGGCTAGTTGTAGGAACTATTTTAAAGCTCTGCAAATTCTAACACTACCATCAATATTTGTAATGCATCTCTTATTGTATGCCAAATCTAATCTGGAGGAGTTAAATAACTTAAATGTTTTCCATTCATATAATACGAGAAATAACCAGACCCTGGAGATTCCTCGTCACCGTACCAGCTTGTTTGAACATAGTCCAAAATACTTATAACCCTGGTCACCTTAATTGTAAATATTTTTTACAAAAAAAAATAATCCCTATAAAGGTCGAATCGAGGGGTAGGAGTGATTGGGGTCATCCTCCATCTAGAATTATCACCTTAAGTCATAGGGAAGGCAAATTCACCAAAAGGGTTGGATTGCAGTCTGTGCCGGGAAAGACTTTAAGGGTGGTTTTGGGGCGATTTCGGGGGATAGCCGGGGTTAAGACCTTTTTTGGACCCCAGAATCAGTTTTAGCATCCTTTAGAATGGAAGGGGGAAATTAGATCGGCCCAGTATCAGATGTATGTCCATCCGACTCCTGACTCCCACTAATAGTTTGAAACATGAAAATCCGAAATAATTTCGGAGTGATTTTTACCACATTGCCTTCAGCAAGCGAGGGAAGTAAATACGGTCACCAAAAATCAATAAAGGATATTTCACCATTGTTCGGTTAACTGAACATTTATGTAATCGATGTTTGCTACTTGCTTATTTTTACATATGAAATTTAGACCTGTTGTGCGTATCGTTACCTATGAATTACTCTGCACATAAGTTGTCTATATACATAACACATATTTTGCCATTTTTCAGTTAAGACCTGGGGCGATAAAGAAAACTCAGCCGTTTTGGTGGTTCATGGACGAATGGACAATGCAGGAGCATTTGACCGCTTAATACCACATTTACCAAATTCGTTTTATTACATATGCATCGATTTACCTGGTCATGGCAAATCCTCGCATTTTCCGCCGTTTCTACCCCTATACACAATGAATTACGTACTAGTCTATAAATTGCTATTTGAATTTTTCAAAAGAAAAAGTTACATCATTTTAGGCCACAGCTACGGTGGGCATATCGGTTTGCAATTCGCTCAGCTGTATCCAAATTATGTAGAAAAATTAGTTATGTTAGATACTATCCATATTTTTCCCGTTCTAATCAAGGATTTTAAAAAATATCTTGTCGATAACTTCGATGCAATTCTCGAGATTCAACGAAAACTTGAAACAGGAAAGCCACCTACGTACACTTATGAAGAGGCTCTCAACAGACTTCTGAGTAGGAGAGATACTCTACTAACTACCGATGCAGCCAAGGCTTTGTTGAAGAGAAGTTGTGAACCCACTAGCGATGGCAGATATAAGTTTACGTTAGATCAGAGGATGAAGTGTTATCTCGATCCACTACATGATTTTCGTTATGCTCTAGAATGTATGAAAGAATATCCAGTTACCTGTCCTGTTTTGATGATTTTAGGAAATCGTTTTATAGAACAACAAATTATTATGAAACCATTTATCCAAGCCTACAAAAACATGAACAATTTTCAAATTAAATATGTCGATGGTGGACATGACGTTCACAATAATACGCCAGAAGTAGTTGCACCACATGTTTCTAAGTTTTTATTAAATCAAAAAGGTAAAATTTGAATCATAATCTTCTTTATTGTTTGCATTAATACTCAACATTATACAATCAATATAATACATATTAAAATTGATGTTTATTGGGGTTTATTGTATGCTTTATGCACACACCGGAAAAGTGAAAGAAAAAAAAATGTAGAAAAAATGCCAATTTATCTCTTTAAAGCCTGTGTGTATTGATCAATGCAAACAAAAGATGCATTAGGACGATTATTGCATGAATGTTGTGAAAGTCGAATTGTTATTTTTATTCTGGCTGTTGTCTGCAAATTCTAAATGTCTCATGTGGCCAAAACGCAAAGCTCGTAAGGCCAAAAAACTAGATTAAAAAAAAGTCATTACTCTATTTCTGCAATTTATGTAGCTGGTGCAGATTTGATCCGAACTATTTCTAGGGAATGCAGAGGGTAGAGGTATTCATACAAAGGAACCCGCACTTTTCTTATGGAAAGTGGTTTCGACCAAATTTTGAAATATTTTAGTATGTTATTCTTTGAACTAAACGCGCGTGACTGTTAAATGTGAGGTTATGCATTCTACGATTTTCTGTTACTAAGTGCGTAGTGGTTAGAAGAAAATAATATCCATTATCCATATGACAAACGTTTACAGTCTAGTTTTGAGTAGGTAATATTTTTGTATCCAATGGTAGTTCAACATGATTCCCATCGTAGACCAAAATTCGTAATAATTTAGAAATATGGGTTAATTCAATATTCCCATTTATTACCCATTCACGTAATTTATCGGAAAATGATTTCTGAGTCAGTACCTGCTCATGAACTTCTTCACTGTTACCACCGGACGATGATCCTGATGTATCTACTGTATTACATACATCCTCTGTTACTTGAATTTTCTTCGGAAATTTCATTCTGTAGAATAACCGGCATCAGTCATATTACGTTATGTGTTTCTTGTGTATTTACTGTATCTATATTGAACCGCAATATTTCTATAAAACAAATTTATTCAGTATAGGTATATTAAACAATCTATACCGTCTATTGTAATCCTACTTCTAAATGTCTTAGGTCGAAGAGTTTCATATCCTCTAGCCGTATCAGTCGGGCACTTCCGCCCAACGACGACAAATTTTCTTTTTAATTTTCGGCATTTCGTTAAATTTTAATTGAAATATAATAACTATACCCATCTCCTATGTAAATTATAAATATGTATATCCAATAAGCGAGAGTTCAACACAAGGCCAGGTAGCGCAGAGAGTAAAGCCACCTACTGCACTGAGATTGTAGATCGATGTCGTAGGTTCACGTCCCACCAGCATCCCACTATTCATTCAACAAGGTAAGTATATAATATCTGAAGATTTCTATAAGTTTATCAGTACAGTAAAAATTATAAAGTAAAATATGCCATAAATTCCCGAAAAAATACAAACAGAACAATTTTTTCTTATTTAATTATTATTTTATTTGCAACATGTGCTTAAATACACCAAAGGTATATTTACGTATACATAACTAATAATCTACGCGTTGTGATAACGATTCGATAAATTAAACTTTATCCAATCTAAATTCAAAATGTATCGTGGCGATAGCTAATCGATAAATGCCATCTTTATTCAGTCTATACCCAGACTGTATTCAAACCAGTATCGTCGCTGTACCAAAAGAATATATATATTTTCATATAGACCCGATACAGGTTATATACAGTTTGGTTATACGGGTAATTATGTATTTTTGTAAGTTTATACTTGTTAATACAAGAAAGTTCATTAATATATTATACTTTGTTTCGTAGTTATAATGAAAAGCTTTCATAGTATGTTAATTCCAAAAATCATAGATTTTGCGAAATCCAGAGGTTGTAGAAGTCACGGAAATATAGTTAGAGCTTTGTGCCCATGGAGACTTTTTGTAAGGGTGCAAAGAATAACATACTAAAATTTCAAAAAGGACAGTGGTGTCACGGTCGAGTGAGACTGTCGTATATGCAACGGCTGATATACGCAAATGTAATATGGGTTGCATATATCACAGGGGGTCAAGTTACCAGTTTTTATATTTAAGTTCGAAATACAGCAGTGTCGCAATCGAGAGTGGATCGTAGCTGAAATAGTTTATGTTTCTTGTATAGTGTTATCATTTCCAATGTTCCGATGGTTGCAAGAACTGCGAAATCTGTGAATTTTTTTTTTAATTTCAAAATCATTAATTCACTTGTGGATATAATATAACGCTGGTATTGGGTCGTCCGGTGGCAGTGGAATTTCAGTGTAATGGTTTTAAAAACTGGTAACTGAAATGAGAATCTTAGGATTGATTGTATAAAAAATAAATATTTGTTACAGCTCACACATCATTACCAACTCTATATTATTATTTTAGTGACTATGGGACGTAAAAATATAACATATTACATGTCAAAGTTTCTAAGGCTTCTTAAATAACAGTAAAGTATATATAAGAGGACATCAATCAAACCAGATTCATTCAATTGGAATAAATTTACTGTTAGTATTATATTCAATGTAGTAGTAGCATTAGTATTTATTCATGTTTTTAATACATTTAAGATTATATCACACACACACACACGTCAAAGAGCACATACCTAAATAATATTGTTAAAAATTAAAACAGAAATATACATTCTTAAAATTGTGTTGTAATGTTATCAATCCCATAAAACTAGTTTAGTTAATATAATAAATAATATAATATGAAATTGGTAAAAGTATAACACGATAAAACACAAACAGAAACAAAGGAGAGGGTATCGATAAGCTAGAAAAATCGGCACCTTGAGCGTATTCTTTTAGCAACAAGATTTTTTTGTATATTATCATACTTTATGTTCCAGATAATATACAGGGTCTAATCAGTTTCATGTCATTAAAAAAACTGGTAAGGGATAGACTAGACAAATAAAAAACCTTTGACTTTTCCCTCTAGGGGCACATTGAAAAAAACTGATCTAGGTCAACATTTTTAATATTATGGTAGACAATTGAGAACCACTGCCTTTCTTGGTCAATGACTTGTAGTTCCCAATTATACAACTTTTAAATTGTCATAAAAAAGTGCTCGCCGGCACACGCGGTGGTTTGTGGTATCAAAGCAAAGGCCTTGGATCATCGACCGCCTCAACTGAACTGAGGCAATTATTATAAAGAGGTAAATAATTCGTTCTCTCTTCATGCACAATTGCAAGCAAATAATGGCCATAGAGGTTTAAACAGAGCATTTCTTTACATGTGTGTTTTTTAATTTGGAACAAAATATTGGATTGTTTATAACTTAGAAAATTTAAATGTGGTTTATTAACATTTGTAACATAAATGAGTGTCCTGGGTTAAAAGCTTACTACCTACCTAAATGATTCAAAATCTCTGCATCTGCATCAATACACAGTTCAGTACGTCGAATTAAGGACATATGCACTTCGTTCAACACTAAACACTAAACTATCAAGTAACGTTGTCAATAAAGAAAAATAAAATAAAAACTTGGTACAAAAGCCAAAAAGGAATACAAAAAGAATGAACAAGTAAGTTGTGTCTGCACGTAATTAAGAATTTGACAACTTGAACGGTAAGTCAATAAAATAAATCTTAACTATAAATCTTAACTATAAATACACAATGACGCGAAATTCAAAAATAACAAAAACAATGACAATGGACGTGTGTATATAATGAAACACCCACAGTAACTAAAATATTGCACAAAGGAGAGTTAGAGTATAGTTTTCTTCAGATCAGATCTAGATCTAAACCTACCTCAATATTCCAACAGTTCTCAAAAAATTTTATTGAAAATTTGCGTAATTTTTGTTAATTTTTTTTCTCCAAAACTACGAGCTTAGACCCCATGTTATATAAGGTTTTTTTGTTTGTCTTGTCGTTCCCTACCACCAGTTTTTTTTAATGACATGAAACTAATTACACCCTGTATAAAAATAAAGAAGGAATTGATAAAAAATGCGATCACGCTCTGTCTGTAAAAGTTGCGAGAAGGACTGAAAACAGGGTATTTTTTAATAAAATATCGATTAGACCACATTTTGTGGTGTATGCTTTTCCTAGAAAAAACTACTATATACAATTATTAAAAATAACCATTTCTATTTAAAAGAATAGATCCTTTATTATTAAAAATAGCAAAAAAAATAGAAAATAGCTAAAGTATTTTTTTTTAAGATGTTGCTGGCTTCCATGGTTTACTGATAAATACCCTACTAGACAACAGCGGCGGCCTGTGGCTCTTAGCTGTGGGTGGGCACTTGCACAAACACAAACAAATAACAAATCGTAATAAGTACGTTACGTACTTCTGAAAATGAAATGACGTTTGGCGAGAAATTATGATTGTAAAAGAAAGAGAAGGGATGAGGCAGGCAGTGCCCACATTCCACCCACAAACTGCAAAGCCCAGTATTTATTTGAATTTGCGTTTCATCATTTGCAAATAATATTATTTTCATAATAATAATAATAACCATAATTAATGTCACTCTAACCTTTTTTTCTTCTATTATTTATCAAATATCAAATTTTTCTTTGTGCGTGGCATGCTCTCCCTAGATATAAATCGACTAGAGACGCAAGTTTTGATCAGTATTGCAGGAGTAAGATCGAAGACAATGACCAACATATGCGTAGATGTAGTATAACACAATTTCAGTGACGGCTGCCCACCTTGGTTACTATAAAATAAAATAGTGTACTAGTTTTCTATGTGGGAAGGTCCCTACAAAATTGTAAAGTGATCTGAAATAATTTAGTACATTTTTTTTTGCATTAAAACTAAACTTGTAATGATATGCTACTGAACCATGGAATTTGATTACCCTTATTGCTTGAATTGTTTACGCGTACTTACGTGTGTGCCACTTCGTCTCTTTTTCAAGCGATCAGAAGTTGTTTACTTATGGTCAGTTTCTTTTTGTTAGGATTTTTACATTTTGAAAATTGTATTCGTAGATCAATGGTCAATATGCCAGCATGTACATCGCATGAATACTGTGATGTGATTTTAACTTATAACGCAGTGAATGAAAATCTTGCAGCCGCTGTACGAGAATATGAAAAAATTTCCCGGCAGGCATGTGCCAAATGAAAGAACAAGGAGCCCAGATATCACCCCTATAGATTTTTTTTGTGGGGTTACATGAAGTGTTTGGTGTACACTCCCTAGAACAGTTTTAACAACCCATTGACACTGCCTCAAATCTAATTCGTGATCAAAGAGACAAATGTGATCGCTTGTAATTTTGTGTCTAAAAATATTAACGGATCAGTTTGTGAGCATTTTAAATTTTGCACGATTGTATCTGCATTCTTGACAAAAAATTATTTAACTGATTAGCTGTCAATGAATCATTTTTATAATTTTTCTTAATAATTTATGTCAATCAATGTTGAATTATCCATGATTTATTTCAACACAATTTCGCACTATTTCTCACAGTTTTAACCGAGTTTATTCGAGATTTCGTAGGAGCTACCATAAACACGTCTGCCTCTGAAACTGTCGCCACCATTTTTCCAGAGAACATTTCAAAATATACATACTGAATAGAAACTATCAGGAACAAACTTTGATGTATCATTATTCCCATTAAAAATTAAAACTTTCTTTAACATTAAAAACTTTTCATAAACTTGACGTTTTAGCTAAACTCGAAATGTAGGCAAGTACAACAGTCTCATTCAAGGCCATATCGTGTACTCCTTTTCTTACATGCCATTGTTAAAAGTGGTAAGTTCTTTTTCATGTCGATGGAATTAAAGACGCACTGATTTCCTCAGCTTCTAAAATTTCACATGGAATATCCACTTTTAACGGCAAAAACGGTTTTCAATTTAACAATAATAGTACCTCACTGGCATTGCTATGAAAACATAGTTGCTTTCCAAAAATGCTAAATTTTCGCCTATACCAATAGTCGCCATAAGAATTAACAAAATTAGTTTCTTTTTTATGGACGAAAAGAGCTTCAGGATAACATAAAACGTACAATTTATCCATGTGAGCGTGTTAAAAAACGGTTTTATAATGTAATACACTATTACTTCATTTATAGACATGTCCTAATTTATTGTATTGCGATCGAAAGGTTGAATAAAATGATTTATTATTATTATATTAAAACAATTAGTTGCTTCAAGTGAGAAAAACTCTTTATTAGGATATTGTGGTTTGGAAATTCTGCTTACCTACTTACCTTCACTATTATATCAGCTTTTATCAAGATTTTATTCTGGTTGAAACAAAGGCAAACGATTCAATCCTTGGTGAAGCTCTGAATATTTCACAAGACTTCATAGCGTTGGAAGTCTTCGCATCTATGATGCTTACAATTTGCTATGCATAGCATTACGACTTATTAACAAAATCCTGGAGGGGGCTGTTGTGACCCTGCCTCTAAACCTGTGCGTTTCACCAACCACAACGACATCATCAGGAGATGATTAATAGTTTTAATCATCACCCGATGATACTAACTTGATTGGCAAAATGCACGTCGAGTATTAGAATTAGAGATTTGGGATCAAGTGTTTTGGGTTTTTTGGGAAATTATTAACAAAAACTAACTTATTAAAATAAAACGTTTCCTAATATTTAATTTTATAAAAACATGGTCGATTAAATTATCTTATAAAGTATCTGAAGTCTGAAACAAATTTAAAAGGTAATTATTAAAAGAGAAGTCACTGAAGAGAATCAAGGTGTTTAAAAGATAAATCACACAAACTTTTAAATTTATTCACAGTACCGAGTTGGCATGCTTTAGTCAAATTGTGACTCAAATCGAAAGGATCTTGTATGCAAAACGGAGACAATGCACGGAACTCTTCTGGTTCTTCGCTTTGCAGCTGGGCAACATAAGATTGCATTTCTTCTGGCAACTTTTTGCCAAGGGGGTGTTCGTAGAAATCGGTTTTCTGTATGGTGTATCCTAATAGTGGACATACAACCTGAAATTATACATTTTTTACTTTAGGTAGAAATTAAAGTCAACAAATGTTTATTTTCAATAGATTTTAAGTCTTGCAAGTTATATACCTAAAATTTATTCCGACAATTGGGTTCTTTCGCACTAAAGAAGCCGCTAGTTGGCAACAGGAGTCCCTTCATGCATAAAAAAATCACTGAAGCTTGTGTTTTTAAAAACATTGGGATAGTCTAACAGTCATGATGTCACACAGCCTCAACCCTTCAAAGAACATGTATAGTGACAATGTTTACCCAGGCATGATGCCATTACTTTGTTCATTCCTTATAGAACAAGAGCCCAGAGCCCCCAGATCTACATCATGTTAGCAAAGTTAATATTTTGACAATAAATAGCGTGATATGTAGTTAAGAACGTATGCATACTTGCTAGCTTGAAAGTGGGGCCCTTTTACAGGTAATAGGTACTAAAGGTACCTACATCTAAACCTTACTAACCAACGTTAAAGTATGATAGCTAGTATTTATATATGTTCGGCAGAATCCTGTTAAAAACCAATATTCATTACTGCCAGACACTTTCCATGGGCCCTATCTTCCGTCAGACTCCTTAAAGCTCGAAAAAAAAAAACCAATCTAAGTTAACATAACACATTTTTTTTGTTTCGTTTTTTACATAGTTGGTAGTAGATATGATTCCAGTGATTTTGAAACAGAACAAAACAAAAAATTTATTATGTTAAGTAAGGTTGAGTTTCTTTCGATTTTTAAAGCATGTAGCGGAAGGTAGGGCCACGGAAAGCATCTGGCAATAATGTATGTTGGTTTTTAACAGTATTCTATCAAACATATATAAAAATCAGCTATCATACTTTAACATAGGATAGTAAGATTTTTATGTACCACCTTTTGTACCTGTTATCTGTAAAAGGGCCTCACTTTCAAGCTAGCAAGTACGCATACGTTCTTAACTACTGTAACGTGCCGCTTTTATAAAAAGCGTGCTTTAATATTTTGGCCGCATTTGAATTTAAAATCTAGCAGTTAGCAGTGATGAATGTTCAACCAATCGTGGACGAGTCAAAGTGAAAGAAAGGGAACGCCGTGCATTTTACGCAGGGACGAAGTTCCTTGGCCGAGGTCAATCATATAGTCAGTGTATAAGCATTTAGATTTGGTTATGTTATGAGCTGAGCAAACATGGATGCCAATTAAAATCATGTAAATATTCTAACAACACTCGATGGTATGTTGTAAAACTGAAATTTTGAGTCAGTCTTGTTGAATTTCTGCCAAACCAGTAAGAGTGTCAATGTAGAATTGTTTGATGCCGAAATTATAACAATATAATTCAAAGTTTGTACATTAATCCAAATAAATTCAGTGTATCGTATAGAGCATACATGCTCATAAATATCGTGAGTGTTTACGTAGTATCCCGAGACAAAGAGAATAGTCCGTCATTTTAGAGCGTCGTCTACAATAATTTGGTGATACAGAAATTTTCGTATTTAGTGATAACTTTTTGGGTTGTTCGTTAACAGACAACAATGCCATCACACGATAAAGGTCTCGGGTTATTTAATTCCAAAAGGTTTTAATTCTCTATAGCCTTTTAAGTAACCCTTGTTCTGAATGTAACTTATTATTATTGTAATTAATATAGTCCATTAACGTGTTCAGCACAATAATTTTGTAGTAAAGATTAATTTACATTTTCATTTTATGTTTTACCCACAGAATTTACTGTGGACTTTAAAGTAGGATTAATTTGCCTGCCCCTATTTTACTTTAAGGGCATTTTGTAAGTTTTTTAGCCTGAGTTTATGAACCAAAAGTGTAGTTAGGATTTAAGTTTTAGTGAGTAGCAGAATATGTATTCTAAATAAGCTCACTACATTGTAGAGTTGTTATTAATTTGTGGATAATCAATTAAAATTGATTACGTTGTTTCTTACATGAGTTACCATATGTTTATCATAGTAATAAATGTCTTAGGCCCGGTTGTACCAAAAGCACGTTCAAGGTAAGTTTAACTGAACGACAGTTCTACGATGAACTCAGTTCAGGAGCAATTATGTTGTACCATCAGTTTTAAACGTTCGTTCAGTTGAACTTGATTTCATCGCTCGTTGGCACTATTGGATCAGAGTATGGCACATAATTCTCTAACAGAAGAAGAAGATTCCACCGTTATTAACTATTCGCGAAAATCAAACAAATGAACCCAAGAGGGATTTACCGTCGATACACACAAATTCACCAATACGTGAGAGCGATTTAGATATTACGACTTTCCGCTGTTACTATACAAACTTTTCCTTATAGGTGAATTCCTTTGTATCGAAGGTAAATCCCTCTTGGGTTCATTTGTTTGATTTTCGCGAATACTTTATTTATACAACTTATTAGTTACCATAGAGAATTGAAAAATTTTCTCTGTCTATGTTATTTACCATTTGTTTATATCCAACTATAATGTTATAAGTTTGTTTGACATGGCAGCGAAAAAAACTGTGAAATTTAATAGAACGACAAATAAAACTGCTAACAGAATAACTAACAGCATTTAAATTTTAAATAATCTAAATATGCTTTATATATAATAATAAGATCAATCCCATACGTTGTTTAAATAAGAAGAAAATAACTAAAAACACATAGGTAAACCATGAACATCTTACCAAATCAAAGGAAATATTATTATACAAAACACGTAATTGTCTATATATAATGAAAACTAAACTTAAACATGTTTATTTCCATAGCTGATAGCACAAGAAAGTTAAAAAAGCAAACGAAAACAGCGAATTTCACGATAATTAACTTGGAACATTGAGGTTATATGCCCTCCAGTGTCGTTAGCTGTCAGAGTGTCAGATTTTCCACGCGCCCTATGCAAACATTTGGATATTTGAAATCTAGGCAAATAACAATTTAATTTAGATTAAGTTAGGTTATGTATGGGCTTGAACTACTTGAACTTTCCTTGAACCAACCAAAAGGACTGTTCAACTAAATTGTTCTTGATCCACTATAGAACGCTTGAACCTTAACGGTACAACTTAAATTCATTACTTGATCTCTGTTCAGCAGTGAACCAAAGTTCAACAAGATGGTACATCCGGGCCTTAATCAGATTTAACTTTTGGACATTGTCAAGGATTTTTGGTTAATATATTGTTTTTGTTACAATTCCATTTTTGAATTTATTTAAAAGTTCTATTTTACTGAGTTGAACCGTATTTTCCTGTCTTTCCGCTGAGTCTAATAAAGACGACGGTGGCGCCCTTTTACCGTTTTTATTTTTTATTAAGATTTTCAAGTTAGAGAAAAGTGATAATAAAAAAGTTTCTATGCTCGGATTTAATAAAATATGACCTTACGCAATTAGAGAGATTATACTATATATCACACTATTCATAGCCAAATATTAGCTTTGCTAAAATGATGTAGCTCTGGGATTTTACTTTTATAAACTGTTAATCCTACAAAAACAGTTGCCACTATTCTTTATGAATAGATGAAAAAGTTTCCCGTCACCTATATTTACACCTCAAATTTCTAGCCTTACAAAAAAAAAAAATAATAATTTTTTGTTAAAATTTTATCTTCAAATTAACTTTTTTTAAACAAAAATGTAAGGCCACTTGTTTTGACCAAACTGATTCAATCGCCATTTAATTACTGTAAACTTATAGGAAAATTACCTCCTTTTCCTGGACTAATGGTGGAACAGATTCATTACACCAACTATAATACTTACATCTTTAGGATAAGCGAATTTTGCATAGTATCCAAAAAAGTCTTTTAGGAGTTTTGACACAGCATGGGGATATGGCTTTACATATGTTTTCATTTCCTCTAATGGCATCGTATACTTTATAGTCTCCCAGCCTGCAACATTAAAATAACCAACTTTAAAATTAAAAAAAACATTCTCCTTCGGGTATTTTATCTTAATTACTTTCACTTTATTGATGGCTTGTCTCATGGCATAGTTATTCTTTGGGGAATAAAGTCTGGGATGAGGACTAGGATTTACAAAACCAGTGGTTTTGTTGGACAAACCAAACATCGAATTATCATAATTTTATATCATGTTTTTAAAACAAAATTTTAATTTATGATTTTGATTTGAAATAACTGTTAAATTCAGTACCTATAGTGACGCCTTTCATTCAATTAGTTTAAAAAAATATTTTGTAAGACTAATTTTCCTGAAATAAAGTGTTTTATTATTATTATTATTATTACCACTACATTTAAACAGCATGTAACTCATCTTAAATATGAACGAACTGAAAAGTCTAATGTTACCCAACAGGCCTTTGATAAAAATAATAGACTGCTAGATACTTCTGAATGTTTAGAAATTGCAAAATATAGAAATAGTATGAACAGTAACAATGTCTCTATATCTCAAATGGTCCACTTTACTGTTCTGTCAGGCCTAAACAGTTTAGGCAGGAGTAGGAGTATCAGGATTGGTTGAATTCATTTATGACAATTGTTTAATATAAGTCTATAAGCATAGTCTTAATTCTGCTTTACTTTCAATTATCCTCGATGATGCCAACGTACTTGACGAAACACACTTTGAGTAGTAATATTCAACCATTTTGATGTTTGTGAAAACTGCTTCATAAGCATAGTAAAACCAGGAAATGTATTTTCAGAATTTCTTGAATATTTGGTCCACTATCACCCAAATGGTGAAACGCACGTCGAGTGTAATATTCAAGGTTTTTGCAAATCCCGTTTGGTTAAAATATGTTGGTTATAGACAATGTATTTTCTACGTGACTACATAATTAATGATTGTTTCAGTACCGTTTATAATCAAGGACTCCTTCGGATTCAACTCTCTCAGCTTTTTGATGGAAAGCAAATGACCGTTAACTTGCAAATAAAATATTGCCATAATTGCTAGGGCATATGTAGTTATATGCTCGGTCAGATTATTATGTTCACTCCATTTTTTCAACAACAATATAAACGGCTGGGTAATTGGCTGTAGATCAGTACAAAACCTAAAAAACAACCTATTATTAGATCATTGTAGAAATTAACATTAATTTACAAAAAGGAAATATGGAGATTTTAGGCCACTTTAATTTGCTAATATGTTAAACGTAAAACGTTATACTGAATATGCGCATTAGCTGGAAAATAAGAGATTTTGACACGTCTTGAGTTTTTTAAACCATCTTTCTTGACGTTAGTGACGTACCTAAACAATGCAAATGTACATAACCTCACTTTTTGTTTACTTTGAAAGATTTGGTATTTTGTTAATTTGTTTGAAGTTTGTGTTATTATGACAGCATTGGATAACTACGAATATTTCTTTTCAAGCATATAGATATAACAACAAACCAATTTGAAAAAGTTGGGTTATGTATACACCCTGTGACAAAAATAGCAATGCTGCCAAGAATTGATCAAATTAATGCATATTTTATTAGGTATTACGAACAATTAAAAAGATATAAAAAGTGTATTAAATATAGAGCCGGGAGCTATATATTTTAAATATAACTATTAAGATATTCATAATTTAAATGTATAAATAGATGCCCAATGAACAATTTTGCTCACTTAAAGTAACTGTTATTTTTATAAGTGGTTTATTAAGATTGTGAGTTTATAAAAGTGGTTTATAAGATTACTAAAGAGTTGCGAAGTTGCATAGTAGGTATGTAAAATTACTAAAAGTTTTAAAACCTTAGGTTTTATAAAACTGCAACGGAAACATTTCCATCACAGACTTATACAACTGTTAGTAACTGTTACTATAATTTATATAAAGAGTTTTTATAGAAGTTGTAGTCACAAATTTATAAAACTAAAAGTTTTCAATTCCTGTATAGGGGTTGGCCCTGATGAATATAAAACTTCCTCGTCTCACAATAACAACAGTAATTGTTAACATAACCGCAAATTCTACGTTTTTGTAAGTTTATTCTCCTTTTTAATGTTTTTATTCTCATTTCTAAACTAGAATCAGTGTGGCATTCATAAACTCTCATATAGTATACACATTTTTTAATATTATTGATTTTTACAGGTTGGAAATTCAACTTATAATTAGCGTTCAGAGTCTGAATTTTCATGGTCATTGCAGGGCCGGATTTCGTTCTACTGCTATTTAATTATATTTAAGTTACTTTTACCCCAAAGTAATAATCGAGATAAGTATAATGATGAAATAATTCACAAAACTTAATAACAATAAATATCTAAAATAACCAGGTACTAACGCAGTCTAAAAGCTGCACTTTAAAATGGGCCTTTCCCGCATGACTGAATTTTACTACTTCACTATAATCAAGCCATATAATAAACTGCAATATAATTTTATTTTAATTTAGTTTCTTCCAATTTTTTACGTTCTACCAAATATTTACATTACAAAATCAGTTTTATTTCAGGTAATTTGAAACGTAAGTTTTAAGGCGCCATGCGTGACGTCACACTGATTAGACCAATAAAAGTCGTATTCTTAATGAGGATCCTCTATTGCCAGATGTATGTCTTTTTACATGAACATCGTATTTCCGTTATCAATTGTCTACTTTGAATAGCGCATTTTTTCGTTACAACGTATTCTTCGTTTCTCTGACACTAAATAAAAGCAAAAATTGTATCAACTTTTGACTGTATGAGTTTCTAAAATCTATATATCAGATTTATATTCTCTATTTTTGTTCATTTGGTTCACATATGGTATAATGCCAGTTTCATTTGGCAACGCTGTACTGAAATGTTCAAGCTTTATTCGATAACCTCACTTTCTATTGTTTACGTTCGATACGAAAATTAATTTTGCTCTCTTCTAATTATAAAATGCCGCTTTAAAAGGTTTGTTTTGTACCAGTGTGTCCAAATAATAGTGAAAATAGTACGAAGTTATTTTTGCGAGTTCCAACAAATTTGGAAATTCGGAAATTATGGTGGAAAGTTGCAAAAGTTCCAGGTATTGTTTATACTGCTCCTGGATTTTTCTGTTGCGAAGATCATTTTAACGTATGTATATATTGTTCTTTCTTTTAGTGGACCTTTTACAAATCTGTCTTCACATTTACTCATATTTTTAAAAGAAATTAATACTATAACACCAAACAAGAAGTAAACACGCTGGGCTGCACTCTCGTGATTTATGACAGATACTTCTTGGCACTGTCAATGGGCGTCATAAACGCACGTTCTCAATTAAGCGTTACCACTTTGCAACATGAGATTCTATTGGTAGTTCCTCATAAATGTACTTCAGGCACCAATAGAATTGCAGGTTGTGGAAAGCAAGACAGAGAAGTGAGGTTCTTTTTGAATGCACCTTCATAGCTAATTCTGACGGCCGTTTAATCTCATACTGATTGGTGCAGTTTATGATGACGTCACATTGGCGCCCGAAAGCTATCGTTTCAAACTGCTGTTCATTTACGGAACATTTGTATTTTTTTTGTGGTATTTTATGCGCTCAGAAAAAAAATAAAAATTCATTTTTAGTAATATTTTGATAGGCTCTTTCCAATAACACAATAAAAAAAAATTGAGGGAAAAGCCCATTACAGCTAAACCACTGTCTTTACTATACGTAAATATCTATAAGTAGGTAAACCTGGACATCAGTCTATAAATGAATACACACTTTAATAGCATTTGAAATTGTAGCATATCTGGCTTTCTGTTTGTGAGCGTCCAGAAAAAGGTCGACGATTTTTCTGCCATTTTAATGAGTATTACCAATATTTCATCGCGTTGTCATATGATTCGTCAATCCATAAAGTTATATTTGTAGAAGGACCGCTGACGAATTTTGATAAATTTTATTAGATATTGATAAATGTATTCAAGTCCACCCCTGAAATGTTCAGGGAAAAATTCAACCACACATTCTTGGTTATATAGAGGCACAGAAGTTCTATAAGAATCCTAGAAGTTTCTTTTTAGATTTATAGTGTCCTTTTGGTATTTTCAATATGGATGCCGTATTTTCGATCCTGTCAGTGGACGCCATATTGATACTTTTAAGAAAACTGTTGAAAAACAGGTTGAATATTTGATATACTCAGCTGATACCACATTTTATGTAAATATAAATATGTACCATAAGTTAAAAAGTGCAGTTTTCTATGAAGAATCGAATGTTGTGAGAAATTAAAAAAAAAAATTTTAGTTAAAATTTTTAAATATATATAATTTCGGTGGCGCCTTTATTTTTTCGAGGTACAAATGTCAATTTTACAGTAAAGATGCATTTGCATGAAAATTTCAGAGGCATATTTGCCATAAAAGTCCAGTATAATACATTTCTAATTGAAGTATGTATATTTCATATACAGAGTAAAAGTCTCCATATTGTTAGAAAGAAAGATGTAATAATTCCATCATCATCAACTAAAGAAAAAGAAAGAGGTTTGTGGTGAAAGAAAGAGCGAGAAGGAGAGGTTCTGTATTTAAAGTTTATAAGGAAGTTTATAAGAGTAACAGTTACATTTCTATTACTTCTTACTATAAAACTTGGAGATGGGTAATGGTGACCCTTATAGAGCGCGCCATTTAAGCTCTTTAAATGGTATAAAGTGGTAATTGAAAAGTTTTCACGGAAAATATACATTACTAAAGTTTTTATAATTCGGTGATGGTGATATTCAGAGTACCTTTACAAAACAAAAATTGTTCATTGGGTGTGAACGTTCTCCACCGGCCACGCTGAAAAACATTAAATATTATATCTTATTCTAATGCAAGTAACGTAAAAAAAGTATCGGTTAATAACGTATTGTTATTTTTTAACGGCTGCGCATGAGCAGTATAACGTAATGTATAACATTAAATTAAGTGACATAAAATTTCTCGATTTACTACAGACTTCAATTTTAAATTGGACGGAAACTCTACCCCTATTCTCTTGAGGCAAAGAGATATAATGTACACGAATACTTTTTAGAGCATATCCTGCTAATTAATACATTTGATACTATTAATAACACCCCGTTATGCTGTTGCATTTTTAGATTTTACTTGTGCAACCATTCGCCAGTCAGAAACTGTCAATAATTCTGTCGCCTGTTCAACAACTCTTATCAGGTGTTCCGCAAGAATCCATTCTAGGGCCACTGTTGTTTGTAATCTATGCAGCAAACATTTTTAACCAAATTAATCATTCTCACGTGCAGTCATACGCTGATGACACTCCACTGCTGTATAACATTAATCCGAAATAGCCAACTCGTTGTTAAATGATGATATAAATTCTATTTACAGATATTCTAGGGAGTGAATTTAAAAATTAATCCAAACAAATTAGTAGCACTGCTCTTTAGTTCAAGAGATGAAAGAGGAATTTTAAAAACACCACTTAACCCAATCTTAGACACTGAAAATATTAAGCAGAGTCTTATAACAAAATTTATGATTTCAAGAACATAAAATTACTATTGAAAAAACCTATGACAGAACAAAATTTTTGTATTCAAATAGACACAATCTAAATGTCAAAATGCGAGAAAAAATATATGAATCACATGTACTGTCCATTTTTAACTACTGTTATCAGCGCTGCCACAAAGCACAGTGCTCACGAGTACCTTTTAAAAGATAAATAGATAAAAGATCTTGGTGTAATATTCGATTCAAGGATGACATTCAAACCTCATATATCAAATATCACAACACAAGCACTGAAAGTGTTAGGTTGCATCAGTAGGGACTCTACCTTTTTTTCTATTGACATATATAAATTGCTCTACTCTTCTCTGATAAGGAGTCTGCTAGAATATGGTTGTGTGATATGGAATCCAGCATATGTTGTCGATAAACAATCCATTGAGAATATCCAATCTAGATTCCTTAGACAATGTGCATTCAAGATGGGTCATCCAATAGGCGAATATTCCTACATTGATATCTTACACGAACTCAACCTTCTATCACTCGAGTGTAGAAGAGTGCAACTCGATTTATGCTTTTTGCATAAATTGATTAATTGTAATATAAACTGTCCAGAGTTACTTCAGTTGATCAGCTTCAACTTAAACGATCGCAGAACTAGAAATTCAGAACTCTTTAAAGTACCTTTTCATGTTACAAATTATGGTCAAAATGAGCCCATATGCAGATTACTCCGTACAGCAAACTCTTTCCATAAAAATATAGAACTCTTTGGCTCGTCACTATATACATTTAAAAACCAAGTTAAATCTTGTATAAGTAATTAAAGCTTGTCTAAGACATGGTGTAGCATAATATTGATTTTATTGTATTTACAAAAATTTTATTTGTCTTGTTTTATTCATTATTCCATACTATTTTAATTATATTCCTATTTATTGAATTGTAAAATGAAAATGGCTCTGCCGTATAATAATAATAAATAAATAAATAAATTAGTGCTCAGTGCTTGGTAATCTCGAAAACTGCTTGCAAGCACTCTAAGTATTTGCGAGCACTTCAACTTGAGGTAAAGTGACATTTAAATCATTCAATTTCTGGCGGTATTTTGCCACATTAACGCCTTTTTATCAAAATAGCGGAATTTTGCCAAAATGTAGACGAAAAACTGGGTCGATTTTATTTTTTATTAAAGTAATGTTAGATGTACATAAACATTATTTGATAATTTTAATGAACAAATTATGCGAGCTTACCGAAGAAATCTTGTATTTTCCACACTCAATCCGTGTCTAAATGAAAGATCACATTCAATTTCAGTTTTCTTATGGTACAATTTAACAATGGGAGTTCTAGCCGTGGGTATTTGGAAGACGTCTTGAAACTCTTCTTTGTGTTTACACAAAATACCTGCCGCCTTTCTTACCAAGTGCACTTGTGCTAACGAATCTTGATTCTTATAACCTATGAACATATTTCCTGTGTCTATGAACACATCCAAGTCGCTGTACTGTAATAAGAACCGTTAATTAATAAAGTGTAATATTTATTATATAAGCGTTTTAGATACCGTTTTATCCACACAAGAAAGTTTGAACTCGAGAACGAAGTTCGAGAGTTTAATTTTCTTGAGTGAATAAAACGTGACTAAAACACGAATGCTTACGTTTTATCCACAATCATTTAGAATCAGATTTCATCAAAAAATGATTTGACATTTCACTCTGTCAGTGGCTGCAATGTCAAAAATCATTGTAATGAACAAAAAAAACTTGGAAGGTGTTGAATGGTTGCTATTTAGTTTTGATTGTTTATCGATTCCATTTGTAAAAATTTGTGAAGTTGGTGAAAAATGCAAGAAACTGATTTTGTTCCTGAGAGAATCCTTCGAGAAGCTGAAGAAGCAACTCTCCAATTATTGCCTGCGAAGTCCAGGGAACATTATGAAAGAGTATTATTCAAATTTAATGAATGGAAAAAAGCGGAGAAAGCTGCGGTATTGGTAAGAGCACATGTGGAAGAAATGATTAAGGTAATATCTCTTAACCTTTTAGGCATTGTAGATAATAAACTTTGAAATATTTTAGGTTGCACTAATAGTGGGGGTGTGTGATGCCTGTCGTTGCTGTGAATTGACGAATTTGAACATCAATGATGTAGAAGACAGGGGAGCATATCTGCTTGTTCCTATACCAGATACCAAGACCAGCGTCTCACGAAAATTCACAATTATGGAAGAAGGATTCTCTATCAATACTGTGGAGACGTGTAGAAAATACATGTTCTTACGTCCGAAGAAGTTATCCAATGATAGATTCTTTTTACGATACACTAATCAAAAATGTACTTCACAACCTGTTGGAATTAACACTTTGTCGAAAGTTCCTTCATTTTTGAAACTGGCAAACGCAGAAACTTATAGCGACCCTGCATGAGGTGCACTTCAACAACTTTACTGGTTAATAAAGGTGCTCACCTCACAACAATTAAACGACATGGTGGGTGGAGAAGTTCCGCTATAGCAGAAAGTTATATAGAGGATTCTATATCCCATAAGCTTGATATCGCAAGAAAAATCCAAGATACTCCTGGTACTAGTCATTCCTTACAAGAGGAGACATCCATTGTTTCTGCAGACCGACGGAAAAAAAATATATTTGGGTTCGATGCCGTTAGTACGTTTATAAAAGCAGGAAAACCATCGAACTCATATAGATAGCTTCTTTTAAGCATCCTGACAATCATTTCGATAATTTTAGTGCAAAATTCAAAGTGAACAATTTTCAAAAAGTTCCGCATACATTTTACAAATATTACTAATTGGGAGTCTGAATCTTTTTGTAGAGTTGATTGTCATAGTTCTCTCGACGCTGGATGAGTTACACTCCTACGGGAGGTAACGGCTTGCCGAGTGGTGATGTTTGCCTTATATGCATTAGCTATAAGTATTGAATATTTATAATAATAATAATAATAAAAGCTTTTTATTGATATATACAATATACATATACATATCAAAAGGCCATCGACCGAGGTCCTTCAGCCTGTCTTTTTTTTTTTTAACAAATAATTTATTTACAAAGCTGTTGTACTAATCATAAACACACAGTGTATAGTGAAAAAAAAAAAAAAAAAAAAAAAGAATGATTACATTGGATATTTAAATTTAAACAATATTAAGGATTTTCAGATAATGTAATTAATATTTCTTGAATAGTTTTTTCTGGAAACTTGAATTTGGAGGGTTGATGTCTTGGTCTGGTAATAAACATCTGTTGCATTATTTCCATATTATGCTCACGATTGGCAAACTTTGAGGATAGCACTTTTAATCTTTCGAGAATAGGCTGGATATTTGTTTTGCTGTAAAGCAATTCGTTTGAGGGATTATGAAGTGGATTTGTGGGGTGACGAATTTTCGTTATAATTCTCAGGGCTGTAGTTTCTGCCGTTTTTATATTATTAAGAGTTGGAAGTCGACAATTGAGGTATAAAACATGTCCATATTCAAGTATCGGACGACATATGGAAGTATAAATTTTTGTAGCAGTTCGAGTACTTATACCCTTGTTTTTGTAGGTTAAAGCTCTGAAGTGTTTGGCTCTTGTTATCGTACGTCTTTTTATTAATTTGGTGTGGTGCTTTAAATTCAATTTGTGATCTAGCAGAATTCCAAGGTAATTAGCAGTTAGGGAAGGCATTATGAATATTTATATTTTTTACATTTCATCAATTATTTCAATAAATGAAAATATATTTTGAATTGGATTTCTTATTGATCCACTAATTATAAGATTTGTGACCGACGTGCGATTCTGTGCGATTTTCCTCGGGTCACCTTTGATCCCGCCACATCTGTGTACTTGTCCGAATACTCATAGAATCCATCGACGGTCTTAATTATTAAGAAGTGTTTCTGAGAAAGTGCTAATTATAAGATATGTTCATTAAAAGTGCACCGCCCGACATAAGATTTCGACGGAGCAATCGCAGTAAGTATAATTTTGTCTATTCTCATCTTGCAGAGTCTGAAGGGTATCTTGAATCCCCCTTGTGAGTAGAGTTGATCAGTATCGTAGCGGCGACACGGCTCCGGCCCAAATTATATAAAATCTTTGTCGTGTCCATCAGACAAAACGTTACTAGGTTCATCTATAATATCACAGGATTCGAAATCTAAATAGGGTACTAATTTATCTAAAAATTCTGTCTGTTTTCCCTCTATTTGCCTGGCTTATTTACCAAAGTGAAATTCTTACATACGTGTTAGAGTTTGACCCTCATAAATTGTGAAGTGACGCTCTGTGTCCAGAGCCTAGTTATTAATAATATAACAGTGGCGGCTCGTGATATTGTCTGCAGAGGAGGCTTGATATTCTGAAAGACAACTGATGTGCAATATGACTACAATTTGTACATTTCCCCACTACCCCTGAGGTATTACAACGGCGCGTTACATTTTTTTGCCGTGGGTTGTTCGCCAGTATACCGATTCACGACTTGAGAGAATAGAACTAATAAAAGAATAGAATGAAAAGGAAATAGAAAATATGATGAGATGAAAAAATCATTCTCATGAAATTCTCGTTCCTACGACTCGAGTATCGGTATCCAAAGGAGTCCTACTATCCCACTTGTAATTAAATTATATAACTTTTAATAAGAATAAAAATAGTTTTGGTAAAAAAATTAAAGTGTTTTTCTACAAACAAAAAATTGTATTCATTATCACTGCCAGGCGTGTAAAATTATAAGGTTTAATAGAAATTAAAATAGTTTTGAGAAAGAAGTTATATAAAAAAAATATAACCGCGGAACTCTATATTATGGAGAATTATAAAAAATATTTCCTGAAAAATAAATAACACAAATAAATATTTTTTCTAAAATAACAACTACCTATATTAATCTCTGCTTTAAAGCCTGAATATTTTTATAAATAAGTGGTAACCTGCGATTTTTGGAACTAGCAAAATGGTTGATTATTTCATCATAAAATGAATCGCGTTTACTCAATTCTGACAAAAAACGTTTTTCTATTGAAATAAGCGATACATTTGAAAGGCGGTCTTGACTCATTTTGTTTCTAGTAAAAATGTTTTTATGCGTTTAAGTGTTGAAAATGATCATTCTACAGAAGCTTACCGGAATTGTCTCAAAAAAATAGTGGCGTTATTCAAAAAGTTCTCTAATTTTGGGTCATAAGTTTTTAAAAAATCTACCAGCTCTTTGAAATTTCCTTTATTGCACGATTCTCGTTTTTCGTCATGTCCTCGGAAAGAATTTTCTTGTGCAGATAACTATATAACGGTATCTATTAACCTCTTTAATATTTCCCTATTCTCACGGACCTTTTCGTTAACATTTTCTATTTCTCTCTTATGTGCAGAATCGAAGAAATTTACAATATTTTGTTTACCAAACATTTCGAATATAATGCAAGATGAAATGTGCTCCTGGGATTTTTCGTGCCTTTCTAAACCTCGCGACAAATTTTGCAAATTATTAAACCCGGCCCTGCCCCAAATTGAGGATTGATCATTAGTAAATAATAAACATCTCCAACAATATAATTTGTTTCTAACTGTTGATGCCGTTAACCACTCGACTTTTTTATAATTGTTATCACAAAACCCTCTGTTTTGTTTACCACTTTTAAAAACTAACGAAAGCATTGCTGGTGTAGGCCTGGTATTTCTTTTAATTCTTACCTTTTCGTCATAAATAAGAGTAGTAAATCCATTTAATAACAAATAATCCACCACGTCTGGACAACAAGACATGTTGTTGGGAATATTTTCACCTAGAGCACTTATTTCTAGCCCGCCTATCAAATGTTTTATGTATTTATACGTCAAGTTGTTCTTAACCGGTTAAACGCAACTGTCAGACGTCAGTTCGTTTTCTTTGTGAATCACCTGACTCTTGAATGACCTGTGCACATGCGCTATAAAAACTAAGATCGGAGGCTAGCCTCATACTTGGCTATTCCAAGTGTTGCTATTTTACACAGCGCAAAGAAATTCAAGGTCATTCATGTTATAAGTAAATGCGGTAAAGTTGGAAGCTATTTCGTATTAGCCTCCAGCGAACCGCAGTGTTCATTCAGTAAAAGACCGGCCGACCAGGAAATATGCATACAAAGACTATCCGGACTGTAACGTTATAGGTATGTTTGTGGAAAGGAAATGCAAAAATGTTATATATAAACTGAAAATTAATTAATGAATAATAAACAATAAAAAATATTGAAAATTGAGATATACTTAATAGAAATTTCTTAAGATATTACTTTTGAAGATATGGTGGTTCTTCCAAGGGGAGGCTCAGCCTCCCCTGCCTCCCCTGACGAGCCGCCACTGTAATATAATAATATGAATCGTTATGTCGAGCTTAAACAATTAGACACTTTATATTGTACCAGTACATAGGCATTTTAGACTTATGCATGCCTCGTGGAGAATTTAATGATAACTGTATGTATACCGATATAAATCTTTAGTAAATTTACACAGTACCTACCCTATTACCCAATCCAGATATTCTTGACCCAAACGGATAAGCTTTACACCCCTTAAAAACTGCATTCAATACTTGCTCCAACTTTGTACAGCATTCCTTAGTCAAGCGGTCATATCTTAAAGTGTCATTTGCTTCTAAAGCCAACTCCTTGCCCTCATTATCAATCGTCGCCATAGATTTAAACAATTTCTTCACAGGTTCTGGCAATTTCACTTCTAAAAAATATAACAACGTAAACAGGGATGGTCTATAACATGGCAAAACTTTAAACATCCTGATTCATGTTTATTTTTTTCTAGACTGTTTTTAAAGTTAACTCTGATTTGAAATGAACTATATGCCGTTTAACCCAGGGTTGACTCGTTAATAGGAGTTAACTCTCGGTTTAAAAACTGGCTGTAAGTGTTTTACTGATAAATAAACAGATCAGGACTAGGAAATTTAAAATTTGACATTTAGAAAAAATTGTAAATCAATTGATACAGCCTTATAAATAAGTTAATTCAAAATTATGAAATAAAATTCACCAAGTTGGCCGGTTATATGGATCTCTCAGGACACATACAAATAAAGAGGGAAATATTACGAAAAAACATTGTATTTTACTATATATACCGGGTGAGTCACGAATTGTGCTCGCTCCGATATTTCCTAAAATATTTGGAATAGAAAATTTAAATTTGGAGGCCTTATTACACGACTAAAATGCCATCTTTTCAATAAAAAATCAAGTTTGGTGCACATCCGGTTTGACCGGAAATGCCCACAACTTTCGATTTTTAAATGGCACACCCTATATATTTTTACATTTTTGGAATCTAGAGGAAATTTTGAATACAATACATCCATTTTGGTCACTTTTTGATAAACATTAAAAATTTTGTTAAAAAATCTATTTCTGAATCCAGAGTGCTGTGGTGCCCAAAATATATTTTAGTTTGTGTGCTACGTTACTATAAAAATAAAAAGAGCAATATGATTGCATTACTTAATTCTCTAGAGGAGTTTAAAATTTTTAAATGTGATTTTTATCCACTAACTCGGTTTTTGTAAATGGGAATTTAATCGTTCACCAACATTTTTAAATACCTCATTTTCATACGAATCTAATGATACCAAAATTTTGAAAATCTGTTACGGTTCAAAATACCACAAAATTTAACCACCTGAAAATTTGGTGTCGGTAGGCAAGCATAAAATTAAACTGCTTACAACCCGCCTCGCGAATAGAATATCACCCAACGTCACAGTGTAACTCTAGAGCGCTCTGTAAAATATGACTGCGCCGGTACCTACCTAGAGAGAGAGAGAGAGAGAGGGCTATGCACAACCGCTGAATTATTACTCAACGAACTCGTAGGTTAGATAATATGCATGTAGGAAATGGTAGAGCAATGTTGGTTGTTACGTGGGTTGTCCCAGGAGGTATTTTCTTGGGCGAATTGGATCATTTCTCCCTCGACGGAAAATGTACTGTCACTTATACGCATGAGTTGCTTATATCAGCTGGTTCAATTTCCTGTTTTTTTCTTGCTTCTAGAACTTCGACTTGAGCTCTGGAAGGCCCGTGGGCCATTTTGGAAGGTCAGTTTATGCCTAGTCACCTCCGAGGGCAAACGTTGTTTATATAAAACGTCCAAATATTTTCTTGGGATCTATACCTCGAGGTGTTTTAAGTTGTGTCCGTCTTGTGTTGTTTATGCGGGTCAACTTGTCGACTGTGTTGTCGGATTTGTGGTTTAAACTCGAGCTGCTGGTAAGTCCACGTGTTCTCCAATTTCATTTCGTGTCTTACATAAGTTTTCCCTATAGTGTACGTCATTCCCTGGAGCTCGGGAGATTGCCGACGGCTGGATTTCTAGAATAAAACAGGAGAACCGCAGTTTATGCGTAAGTGTTGTACCTATTTTTCTGACACGTTTTATAGAGTTTTTCTTTGTCTACTTACAGGGTTCTTTTCTTCTTCCGTTTTTTTTATCTTATTCTTATTACCTCATATTTTGGCATCCATTCTCTGGCAACCTACCCCTTGCTGCACGTTCCGGCTACATGTTCTGTTGTTCCGGGTTCTAATATTAATCAGGAACCCCCGGATCAATCTGCCACCCCCTTAGTCAATTGGAGGACTTATTTGGGATTATTGCGAGGTGTTATTAAGCTGTCAGAGCTCCATGTGCCCGTCTTCGCCAGTCGTAACCACCGCTCCCGCCTAGTCATCGTTGTGAAGGAAGCTACAGCGTCCCGACGCCCACTACCACCACCGTTATAGATAAGTAACAGCTCATGATATTTTTTTTTAATATAATGTTTTAATCAGTGTTTATTGTATTTATCTCAAGGGGGTATACTCCCCTTATATTTTATTATATTGTGTAGGCCAGTGCCGTGTGCAGCTTTACTTTCGTTTTAACAAGTCTCTTATAATTGGTTATTTACTGTGCTTGCGGTTACATGATCACGTAACGCCCCCTTTTAAATGTAATACATATTTTTTTTTAAGAAGTAGGGACAGTTTAGGCCTGTCCTATTATCCGCGTGTGATACCATTGTTTCTAATATATATATGTAAATATATCATATACATTATATACATTTCCACATTTTTTTTTTGGATATAAATTAATTATTCACTGCCTTATTGCACATTATAATAAACTTTATAGTTAGTAACTCGAGTTTTAATTCTGTGTGGGCGTTGTGTGAACCAAGCCCCTCTCCGATGACATCAAGGCTCAAGGAAACCCACCCCAGCTCGAGCTAGACCGTGCAGTGGGCCACTTCGTGGATGAGAGCCATTGGGGTGGCGCACTCAAAACAAATTTGCTACACCTAGTGCACTCTCAATTTTCAATAAATCCCCCACTTTGCATCACTATTAAATAGAGATATTATCAGATATTATTGCAGTTATTAATCAATTATTAACTATCTCTTATTTATTTTGAATTTAATATTACCCTACTATTAACTATTACTCCATTATTATTATATTTTTTTTTCTCGTTTTTTTTTTTATGCGGTGTAACAAATCCGCTCAGAAATATTTGAGATTTCAGCCAAAATACAATTCAACCAAGCTTTTAGAAACATGCGGCTAATAGATAATAGATTAGTGGGCTTTGGAAACTAAAATGGCACATTTCTGTGTAAATTTGGTAACCTAATAACATTGGAAAAATCATTGTAGCCATTGAATGTAATAAAACAATATCAGCTGTCAGACAGACTCGTGTAGTTATAGGCAATCTTGAGCTATCAAACATTTAATAATTGTGAGCGCAAAGAACGTTACAATTAAGTTTAGCATAAGTATGTGGAGGTAAACACAATTACATCCACAAGGACATTTGCAATAGAATGCGACATCAGTTCAGTTTTCAGAGTTTTATTTAAATAAACATAAATATAGGGCCTATAAATAAATAAAAATCAATTCCGTTTGAACAATTAAACTTAAACTAGGTAACAGTAGGTATCTTTAAAATAATTAATATAATTAAACCATAAATTGACATTTATAGATATTGTTCAAAATGTCCACCATTTTTTTCTATACACAATTCGGCTCTGCGTACAGTTGCTTGAATGGCTCTACGCAATTCAGCCGGCGTTATTTCATTAAGAGCCCGTACAACTTTATTTTGCAGCTCTTCATGGGTATATGAAGAAGTTTTATAAACTTTATTTTAGAGAGTGCCCCATACATAATAGTCGAGAGGTGTTAAGTCAGGTGACCTAGGAGGCCACCTGATATGACCATGATTTGCGATAAGGCGTTCACCATGCAAGTTGTTTAAATATTCCACCACTCTTCTGGAATTATGTGGGGGAGCACCATCTTGTTGGAAAAACAGAACAAGAGGAAGTAAGTTAAGAAATTCTGCTGTCTGGTTTTGTAAAAAGAATAAATATCATTTGCCAGTAAGTGTTCCATCAAAAAATATGGGTACAATTATTCGATCTCCAAGTACTCCAAGCCAACAGTTAAACCCAAATTTTTCCTGAATATTCCCCCGCCCTACCAACCTCGGATTTTCTTGAGCCCAGTACCTAGTATTATTTCTGTTAAACATACCTTGGTTCGTAAATCTACTTTCATCTGAATATAAAATATGAAAAGGAAAACCTGGGTTTTGTTGTACTGCATTTAAGAACCAGTTGCAATATACTAGCCTCCTGTCGTTATCATCTCCATAAAGATGTTGGTGTATTTGGTATTTATAAGACCGAAACTTATGTTTCTTTAAAATTCTGCAAACCGAAGACTGACTAATGTCGCATTCCATTGACAATTCCCTAGTTGATGTTGTTGGGTGTACCATCACAAATCCTAATACATCAATTTCTTTGTCCTCACTTACAATAAATGTTTGATGGTCATCTTGTTGATTTGGTTCGTTTCTTAATTCTTGTTCCACTCTGGCAAACAAGTGTCTGCTTGGATAACGTCTGTTGGGATATCGTTGCTGATACAGTTCTGCAGCTGCAGTTCAATTTTTGAGACGCTCTCCATATATCAGTAACATATCGACCTTTTCATTTCTACTAAAATTATTCATTTTCTTTAATTTTTACTCAAAGAGATTTCCGCAACGCTTTATTTTGTATCTGTCTGACAGCTGATATTGTTTTATTACATTCAATGGCTACTATGATTTTTCCAATGTTATTAGGTTACCAGATTTACACAGAAATGTGCCATTTTAGTTTCCAAAGCCCACTAATCTAGTATCTATTAGACGCATGTTTCTAAAAGCTTGGTTGCATTGTATTTTGGCTGAAATCTCAAATATTTCTGAGCGGATTTTCAACATTTTGGTATCATTAGATTCGTATGAAAATGAGGTATTTAAAAATGTTGGTGAACGATTAAATTCCCATTTAAAAAAACCGAGTTAGTGGGTAAAAATCACATTTAAAAATTTTAAACGCCTCTAGAGAATTAAGTAATGCAATCATATTGCTCTTTTTATTTTTATAGTAACGTAGCACACAAACTAAACTATATTTTGGGCAGCACAGCACTCTGGATTCAGAAATAGATTTTTAAATAAAATGTTTAATGTTTATCAAAAAGTGACCAAAATGGATGTATTGTATTCAAAATTTTGTCTAGATTCCAAAAATGTAAAAATATATAGGGTGTTCCATTTAAAAATCGAAAGTTGTGGGCATTTCCGGTCAAACCGGATGTGCACCAAACTTGATTTTTTATTGAAATGCTGGCATTTTAGTCCTGTAATAAGGCCTCCAAATTTCAATTTTCTATTCCAAACATTTTAGGAAATATCGGGGCGAGCGCAATTATATATACATATATAAAAAAAAATTCGTAATACGAACCTTTAATTTTTTTGTCTTTCCCCACATTAACAGAAAGATGTCGTGTAAGGGAAAGTTCATCTCCATAAATCACAGTGCAACAGTTGGTGCATTCATATTCGGTTGTCTTGATCTTACGAGTTTCTGCCATATTTGCATGCCTAAAAATCAACACATTTGACAATTTAAATTATCATTAGTAGTAAAGAAACTGGAACGCATAGTTTGTTGATCTGTGAAATATTTTGTAAGTGTAACAGTTTAATGTGAATAGGGAGATTTTAGGCCCATTAATTTATCAACGATATACTGCTTATACGCAGTCGTTAAAAAATAACCGAATACGTTATTAACCGATAAAGTTTTACCTTACTTGCTTTAGAATAAGGTACGATTAATAACGTTTAATGTTTTACAGGGTTGCCCAGTAGAGAACATTCACATCTATTTATACATTTAGTTTATGAATACTGTCACGCAGGAAATATGATTAATTAGTCAAATCTGGGAAAGTAGCAAATGCTTGTATAAAAAAAAATGTCGATATTAGGATTATTTAACAACAAAACATGAGTATATATAAATATGACATTGACTTTTTATAAATTTTTGCCAAACAATAACTAAACATTGAATGATCAAAACAATCCAGGGTTCCCAGAGTTTCGACGATGTAGTGAGTTATTTTGGACTCGTTTGCCATCAGTCAATTTTTAGTCTGTGTAGCCGAAGTGACGCATCTCCTTTCAACATGCACCAATGGTAAACCCCTCTTCAAACTGTTATAATTATTGTTGTTATGCTCTGTGTCCCTAAACCAATTTATGGTCCAGTGCCAGAAGTAAATGTTGTATTGTTTTTAATCTGTCTTTGTTAATTCCCGACAACCCAACCTCTCTTAAAACCAAGCGGCACCTGTGACCATTCTGGTGGTCAAGACAATATATTAATACTTACATTAAAAATATATAACTCCTGGTTCTGTTTAGTACACTTTTTATATATATTTTTAATTGTGTTCGTAATATATAATAAAATGATTGTATGTAAATCAATCCTTGGCAACGTTGCTATTTTTGTCACTGGTATACGTAACCTGACTTTTTCATATCTGTTTGTTATTATATCTATATGCTTGAAAACAAATATTCATAATTGTCCAATCCTCCCATAATTACAGACTTCAAACAAATTAACAAATACCAAATCTTTCAAAGTGAACAAAAAGTGAGTTTATATATTTACATTGTTTAGGTACATCACTTAACGTCAAGAAAGATGTTTTCAAAAACTCAAACCGTGCCAAAACGTTAATACCGGAATCTCTTATTTTCGAGCTAAAGAGCACGTGCATTATAATATTTTATGTTTAAATTATTAGCAAATTTAAATGGCCTAAAGTCTCCCTAATATTTATGTTTTTTAATTACGCAAATTTACATTATTCAGAAAATAAAACTAGCGTACACTTTGTGATTGCAAATTGACCTATGCCAATTCGTTCATTGTGAAAATTGTCAACAGGTTCTCGTCTTGAAGAAAAGACAATGTACGAAAACACGTAGCATTGGAAGATCGTCAAAACTCGGCCCTCGGACGTTATTTAGAAGTAAAAATACATGTAGCAGGAAGATAATACTAATAATAACAGTCTATTGTCCTAAATGTCAAATACATTTGCACAAATGGATTAGATATAGTAGATACAATGATATTAAACCTAAATGGAGTTCCATGCGCTGGACCCGACCAACGTTGCTTAACTTCGCCGATCGAGTGCCGGCACCTAAACTGGTGACCGTACGAGGAACTGTTATTGTTTACATTTGCATTCCTTTGTGATTGGGTGAGATTTGTATGCCCTCCACACAGCGGAGCCAAAATCGGGTGATCGAAAATGATCAATTATCTTTTTTGTTTTAGGGTTTCATATCACTGTATCTGTATCTAATCCTTTTGTGCAAATGTATTTGACATTTTGGACAATAAACTATTATTATTATTTATCACAACACAAACTTAAATAAACTTTTTGAGTGAAAATGTAATGCTGCCTTGATTAGCAAATTGCCTATATTAAAGGGTATGATTTGATACACTCTCAGGGTGTTTTAAGAACATATTACAAACTTCAGAATATGATTACTTTCCGAAAATTATGCCCAAAACCCCATAGAACAAAATAATGTCTATTAATAAGGCACCGTCAGTATTTGCTCATTTATCATTATTGAGGAAAATTTCAATTATCCAACTATTGGAATTTTATGTCATTAAATTAATACCCTGATTTATCAACTTTAAACAAAAGAGTTCAGAAGCAATTTGATAAATAGCGAAAAAGATAATGGCAGATAATGCTTGAAAAAATAATACAATATCATGTATATATTGAGATATCCAATTAATAATAAGAAAAAAGAAAGGTTTGTATGTAAATAACTACTTACTGATAATGGTTTTATCATCAGAAAGTTTGGAGGCACCGCTCCAAGGGGGAAAAAATGGTTACTGTAATGAAATAATTACAGGCCCCTACAAATGGATAAATATATAGACGACTCAGCAAACTAGTCATCATATCGATAACCCATTGCGTTTACGTAACTTAAATTGTCATTTATATTTTCTATTACCGGTACAAGTAGAATTATCATGTCGAAATTGGATTCAGGTTCCACTAAAGCAGATTACCATAATCTACCATCAATTAATAGTAATACATATGCTAAATCATTTTTCCCAGAATTGTTTTGGGAAATTGGTATGGCACATATTGTCAGTAATACGTGTATGGAATTTTTTTTATCTCCCATTCAAATCTGTAGAATTATACTTAATTTTAACATACTCACTTATTAGGTCCTTCAGTAAAATGACGCTGCCATGAACTCTCATCGATAGTTTTAATGTTGCAAATTTCACAGTAGAAACTGTACTTCTTTGGTTGGACATTACAAGCCGTCATGTGAACAGATTGCTTGATGTGCTTTTTTATTACTTCAATATTCTTAGCCAACAGAACGTTACACCCCTTACACACAAGCTTCTGGCCATTATCCTTGAGAAATTTTAAATGTTCCTTAAATCTGTTCGGCAGTAAATCCAGCACATTAGTACTAGTGGTACATCCTACCGATTTAATTATATTGTGTTGCAATTCCTTTGAATCTAAAATTAAAACACAAAAATTGGAAACTCTATTTTTTATCAAATTAACAAATGCAAAATGTGCACATTGACCTATCCATGAAGCATGTAAAATTAACATCACTCCCATTGTCGTAAAGAAATTGAAAATGTAAAATATTTACCCAAGACAATGGGCAAATCTTTTCAATTCATAAAGCATATTACAAAACATTTTGAAAAAGCATTTCAAAAAGGCAAGGAGACACGTTTCGGCCAAAACCAATATGAACTAGTACACAAAACAATAAGGGGACAAAACCACACAATAGACGAAGATACTTATTTTGAAAATATAAACTAAGAAAAATGTACAATTCCAGGAGAAAACCACATAACCAAAAGAATTTAAGAACTACACACCATAGATGGGCACGAGAAGTGCTTTTCATCGTGTCATGTCATATCACAACATGATCGTCTAACATTCAAATAGTAAAACAGGAACATTTTTGTGAGCGTGCGTGAACGAAAATTACTCATTTGTGAGCGTGAATTAGCTATAATAATAATAATAATCTTTATTCCCATAAGATTCTGTGGAACATAGGATGTGTCATATGCGGCCTTACAAACTAACAGACAAATAAAAAGGATTTTTTTTTAAATCAAGTTAAAATCTTATATATATCCTAAATATCTAAACATATTAAAATAGTCACTGTGACTGTACAAAACTCTTTCTGTCAAGATATTATTTAATTCTTTTTTGAAGCTGTTTGGATTAATAGGTAATACTTTTTATGTGTTCAGGCAAATTGTTATATGCTTTTATTCTCATATATTGTGGACTGCGTTCATACATACTTGTTTTATGTGACGGTATGCTCAAATAGTTACCGTACCGTATTTGTAAGCTTTTGCTAACATCAGAATTTCTTTCGAAATTCAGAATATTATTCTTCGTGAATATAAGTAACTTAAAGTAACTTAAAGAAGCAGAAGTTATATTGAAAAATGTGGTACTCTTTAAGGAAATTTTGACCAAACCAATTTTAAATCCATTATATCTTTGAAAATATGCCTACTAGTCCAGTCGGTAAAGTAAAAAATACACCAGAAACTCGCAAAAAATTTTATCTGAGATTTTCCTTCCGTAACTGTTAGTGTGAGGATTAAACGTCACAAAAATCAGTTCTGGGGGTGCCCCGCAACCCCCCCAAAAAACCACCCTTTCAATGGAAAAAAACTTAATTTACTGATTTCTCGTTAACCGTTGAAGATATAAAAAAATTGCTCATTGTAAAAAAGAAAGCTTAATTAATTGCCAAAAAAAAGTTCCTTTTGTAATTTTCTTGTATATGCCATGGTTTTTGAGAAAATCGATATTGACAAAAATTGCAAAATTTGCATTTTAATGGGAGCGAATTTTCGTTTATTTGAAATTTTTTGCGCGCGGCCTATAGAAAACATTTAATTTCTCGCAAACCATACAAGCTAGGAAGAAAAATCAAAATGGGTTCTAAAGGGGATATAAAATACTTTCTTGTGTTACCATTTTGAGGGCTATTGATATCTATTAGTACTTGTATAAAAATAACAATATAATATAGTTACCTCTTGATTTTTTGCACTTTTAACTATTCACAGGCCCATAAAAAACAACTGACTTTAATATAAGTTATAAATGTAATTTTTAGTTCAAGGTAGTACTTCAATGCAGAAAAAGTTAGGAATAAAAATATTCACATTTACAAATTTAGCAACATGTTGAAGTTAAAAAAGTTCAAATAAACGAAAATTCGTGCGCATTAAAAATGCAAATTTTGCAATTTCAATATCGATTTTCTCGAAAACTATGGCATATACAAGACAATTACAAGAGGACTTTTTTTTAGGCAATTAGTCAAGCTTTCTTTTTTATGGTGAGCAATTTTTTTGTATCTTCAACGGTTAACGAGTTATCAGTAAAATAAGACTTTTTCACCGAAGGGGTGGTTTTTTGCGCGGTACCCCCAGAACTGATTTTTTTAGTTTCGTGACGTATAATCCCTCCACTTACAGTTACCGAAGGAAAATCTCAGATAACATTTTTTATTATGGACCATATTATCTTTATAATTATTAAATTAAATTAAAATAATAAATATCCATGAACAAAGAAAAAAAAAAGCCATGGATCACCAATGGAATAATAAATTCAATGAAGCAGCGTGATAAAATGAAAAATACTTCCCTTCGATATGCGAGGGAAGTAAAAGATTATTGCAATACCATAGTGAGGAATTAAAAAATCAATATAAGCTATACCGCAATTCCATAAATAAGCTTTATTGCCAGGTGCAAAAATGACTTTTATCAAAATGAAATTAAAAACAATGAGGGAGATATAAAAAATCTATGAACTTATTTCAGAGGCAACAAATGAACAAAGAATTAACAATAATGAAAATATAAACATCCTTCTGGATGACGTTAAATTTGAAACTGATAAAGAAATGGCTAATCATTGTAACAATTTTTTTATAAATATAGGCAAACACATGGCAGACCAAAATCAAATCTGTAAATGAAGTATACCTAAGTCACATCTCTAATTCGTCTAGGTTTCTCTACCCAGTTAACCACAACGAACTTATTAATCATATACATTCACTAAAGAATAATAGTGGTCCTGGGATTGATGGAGTGCCATCAAAAATCATAAAAGACATGCATATTTTTATTATAAAAGCACTTCTACATATTATAAACCCAATTTTCAAAACAGGCACAGTTTCCAATTCAATTCAAAACGACAATTGTTAGTCCTATCCACAAAGAAGGAAGTAAACACGATATTAATAATTTTAGGCCTACAAGTATAATGAACAATTGTTTGGTAAACTATTTGGGAAATGTCTTAAACTTCGACATAAAATTTTTTAATGAAAATAATATACTATCAAAACATCAGTTTGGATTTGTTGGTGGATATAGTACATAGTACATAGAATAGTGATGCGATGTGTGAACTTGTGGGTTAAATAACTACACATCTCAATGTTGGCAAAAAGAGCATTACTGTGTTCTTAGACCTGGCAAAGGCATTTGACACCGTACCTCATGACAAACTATGGGGTTAGAGGTGTCGTGTTGAATGTCTTTAAATCATATTTAACTGATAGGAAACAAATGGTAAAAATTCGTAACTCGTATAATGATTCTATTAATGTCGAAATAGGTGTTCCCTAAGGAACAGTCCTCGGACCCCTTCTATTCATTGCGTACATAAACGGGTAAAATCAGACTTGCTTACAATAAAAAATTGGTTGGATCATCACACCCAACACTAAATTTAACTAAAACTAACTAAATTGCATTTTCAAATACATCTGCTAACCGTCCTAGTTTTTCCAACATCTCTATAAAAAATTTTGATACTAGCATTAAAGAAGTTTCAAATATAAAATACTTAGGTATAACAATTGATAAGCACTTAAAATGGGAAGATCATATTTTTAAGTAAAAAAATAATATTAGAAAATTAATTTACAAATTTTACTTGTTACGCGGTATGATGTCGAAAAATCTATTAATAATGGTATACCTATAGAACATTGGTGGCATCCTTAATTAGGTATGGTATAGAAGTATGGGGCGGTCTGTACAACAACGCATTAAGATAGTTAAATGTTATACAAAATTTTATTTTAAAGGTAATATAGGTACAATAGAGGAAAGCGTTATCCAACAGCTTTATTACACAATGAAGATATATTTAATTTAAGATCATTATATATTCTAACAACATGTCTATATATTCATAAAAAAAGAATTAAGAACTAGGTATGTAAATCATCAGCATGAAACTAGGAACTAAACACAAAATAATCTTCAAATTCCTATGAGCCATAAAGATATAAACCAACGATTTTTTATTTATCTTGGACCTAAATTTTACAATTTGCTGCCAGTTAAAATTGGACATATAAAAAATTATAAAAAGTTTAACAAAAAATGCAGAACCTATATTGCTGAGAGATACAATGACTATAAATATTCTATAAATATATTTATATGAAAATAATTAACCAGCATTAATTTAATTTTAGTTTTAGGTTATTTAGTTAGTTAAGGTGTATTGATCACCCAGTTATTTATGTTAATAAATAAACCGTTTATCGTTTTACAAAATGTGCTATATAGTTGTCATTTATACTTAGTTTAATTATCTTTTGAGCACATATACTTATAGCTGTTTAATCAGCTAGGTGCTATATAAGAAAAAATCCCTAAAATTAATGACAGTATTGTACATTAAGAAATCTGTAACTATAATTAAGTGGATTTTGAATTGAATAAATTGAATTGAATTGGACTATACTATGTAAATAATATTTTATATACCGATTAAGCACATAATTTTTTATACTAGGACATTTTTTTCATAATTTTTTATTCTAAAATTTTGTAGTTATTCTCAAAAACATGATCTCGTGTTTATTCGGTTATTTATCAAGGTATCTAAAAAATGTTTGATAAAATGGTTGATTACATAAATTATTAACGATTTTAGAAAAAAGAATTCGGGTGTATCAAGTAATGAGTTATTAAGCCCAATAGATAATATTAATGTGAGAGAGAGATGCAAATAAGATAGCGAGATCGACAGAATGTCTAAGCAGTAAGCAAGCAAGCCTGTGCTGCACGGAACCTCACCTCTTGGGATTGAATAATTTCTTTCTCTGTTTACTTACTTCAAATGCTATAATTAATGGCCGAAAAGGGGTGCTGGGTGGGTAAAACGATGTAAGGGAGAGTAGGTATTTTTGCATTTTTCTTGCAATTCATAGTTGTTTTTTGCAAAAAAAAATTTGTAGGTCAAGGTTGTTTTGCAAAAATTATTTTGCATTTTTTTTGCAAAAATTATTTTGCAATTTTTTTCTTTTGACAAGGCCAAGGAATATTATCTTTTTTGCGTTAAATATAGGGATGTACATATTATGTTTTTTGCAATTTTTTTTTGTAGCTGAAGGTCGTTTGGCATAAGTAAGTAATTGTTTTGGCATTTCTATTAGGGTGTTTGCACAACATATAGAAAGTGGCAAATTATTAGTTACATAACTTCTAATATGTCAGTATTTTTAGTTTTTTGCTAATGAATGAATAAGTGCATTTTTTTTTATTAGAAGGGAACATCAGAAAAAGAATTTTCATCTCATCTCCTAAGATAACTGAACAGACATGGCGGCACATTTTTGTAAATAATAACAAGGGGTTTAGACAAAAATGTTTTAAAAAATAACCACATAATAAAAAAAAAGCGAATTATTCCTCGTTCCTTTAGATTAGCCGGCATGCCTATATTGTATCACAATAGATGACCTAGATCGATAACCATTTGGTTTTACCAATAATTATTATTTACCTGACGAAGGACTCGAATCTGAATCAGTCTTTTCTTGTTTCTTGTTGATCCTAACTATATCCTTCTCTTTTTTAACATCCTTGTCTTTGGCCTCAATTTGATCCAAAGTGATTCCATATACTTGCACTTGCATTTCCATTAAATAAAATGCGTTACTTTTTTTCTCAAACGTTTCCAACACTTTCTTCTTATGTGGTTCCGCTTCTATGTGGGCCAATACCTTTCTATTGTTAAGAAATACATTACACAGAATGCATTTAAAGGTGGAAAGAAGTTCAGGCCTGAAAAACACCTGGTGTGCCTGGTAATTCAATTCTAGATTAAGCCAAGTATCGTGATACTCTCTAAGGGCACTTAAGTTTGCGGAATTGGAAGCAAATCTCAAGTGTCGCTGCCCCATTGAATGATCCATAAGAGGCATTTTAGATACCTTGGTTCTAGCCACTAAATCGCAGGAGCACAACAGGCACACTGCTCGAAAGGGGCCAGCTCTCTGGATAGTAAATTCCTTGATTTTGTCAACTTTTCGCACTGCTTTCATTAAACTCTCAGGATAAATTTTACTCTCAATAGTATCATCATAGTGAAGTACAAAATTGAATCTAAAACTGTTCACATCATCTTCTTCGTTGCCTGAATTACTTTTATCTGGTGAAGTCGATATTTCGTTATGATCTGTCTCGCCATTCTCATTATCTATACCACTATCAGTGTTTTCGTTACTTAACTCTGCATTGTTGAGCTCTGCACTCGTACTGGGCACAGGGTCAGAATTAGTACTAGTTAAATGGTCATTTAACGAAATTCCAGCCATTTTTCCAGATAACACCTCTAAAGTTCCATTTAAAAATCTGCAGTACAACTGTTCAAAATGGTCATGATTCTGCAAACAACTCCAAAAATCTTCATTTGGATCAATATCTATGGTTTCCTTACATTCACAACATGTGTAACTGTATTTTTTCTTATTATGAGACTGGCCAAGTTCACTGAGAGCATTTTTAACGCTCTTTTTTAACGTTAGAAGTAAAAAGACAAGTTCCTCACATTCTGGTTTGTTGTATTTTAACAATGTCAGCCTACCAGAGCTATTTAAAAATTGGGAAAATTCCAAAATCTTCGACCTAACATTAACCGACAAATCATAGTCGTTAGGATGTAAATTCAAATATGATCTATTTTCTAATGCAGTTAAAATTACATCATCGTGTGATAAACTATTGGAAGTAGAAGGTAAATTATCCATTGTCTGAGAATTTTGTTTAGTCTACAATATTTTTAACAAAACATCAGGTTCAGCATATACACTTCATTCGTTTTTTCTGGCAGCAACAAACATAACAGCACGTAAGTATAATTAGTCACATCACAATAATTTTATCAATAAAAAGTCTCATCTTGAGTTCAGCTAAAATGTTTACTTGACACTACTGACACTGACCACTGAAACTGAGCAATCCGATCATCTTCAGACTCTTCAGAGTAGTGATGGGCGATATATCACGAACTGTGATTTAATCACTGATATTAAAAAATCACAGGTAACGACTGTTAATAAAGTTGGTAGAAAAGCGTGAAGTGATCACGACTTTCCTTATACCAATATATTTTTTACGATATATATCGCTTTGGAGTCTATTTTTGTTTGCTACCCTATGTATTAATAGGTAAAACAAGCGATTCCGTGCCTTAGCGTTATTAGATAGATACGCATTTTGTTGGAAGAGGTTGAGATTACGAATGGATGTATAATGTATTGCATAACAACGGATAACAAAGAAATTATTATTTGAAATAATCAATTTGAAGCTGATATTAAGGATGTATAATAGTTAGCTTGTTTACTTTATAAGTGCTGCCAGCCGTTGAACAAAATCGAATGGAAGAGTTACCTACCAAATTTTTTATAAATATATTTGAATGAGAAATACTTTACTCTATTAAATCAAAATCCCATTGAATAATAGAAACTATAAGAACACTATATAAATAAACATATTATATTATTCACTATTTAAGTTGTACCTTTGTATTGCAATCCGAGGCTTATATTAAAAAGGTTTCAATACTGTTATAAACAATAATACCAGCAAAAATTTAAATCGCTGGTTGATAACTATGGCAACCTAAATTTAAACTATAAAAATTTATTGATGCTTCCGAAATGTTTATATTTGTGTAACTTTACAAAAACATGCTATTACGGAGTTCAAACAAGCGTCTCATTCAAAATTTAGCGCTTTTGCTTTATCGTCAATCCACAAATTAGGTTAGTTGACTATATCATTCAATATGTATCATAATTAATTCATAAAATATCATACGTATTACATATCTTCATATCTACGGCCGCATAGATTACCAAAGTAGCGAATTCACGATTCACAGTCTGTCGACGCTTATTTAGGAATAGAGAACAATTAACAATTTATCCCATTCACTGCATTATGAAAAGTCGTGAAGTCGTGATCACATCACGTTTTAAATTCACTGATATAAGAAAATCACAGTCACGATTCACGTTGTGATTGAAAAATCACGATATCGCCCAACACTACTTCAGAGAACAGAGAACTAAATAAATAGAAGAGAAGATAGGCCGTCAATCTGGGCCGCAGCGTTGCCACATTTTTTCATGCGAATCTACTAATTTCTTTGCTTGAATCTACTAAAAATCTACCAAAGGAATTTTTTAAAATACGGGAACTCTGCTGTTGCTGTATATCCCATGTAAAAAGTTGTTATTGATTTTTTAAATATAATTACATAGTCTAATTTAATTTTAAATAGATAAACAAAATCATAAGAAATTAAGGGAAAATAAAAGACGACACAAGAATGGAAAAGTACACTTCGGGAATTCGGAATAAACTCAGAAAATCGGTTAATTCATGTCAGAACTTAACATATATTACAAAACATAATTATTGCCTATATATGTATCTTAATGAGACTAGCAGAGGAAAAAACAGAACCGCTTCTAATATTAAAAACTTAATTATTAATAACATTTAAAAAATACATAAATTTTCTCATAACTAGAATAATAAATATTTAACCAGACCTACTGACCTTATATCTTTATCAACTTCCCCATTTTTATCATATTTAATGTTTTTATATATAAAAGGAAAATATATTGTCAAGCAATTAAAAATATACCCAAGAATCTATTAGAAATCTACAGAGCTGGGTAATTACTTGTAATTTAAAAATAATTACAATTACAAATTACTTTTTTTAAAAAGGAACTAATTACAATTACAAAGTACATGTCTTTAAAAAAGGAATTATATTCATTTAATTACAATTACATAAAAAATGAACTTAGCAATTACTTTTCTAATTACTTTTATGATAAAGTAAATTATAGTGACTAAACAGACAAAAAGGTAAGTTAAAAATTTTAATTAAAAGTGTTGCATAATATTGCGTTTTAATATTTATTGGATTCGTGATTAGAATGTGTAGATTTTCACGATCTTATCCTCATAACTATGAAAACATCTTTGATTGTTTTGAATATAAATTCTGGAACTTTTCGAATACATTAACAAATGTAAAAAAAATCCATAGTATATATATCTGAAATGTGGATAGGTGTACCTGAAATAAATACAATATAGTAAAGGCACGTAAAACTTCATGCAAGCGATTCAGAGGCTATGTGTGATGTGTGTGTATGCGTTCATAATTATATTTTCCCTCCATACTCACTATTTATCCTCCTATTCAATAAGAAAAATGTTAAAAATGTGTAATCAGAAAGAGAAAAAGGCTTTATTTTACTCGTTAGAACTGCTAAGAATGTTTAGGGGTTTCATAGTATGCATTTAGACATTTAATCATGCGGTTGGCCGCGCAGAGTGAAAAAATTACTTCACTATTTTTTTTTTTTTTTTCAGGAAGCCATGGTAGGCTTTAGCGATACATGTTATTAAGACATCTTTTGTTCAGAAGCACGTAGTCTATCCACCTGTATTTTTTATTTTTTTATACCCTGACTCTTAATTTCCAAATTTTCAAAAAATGACTGAATAAAAAAAATAATTTTTTTATGTTCTGCATCCGAGCGAAATGTAAACTTTTCAGGATATTATTCTATAATATATTTCCAGGAACTCATTTAAAAAAATTATTCAGTTTGCAACTTTTCGTGGGTTTCACTATAAAATGTACTCTGTCGTCTGGTATATTAGTTGCTTGCGATTATTTCACAAAGTAGTAGGTAGGTAAAATTAAAATAAACTTTATAATAATATTAAAATAAATTAAATATAAATAGTTTACTAAATAAACGTATTTTAAAGGAAAAATGCCTTTTATTCAGGAATATATATAAATTTCATGTTTTAGGAAGTGATACACCAATATCTCGAAAACAGTTGCTTTTGATTTTCCTTCATTTTATATTACAAAATGGTAAAGCATTATTATATTCGTGAAAAAACATTAAAACATTTTTGTAATAAAATAAAATGTACTTATTTTATGTTAATTCCGAAGTTGCTTCACTAAATCACTTCTTAATGTTCACGCGGCACAACGCTTTCTTCAAATGGAATAGAAACAAATAGGATGATGCGATTTCCAGAGACGGAACTGCAAGTCTGTGCTTGTTTGTTAAACCACATATGCATGTTCTTAAAGTAATTGTAATTGGAAAAAGTAATTGTAATTGAAAAAAGTAATTGTACTTATAGAAGTAATTTGTAATTAGATAGTTCCTTAGAGTAGGAAAGATATATATTGTAAGGAGTCGTAACGCTACTGCCAATAGTGAAGCCACCTGCCACCAGAGAGCAAGCGAAAGTGGCGGAACATATGTACAATATGTAGGTGTCAAGTTTATCACATCAAAGGAATAAAACGATACAAAACTGGTATTTTTCCAAAAACAGCTTCATAATAATACAATTAATATTCACTACCATAAATATATTTACTCATATCTTACATACCAGAATTTATTCTACATTCTATATAATATAACACCATAATCGATATATCTCCGCCCATGGAAAAAGTGTCATTTCGGATGCACTGTTCTATATTCAATGAAGAAAAGATGAATGAAAATTTCAATCAAATAACGTGCAAATTGCATACCAGAAAATGATACACTATGCTTCTCATTATCATTGCATGCACACGGATATAATTAAGTAAATAATAGGACTACAGTTAATTTAACTAGGTAAAGTGAAAACTGCATATGCTTTAACCTGCAAAGCGTCACTCCTTTCAATTTTTTCCCGCTGTGATTTTTACAGTAGTTTATAGAATATGATACCATCATGTAGGTACATTACATAAATTAGCACTAAATCACTTATAAATCACTTCTATTGGAAAATTTCATTTTGCTCTCTACCGTTTGTGTGCCTCCACCGCAATGGCGTCTTAGGCACAACTTGTTAGCGTGGCGATTATGCGCTGTTACGAGTCCTCACCATCTATCTTTCCTAGTCTAAGGATAGTTCAAATAATATAATTACAAATTACAATTCCTATAAAAATTTTCCTGCAATTACAATTCCAAATTACTTTAATAAAAAAAAGTACTTAAATACAATTACAATTACACGGAAAGAAAAGGAATTGTAATTGCTAATTACTTTTTCACCAGGGCTTACCCAGCTCTGGAAATCTACCAGCAAGTTTTACTTACCAAACTTTATAAAAAAATTCTCAAAATCTACTAAAAAAGTAGAAATCTACCAAATGTGGCAACGCTGCTGGGCCGGAAACGGAATTACGTCATAGCCTAAAATTAACCAACGCTAGGAAAAGATTAGTGCCAGTGATCAGAGACAACCACGAGACGCCCAACTCCATGTAAAATTTGGTATCGCCAATATTGCACTGGTCCACTATGTAGGAAGGTGAGCTAGATGGCGTGCATGTCTCTTAGAGGCGATTTAAAAATGCGCGGCATACCTTTCTATATCTATTATAAATTATTATATTATTTTCAATTAAATTTTAAGGAGAAAATGAAACAAACAGATAAAATAAATCGTTTATTAATAGAATGCTGCACATAATTTATGTAATGTTGTCTCCACCTCATGTATACTGAATCCAAAAACAAGACAGTGTTTTTGGAGCATTAGAATATCAACAGCGAACACTATACGAATAACCCTAACTAACCTAACACTACATTAATACAAGATCCGAATATTTTATAAAAGTAAAGTTTTACAATTCACAATTCTGCACTAAAATTATTACCTAACACTCACAATTTTGCATGAAATTGATTTAAAAAAAAACAATAAACAGACCCAACCTAACCTAATACCGCTACACTAAAAAGTTCCAATGAAATAATATATACAAAAGTAGGAAATGATTTACAGTTCACATTTCGGCAATAACCACAATTTTGCACAAAAATAATTACAATAGGCACAAACTTTACAAATTCATTATCAAAACCATAGATAACATACAAAATCAAAACAACAAATATGGCGACATGACACATGATTTCGTCCAATAGTTAATAAGTATATGTCCAATAGCAACAAGGCGCTGCTAGCGCCATCCAACTCCACCTTCCCTAACTGCGAGACAAGGATGGCTTGATGCGAAAGCAGTATGTACAACAAGGATGTAAGTATATAATTATTTTCTTGGTTGTTCCAGCAAAAAGCGATCCAATTTCCGTATGGTAGTCGGCCGTCTCATGGTTGTCTCTGCAGTGATTAAATTACTGTGAGTAGAAAATCACCGAAAGCAACAGTGACCAAAGAAATATAACTGCGATTAGTGATTTTAATTGTAATATCAGCAAAGAAAATAGCGACTACAGCCTTGTTGAGTTGAACAGAGTTCAATGTTTTTCAAAGCAGGTGAAGTACTTAATGAAAGACGAGAAAAAAAAAAATTGGGGTCGAGTTTTAGGTATTTGGTTTATATATAATATAAAAATTGCCATTTACATATTTCACTTCCAATTTCTACTTGAGTACAGCGGTATAAGCAAGTCACAACAAACTAATATGTTTGTAGATTGCGTTCGTCCTACCCGGGATCGCAGTCGCCGTTTGAAATCACCGTGAATCAAAAATAGCAGTCACCGATAACGGAGTTATTGAAATATCGCAATATCGCAATTATCGCCCATCTTTAACGATGGGTCGTTCATTAATTGTGTAGTTCATCTATGGTTCGTAAGCAGGTCGAATCGTTCAAAATAACAGCTCACTTTAGTGATTTAGTGAATCATGAAGAAACGACTCACTTTTTACGTCAGTACAACCGGTACTTGGTAGTACTAAAGATTAGGGAATTAACAAGATAGGACAGCCGGAGGAAAACCTTTTATCTTTTAGCAATGGCGCCATTAACATCGACATTTAAATTGGACTTCTCGCGCAGTTGCCACAATGTGTAATCAGACGGAGAAGGTAACATTAGAAAGAGAGGCCAATAGTTAAAAATGGACAACACTGTCCCGATAGAACCATCGAACTCAACTGACTGTCAGTAGCCAAGGTCACTAAAAAAAACAGGTTGCTTTGTAATATAATATGGCGCACACGAAGCACGAAGTATTTCTTTGTTTATATGTAAGGTATCTATTTGGTTAGGATAGAACTGTACATTGAAATAATAATTTTGAAACTCTTTTCTACAAAATCAGGAAAAAACAGCCATAAGCAACTGTCATTGAGGTCTATACGTGACGTAGCACTTGTCGATTTTAATAATAAGCCAACCTATTTTTTAGTACGCTTGGTCAAATTCGTTTAATGCGTACCCGACAAATCCCGAAACCGTTTCCGCTGGATGTCGTGTCCCTTTAAATTCGTCTTCTCCGTCTTACTGTCCTATCTTCCCAGATATAGCATAAAATATTCTAATAATCTGAAAATCTTCCCAAAAAATATAATTCGATTAATTATAAAAATTATCTTTAAATCATACTCTCAACAACTAAATAATTTAATTATTGTTATTTTTAGAATATATTCTAATAATAACATTAGAATAACTGAAATACATAAGCATGGAATATATATTTTGAATATATTTTATGAATAATTGCCAAAACTTTATCTTTGGATTATTGTTTTAAAAATACTTCATAAAATAATATGATACAAATATTTTAATAAGTATAGAATATGTTTTAAATATATTTTATAAATAATTTAATAGGTCAACTTTTGTCTATGGAATATCTTTGAGTGACTTTGTGCCTTTCTGATGAGTTCAGAATAAGAATGAAAAACGTTTCAAAGGCTAAGCATTTCCAAAAAGATTTCATGAAAATGTTATGGATATCATGAGGTCTACTGAAGAACCTTTAAAGTTAAATAGATGTACCTAGATATAAAAATGAAAATAACGATTCGTCGGCGCCATATTGTAAAAAAGAATAATTGAATGAGCGGTCGATATAGCGACCTCTCGTTTTTTGAGTAAAGGTTTATGAACTCGGAAGATTTTATAGATGGTGTATTTTATAGTAGAGACACAGATTTAATGATATGCTATTAATTCCATTCAATGATAGTCAGAAGAAAACACTGGTGCGAACTTTAATTCACATCACATCGTTGAAAAATATACGTTCCATTTGAAAAAATTGAGAAAATTCAATTTAAAGGGTCCTTTATTGAAAAATAATTTTTGGCCGCCCTGTACAGTTTTAGGAAATGAAAATGATTCAAAAACATTAATTAGATGTTTAGTAACTGGTATTCACATAAATTTTTCTTAAAACCCATAATTGTGACTGTGGTGATTTTTTTAATATCCATCTGATTGCATTATTTCAAAAAAAAAATTCATTACATCCAAGTGGTTGGAAGATATTCAATGCTAATATAGGAATGAATAGAGCCTAGAAAGAGGCTTCAAATAATGTACTATTACTATATATAGCGTTCCATTTTAAAAAAAGGCATTTGGTCTTGTAATTTCGTCTTGGCTCGTCCTGTATGTTCGAAAATAATTTCCAGCTATACTATCCTTTGACCACAATGCCGCTGATTTTTTGCTCTACTGCCTACACTTTATTGGCTCCACTGTAGTTTATCAAGGAATATTGGTTTTCGTTAATCAACACATCACTGTGATTTTGTTTTTTGTTTAATCATCTTGATATTAATGAGAGAGAGAAGTAAACTAAAATTGTTATCAGTAATTAACATGAATAAGTTGAGTCTCTTCGTTCGAATGATTGTTTATGATATATTGGGGTTCCTTTTCATTTTATGTAGTTATTTGTAGACAGTAATCAATAATTACATTCCTAATGATAATTCAGTATTTATTTTAAATAAGTCTAAATCGATTAAAATTGCTTGTAAACATTTGGGTTACTGAATAACCCTGGAATGTTCTGATGTTATCAGTAATTAACATGAATAAGTTGAGTCTCTTCGTTCGAATGATTGTTTATGATATATTGGGGTTCCTTTTCATTTTATGTAGTTATTTGTAGACAGTAATCAATAATTACATTCCTAATGATAATTCAGTATTTATTTTAAATAAGTCTAAATCGATTAAAATTGCTTGTAAACATTTGGGTTACTGAATAACCCTGGAATGTTCTGATGTAAAATGTGTCAGGTTCTTCTTCTACCGCTTCACTACGTGTTGACATCAGATTCAGCATCGGCTACTACGAAGATACCTAACTACTAGTATTGACGCAATTGTGATAAAATTATAATTGGCGCATTCGCCAAATTATCGATATACAATGATTTTAACAATACTTCTTTCGTGCTGAACAAAAGTGATTGCAACCACTGCAGCTATATAATCGAGGCATTTTCACAATTCTTGATCTCTATTGGTTGCTTACTCGCTTTCACTTTGCTCAGCATAAAATAAATTAGCTAGTAAAGTTGGGTTAAACACTGACTTTTATAACAAACAGATAAAACCATACACAATTTTATAAACAGATCCATTCGCGACCACAAAGAAATTATATACAAACCGCAATCAATTTAACCAGGACTTCTCAGTTTGAACTGAATATATTTGCAACAATTGTAAAATTAGCTGGAAAAATTACTATTCATGCAACAAAAATAAAAGTTATAGAAATACATTTTCCCTAGATTAATATACAATGTGAAACTAAAGAAACGCACAAAATTCATATCTTTGGTATGTGTCATTTGTCAAAAAAAATCCTCGAACAAGTCGCTTTTAGTTTTGTAAATGCTACATTTTGTCACTATACCAAAATTTATGACGTAAGTGGTTTTTGAGTTATGACGCTATCATATTTTTACTTCCCTCGCATACCGAAGGGAAGTATTGTATTCGAGAAAAAATCACCCTCCGAGATTTTTTCGGATTCTGACGTTTCAGAACACGTAGATTCCGAAAATATAGGTTTTTCAATTCCGTCAGTCTGTCTGTCTGTCTGTCTGTCTGTCTGTTGGTGCATTTACTAAAATACTAGTTGACGGAGAGCAGTCAAATTTGGTAGGTAGTTAACCCTACTGTCAGCGAAGAACTGGTAGAATTTTCACTGAAAAATATACAGGGTGGACCGTCTAAACGGAATAAATAGTGAAAAAAATTTTTTTTTGCTCAAATTTAAAATTTCCACGTTTCATGACGCGCTAAACCTATTTCAGAAAAAAATCATTTTTGAAAAAATTTTTACCACTAAAAAAATTTTTTTTCTTTGTTCAAATTTAAAATTTCCACGTTTCATGGCATTCTAAACCTATTTAAAAGAAATAAAATATTGAAAATTTTTTACTTTTTGAAAAAATTTTTACCACCAAAACAGATGAATTTTTTTTTTTCTCAAAATTTAAAATTTCCACGTTTCATAGCGTTCTAAATCTATTTAAAGAAAAATTAAAAAAAAATTTAAAATTTTTGAAAAAATTTTACCACAAATAGATGGAATTTTTTTTTCCGATTTAAAATTTCCACGTTTCCATGGCATTCCAAATTTATTAAAACTAATTTAAAAATGTTTTAGAAAAATAAAAAAAAATGAAAACATGTTTTAGTAATCTATTTATCACCATTATAGAATAGACGAAATATTTTTTTGCTCAAATTTAAAATTTCCACGTTTCATAACATTCTAAACCTATTTCGGAAAAAAAAATTTGCAACATATTTTCACCAATTTGGAAAAAAATTTAACACTAGAATAGACAGAAAACATTTTTGAAAATTTGTTCTATATTTTAATCACCACTATACTTCCACTCCATTACGTGAATGTGGGATTGAAAATGTGAGAGATGGCAATAATATTTGACATATCCTATTATATACTTTTATTGAATAATGGCATCCCAAGAAATAATTGAGTCATGGTGGACATTTATAAAGGTATTTGCGCAAGCCTTCCATATTTTGCACCTGTTATTTAGTATATTGAACTTTTGCTGTTGGATGAACACTCTGTATATTTTTTTGACCAAAAGTTATCAGGTTTTCTTTGTAATAATACCAATAATTATATTCCGATTATTATTCCCAATGTCATTTCGTAATTAATATTTTTTTTGAGTGACTGTCATGCACAAATAACGAGGGAAGTTCTGTGTAAATAACTTTACCGATTTTTTTTTTATTGAAATAGATATTTTTGTTTACTGTTTTTGGTCATATATTCCTTTAGCTTTCTGGTGATATAAAAAAAATGATATTACCTGAGCCATTCTTTTGAAAAAATGACATTTTATGTAAAAATAGCTTACCTTTCGCAAATTCACGAGTAATGTTCCATTTTCTTATGGACTGATAAATCTTGTTGCATACATTTTTGTTTTAACTAGCATGAAAACATTTGACATAAAAACAAAACAAAGAAAATAATTTTAAAAAAATCGCCTTAACTGCAGAGAAATACAGGCATTTTTGTGTAAAGTATCGATAACTTTTTTATTCCTGGCACCTGTGGAACCTCAGTTTTGTGACATTTCTGAGACAGTGTAAAACTAGTGAATGCAATGACACGTTTAAGTAAAAGAGAACGCGTAGAACTTTTGATGATGGTTGGATGTGGTAATAGGCTGAGAACTCATCAGGAAGCATGTGATGTTTTCAATGCCAAGTATCCCGAAAAGCAAATTTCTAGATCCAGTGTAAGTATAGATTGGTGGCTAGATATGTTGAAGCTGATATAGGCCATCATGATTTTGTAAAAAATATGTATTGTATAAGGAAGAACAGATGCACTTAAGCGCCCAACGAACGCCACAGAGGGGCCAATGCTATGAAAAGTTGGCAAAAATTATTTTTAGTGATTATAGCTATCAATGTTTTTGTACATAATGCATAGAGTGTTTTAAAATTAACAACTAATCGACTTCTCGTGCATATTATTATGTACAAGGTGACACATTATATGCATATTTAAATTATAATTTGTTTCTATTTCACAAAGTTTATACGTAAAAATTAAAAAAATAATTGTTGAATACAAACCGCGTTCCATAACTAATTTTATAATAACAGCATATACAGGGTTACTCAAAAATTGCCGACATTTAATAATAACTTATGGATGTTTCTAACCAACTTGTATTTTTAACTAAAAATCTTTCTCTTATTCTGTGAGCATCCGACCACCTATTTTAAAGTATGTGACAAAGTAACTAATTTTTTTATTGATATTTCTCCACTCCAGATTTTGGACATTTCGTTCGCTATTGCAAATATTTTTTACTTCCCTCGCATACCGAAGGGAAGTATTGTATTCGAGAAAAAATCACCCTCCGAGATTTTTTCGGATTCTGACGTTTCAGAACACGTAGATTACGAAAATATAGGTTTTTCAATTCCGTCAGTCTGTCTGTCGGTCTGTCTGTCTGTCTGTCTGTCTGTCTGTCTGTCTGTTGGTGCATTTACTAAAAAAACTACTTGACGGAGAGCAGTCAAATTTGGCAGGTAGTTGACGCTACTGTCAGCGCAGAAATGGTAGAAATTTCACTAGAAAATATACAGGGTGGACCGTCTAAACGGAATAAATAGTGAAAAAAATTTTTTTTCGCTCAGATTTAAAATTTTCACGTGTCATGACGCGCTAATCCTATTTCGGGAAAAAAAAATTTTGAAAATTTTTTTCACCAACATTTTTGAAAAAATTTTTACTAAGATAAAAAAAAAAATTTTTGTTCAAATTTAAAATGTCCACGTTTCATGACACGCTAAACCTATTTCTGAAAAAAAAAAAAAAATTTGAAAATTTTTTTCACCATTTTTGAAAAATTTTTTACCAAGATGAAAAAATTTGGTTTGCACAAATTTAAAATTTCCACGTTTCATGACATTCCAAACCAATTTCGGAAAATAATTTTTGCAACATTTTGTTGCCAGTTTGGAAAAAAAATTAACACTAAAATAGATGGAAACTTTTTTACTCAAATTTAAAAGTTTCACGTTTCATGACATTCTAAACCTATTTAATAAAAATATGTAATTTTTAGATCTTAAACTTCTTTTACCACTAGTATAGAATAGACGGAAACTTTCCTCTTTGCTCAAATTTAAAATTTCTACATTTGACATTTTAAACCTATCTCAGAAGAAAAAATTTTAATTTTTTTTTTAACATTTTTGAAAAATTAAAATTAAAATGAAATTTTTTAACCACCACTAATACTTCCACTCCATTACGCGAATGTTGGATTGATGTGGCGGATGGCAATAATATCTGACATATACACCTATTATACTTTTATTGAAAAATGTACAGGGTATGGTCATCCCAAGAAATAATTCAGTCATGGTGGACATTTGTAAAGGTATTTGCGCAAGCCTGCCATATGTGGCACCTGTTATTTAGTATTGAGCTTTTACTGTTGAATGAGCAATCTGTATATTTTTTTGACCAAAACTTATCAAGTTTTCTTTGTAATAATAGCAATAACTATATTCCGATTATTATTCTCAATGTCATTTCGTAATTATTAATTTTTTAGAGTGACCGCCATACACAAATAACGAGGGAAGTTCTGTGTAAAAACCTTTACCGATTTTTTTAAATGAAACTTGACCATCTAACTTGTTTAGACCGGATTCGCTTATTTTATCATAAATGAATCTTCTCGAAAAAAAAAAAACAGGTCCGGACAGCTTGATCCTAAATTAAATAATAAATTTGATTAATGCATGCATAGTTGACAGAAATTAAGTTTAGTTATATAAAAATATTTACCTACTGAAAATTATTTAAATTTAGGAAATATTGAGATAATGAACGTTAATATTCTTAGGCCACCCTGATAAATCGATTCCTGAAAACTACCATTTTAAAGGGATTAGAAGACTCTAATTACATCTGGCCGGAGATAAACCGTGAATTCTAGGAATCCCTTTCATATTACACCCAAAAGTTTCTAGGAAATTTCAGTGAAATATCAAAATTAAAGCATATGTCCGATTATTAAGGAAAACATGTCCGAATGTTGGAAAAAAAAAACAATTGAAAAATTCGTATCAAAATTATTTATTAATATGTATGATCCGCGATGTCGATATGAATTTCAGATAAAAACTACCTATCTGTTTTTTGATTTTTTTTTTTACAAGAGGCAAAACATTGCATACTAATGTTTATACATATACTAAAAGTAGATGACTTTAGTTTATAAATGAGAATTAAAAAAGTGCTTGGACGTACACCGAAATCAACTAAAATCTTATGGATAACTAACAATTAACACACACCATGTACAAATAACAGTTATTGGTGAATTTTTTTTATACGTATATGTATGAAAAGTAGGTTTATTTTAGTAAATATTTGTTGACTTACCTGTACTTGTTGATGCCATGTGAATAAAAAGTAGGTAAATGTCTCATAAAATAACACTAAAACAAATGCAACCTATCACGAGCATAAATAGAGACCATACAACAATAAACTTACACAGAGGACAAGTTTGGACTGTTGTACTTAGGTTCATGGCCCATTCTCGATCGTGTAAGGGTGGTTCTAGGTAGCCGGGTAAGATTACTCGAAATTTTAGGTACAGTTGTACCATTATGACCATAATAAACTTTTCTTATTTTTGCCAACTTTTCATAGCATTGCTCTGTGGAACGTACAGTATTTTTACGCTCGGATCAATCTACAATAGTTCCTTTCCGAAAAGCTATACTTAAAATCGATTCCTCAAGTTCTAAATGTTTTTTATCAACGAAACTGAGCACTTGAGAGCTTAGCAAAAATGGGGAACTCGTTCAGAGGGATATACAAAAAAGTCTCTGTTGGGCGTCTGTTTGTGTGTCTGTTCGTTCGAGCTAATCTTGAAAATCACTGAGTAGATCTTGATGACGTTTTCATCAATTTATAATGATATAGAGCTTCTGTTTATCGCATAAAATGTATTTCTATTATTAATTTGGAAATTCAGTTTAAAACGTTGCTAAGCCTATTTGTGATAGAATAACACCCGAGACCGCGTACTTGAATATTGCAAACGATATCCGTATACGAATGTCGTTCCCCAGATATGTGCTTACCTCAAACGAAAGTAGTCGATTGTTTGCCTGGCTCACCATCTAGGAAAATCAAAAAATAATAATGATACAACCGGTATACAAATAAAAGAAAATGACAAGCTTTTAAATAATAGTGAACTAACAGAAAAATTCAATCCTTTCTTTATTAAGAGGGAATCACGGAAGGCTAGTGGGGAGGGGGATAAAGCACCATATTAGGCAGTGGCGGCTCGTGATATTGTCTGCAGAGGAGGCTTGATATTCTGAAAGACAACTGATGTGCAATATGACTACAATTTGTACATTTCCCCACCACCCCTGAGGTATACAACGGCGCGTTACATTTTTTTGCCGTGGGTTGTTCGCCAGGATACCGATTCACGACTTGAGAGAATAGAACTAATAAAAGAATAGAATGAAAAGGAAATAGAAAATACGATGAGATGAAAAAATCATTCTCATGAAATTCTCGTTCCTACGACTCGAGTATCGGTATCCAAAGGAGTCCTACTATCCCACTTGTAATTAAATTATATAACTTTTAATAAAAATAAAAACAGTTTTGGTAAAAAAATTAAAGTGTTTTTCTACAAACAAAAAATTGTATTCATTATCACTGCCAGGCGTGTAAAATTATAAGTTTTAATAGAAATTAAAATAGTTTTGAGAAAGAAGTTATATAAAAAAAATTTAACCGCGGAACTCTATATTATGGAGAATTATAAAAAATATTTCCTAAAAAATAAATAACACAAATAAATATTTTTTCTAAAATAACAACTACCTATATTAATCTCTGCTTTAAAGCCTGAATATTTTTATAAATGAGTGGTAACCTGCGATTTTTGGAACTAGCAAAATGGTTGATTATTTCATCATAAAATGAATCGCGTTTACTCAATTCTGACAAAAAACGTTTTTCTATTGAAATAAGCGATACCTACATGTGAAAGGCGGTCTTGACTCATTTTGTTTCTAATAAAAATGTTTTTATGCATTTAAGTGTTGAAAATGATCATTCTACAGAAGCTTACCGGAATTGTCTCAAAAAATAGTGGCGTTATCCAAAAAGTTCTCTAATTTTGGGTCATAAGTTTTAAAAAAATCTACCAGCTCTTTGAAATTTCCTTTATTGCACGATTCTCGTTTTTCGTCATGTCCTCGGAAAGAATTTTCTTGTGAAGATAACTATATAACGGCATCTATTAACCTCTTTAATATTTCCCTATTCTCACTGACCTTTTCGTTAAAATTTTCTATTTCTCTCTTATGTGCAGAATCCAAGAAATTTACAATATTTTGTTTACCAAACATTTTGAATTTAATGCAAGATGAAATGTGCTCCTGGGATTTTTCGTGCCTTTCTAAACCTCGCGACAAATTTTGCAAATTATTAAACCCGGCCCTGCCCCAAATTGAGGATTGATCATTAGTAAATAATAAACATCTCCAACAATATAATTTGTTTCTAACTGTTGATGCCGTTAACCACTCGACTTTTTTATAATTGTTATCACAAAACCCTCTGTTTTGTTTACCACTTTTAAAAACTAACGAAAGCATTGCTGGTGTAGGCCTGGCATTTCTTTTAATTCTTACCTTTTCGTCATAAATAAGAGTAGTAAATCCATTTAATAACAAATAATCCACCACGTCTGGACAACAAGACATGTTGTTGGAAATATTTTCACCTAGAGCACTTATTTCTAGCCCGCCTATCAAATGTTTTATGTATTTATACGTCAAGTTGTTCTTAACCCGTTAGACGCAACTGTCATCAGACTGTCAGACGTCATTTCGTTTTCTTTGTGAATCACCTGACTCTTGAATGACCTGTGCACATGCGCTATAAAAACTAAGATCTGACGCTAGCCTCATACTTGGCTATTCCAAGTGTTGCTATTTTACACAGCGCAAAGAAATTCAAGGTCATTCATGTTATAAGTAAATGTGGTAAAGTTGGAAGCTATTTCGTATTAGCCTCCAGCGAACCGCAGTGTTCATTCAGTAAAAGACCGGCCGACCGGGAAATATGCATACAAAGACTATCCGGACTGTAACGTTATAGGTGTTTGTGGAAAGGAAATGCAAAAATGTTATATATAAACTGAAAATTAATTAATGAATAATAAACAATAAAAAATATTGAAAATTGAGATATACCTAATAGAAATTTCTTAAGATATTACTTTTGAAGATATGGTGGTTCTTCCAAGGGGAGGCTCAGCCTCCCCTGCCTCCCCTGACGAGCCGCCACTGATATTAGGAGATATCTCCCTTATAATCAAATTTCATTCAAAAACAGTCTTCAACAATCCTGTAGTATTTATTTATGTACAACTTACACATATTTTCAGTTAAATAACGTCACCCAGTATGCAGAAAACAGCTTATTGTTAATCAATAATATTATGATATGTATTTTATCCACCCATGTAAGAAATAACAAATATAATCTTATATGTAATTGCTGTGGAAATCAATTGAAAAAGCTTTTGTCAATTAAAATAATGTGGACAAGGAAGAGTAAGGGGCCCCCGGAAAATAACTGCACCAGGCCCCTCACCACCTAAATCCTGCTCTGATGGGATATAACGCAACCGCGCACTATGCGATAAAAGGCCGTACTTTGGCGAGATTAGTTTTGTCAGACAAGTGTTTTCGGGTAATCTCTATGTCAATTCGAACCGATCAAGCCCACTTGGACTCATGTCACTTAATACTTTAGAATTTTTCCATTTTCTTTTTACTTCCCTCGCATGCCGAAGGGAAGTATTGTATTCGAGAAAAAATCACCCTCCGAAATTTTTTCGGATTTTCACGTTTCAGATTACGTATATTAAGAAAACAGTTTTTCGATTTCGTCTGTCTGTCTGTCTGTTGGTGCATTAACTAAAAAACTACTTGACGGAGAACAGCCAAATTTGGTAGATAACTGACGCTGCTGTCAGCGAAGAAATGGTTAAACTTTCACTGGAAAATATACAGGGTGGACCGTTTAAAAGGAATAAATAATGAAAAAAAATTTTTTTTGCTCAAATTTAAAATTTCCACGTTTCATGACATTCTACACCTATTTCAGAAAAAAAAAGTTTCATTACTTTCTAAACCTATTTAAAAAAAAATTTACCACTATAGGTAATAGAACAGATCGAAATATTTTCTTTTGCTCAAATTTAAAATTTCCACGTTTCATGATATTCTACACCTATTAAAAAAAAATTGAAAATTGAAAATTTTTGAAAAATTTTTTACCACTAAAATAGATGAAAAAAAAAATTGTTTTGCTCAAATTTAAAATGTCCACGTTTCATGACTTTCTAAACTTTTGAAAAAAAAAATTGAAAATTTTTTTACCATTTTTGAAAAAATTTTTACCACTACTTAAATAGATGGAAATAAAAAATTTTTTTGCTCAAATTTAAAATTTCAACGTTTCATGGTATTCTAAATCTACTAAAAAAAAAAAACAAATCTGTAAAGGTATTTACACAGAATTTCCCTCTTTATTTGTGCATGGCGGTCACTCTAAAAAATTAGTAATTAGGAAATGACACTGAAAATAATCATCGGAATATAGTTATAGTTATAGTATAGTTACATATCGTAGGGGATCATGTAGATACTAGTTTAGCCTGCTTAGCCGTAGGGGACTAGGTTGGATGCTAGTGTTAAAATGAGAATGGCAAATCAGAATTTTTACTTGTTAGCATAACCAGAAGTCAGGTTATCGAAAGAATGCAAAGATTTCATTAATATTTTTATATATAGTTTTTCCTTTAATTCTCATAGATAGCTTTTCTTTCCACTGTTTGCAAAATCCTATAAAGAAAATGTTTCATAGTTATCACTATTATTACAAAGAACATCTGATAAGTTTTGGTCAAAAAATATACAGAGTGCTCATCCAACAATAAAAGTTCAATACTAAATGACAGGTGCCAAATATGGAAGGCTTGCGCAAATACCTTTACAAATGTCCACCATGACTGAATTATTTCTTGGGATGACCACCCTGTACATTTTTCAATAAAAGTATAATAGGTGCATATACCAAATATTATTGCCATCTGTCACATTTTCAATTCCACATTCACGTAGTGGAGTGGAAGTATAGTGGTGGTTAAAAGATTTCATTTTTTTTTTAATTTTTCAAAAATGTTGGTAAAAAAATTTTCAAAATTTTGTTCTTCTGAAATAGGTTTAAAATGTCATGAAACGTGGAAATTTTAAATTTGAGCAAAAAGGAAAGTTTCCTTCTATCTTATAGTAGTGGTACATTTTTTATTTTTTTTTAAATAGGTTTAGAAACGTAAAAATATTAAATTTCAGCAAAGAAAAAAAAAATTTCCATCTACTTCAGTGGTAAAAAAATTTTCAAAAATTTTTTTTTCTGATGTAGGTTTAGAATGCCACGAAACGTGAAAATTTTAAATTTAAGCAAAAATTTTTCCATCTATTCTAGTGGTAAATTTATTTCCAAAATGGTAAAATGTTGTAAATATTTTGTTGCGAAATAGGTTTGGAATGTCGTCATGAAACGTGGAAATTTTAAATTTGAGCAAAAAAAAAAATATTCTATAGCAAGTAGTGATAGATTAAAAAATTTTCAAATTTTTTTTTAATACTTCAAAAAAAAATTTAAATTTGTTTGAATCGGTTTAGTATGCCATGGAAACGTGGAAATTTTAAATTTGACGAAAGAAAAAAAATTTCAATCTGTTTTAGTGGTAAAATTTTTTCAAAAATTTTCAAAAATTTTTCTTTAATGGGTTTAGACGTTTAGAGCGCTATGAAACGTAGAAATTTTTATTTCGGACAGAGAAAAAAAATTCCATCTAATTTAGTGGTAAAAATTTTTTCAAAAATGTTGGTAAAAAATTTAAAATTTTTTTTATTTTGAAATAGGTTTAGAATGCCATGAAACATGGAAATTTTAAATTTGAAGAAAGAAAAAATGTTTTCATCTATTTTAGTGGTAAAAAATTTTTCAAAAATGTTGGTGAAAAAATATTTTCAATTTTTTTTTTCTGAATTAGGTTTAGGTGCCATGAAACATGGAAATTTTGAATTTGACCAAAAACAATTTTTTTTCATTATTTATTCCCTTTAGACAGTCCACCCTGTATATTTTCCAGTGAAAGTTTAACAATTTCTTCGCTGACAGTAGCGTCAACTATCTACCAACTTTGACTGCTCTCCGTCAAGTAGTTTTTTAGTTAATGCACCAACAGACAGACAGACCGACAGACAGACAGGCAGACATACTGACGGAATTGAAAAACCTATATTTTCGTAATCTACGTCAAAATCCAAAAAAATCTCGGAGGGTGATTTTTTCTCAAATACAATACTTCGGTATGCGAGGGAAGTAAAAATTGAACATTTTTTTTTGACAAAATTTGTAATCTTTTTTTACCACTACTATAGAACAGAAAGATGAAAACATTTTTTTTCACAAATTTAAAATTTCCACGTTTCATGACATTCTAAACTTATTTCAGAAAAAAAAATGTTGAACATTTTTCACCACTTTGGAAAACATTTTTACCACTGGAATAGTTGGAAATAAAAATGGTTTGCTCGAATTTAAAATTTCCACGTTGCATGGCATTCTAAATCTATTAAAAAATTTTGTAAATTTTCTAAAAAATTTTGAATTTTTTCACCACCACTATAGAATAGAAGGAAAACATTTTTTATGCTCAAATTTCATGACATTCTAAGTTTATTTCAGAAGAATAAAAATTTGAACAATTTTTTACCAACATTTTTGAAAAATAAAAAAAAATGAAATTTTTTACAACCACTATACTTCCATTCCACTAGGTGAATATGGAACTGAAAATGTGACAGATGGCAATAATATTTGGCATATGCACCTATTATACTTTTATTGAAAAATGTACAGGATGGTCATCTCAAGAAATAGTTCAACCATGGTGGGCATTTGTAAAGGTATTTGCGCAAGCCTTCCATATTTGGCGTCCGTTATTTAGTAATAAATTTTTGCTGTTAAATGACCACTCTGTATATTTTTTTGACCAAAAATTATCAGGTTTTCTTTGTAATAATAGCGATAACTATATTCCGATTATTATTATCAATGTCATTTCGTAATTAATAATTTTTTAGAGTGTCCCCCATGCACAAATAAAGAGGGAAGTTCTGTGTAAATACCTTTACCGATTTTTTGATATGCTGGGAAATTTTTTTGGGGTCTACAGATGCTGTGGAATCATTCTCAAACATGACTAAAAATACTTTTGAATTAATTAAAAAATTTTAATCTAAGGCGCCCCAGCGCCTCCCAACAAGGCGCTAGAGCATTACTTAAGAGAACAAAGTTGTAGGGGGGACCTAAACTCCATGAAAAAAAATTTCATACATTGCTAATGCTGCAGCCATTATGGTAGCCCGCTCTCTAACTATAATTAGATCTTATTACTTAATATCGATAATGAGGTCGGTGAAAAAATTGACAAATAACAAAATCAAATGTATTTTCAATCAATTTCAATATCGATATTAGATAATATAAAGTTCAGTTAACCCAGCAACAGCGGTGAAATTTCGTTACATCATTTTTAATCACCGATTTTGAAGGTACCCTAAATAAATTTATTCCAAAAATTTTTTCGTACGTAGAAATAGCTTTTTTTCGGAATTAAATCTAATCTAATCTGCCTCTACGTGATATCTACCTGTTTTTCATCCAATTTGCAGATCATTAACTACTTAATTTCTCGTCGCTCTAGACCACAATTTTAAATAAAGTCTAGAATAAGAACGGATATAAATGACCCGTTACGATTAGAGAGTATCGGATATTTCAATGTCATTGAGAAAGCCAGAGACATTCTGAAGACATGTCCTTTAAGAACCAACGCTCACAACAGCTGCAACTGGAATACAAAATAGATACCGATAGTTCGATTTCAAACTGTTTAGTAGTGTGCTCTTTACTGGTTTACGAATACCTCTTTACTTATTTATTAACGTCTTCGCCACCTCGCCAACTTGATACTGTTGAATCTATGTGCACTTTTGTTGTGATACACTTACGTTAGTTAACAGTGAAATCTATATAGTTTGTAAAATATGTGGGTACCTATGTTCGTTTTGGAATAACTGGAAATCTACCTGAATGGTAAGTAATTTACTGTAAGCTATTTTATGCGCATATTTGTTCAAACGATCTCGTAAGCAGTATACAGGGAGAATCTGAAATGAGTAATGTCAATACCTGAATAAGTTACTTTCAGAATTACAGTTGATATGGTAAACAGGCCAATTATTATTTCGGTACCTCCAGCTGTTCTCTAGTTATTAGAAGTGTGATAGTTATACAGTGACATTCCATAAGTAACGGAAAAATTAATTACAATTTATGAGTAAAATCCTAAAACGCGTCAATTTTTAATTCTAAAATACAAATTTTTGAGCCTAATTTTATACCTCCCTCTTTAACCCCCTTGGAGTGACAGCTACCCCTTTAAAATTTTTATATGGGACGAGGGTGCGTGTGACAGCTCAGTTTGAAAAGGTTTTTAATTCTCTATCCAGCAATATAAGGTTCCTTGAATGTTGTGTTTCCTTCATTAAGAAAATTAAATTTGAAAATTTTAAAATGTATTTGAGCTGTATCCTAAGCTATTTGTCTAGGTACGGTCGTGAATTTTCTAAAATCTAGTTGTGTACATCTAACTTTAATTAGAAATGGTACAATGACAAAATATTAATAGTTAGTTTCTTGTTAAGGTGGCCATTCCCTACAAAGAAACATTCGATGGGGAAATATTTATTATTCTTGCCCATAACTGTTTTTTCTTAATACGTATATTTAAAAAAACTATAAGAGTACCTAGGTAGAACCATAACAAGACTATTACAATGAATTTTCACTCAATAATTTCAATGGTTTGCACAATAGCTCGATTTAAAACTACGAAATAGGAAGATTAACATCATTTTTAAATTTAAATCGAGATATTTTGCAAACCACTAAAATTATTCAGGGAAAATTTATATTAATAGTCTTCTTATGGTTCCACTTAGGTACTCTTATAGTTTTTTTAAATATACGTACCAAGAGAAAAAAGTTATGGCTAAAAATAATAAATATTTCCCTTTCGGATGTCTCTTTCTAGGGAATGGCCACCTTAAGTTGGATATCCTTTGTTGCCCTGATCCAGGATTTCTACTAATCGTAACGTTTATTCTCTACTTTTTACTTCCCTCGCATACCGAAGGGAAGTATCGTATTCGAGAAAAAATCATCCTCCGAGATTTTTCGAATTTTCATGTTTCAGATCATGTAGATTACGAAAATATAGGTTTTTCAATTCCAAAATTATTTTTTTTGAAAATTTTAAACAAAAAAATTTTGAAATTTTTAAAATTTTGACATTTATTTATAAAATGGGTGATGGAAAAAAGTTTTTTTTTGTTTGAATTTAAAATTTTCACGTTTCGTGACATTCTAAACCCATTAAAAAAAAACATGAAAATTGAAAATAAAAAAAAAATTGAAATTTTGAAAATTTTGTATAAGTAAAATGGATGATGGAAAAAAATTGTTTTGCTCTAATTTAAAATGCCCACGTTTCATGACATTCTAAACATATTCCAAGAAAGAAATGTTTTGAACATTTTAAAAATATATTTATTTTTTATTATTTTACCACTACAATAGAATAGATAATAGTCCCTTCAAATTAGAAGAAAAATCACTGATTTTGGGAAATTTTTCCTACAGCTGAACCATCCATATAAAAAGTTGTCTTGGGGTTGTGTTAACATATTTTTCACCAAGCGCATGGAAAAAAAAGGTTGTTTTTTAGATATAGATACATATATGTTTTTTTTGGCCATTTTAGCGGATTTTTGCGTTTTGCTGCAGAACTATGCATTTTTGAGAAAATATGACCTGATTTGATATTGCAGATCTAGCGATCCTCTACAATTTTTGTCCTTTTCATTTTTTTGAAATTCCGCTTAGTTACACCGCTAGAGCGCGTTGAAGTTTATGTAAATGTATAAATTTTTTTGGTGTTTGATTTTAAGCCAAAACTATGCATTTTATAAAAAAATATCAAGATATCAAAGTAGTGGGTAGATAAAAAAAATTTCGACAAATTTTGTTCTTTATCTTTTTTTCAAAGTCGCGCGGTTTTGCCGCTAGAGCGCGAAAAACATTTTTTCAATACTCTTGAGCGGAAAAAAAATAGCGCATATATTTTTGATATACAGGCAAAACTATGCATTTTTTCAGAGTACTCGTTAATTATATAAAAATTTGGAGACCAAAAAAAAATTATTTTTTTTGAAACCCATCGTTCATTTCTTACACAGCTGCGCATAGAACGGTGCATCAACAGTATGAACTACGCGTATTCAGCTGTAGTGGTCGTGATGGGCCTTTTTTTCCATGCGCTTGGTGAAAAATATGTTAACACAACCCCAAGACAACTTTCTATACGGGTGGCTTAGCGAGTATTTCGTATACCCAAGGAATTGAAATTTTGATATTAAGATGTGGTGATAAAACAAGAACTCAGAAGCAGGTTTGCGAAATCTTCAATGCTAATAGCCTATACCATAAACAATGCCAAAAGGAACCTTTAGGGATGGGTCAAAATACATTGTAATGTTTAAACTTTCGAATAAATATATTTAGTTTAGGATTTGAGCACCTACTGAAAAGGAGTATAGCTCAGCGGTGGTCCCATATTAGTTTTATCAAGCTGTATGTCTAGAATATAAGGTAAGTAAAAGTTAAATTCGAGAATATGGCGAAGGCGCCGGTCTGAATCCAGTACCGCGTTAGTATATAAATAAGATTTTGATCATCTCCAGATGGCGCGAACATACTTGGCGAAAAATTTTAATTAGTCAGAAATTTCCGGTTCCTAGAGGACAATTCTACTAAAAATTTCACACATTATCTTTTTAGCCTTATAGAAGTTAGTTTTTGTGTCGTTACCACGGCAACCCAAAAAAATTCCGGAAATTTTCATCCTCCAGGGTACCCTGAACAAAATTAATAAGTGGAAATTTTTCTGTCAAATTATTGGCATATGATCATATTTGACATTTGCTATTACATAAAAATGGAATTTTATTTTTCAGATTAAACGAGAAATATTATGTTCTTTTTCCATAATCCATAATCTTATTCTTTAAAAACCTCGAATATAACTTCAACAATAAGAAATATTGAGCTTAAACTGGTTAAACTGCCAATGAAATAATGATAAATAAGTAATGACGTTTTCTTTCAAAGCCATCTCTATCAAGTTATACTTATACTGTGCTGAAACTGTGCTATGGCATGTGTACAAAACATCAAAATATATAAAGATAAAGAAAACAACGTTCCACCTATTTTAGTGAATAAAATTTATTCCAAACACACAAAAGAGTTGTCCTAAACAATTTTCAGTAATTTTTTTAAACTAAAATAGGTGGAAAAGATATTATTTATCTAATTCCATTTTCAAATAACTTATAATTTTAGCTCTTGACACAACAACACTACTTGCTAATTCCGATGCGTTTCTGTCACTTTGTCAACAAGACCCAGCCATGGCCTACCTTGTTATGTCCTGGAATAGAATAATCTTAACGTCAGTTGAAATTGAAATTTCCATACCGAATCCCCCGCGTGCTTGAATTAATTACAGGAAATTTTTGAAGCACTTGGGAGATTACAAGTGAAAATATGCCAAAATATAGATATAAGGAATAGGAAACTGCCAAATTACAGAACTTAAACTGCGGGATATGAAATAATTACCTATTTTTCAAGCATTTTGAGAGGCCATCATAGCGTGGAAAGGAGTTCAATTTAACCAGAAACCCAAAAAAGCAACTGGTACCTACAAAGAACCTGCTGATCAAGTTTGATTCTCATAAAAATTTAAATTACAAATTAAAATATACTTATTTTATTTTTAGGAAAGAGAAACGTTTCCAATGTATTAAGATAATTATTCAAATTATTAGTTTTTGTATTATAATAGGTATTATAAAATAACAAACATGAATTAATATGAAAGGAACATAATATATTCTCATATCTTATTATTTTTACTATTTACTAAAGTTAGAAACATAACTAATGAATTATTACAGCGAGAGATATTGTTTGAAACTTGATTTTAAACACGGAAGAATTTATATTTTAAAATTAGTGGGAATTCTATTATAATGACGATATGTTGAAAGAGACTGGCCTTCTAAGCATTGTTGTTTTGGGGGGAGGGGAGATACGAGTTTTCTAAATCTGAATGTATATACGGTGGACCTTTTATGCTGATTTCAGACTCATCCTGAATTAAATTGTCGATCTTAGATAAGCCAAATCGGGGATTACGTGTGGTGTTTTTTGCCATTTTTCTCCAAAATCAGTATTTTACAAGAAATTTGTAATTAAGCAAACGTTTGTAATATTTTCTTCAACATTAAATAGACCGAGGAAAAAAGGTACCCCATCGAACACCTCAAATTTAAAAAGTGAAATTGGTTAAAAAATATGTAAAAATCATGCTACGCCTGCCAGACTATTAAAAATTTATTAATTGTTAGTTTTTATAAATTTAGCTTAAAAAAATTATTTTATTTTTCAAGACGACTGCGACTGTTCGAAATTTAGGCAATGTGTGCTGAATAAGGAATCATGTTTGGAAAAATTTGTCTCACAATTTTTATTAATTAATTTGTCAGACTTAATTTTTTATAAATTATTTTTACTGATGAATGTACCCTTCATAATAACTCCTTAATTTTTTTTACTTCCTCATCCACGTAGTGGATTGGAAGTTAGCCCAGTCGTCAGGGGTTTTAAGGTGTCACTAATTGTTATATGGCTGATTTTGTTGTGTAGAATACGCTAAAAAAGAGTTAACAGCTGTAAGGTGCCGGTTACCCCTAAAAACATTGGCCGAAATTCGGTTCTTGGCCAATAACTCGAAAAATTAAAAAAATATATCAAAAACTAATAGCAGTAGGTGATAGAGGGGGAAAATTTCATATCAAAAACGTATATGAAATTTTTTTGTACGATCAAAAATTTAGGCTCCACATTTTTTTTAACGCACGATAACGAAACGTGACGACACAATAAGTACGCCTCGCGAAGCGTGCTCGGTCATGGACGCGCTACACGAAATTTGTTGTAACTTTTGAATTAATTAATGAAAGTTAGCTCAATAAAGCTTAAATGAAACAAGAAACGTGGCTATTGGATTATCATATCTTCAAATATAAAACTGAATGCAGAGATACAGGGTGTAATTAGTTTTATGTCATTAAAAAAAACTGATGGTAGGGAACGACAAGACAAACAAAAAAACCTTATATCAAAAAAACCTTATATAACATGGGGTCTAAAGCTCATAGTTTTGGAGTAAAAAATAAACAAAAATTTCGCAGACTTTCAATAATATGTTTTGAGAACTGCTGGAATATTGAGGTAGGTTTAGATCTAGATCTGATCTGAAGAAAACTATCTCTCCATTGTGCAATATTTTAGTTACTGTGGGTGTTTCGTTATGTACACACGTTGTTTTTGTTATTTTTGAATTTCGCGTCATTGTGTATTTATAGTTAAGATTTATTTTATTGACTTACCGTTCAAGTTGTCAAATTCTTGATTATGTACAGACACAACTTACTTGTTCGTTCTTTTTGTATTCCTTTTTGGCTTTTGTACCAAGTTTTTATTTTATTTTTCTTTATTGAGCTGATAGTTTAGTGTTTAGTGTTGAACGAAGTGCGTATGTCCTTAATTCGACGTACCGAACTGTGTATCGATGCAGATGCAGATTTTGAATTATTTAGGTAGGTAGTAAGCTTTTAATCCAGGACACTCATTTATGTTAAAAATGTTAATAAACCACATTTAAATATTCTAAATTATAAACAATCCAATATTTTGTTCCTAATTAAAAAACACACATGTAAAGAAATGCTCTGTTTAAACCTCTATGACCATTATTTGCTTGCAACTGTGCACGAAGAGAGAACGAATTATTTACCTCTTTATACTTGCCTCAGTTCAGTTGAGGGGGCCCATCAAAGGCGGTCGATGATCCTTTGACACCGCAGACCATCGCTTGTGCCGGCGAGCACTTTTTTATGACAATTTAAAAGTTGTATAATTGGAAACTACAAGTCCATTGACCAAGAAAAGCAGCAGTTCTCAATAGTTGTCTAAAATAATATTAAAAATATTGACCTAGATCAGTTTTTTTCAAAGTGCCCCTAGAGGGAAAAGTCATAAAGGTTTTTTGTTTGTCTAGTCGGTCCCCATTACCAGTTTTTTTAATGACATGAAACTGATTACACCCTGTACATATAGAGATTTTTTATGAAATTGGTAAAAGCACCATTTCTACAATTTTTAAGATAAAAATCTGAAACTTTCACATATTACTCTTGAAGTAATGTTTAAGAAGATCCGATGAGTGGAAAAAATCTCAAAAATTTATTTTCGAAGATGTACACTCCAAAATTTCGAAATCTTGAGAAAGTGATAAAAAACTCTAGCCACCTATTACTTTGGTTTATTAGATTTATGTAGGTGCGACTTTTAAAGCTTGAAATGTGTATAGTATGCGTAATTGCTAAGAGGCCAACTGTTAAGGGACGGGTGAGACGCAAACCGAGGTAAAAGGCAGAGCCGGATTACCGGTATTGTTCGCTCGATTACTATTTCAATGTAGGTATTATTTGTCAGCGGAGTCTTGTGAAATTTAGATTGGTAATATCTTGGTATTGAGCCATAGGACAAAAGCCATATTTTATACCATAACTACCAAGATAAAATAAAGCAGTTTTGCTGAAAAAAATGTCCATGGAAATTTGTGAAAATAGTTTTAAAAATGAGTTGCTTTTTTTTGTAAACAGACTTCTTGAATAGTTAAAAGATTCGACCTTTACTTCGTGATAATTCATGTCAACACTATATAATAATTTAACGAATAAAACACTGAACTGTTTTTTAAATTTTAACTGATGTATTGTCAGCTGCCACGTTGCTTACTATTGTTTGTAAGTTTTGTCACGCGACTTGAACAGCCCATGACCTTCTGTCTCGCTTTGTAAAGTACGAGGTGAAAGACGGACGATGTTGTCGGCGCGTTTTACCTCGTCTTGCGTCTCTTGTGCCTACCTTTTACCGGTTACGCATACTATACTTTAAGATGTTCTAAGACAATTTACCTTAAAAATGAATTAACCTTTCTTATTTTACGAAAATAAAAGAAAGATTTTTCTTTGCTCCAAAATTCGTAAAATTTGGGGCAAAAAAAAGTTAGTAACTTTTATCGCAAAAATTATTTGGCTACCTATCCCTCGGATACTTTTATACATTACTTCCAGAGTAATATGTGAAAGTTTTAGATTTTTATGTTAAAAATTGTAGAAATGGTAGAGCTTTTACCGATTTCATCGAAAATCTCGTCATGTTCCGACTTCATATATGTACTATTCCTACATATATTCATTTTTATATTTGAAAATATGATATTCCAATAGCCACATGTTTTTCGTTTCATTTAAGCTTTGCTGAGCTCAATTTCATTAATTAGTTCAAAAGTTACAACAAATTTAGTGTAGCGCGTCCGTGACCGCGCACCCTTCGCGAGCCGTATTTATGTGTCGTCACGTTCCATTCTCGTGTATTTTTGATCGTACAAAAAAATTTCACAAACGATTTTGATGTGGAATTTCCCCCTCTATCGCCTAGTGGTATTAATATTTTGATACATTTTTTTATTTTTCGAATTATTGGGCAAAAACCGAAATTCGGCCAATATTTTCGATTTTTTTTAGGGGTCGCTGGAATATTACAGCTGAAAACTATTTTTATCATATTCTACACCAACAAAACTACTTATTCTGAAAAATCCAGCCATATAACATTTAGTCAAAAAATTTTCAATCAAGTAGGTTTAGAATGTCATGACGCGTCAAGATTTTAAATTTGAGCGAAAAAAAAAAAAAAACTGTTTGTCTGTCTGTCTGTCGGTCTGTCTGTAACTTTTTTGTCCGCACGTTTTCTCCGGAACGCGAACGGTTTAAGATATTGACTTGAAATTTTTTCACGTATATAACACAACGAGATTTGGAAATAGGCAGTATTTTGAATATATCCGGTGGAGAGTTGGGGGACTTGGGGGTAAATAGGGGTAAATAAGTAAAGCAAGCCGGTAAGAGTACAGAAACTTGAAATTTGGTGTACCTATGTACTAGAAGCCAAGACCTCAACATTTTTTATAATATTTTCCATCCCCCCCCTCCATTATTAAAGGAATTGATAAAATAAAACTGAGATATTCACTTGAAGTTTGGTATACCTATATATTATAATGACATCAGGAACTAAATTATATTTTTTGAGTATTCCGTTGAAGGGTTGGAGGTTCAATAGGGGCGAACAGGGGAAAGTAAATAAAGCAAACTGATAAGAGTACAGAAACTTGAAATTCGGTGTATGTACTAGAAGCCAAGGCCTCAGATTTTTTTATAATATTTTTCAACTTTTCAACTCCCCACCACTACTTAAAGGGATTGATAAAATAAAATTTAGATATTCACTTGAAATTTGGTACACCTAAGTATTATAACGACATCTGGAACTAGATCATATTTTGAGATGATTCCGTTGAAGGGTTGGGGGTTAAATAGGGGTACCTAAATAGGGGAAAATAAGTAAAGCATGTTAGTAAGAGTACAGAAATTTGTGATTTGGTGTATACAGGGTGATTCACGTAGGTCATTCATTAGAAGTTTTTCAACTTGCAGTTGGATTAGAAACTTGAAATTTGGTATGCAGCCATAATCGATCATGCCCGTTCTATCTAAAATATTTTCAGTCCTCCAACTATACAGGGTGTGCCAAAAATTGGTGCCAACTTTCTTATTTTAAATAGAAACCTATATTTTTCTTTACATGGTTCGATTGGTCTTCTAATTCTGAGTTTAGAGAACCTAAGTTATGTTAACTTATCTATTACAATTTTTGATATATGTCCAATTTTTTGAAAAAAATTGCCGCTGTAGTAGTTTACGAACAAATTTGTATCTCGCAAACCTTTCAAAATTATGAAACCAAATTTGTGAAGCAGTTAGCTGGAAGTCCAGGCTAACTTTTGATGTCCCATCGGTGGTCCCATTTTGTACCATATGGGCGCAGTCGATTTTCAAATGTCGCAATCAAAAATTGTCAAAAAGTCAATTTTTTCAAATGGCACCTACTATTTTTCTTCACACCTTTGGAAAGAAAATTGAATTTTAGGGTGAGTTACTTAAGCATTCCCTATACCTAACTTCGCCCCATATCGAGTTATTTAATAAAAATCAAGAAATACCTTATCTTGCCGAGAGTTTCCTTACTTTATCAAGTATGCCATGGAAACAAAGGACAGTTGTAATAATTTTTAAAGAAAAATATGGATTCTTATTTAATTACACACAACACCAACAAATTATTATTAACGAACAAGAAGAATGTTGACGAAATTCTGTCAGTGAAAATGGTGCACACATTGAGCATTTGTATTGAAATAATTATTTTGTTAATCTGTTTATTTGTTGTTATTTTGTTGTTATTATTTATTATTGCAATACGATTTTTGAATAAAAATTAAAATGAAATGATTGTTTCCAAAGCCTACTACCCTTGAGAAAAAAAAAAACAATATTTTTTTCAAAAAATGCCAATAACTCAAAAACGACTGTAAATAGACATACACAATGTTAATAAAAATGGCCCTAAAATTCAATTTTGCATTGATTTCTGGCGTCAGAAATGGTAGGCGCAAAGATGTGCTACGCAATCTGTTGAAAGTAGAATAATAGAATATTTGAACAAAAATATGGTGGTCACATTGAACATTTACGTCGGAATTTCGTCAACATTATTCTTGTTCGTTAATAATAATTTGTTGGTGTTGTGTGTAATTAAATAAGAATCCATATTTTTCTTTAAAAATTATTACAACTGTCTTTTGTTTCCATGGCATACTTGAAGTAAGGAATCTCTCGGCAAGATAAGGTATTTCTTGATTTTTATTGAATAACTCGATATGGGGTGAAGTTAGGTATAGGGAATGGTTAAGTAACTCACCCTAAAATTCAATTTTCTTTCGAATGATGTGAAAAAAAATAGTAGGTGCCATTTGAAAAAATTGACTTTTTGACAATTTTTGATTGCGATATTTGAAAATCGACTGCGCCCATATGGTACAAAATGGGACCACCGATGGGACATCAAAAGTTAGCCTGGACTTCCAGCTAACTTCTTCACAAATTTGGTTTCATAATTTTGAAAGGTTTGCGAGATGCAAATTTGCTCGTAAACTACTACAGCGGCAATTTTTTTCAAAAAATTGGACATATGTCAAAAATTGTAATAGATAAGTTAACACAACTTAGGTTCTCTAGACTCAGAATTAGAAGACCAATCGAACCATGTAAAGAAAAATATAGGTTTCCATTTAAAATAAGAAAGTTGGTACCAATTTTTGGCACACCCTGTATAGTTAGAGGACTAAAAATATTTTAGATAGAACGGGCATGATCGATCGTGGCTGCATACCAAATTTCAAGTTTCTAATCCAACTGGAAGTTGAAAAACTTCTAATGAATGGCCTACGTGAATCACCCTGTATACTAGAAGCGAAGGCCTCAGGTATTTTTTATAATATTTTCCATCCCCCCACTACCCCCCAGATTTATATGTAATATTTTTGACTTGAAGTCATAAAAACAATAGCAATTAACAACGGGTTCCAAGAAAAAACAATACAAAATTTAGTTAATGAAAAGCAGTACAAATTAGCCCGTAACAGCATCTATCCCCCTATTAAAGAACGTGAGAGTAGATTTATATCTTTGACATATTACGGTAACATTTCACAGAATATTGCAGTCATATTGTCGCATCATAATCTTAAGTTTGCCTGTGAACCACAGACAAAAGTGTCACATTAATTATAATAAATATAATGCAAAAGATAAAATAGAAAAATTCAAAAACTCAGGAGCTTATAGGTCAAATATATAGGTCAAACTGGTCGGTCCTTTGAAGCACGATACAAAGAACATATACGCTTTTTTCAGGCTCCAAAAAACAGACTCCACTTTTCAAACCATTTGTTAGAATCAAATCACCACTTTCCAGCTATAAATACTCTTGATGTATTACACGTACAAAATAAAAGTTTTAAATTAAATGTATCTAATGATTCTAATCATTAGAAATGTTCAAATTAAACAAAACCCCAGGTAATTACTTACTTAATAACCAGTTGGACCTATCTAACACAACACAAGCCTCTCTAATATATTTAATTAATAATCCTTTAATCCCTTTATTACTCTCTATCTAGTTCTGTTAATTTTGAATTCCCTGTACCGTAGTAATAAAAGTAGGTAAATAATGTAAATTATAAATAGCCTAGGTTTTCTCTTGTGTTCATTCATTTACTTGAGTCGCTTTCAAGATGATACGTTGAAGTATCGAAACTATGGTAGCATTAAGTTACAATAAAATACAGTGGTAGACACAAAATAAGTGTTTTAATAAATCATCATGAAGTTTAATATGTCCTCTATGCATAAAATTTGTTGGTCATTGAAAAAGTGTTTCACCATGACAGACTTAATTTTTAAGCACCGTGACAACGTTCTTTTTTTTCAAATAAGCTTCTACTATGGTCGCCTCAAAACACCACCTTAATCTCTTATGCATAGAAATTGGTCTGTCAGCGAAAAAGTTGTTTTCGCTACCGCAGACTTTATTTTTTAAGTGCCGCGACCACATTTTTTAATGTCTGACATGGTGAAAAACATGATAGACAAATTTTTATGCTTAGAAGAGATCTTAAACTTCAGTTGTTTTTTTAAGGAGGTTTATGAGATGCCAGTGATCGATCCTGATGCATCGATGCTGTTCCATTAAAATTAACTCTGACAAATTAATTAACAAAAATTGTCAGTCAGACAAGTTCTAATAGATAGGAGAGATCTTAAACTTCATTTTAAAACAGAAATTAAGGAAATAATTTGTAAAAATTAATTAATAAAAATTGTCAAATAGGCAATTAAAAAAAAAACAGTTATTATTTACAACAAATTGGGTAAATTTCAAGCAAGTGTTTTGAAAAGTCGAATCATTTTTTTTAGCTAAATTCAAAAATTCATTAAAAAAATAACAAACGACAATTTTTTACTAGTTTGGCGGGCATAACATGATTTTTACATGTTGTTCAACCATTTTCACCTTTTAAATTTGAGGAGTTCGATGCGCACCTTTTTTGTCATGAGAGCTCGGGCTATAACGTTGATTTTAACATCGGAAACATCGACGAGTTGAAGATCTAAATTTCACTGATTATTTATTAAAATGCACAATAGGTACATTTTCTCTCACCTGTGAAATCAAACATGTTTGACTTCACATCATTCTTTAAAGCGATTGTAGGTCAAATCGTACAGTTGTCTTGATTTTGTTGGCAACGAATTACAAATTACTTCGTTTGCAGCTTTTTCAAGTTCTGATGAAGTTAAACTAGTTACTTTCAAAATCGCAATCCATTTATGTTCAAAACTGGAAATTAACGTATATCTACAATTATTTATTAGTTTTTTGAAAGCCTTGTTTACACAAAGCTTAGTGGCATTACTCGTGGACAAAACCAAATTCAAAAGTAAAGGCACTCGATGAATTTCATGGCAGTGTATTTATGCGATCGTTTGTAAATATCTCTTTAAATATTAATTTTTGCAAAAAATCTAAAGAATACTGTTTTATTGCGAATACAATTATCTTTAATTTGCACTTTAATTTGTTGTTTATCTTATTTGCCCGTATTTACCCTCAATTCTCAACGGAATAAATTCAAAATATAATATAATTCCAGATTTCGTTATAATACAGTGGCGGCTCGTCAGGGGAGGCTGAGCCTCCCCTTGGAAGAACCACCATATCTTCAAAAGTAATATCTTAAGAAATTTCTATTAGGTATATCTCAATTTTCAATATTTTTTATTGTTTATTATTCATTAATTAATTTTCAGTTAATATATAACATTTTTGCATTTTCTTTCCACAAACATACTTACCTATAACGTTACAGTCCGGATAGTCTTTGTATGCATATTTCCCGGTCGGCCGGTCTTTTACAGAATGAACACTGCGGTTCGCTGGAGGCTAATACGAAATAGCTTCCAACTTTACCGCATTTACTTATAACATGAATGACCTTGAATTTCTTTGCGCTGTGTAAAATAGCAACACTTGGAATAGCCAAGTATGAGGCTAGCCTCAGATCTCAGAGCGCATGTGCACAGGTCATTCAAGAGTCAGGTGATTCACAAAGAAAACGAACTGACGTCTGACAGTTGCGTTTTGCGTTTAGCCGGTTAAGAACAACTTGACGTATAAATACATAAAACATTTGATAGGCTGGCTAGAAATAAGTGCTCTAGGTGAAAATATTCCCAACAACATGTCTTGTTGTCCAGACGTGGTGGATTATTTGTTATTAAATGGATTTACTACTCTTATTTATGACGAAAAGGTTAGAATTAAAAGAAATGCCAGGCCTACACCAGCAATGCTTTCGTTAGTTTTTAAAAGTGGTAAACAAAACAGAGGGTTTTGTGATAACAATTATAAAAAAGTCGAATGGTTAACGGCATCAACAGTTAGAAACAAATTATATTGTTGGAGATATTTATTATTTACTAATGATCAATCCTCAATTTGGGGCAGGGCCGGGTTTAATAATTTGCAAAATTTGTCGCGAGGTTTAGAAAGGCACGAAAATCCCAGGAGCACATTTCATCTTGCATTAAATTCGAAATGTTTGGTAAACAAAATATTGTAAATTTTTTGGATTCTGCACATAAGAGAGAAATAGAAAATGTTAACGAAAAGGTCCGTGAGAATAGGGAAATATTAAAGAGGTTAATAGATGCCGTTATATAGTTATCTTCACAAGAAAATTCTTTCCGAGGACATGACGAAAAACGAGAATCGTGCAATAAAGGAAATTTCAAAGAGCTGGTAGATTTTTTAAAAACTTATGACCCAAAATTAGAGAACTTTTTGAATAACGCCACTATTTTTTGAGACAATTCCGGTAAGCTTCTGTAGAATGATCATTTTCAGCGCTTAAACGCATAAAAACATTTTTACTAGAAACAAAATGAGTCAAGACCGCCTTTCAAATGTATCGCTTATTTCAATAGAAAAACGTTTTTTGTCAGAATTGAGGAAACGCGATTCATTTTATAATGAAATAATCAACCATTTTGCTAGTTCCAAAAATCGCAGGTTGCCACTCATTTATAAAAATATTCAGGCTTTAAAGCAGAGATTAATATAGGTAGTTGTTATTTTAGAAAAAATATTTATTTGTGTTATTTATTTTTTAGGAAATATTTTTTATAATTCTCCATAATATAGAGTTCCGCGGTTATATTTTTTTTATATAACTTCTTTCTCAAAACTATTTTAATTTCTATTAAAACTTATAATTTTACACGCCTGGCAGTGATAATGAATACAATTTTTGTTTGTAGAAAAACACTTTAATTTTTTTACCAAAACTATTTTTATTTTTATTAAAAGTTATACAATTTAATTACAAGTGGGATAGTAGGACTCCTTTGGATACCGATACTCGAGTCGTAGGAACGAGAATTTCATGAGAATGATTTTTTCATCTCATCATATTTTCTATTTCCTTTTCATTCTATTCTTTTATTAGTTCTATTCTCTCAAGTCGTGAATCGGTATCCTGGCGAACAACCCACGGCAAAAAAATGTAACGCGCCGTTGTAATACCTCAGGGGTGGTGGGGAAATGTACAAATTGTAGTCATATTGCACATCAGTTGTCTTTCAGAATATCAAGCCTCCTCTACAGACAATATCACGAGCCGCCACTGTTATAATACATCTTAATCCAATGAGCCTCTCAAAGAAAGCATACATATAGTCTAATAAACAAGTGCCATTTTGGTGAATACCTCGTAGCCTGTACCGAAAATTATGATTTAGGGCTCAATCGATTCAGAATGACATCCAGAAACTGTTTAGGAAATTTGAAGTTGAACCGGCAAAAATTACGAAAGTTGTAAACAATTTAGTAAAAATAAAAGACAGGATTTAGTTTTTTGCAAATATCTCAGAAATTATTAATCTATCTTCCACCAAATTCACACTTCTGTATTTTTTATATATTATAGTTGACTTTCAGATGACTAAACTGATTTATTTGATTGGTGTATCTCCATTAGTTTTTATGAAAACCACCCTCTGAAAAAAATGTGTTTTGTACTCCTAAAAATTGATCTAAAAATATGAAAAAAAATTCATTTCATAGAATTAATTGATATCTATTTTTTGGCGTTTGAATCAAAAACAAGGTTGTCGTTAAGGGTTGTTACCCCTATATCTTCCTTATAGATGAAAGCAGAGGCCTGAAATTAATTGTAGGAATACTTCAGGCAAAAATCAATAATTAAAAGGTTAGAGCATAACAATAGACGTCAGTGCATTTTTCATATGCTAAACCGGCTAAAACATCTTTTCTAAATGACAACCTTCATTTCTAACAGTGCCATTTGAAACAGCACATTTTTTCATTTAGATAGATCCTAGATTTGAGGTAACTCCACAAGAAATAATCTAGAGTGATTAGATCAGTAGATCCACTTGGCCACTCTATTAAATTCCGTGCAACAATGAAAAGAACTGAATGTGGGTAGATAAAGAAATTTATTTTCCCTTTAAACTCTTGACGTTTCATGACATTCTTCTAGGCGTGTTTTAATGTAACTGAAACGAGAAAAATAATAATAAATAGCGCAACACGTGCCAAAGAGCCTCGTAAGATTACAATCTTACAGACCAAGCGATAGGCGAGGTCTGCTTATTTACATTTGTAGAAAAAATGCTCTTTTACCACGTGTATAATATTAATATACCACTCTCCATATATTTAAATGCGCATTTTAATGACTATAACACGAACATATTGATAATTTGTTTGCAAAGGTACAGCATAATTTTATTTTCACCTTACATTGCAGTCATTACGCAATATCTCTAATTAAACGAACAAGTAAGCCTCAGCCTCAGTCAAGTTAAAAATTAAGAAACATTTGAATGTCTACAGCTAGGTACCTACGATATTATTAATATTCATGAATAACTTTTTTAACTGAGATATAAACAACATTCACACCGATTAAATTAGAAAGGCGCTATAAAATAATATAATTTCTAGGTAATTTGGTAGAATGGATAGAATAGCTGTTGCGGCTCCGTCCTTACCACCGAAGACAAAACCTCGAAGCAGGTCCCCACCTCCGGCGCCGGATTCCTCAACGGTACCACCGAAGACCGTTACGCCATCAGTATCTCGTATAGACGTGTTCCACAAATCTAACAGTTTCTCCGAACAAAGTCACACTAAGACTCATGTAGTGAAAATTTTGATATGCCCTCAAAACGGGAATGAAACGAACGTGAATCTGTGCCAAGATTTGTGCATTAAAAACCAACAGACTGATAGTGACAATTGTGATGTGACCCCGTTTATCCGTATCAGTGTCAACTCTGGGATGATTCAAAATGATATAATGGCCGAGACGACCCACGAAACGCCGAATTCTTACTTCGATTATGGGCCGTTTAATTGCGGGACTGTATCCAGCGGACAGATTTCGCCTAGCAACACTCTTGATTCTGGTACCTGCAGCGATTTGGACAGCACGCCGCCTCCGCTACCAAAAAGGAATACTGGAGGAATTTCCGTTACACTTATAGGTATGAATTTATTTTATATAACGGTGAGTACTAAAACATATTTTCCGTTAGAAACCCAAATATACAAATTATATTTAAATCAGGTTCTTTAAATTATACGGGGTGCCAGAAAAGTAACGAGGCAAGCTTTCCGAGGTCAAAATGAGATAGTAAACTTTAGTTTAGTAAACTTTAGTTTATCTTTTCTTACTTTTTGTTGGGTATTTTGCCAATGACAACTATTTAAAAATTGTAATGAAAAAACCTCTCGCCAAACAGGTCAGACAGAGGTTGGTTCTTGAATACTTGATTGTTTCACACGTAAAAATATATAAACTAGAACAAAGTTAAAACTAAAAAAATGAAAATAAATAAATCTACTTCTGTACTCAAAAATTTTTGGCCGTCAACCATGACAGTTCGTTATTTATGTATTTCCATAGTCACGTGAGACATTAAATTATATTTTAATTTTACTTACTTCGTCTCTAAGGATGGACAACCAACTAGTACAAAAATCTATTGAATAATTTGAAACGCATCTATCATCGTTTAATAAAATAATCGCGGATTCTTTATCTTATTACGCGTGCTATACTCTCCCTTGTAATATTCTCAAGTAATAATTTCAGTTTGTGTCCTTACTTGGTAAACAACGTACGCATGACGCGACCTACCCGTTCCTTGGTTTTGTCTGTTGCTTTTGTTCTTTTTGAATTTTGTGCCGCTTATGTTAAGATTTATTTTATTGACTTATCGTTTAAGTCGTTAGTACCTGGTCTCGTTCGTGCTTTTTGTGTTAATTTTTGGATGTTGGACCAAGGTTTTCTTTTTGTTTTCTTTATTGATAACGCTAATTCACAGTTTAGTGTGGTGTTTTAAAACGCAGATTTTGGACATTATTGGGAGATTACACTTATCCAGAGCTCTCGGATATGCACTTGGTGTATGAAGAAAGTGGTGGAAATGCAGCTGGTGCAGAAGAGCTTTATTGTTTAAGGTTCCCTAATCGGCGTCATCCTTGTGCTCGTACATTTGTTAGTATTAACCAGCGTCTTCGAGAAACAGGTCGTCTCGATGGACATGAAGGAGAATGAGGCCCAGAACGCGAAGAAAGGGTAATTGACGCAGAGGTTCAAATTTTGGAACTAGTAGAAGAGGATCCAACTTTAAGCACCTGCGATATCGCGAACTGTGTGGGAGTATCCCATTTTGTAATATGAACATGAAAATGGAGTGTTTAATCTTAAAAATATGCACTATTGGGCAGACCCGCTAGATTAAATGGTGATGTATACTTACATTTTTTGCAACAATCATTGCCAAATTTGCTGGAAGATGTATCCTTGGTTACACGCAGAAAAATGTGGTATTTGCAGTATGGCGCACCAGTCCATTTTAGTCTGGCAGTTCGAATTTTTTTAACAGAAAGTTTCCTCGACGATGGAATGGACGTAGCGGACTAGTACCATGGCATGCTAGATCGCCCGACTTAAATCCGATGGACTTTTATTTTTAAGGCATTTTAAATTTCTGGTTTACAGTGATCCAATTGACACTTTAGAACAATTGCAACAACGTATTTTAATGTACATAGAAACCATAAAAAATGATCCTAATGTACCAAATGTGTTGAACGAAGTGCGTATGTCCTTAGTTCGACGTGCCGAAATGTGTATACGTGGAGATGGAGGTCATTTCGAACAATTCTTCTGAAAAATTCAAAAGAATTGTTCAGTTATTGGGTGTTACCTATTGGGCATTAAATGTATGAATATTATTATTATTATTATTATTATTAGTATTCGCTGTCTTGTTTTGATCTGTCTATTATTGTTTACATTGATTTTCATTGAGACCAAAGACTCGATATTTAGTTTTCAATACCTCATTATGCGCTCAATTCGTTAAAAAAAATCATGTTTTTTTCTAACTACACAATTATTTTCTGTTATCGTATCTCGGACGTCTAACTGTTCGTTTTCCAATTTCGTAAAATAATTACTAATTTTTTAAGCTTTTGACACAATGTTACAAATGTTAATAAACCACTTTTAAATTTTATACATTCTTATAAACGACAATAAAAGCTACAATAACTTGGTCCAAATTAAAAAACACATGTAAACTCCTATTTAAACCCCTGCGGCCGTGCTATGCTTGCGTTGTGATGAAAGAGAAGGAATTATTTACATTTTCATAATTAGTGGTATAAAAAGTTCGATACAAGTAATCCCATCAAAGTGTCGCACTTCTTCCGGCGGCAACACCAAGTCGTGTATTATAGTTTTTAATTTTTTCTAATATTCGGAACTATAATATCCATTGACCCTGAAAACAGTGGTTCTACCTGAACAATCAAATTTTGAACCTAGGTCAGTTTTTTCAAAGTGCCCCTAGAGCAAAAAGTCATATCGGTTTTTTGTTTGTCTAGTCGGTCCCTATTACCAGCTTTTTAATGACATGAAACTAATTACACCCCGTATGTTTCATTTCGCTAACCTATTTCATAACGAATTTGACCTATTTACTGAGGAACATGATAACATTAACGACTGCTTCTGTGAATTTTTGGCACACTTCCAGTGGTGATATGAGTTGTAAAAGCAAGAAATTTCATTTAAAAAAAATTTGCAAATCTCGAAACGATTCTAGAATAAGAAAAGAACTAAACGACTTAAACTATCTCTATCACATTGCTAAAAACTCTGGTTGTCCTGAACTAATGAAACCGTGTAGCAATTATAAAACATGCATTAATAACAAGATATCCAAAATAAGAAAAGAAATAAACACTAACATAATTGAAAATTGAAATCATAAAAATAGAACCTTATGACAAATTGTTAATAACAGATTGGGGAGACAGAAAATGAGAACTAGTATAAAAGTAAATAATGAAATAATAAATGACGATAAAAAAAAGGTGAAATATTTGCCAACTATATTTCCACAAGTGTTTAGGATAAATTGGGTAATCATTTTGGAGATAACATATCAAACAAAAGTGAATTATTTATTATTTGTTTGCTTATAGTAATGAAACATTTTCTTTATAGGATTTTGCAAACAGTGGAAAGAAAAGCTATCTATGAGAACTAAAGGAAAAACTATATATAAAAATATTAATGAAATCTTTGCATTCTTTCGATAACCTGACTTCTGGTTATGCTAACAAGTAAAATTCTGATTTGCCATTCTCATTTTAACACTAGCATCCAACCTAGTCCCCTACGGCTAAGCAGGCTAAACTAGTATCTACATGATCCCCTACGATTCTCATTTTTAACTGAATTTACATATCGTAGGGGATCATGTAGATACTAGTTTAGCCTGCTTAGCCGTAGGGGACTAGGTTGGATGCTAGTGTTAAAATGAGAATGGCAAATCAGAATTTTACTTGTTAGCATAACCAGAAGTCAGGTTATCGAAAGAATGCAAAGATTTCATTAATATTTTTATATATAGTTTTTCCTTTAGTTCTCATAGATAGCTTTTCTTTCCACTGTTTGCAAAATCCTATAAAGAAAATGTTTCATTAACATATCAAACAGTTGTACAATAATTAGAAAAACTATTAATTCAACTACTTCTTTTGAACCTGTGACAGAAGATGAAATTATTATTATAATAGATAATTTGAAAAATAAAAATTCAACGGGTGTTGATGAAATACCTATTCGACTATTGAAATTCAGTAAATGCTTTATAGCAGATTCTCTTGCACATCTTATTAATTTCAATATATTTTGGGCAGTTTCCTGATATATTAAAATTAGGTAAAGTAATTTCCTTATTTAAGAAGGAAGATCCGCAATTGGTGGAAAATTATAGGCCCATAACTGTACTAAGCTACTTATCCAAAATTCCTGAAAAAGCACTTGCCAACAGAATACACTTATACCTAGAATCTAATAATATATTTACTGATAGTCACTTTGGCTACAGAGATAATAAATCCACAGAACTAGCAACTGTAGTAGAATTTGTTCAGACAATTTATCACTACTTTGATAAAGGTAAAAAAGTATCTAGTTGGATTTTTGATCTAACTGCCGCATTTGCTCAGTTAATTCAAAATTTTTGGAGTTAAAGTTACAATCACTAGGAATAAATGGAAATATTCTGAAGTGGTTAAGTTCTTATCTAGAAAATCGGAAAATATTAGCTTCAATGAATTTACAAACGTCTGATTCTGTTAATATTGAAGTCGGGGTAGCTCAGGGTTCCGTTATTGGCCCACTTTTATTTCTTATTTCATCAACGACTTGCCAGATTATATGACAGAAGGTGAGGTATTTATGAACGCGGATGACAATCTGTAATAATTCACAGCGATACAATAGAACACTTAGAAAACAGAACTGCTGTAGTCATCAAACAATTTGAAGACTGGTGTTACAAAAATTCATTAATTATTAATATTAAAAAAACTGTATATTTTATAAATATTGTACCTAATAATAGTCCCAAAATAGAACAACATTCTTAGGTTCTATGATAGACGCTACGTTGAATTTTATCCCTCAAATAGATACTATCTGTTCCAGGTTAGCAAGAACACCATTTGCCATTTTAAACTTAAAAAAGGAATTAAATATTAATGCATTAACGACATGTTATTATTCCTTAGTGTATTCAGTTATAATATCAGTATATGGGGTCAATCGACTGAGGCAAATAGAGTTTTTGTAATGCAAAAGAGAATCATTAGAATATTATTTGATTTAAGCTATAGACAATTAGGTAGACATGCATTTAAAACAAAAAAAAATAATGACTGTCACGGGAATGTATATTTTTTAAATTTCTTGTTTCATGTACAAAAATTTGAATAAATTTAAAACAAATAATGATATTCAAAGTTACTCCACTAGAAGTGCGCGAGAAATACACATTAAAAGTTTTATTGTCTAAATGTTGTTTGTGGCATTATCTTAATTTTTTTTCCTTCTTCAATTCTTTGGGACTTCCTGCCACATGTATGTTTTCTTTTTAAATTGGTCTTGTCAAAAGGTTTAAATTATGCAATTGGTTCCAAAATTTGATATAATAGCAGCCGTAGAAAAAACTGCACAAAACATGCCAACAGATGACGGAAATGAATATCGCGTGCGGGCAAAAATTGCTTTCAATATAAAATTAGAGAAAATTTAAGCACGGAAGAAAAACGGTCAATATCCTCTTTGAAGAGAGATGAATCCATTAAAATTTTGCCAGCGGACTAAGGTAATGTCACAGTCATTATAAATAAAAATACATATGATGAGAAAATAATGACACTTATCAATGAAGGACCATACTTTGAACGACGGAAGCTTACACCGCATTATAGCAAGCCTCCTCATTTTTATGGCTTACCAAAAATACATAAACAGAATGTCCCATTAAGACCAATTGTTAGTTCCATTAATTCGCCATGCCACAATTTGGAAAATTCTTGCTTAAAATTATTATTAATCCATTATCTGGAAATACTGACTCGTATATAAAAAATAGTGAACATTTTATCGAAAAAGTTTATGGAAACAATATTCATAATACACATCTGATGGTTAGTTTTGACGTAGTTAGTCTGTTCTCTAACGTCCCAGTAGACAAAACTTTTAAAATAATCAAAGACAAATTGTTAAATGAAAATAATTTGGAAGCTAGAACTAAATTGAGTGTAAATACCATAATGGAACTTTCAACTGTGTGTATAAAAACAACTTATTTTCAATTAGAAAATGATTTCTATCAGCAGGATTTCGGTATGGCAATGGGTTCTCCATTGTCACCGATTTTAAGCAATATATTTATGGAAGATTTTGAGACTAGGCATGTTCAAAATTGTGCATACAAATCGGTTATCTGGTGGAGATACGTAGATGATATATTTGCAATCTGGCCTCATGGTATTGAGTTACTAGATAGTTTTTTGGATCAATTAAATAATAAAGAACCTTCTATTAAATTCACTTTAGAAAAGGAAACTAGAAATGAATTACCATTTTTAGATGTTTTAATTAAAAGAGTAAATGGTACAACTGAAACAAGTGTTTATAGAAAACCAACACATACCAACAGATATTTTAATTTCAACTCAAATCAGTCGATGCATGTTAAGAGGGGTGTTGTAAAATCTTTGTATAATAGGGCCAAAATCATTTCTTCTAATGATGAAATACTAAACAATGAGAAGCGGTTTATCAAGGAAGTTCTTATTAATAACCAATACCCTGGGGGTTTTGTCGATAAAACCTTCATAAATACTGAAAATAACAATCAGGTACGACAAAAACCTGAAAAACGTTATATAGCGTTAATTCCTTATGTATGCGGATTGTCCGAAAAGTTGCGCCGCATCGGTGATAGATTTGATATTAGGACGGTATTTCAAACAAGCAACACTTTCAGATCTATTCTGACAAAGACGAAAACGAAGAACCACGAGCAAAATTCAAAAAATTGCATTTATAGTATTCCGTGTGAGTGCGACAAACAATACGTGGGTGAGTCATTCAGACCTTATATAGTGTAAGATTGGGCGAACACCAAAATTATATCAGAAAAAATGAAATTCAGAGGTCCAAGATCTGCGAACACGCGTGGAAGAACGGACATAGAATAAACTGGGACTCGGCAAAAATTTTAACAAAAGAGGCAGATAGCAAAAAAAGAAAAATTAAAGAATCCGCGATAATATTATTGAATGAGGATAGTTGCGTGTCGAATTGTTCCGTAGATGTCTGCACAACTTGGCTGCCAATGTTAAAAGAAGAACTTCACAAACTTAACATTATACAAAAATTAAAAAACTGTTAACTATATCAACAGTTCTATGTAAATAGTAACTATCTATGGATATTGAATATAACAAACATTCCTAGTATTTGTCGTACAGTAGTATTTGTCATACACAGCAAAAAAGATTTTTCAAAAAAGCCCTAAAAAAGGGAACAGATTAGATTTCCAAAACGTCGGCGAAATATTTAATTTCAAGTTTTTATACTTATTTGTGTTGTTTATTTAAAAAAACCAGCCTCTAACTGATCCTTTGACGTAAACGTCACAGACGTAGAGGTTATTTACCAGTATCATACTGGTTAATTGTGATATATTTTGTGGATTCCCCTAGCACGGCTTAAAAAGAAAACATACATGTGGCAGGAAGGAAGGAAGAAGGAAAAAGAAAATTAAAAGTTTTAGTCTTAGCAAATATAAAAAATCACACTAGTATGTTGGTAGTATATAATAAACTTCCTGCAGAAATAACGTCCCAAAAATTGACTCAAATTATTCAGAAACAAACTGAAACTATTCTTAGCAGAACATCGTTTCTATAGCATGACCGAATTTTTTAATGGGTACCTAATAGAATTTCTTTAATGCTAAATATTTTTTTCAGTTGTGTATGATACATACCTTATAAGTACACGTATTGGTTAGTTTGTGTTTATGTTTTTCTGCTTATTGTATATTTTTTATAATCTTGTTTGTTTTATATACTTTTATTCTTATTGTATTCCATACCTTTAAATCAAGTTTCTGCTTTGTAATTCTCTTCTTTTTAACTTGACAAAACCAATATTGTTTATGTAACAAGATTTATGACGAATAAATTTATTATATTCTATATTCTATTCTAAAATAATGCCATGTCGGTTTAAAACTGAAGTTACACTATTTTAGTGACTCTTTAATATCGCAATATTATCTAAATGTTATTTGTGGCATTATCTTAATTTTTTTCCTTCTTCACAGGCGTAGAGGTTTGTTACCAGTAACATACTGGTTAATTGTGATTTTGTAGACTCCCCTAGCACCGCTTAAAAAAAGAAAACATACATGTGGCAGGAAGTCCCAAAGAATTGAAGAAGGAAAAAAAAACTTTAATATCGCAGTATCACTGGAGTTACATTTAGATTTTTTACCATATCCAATTAGGTTTATGCTTTTCACCATAATATGAAATTCTAATACCGTTCTGATGGAGTCCCATGACTGAAGTATGGTTTTTCAATTATAATATACAATTTAATTTTTCGCATTTTAATATTTATTCTGTTTGTACAATGTGCAGGTGTTGAATTGTTTGCTGGTGTGGTTTTAAGGATTAAAAGTGTTATTGAACTTTGATAAACATGATTAGGTAATAAAATTGAGAAACGTGTCAGTAAATGATTATATCTTATAATAATTAAACATGACCATGAGGTAAATATTGGCTGGGTTGTCTTTTATGTTCTTCTTTCTGGAACTTTCCACCATATATACAGGGTGTTCCGAAAAGATATTGATAGATTTTGAGGGGTTATAAGCTACACCAAGACAAGCAATTATTGTTAACAAACCGACAGTCTAAAATGAGCTGTCTTCGCAGTAGAGTAAATTATTATTTGAATGCTCAAAATGTTGACCATTTATTTCTATAAAATATTGCATTGTTGGTTCATGAATTCACGGATCTTATGGAATATTCCTCGAATATCTTTCATATGTGCGCCGCCATGTCAGAGCATCTTCCACTCGAAGTACAGGAGTCTTATATAGCAGATTTCACAAAACGCTAACGGAAAGAATCGAGTTGAGAAAACACCTAACCAAAGTGTGTCTCGTTATGCTGAACCCACATGTCTTGTCTCATATTTAAAGGGACATTTTCCATTTTCCAAACGAGGTTCTAGCAAGAACACCATCAATTTCTTTCCCACAATATCATCCTCCCAGATAATTATGGAAAATTATTGCTGGTATCTTCTAAAGGCAAAGCATCGTATAGGGATTTTCGTCGTTCAAGATGTGCATATTTTCACTGTTGAAATAATAATCTAATAAAAAATGCCTCGTTCTCCTAATATGTTAACATTATCTACTGCTATGATCATGAATTACTTAACAAATTTTATGGTACTTAATTTTGATTTATAGTCTATAATGGAATAAGTACTTCAATTTCAGAATAGATTAACTAAAATGTGATTACGTTACATTTACTTTTACTATTCAAGAATGCATGGTTGGTAGATCACCATTTCGACGCGCGGTTTTGGAAACATGTCCGCAAAGTACATTTTACGTGAATATTCTGAATATTCATATTTATTTAAGTGTTTATTAAATATCGTAACAGTCGGGTAGGATTTCATACAAAGAAAGGCAAATAATTGGAAGGTTAGTGGGCATTATAAATAAATATACGAAGAAACAAGATGCCTGGTAACATTATGAGTCCTTGTGACCTTGTAATCTTTTGATAAATGAATTATAGATATTATACCTGTTTTGTCTATATTTATTTCTTTGTGACAAAATACCCTACAAAAAGAAAGAAAATATACCTGTTGTTATTATTTGTTGATTCTATATATTGATGTACATAAATACGTAAAAGACCTGCTCTCTGAGGAATGGGTAAACTTTCCACAGCACACAGCACAACCCAAAACAACTTTTCTGAGGCCTCTGGACACTTCTTATCCTTAAATAGTAAAACACGCCAATAAACCACATCAGCAGATGGAAGCAATGATAAAATGGGGAAATCAATCGTATCACGTATCCCCCATAAAAAGAAATCCATTTTTGTAAGATCTGGGGATCTAGCAGGCCATTTAGTGGGTCCATTTCTTCCAATCCATTTATGAGGGTAGGTATTATTTAAGTGGTCTCTAACTGCATTTAAATAATGTGGTGGAGCACCATCTTGCTCAGACCATATCCTATTTCGAATTCTTTCAGGGAGATTTACCAATAATTGTAGCAGATAGTTTTCCAAAAAATAATAAATAGCTCCAGTCAATGTACCATCAAAGAAATGTGGCCCTATTACATGTTCTACAATAATTCCTCCCCAAACATTTCTAGACCATCTGTGTTGGTTATCAACTTGTATAAAAAGTGATGAGTTTCCGAAGCATAATAATGGAATTTGTGCCTATCAACAAATTCATTTTTATGAAAAGTTGCCTCATCAGTGAATAAAACATTATTGAAGAAGTTGACATCATCTTGCATTTTACCTCTGGCCCAATTACAAAATTGCAGGCGCTTTTGAAAATCTTCATCAGATAATTCCTGGTGCATTTGAATATGATATGCATGCAACTTATTTGTTTTTAAGATTCGACCCACAGACTTACTACTTATTCCTACTAATGAGCTTACTTCTTTTTGACTAACATGGGGATTCTCAACCGTTGTCAGCATCACAGAAAACTCATTTTCTTCGTTCACAACACGTGTTATTCTTTCACTTTTTTTATTATTATTTATTTATTACATCCAAGTGGTTGGGAGATGTCTAATGCTAATATAGGAATGAATAGAGCTTAGATGCATGGCACACTTATAAAATGTTGACGAATCGCGGCTTTCGGTGAAAAAATCAACTTAACAATATATTTTATTTTGATACCTGCAAATCATCGTAGATAAAATCATGTGTGTAATTCGATAACACCAGCTTGTTATAACATTATTTTTAATTGCAGGATCACACACAAGACCTCCAAGTTGCAGCAGCGGCGCCGAAATCGACAGCGACGGTAACGAGAGCAGCATCAGTTGCGACTCTCTTAACAACGACAAAATTACACAAGTAGAATGCCCAGCCTCCCCCACAAAATCCCTCTTTTTACCTCAAACTCTGCTTCAAGACATAAGACAGAGGAACACGAAACTTACCTCGACGGACCGTACTACCATTATTGATGAGAAATCCTACGAGGAACGTAAAAAAGAAGAAACGCAAGAAAAAGATGAAGTTAAATATAATACCGACATGTTCTACAAGTTCCACATAAATGAACATTTAAATAATGGTGCGTTGAAACTTAAACCAGTAGCGGTGGAAGATGAATCCTTTGCTGGGTATAAGGATTTACTAAGTGACGGAGCCGCAACTATACGTAGTGCCAAAGGGACAGTGCGCGGTGTAAAAAACAGAGTTCGTGCTGGGATTGCCACATTTCTGCAAATAAATACCACGGAAAAAGTATGTACCTAACAAAAAACTTTTAGCTTATTTTCTTATTTTTATTGCCTTATTTATATTAACTTCCTGGCGTCCTCTTAACCAAAACACGTTTACACAGACAACACAACAACCATTCTCCACGACATTATCGTCTGCCGCACTTGAGATTCGAACCCGGGACCCTATAGTCTCAAGCCTTAACCACTGAGCTGATTTTAGTCAAACGTAGTGTCCCAATGGGGTCTCCACTCAGGACACGCTCCAGACGGTGGGCATAGTGGGCGGCCGTCCAGGGCGCGAGAATTGTAAGGGCGGTGTTTTTGGCGTAGGGCGTAGTATAGGGCATGGAGATCTACCGAATTTGGATGAAGCCTACCGAAATACCAATTTATTTTGAAAATGTCCCACGCCGCTTTCAAAAATTTTTAGAGAAATTCGTAGGACCCCCCCCCCTCCCTGCTCTCAAAAATGTCCAGAGAAAAGTATTGATACTGTTCCTGCCTTAATATTCACCGAAAATTTACGAAATCGTCGGAAATGCTGGGGCAATACTGTTTCGCCCAGGGTGGCAAAAGAGCTAGAACCGCCCCTGTCTCCATTTCAAATAACTGAAGAAAGTTGTTCGTTACCTAAGTTGGAGACATTGATTTTTATTACTACTGAAACAACTTTTGACACAATTTCACTTTTACTGAAGTCAATATAATTTTGTGACAATAAGTGCAATGAGAAGTATTGGATTAAATCTGACCATAGCTTCATATAAAATTTAAACAATTTATGTTGCAAAGTCAAAATTATCGGCTGTTTTCCTTGTTACCTTCGGCCCTAGTAATCGCATCGCAAAAGAAATAAATTATTCCCATTAATATTTCAAAATTGGATTTGTTGAACAATTTTTGGCACTTTGTTACCTTACAAAAAAAAATTGAAACAACCGCCACTACTTTCACATCCAGATCTTCCATCCAAGTCTCAGATATCGTAAAAAAATTTAAGTTCTTGGCTTTTAGCACATGCACCAAATCTCAAGTTTCTGTACTCTGACCAGCTTGCTTTACTTATTTTTCCTTATTTAACCCCCAACCCTTATATGGAATCATCTCAAAATAAAATATAGTTCCAGGCGTCTTTTTAATATACAGTGTGTCCCAGGATAGATGTAACAAGAGGTGTAATGGACCAAAAATTTTGGAATTTTGGAATGGTATTTGGGGATTGAGTCCTGCTTGTTGTAAAACTAAAGTGTACCAAAAATGACTTGATTTGGTGTTCTACAGGGTGTTTTATAAGCAAAGTTGTAAAAATCACCACTAATAAATATTCAAAATATGAAAAAAATCCACTAAGAAAAGTTATTTAGAATGCAATTTTATACCTCTATACCAAATGTCAGGAATACAAAATTATTTTTTTTTAAACTTCCCATTTTTTGCGAATTAAGAGTTGAATTCATATATAAAGTTGTGTAGGAGCAAATGTTAATCATCTCAAAAAGTAGGCTATTGTAAATAAAAAGTTGAATATACGAGATGTAATGTTAATCGAACTAATTGAAGATTAACGAGGTTTAAAAATTATAACAAGTAATAAATGTCAAAAACATAACAGATTCACGAACAAATTAATTATTGGCCAATACAAAACAATGTTTACAATTTTTTTATTATTCGACGTAGCTACCACCCACATCCACACACATTTCGATCCTTCGCATGAAGTCCTTAAAACTGTTTCGAATATGATCTAACGGTATGAAGTTTACGGCATTTGTAATTCTCTGCTTCAATACTGCTACATCGTTAGGAAGTGGTTCAGCATAAACCAACTGCCTGGGGCGACCCCATAAAAAGAAATATATAAATATTGACAGGTCTGGGGATCTCGCCGGCCACTTGATCGGTCCATTCGTGGCAATCCAATTTTCTCCAAAATTTAAATTCAACCACCGATTAACCATTTCTGTGGAGTGGCCAGGGCAAACATCATGTTCAAAATGAACTAAAAGCATATCTCTTAAAATATTTAAATGTTCTTCAGAAAATCTTTCAAGAAGCTGTAAATAAGTGTGCTGGTTTAACCTTCCCTCAATGAAATAAGGTCCAATAATTCCAACGTGATAAGAAACGGCACACCACACATTCACTTTTTTATAATATTGTCTTCTACAATGAATTCTGAAATTTGGATTTTCAGAAGCCCAAAACCGATAATTCTGAGATGAAACAACACCATTGGTTGTGAATGTGGATTCACCTGAGAAAATTATGAAATTATGAAAAAATCTCTCTTTTTCTCTCTTTCTCCAATGGTCAAACAAAAATCCAACCTACGGCCGTCATCTCCCTCTTCAAGCGTATGTTTATAATTTGCTTTATATGCTCTAATTTTCTTTACCTTGTAAATTCTTTGGTAAGAGCTGACCTCTCTCCTAGTGGCATCCTAGAATTTTCTATAACAGAGGCATGAGTTATAATAGCCCCAACATTGTCTTCATCATATGCTTTTATTTTTCTTTCATGTTAAGAACACTACCGGTAGCCAGAAACTTTTTAATTATTCTCATAGCCTGAGTACGTGACAAACTAGTGTTTGGAAATTTCAAATTAAATTGGCTTACCACTTCTCTTAGCGAGTTTTCACCGCCAATTCCGTAGCATTACACAATATAAATTTTCTCACGCAGTGTGAGTACCATTTTCACTTAATATTTTATGTTTGGTTCGTTAATTTGAAACAGAAATTAAGGATAATACTGCCTACGTTTGACAGATATGTCAATAATAAATGATAAATGTGTATCCACTGCTTTTCTCATAGCCTACTTTTAGCTTCTACACAACTTTAAATATTAATTCACCAAAAATAATTTCTATGCAGTTTTAATTGAATGGTTCAAAATAAAATACTAATTTATTGAAAAAGTGGGAAGTTTCAAAAAAAAAAATTTATATTCCTGAAATTTGGTATAAAATTGAATTCTAAATAACTTTTCTTAGTGGATTTTTTTCATATTTTGAAAAATAAAGGTATTACTAGCGGTGATTTTTACAACTTTGCTTATAAAACACTTTGTAGAACACCAAATCAAGTCATTTTTGGCATACTTTAGTTTCACAACAAGCAGGACTCAATCCCCAAATACCATTCCAAAATTTTTGGTCCATTACACCTCTTGTTACATCTATTCTGGGGCACACTGTATACGTGTACCAAATTTGAAGTCAAAGTTACTGACCGACAGACAGACAGACCGACAGACAGGCAGACAGAAACATTTTTTTCTTTTAAACTTAAAATCTCGACGTTTCATAACATCCTAAGCCTATTTCAAGAAGAAAAATTTTTGACTTTTTTTTTGCGATACTATACCTACTTCCACTCCACTACGTGGGTGTGGAGGTAATTATTGTAGTGACGCTTTATTCGATGTAATTTTAAAAATTGTACCTCTGGAGTTCAATTAGTTGAGACAAAAATACAAGCATTGGTGAACAACTGGTCCAAATTTCAAGACGAAATATTAATTTAATTTGTTTATAATAAGCGACCGAAAAGCGAAAACGCATGTATCTTGGCTTCAACTTCAAATAGAACATTAAATGTTTCTGTGTGCTTTTAGTCACAATCGTAATTCGTTTACGGTTTCATGGTTTCAAAAAAAAATGTACCATTTCAAAAATTATAAACATGCAAAAAACGGTTTGAACGGAAAAAAGTTTATCAAAATTTTATGACGACGTACATTTTAAAACAGGAGATAAAGAGGAGAGTAGCGCACACTGTTTAAATTTTATTTGAAGTAACAATCAGATTCAATTCAGAACTTCTCATTGCACTTGCCACACCGAAAACACATTAAAACAATAAAGCCATTGCAACCTGGAATTCCTTATTCAATTTTTTTGATGTTTTGTGTGACTCCGAATCCTTACGAATTTCAAATGGCAAGGGAGGGTTATTTTTCACTGACATTAGAAAGGGTGTATATTGTATATTTGTTTGGTATTTCCTTAATAAATCTTTTATAAATAGCTTAAGAATTTGTTTAATTAGATTTGTCAAAATTACGAAATGGGTTTCCCCGGCGACTTCGCCACATCTTAAAATTTATTCGCATTTACGCTCCTAGCTAGATATTCCTCATACCTAACCGACCCAAAATGTAACGAGTATGTGGCAGAAAGAATCAAAAATTCAATTCGTGTTTAAGAACTTTTATATTTCTATTATCAACTAAATAAATTCTAAAACAATTTTTGACTAGTTATTAAATAAATTTTTAAGCAAAATAATATAAAATAAAATGTATACTTAGGTATTTAGTTAAATGAAACCTATATCTTTAATCACGAAATCTTAGAAGCAGAAAAACTTATGTGAAAATAAAGATCATAGATAGGACTTTTGATAAAATAATAAGAGAATCTATTTTTCTCGATTTTATTTAAATCACCTCTAAAATTTGGAAAATGGGAGAAAATACAATAAAATTAAAAAGTGTAGAAGAGAAACAATGAAAATGACTCGCAAACAAGGCAAGCAACCAAATATTTGGCAACGAGTACATGCATTAGCTCGCGTATTATTATTGAAGGTTGACCTGGAGTCTTTAGTCTTTTTTAAAAGCTTTTATTTAACTTGCAACGTTAGTGTGTTAGTTTGTTTAGGTTAAATCTTGCAAGCTGAATTAAAACCACTTCCTCTTATCCTACGGAGTTGAAATTTTGCACGTTGATTCAGTTTCGATGACAATGCATTTTTATGACAGGCATGACCTAATTCTACACCCAGGATATACAGTGTGGTCGATTAAGTGTGTAACAAATGAATTTTTTTTAGTTGCACAACCATAATTTAAATACCGCCAAAAGTTATTGTATGTCCGATAACCATTTCAGGAGCGCTTAGAATGGCTTCAAGTTAAATAGTATACAGGGTAGGGCAAAAATATGAAAATCGTTCAAGAGTAAAGTGCGCTTATGTCGAAAAAAATATATATAAATAAAATAAAAAATATATATATTTTTTTAAATTCATGCACCTGGAAACCAAAAGCTTTGGAGGCGGTCAATTGAGCAAAGTAGCCATGCAAAAAGGCTATATGGTTTCCTGGTGTATAAATTTTAAAAAATCTTTACTTTTTAGTACAGTTTTTTAAAATAAAAGCGTTTTCTTAAAAAGAAAAAATTATATACAGGGTGATTCACGTAGGCCATTCATTAGAAGTTTTTCAACTTGCAGTTGGATTAGAAACTTGAAATTTGGTATGCAACCATAATCGATCATGCCCGTTCTATCTAAAATATTTTCAGTCCTCTAACTATACAGGGTGTGCCAAAAATTGGTACCAACTTTCTTATTTTAAATGGAAACCTATATTTTTCTTTACATGGTTCGATTGGTCTTCTAATTCTGAGTTTAGAGAACCTAAGTTATGTTAACTTATCTATTACAATTTTTGACATATGTCCAATTTTTTGAAAAAAATTGCCGCTGTAGTAGTTTACGAACAAATTTGTATCTCGCAAACCTTTCAAAATTATGAAACCAAATTTGAGAAGCAGTTAGCTGGAAGTCCAGGCTAACTTTTGATGTCCCATCGGTGGTCCCATTTTGTACCATATGGGCGCAGTCGATTTTCAAATGTCGCAATCAAAAATTGTCAAAAAGTCAATGTTTTCAAATGGCATCTACTATTTTTTTTCACACCATTCGAAAGAAAATTGAATTTTAGGGTGAGTTACTTATTAAGCATTCCCTATACCTAACTTCACCCCATATCGAGTTATTCAATAAAAATCAAGAAATACCTTATCTTGCCGAAAGATTCCTTACTTCATCAAGTATGCCATGGAAACAAAAGACAGTTGTAATAATTTTTAAAGAATAATATGGATTCTTATTTAATTACACACAACACCAACAAATTATTATTAACGAACAAGAACAATGTTGACGAAATTCTGTCAATGAAAACAGTGCACACATTGAGCATTTGTATTGAAATAATTATTTTGTTAATCTGTTTATTTGTTGTTATTATTTATTATTGCAATACGATTTTTGAATAAAAATTAAAACGAAATGATTGTTTCCAAAGCCTACTACCCTTGAGAAAAAAAAAACAATATTTTTTTCAAAAAATGCCAATAACTCAAAAACGACTGTAGATAGACATACACAATGTTAATAAAAGTGGCCCTAAAATTCAATTTTGCATTGATTTCTGGCGTCAGAAATGGTAGGCGCAAAGATGTGCTACGCAATCTGTTGAAAGTGGAATAATAGAATATTTGAACAAAAATATGGTGGTCATATTGAACATTTACTTCAGAATTTCGTCAACATTGTTCTTGTTCGTTAATAATAATTTGTTGGTGTTGTGTGTAATTAAATAAGAATCCATATTTTTCTTTAAAAATTATTACAACTGTCTTTTGTTTCCATGGCATACTTGATGAAGTAAGGAATCTCTCGGCAAGATAAGGTATTTCTTGATTTTTATTGAATAACTCGATATGGGGTGAAGTTAGGTATAGGGAATGCTTAAGTAACTCACCCTAAAATTCAATTTTCTTTCGAATGGTGTGAAAAAAAATAGTAGGTGCCATTTGAAAAATTTGACTTTTTGACAATTTTTGATTGCGATATTTGAAAATCGACTGCGCCCATATGGTACAAAATGGGACCACCGATGGGACATCAAAAGTTAGCCTGGACTTCCAGCTAACTGCTTCACAAATTTGGTTTCATAATTTTGAAAGGTTTGCGAGATACAAATTTGTTCGTAAACTACTACAGCGGCAATTTTTTTCAAAAAATTGGACATATGTCAAAAATTGTAATAGATAAGTTAACATAACTTAGGTTCTCTAAACTCAGAATTAGAAGACCAATCGAACCATGTAAAGAAAAATATAGGTTTCCATTTAAAATAAGAAAGTTGGTACCAATTTTTGGCACACCCTGTATAGTTGCAGGACTGAAAATATTTTAGATAGAACGGGCATGATCGATTATGGCTGCATACCAAATTTCAAGTTTCTAATCCAACTGCAAGTTGAAAAACTTCTAATGAATGGCCTACGTGAATCACCCTGTATAATTTTTTTTAACCTTTAATCGTTTCTCTACATTTCAAGATTATGTTGTTTTCAACTTGGCGGAATGATCTGATTTCAGTTCCATTTTGAAATATAAAATTTCGAAACTGATTTCTTTGACTTTTGAAAATTGCAGTGGTCCAGAAAGAAGTTTTCTCATTCAAAATTGTCTAGAGCTCTTATTTTGCAACTGATTGAGATACATATTTTTTTAATATTCGTGATTTAATTACGAAAAAATCTGTCATGGCCGATTTTTAAAATATGGAAACCTGAAGACGGTTAATGTCTGAATGGCCATTTTTTTAAATAAAAATCTTACAAAAATAGTAGTTAGAGTGGATATGATATCCATATCGCACGAGAAAGAAGATTGAGCACGACGCCGTAGACTCGAGTTGTACAATATACTTTTTCTACGACCAAATTAAGAAAAAACTACACAATTTTAAAAGATTTATTAAACATTAACACTCACACACTGAAGTTTGCTTTGACAGCTTATGCACTAACTTAAATTTTTTAAAACGAATAGTTGGCTTTGTACTTAATGTATGAACTGTGACTTTGACAGCTTACGCAGTAACTTGAATTTTTTTAAACGAATAGTTGGCTATGTACTTAATACATGAACTGTGACTGGTCGGTTACATATCCATTCCTAGATAGGATATGAAATATATCCGTTCAGATAACAGGAAGTGTCTGCTTATCCATTCTATATAGTGTACAGAAAACAGCATATATACTTTAGGGAGCAGAAAAATAGTATATTATTCAACGAGAATATAACAGTAGCCATTATATGCGAGTAGAATACTATGCTTTGTCCACGACTACCTATTTAATATGTATTTAATTCATTTTCATTTCATTTCTCCTATTTAAGAAAGATTCATATGTCATAATATATGATTTTTTCGATTTTTCGGGCAACAAGTTTAATGAGGCGATTTCTGCAGCTTCCTTTATCTCTGGTGGTGTCAAAGAAATCTAGTTTTCACTGTCAGTATTCAGTTATTTAATTATATTACTCTCTTTGAGTACCTGATATGTAAAATTATTGTAAATAACGTTGGCGTTGAAATCACACAAATTTTGACGTTTCAAATCAACTACAGAATTACGCTTTGACACATTGTCATGGCTTACTAATAAAATAATACAGTTTGTAGACACGTAGGTAAGTGATTTCAAAAACAATGTTGGGGATTGTCGCGTGTTGCTAATAGATGATGCTTTGAAAATAACTTATTAATGTAGTTTTTCAGTGTTCACTGAAGTACCTCTTCGCCATATACCATTTGAGTGCTTCCTAAACAACATAGAGAGACAACACTTATCTTTTGGTTGCTGCACGTTTGACATTTTATATTTTTAGTAAAAAGTCACTAATGTCATGGTTCAAGGTCGTTTAACTGGATTATTATAAATAAGCTACTTCTAAGCATGATTGATCTGAAAAGCGAAAATGACTGCTATTTATTTTATGAATTATCGATCATAAATATGCGATTCAGTCCTCCATTAATTGTGTGCCTTACATAACCTAATATAGGTAATATTAACATTTTTTTCACCAGCTAATAATACAATAAGTATCTAACACAAAATACTTTAAGCCTCAAAATGCCTTGGGTTAAGTTCTATTTTGCTGTTTGTTCATTTTTTCACCGACAATACTCTGATACCCGCGCCTTCGCCATAATTAAAGAATTAGACTTCTTTGCGTCTATTTGAAAATTAGAATAAACAGTAAAGCGATAAAAAGGTGCATAACTTCTTTACTCTGAACATCTAAAAGCTATACAAAATATATAACTCGGAAAAAATTGAAGGGATTTGTTCCCGTGTACTCTTTACAATTAGGCTAGATGGCAAGTGATTTTGATTGGATTTTTGGCCCATAGGCGAGATTATTGTTGGAATCGCTTCGTTTTAGGGTGAAGTTGAACACCCTAGGTTTGCTGACAAATTAGTTAACCGCTTGATTTTATAATTAACAGTTGGTGAGTAAAATAGGCCCTTTTCTATATTTCTTTCAATATCTCCGTTCTTGCTAACTTTTAGTATAAAATACCGGGTGGCCACGAGTCAATATACGCCCCCAATATTTTGGTTGTTTTTGTATTTAAAAATGTGTTTTTTAGTACAAATAAATTAGGCAATAATAGGCTACTTTTCGACTAACGGGAATGAAAATATCACTTCCGGTTGAACCGGAAGTGACATCAATAATTTTTTCTTAGATGGAATGACTATATTTTTTTATGGTTTCTCATTAAGCATAAATTTCTAAGTGCAACAGTTTTTCAGATGTAAAAAATTCCAAAAAATAAGTGAGATACGAACAATTTTTTTATTTTTTCAAAATGGCCGCGTCAGATAAATGCGATGTAAGAAAATTACTAAGTAGACTATGGAAATTATTAGTAAGGTTGTAGACTTGTCTGTAAAGAAGAAAATAGTTGTTTGAATTACTGATAGGTACCAGTATTTTTAGTTTAAAAAAAAAAATACGGAATTTAATTTTCATTTTCATTTCCGTGGGGGTCCTATGGATTTTTTTTAAATGATTGCACTAAATGCGATAAATATAAAATTGTTCTTGAAAATTTCTACCTTGTTAAATATTTAAATTCTACTTACCCTGCTGCCACGTGTGTTACACAATATTTGTTAATTTTCAGAATTACAAGGAAAAAGAGGCCGGTAAGGTGGTCGTGTACACAACAACTATGGGTGTACTAAGGGACACATATCAAGCGTGTATGAAAGTCAAACAAATTCTTCGCACGCTTCTGGTGAAATTCGAGGAGAGGGATGTGTTCATGAGCACGGAGTATCAGGAAGAAATACAAGAACGTATGCATTGTAATCATATTTTGGTGCCACAAGTGTTTGTAGATGGTCAGCATATTGGAGTAAGCAATATTTTTTGTAATTTTTACGCCAATGTAATGGAATATACTATCATAAAACGAGTGTTTATGAGAAAATTTATTCCATTTATAAATTAACTTTAATTGCGTGAATGATTGTAATTCCAATGGTTAAATTTACACATTAATCATAGCATTTAACAAGGTATGAAAGCATAATGCCAAATGGAAACTTATTTAACATTATATAACACGCAAACATGCGTAGCAATAAATTAGATTTTTATCTAATATCAGGAATTAATGTATTTGTTACTAATACATTGTTTGTTGTCTTGCCATTTGAGAGTTCATTCTGACAGCCTTTTCGTGCAACCTTTCAACGATATTTTTATCTGTTTGTCAATACCTACATAAGTTTTTAAGGGATTCATGCAAAGAAAACATTATTTATGATGCGATTTTCAACTACCGCTAAATAAGGAAGTGTGGATAAGTTACTGTTTTAATAAAAACACATTCAAGAAATCAATGGAGTTGTTCATTTCTCTCTGATGTTTCATTGTAACAAATGGCACAAAATTTCTTTGTTTAAATCATTATGTATATTTTTCTTTTTGGGACTGCAGTTTCGTAGTTGCTGACTAATATAGTAAATGAATAGATAAATTAAATTGCCGTGCAAGGGATTATGTTAAGTAGCTAGGGAATTAAAAGAACAGTGCAGGTAGGTCCATTATTACATCAAAGCAGTAAATACAGTAGGATTTCTATATCTAATAGATATTTAGTTATTATTACATCGTTAAGAAGAGTTGTTACCCTTCGGGTTATTCTAATGTTTGGTGATTTCAATTGCTTTTAATATTCATATTTAATGTTGATTTTATAATGTAAAATGTACATTTGAATCTGAATTTAGTCCCTTTAAATTAGTCAATAAATCACTGTTTTGTGGAAAACTTCCCACGGCTATGAGACCTGTAAAAAATGGAGCATTTGGGTTTTCTAAACATGATTTTCACCCACGCAGTTCTAAAAATGAGTGGTTTTTTTGAAATATATACATTTATATGAATTTTAACATTTATTCGCCTTTTTTTCTATGTTGATGAAAAACTATTTATTTTTGCGAGAAATGTCAGGAGAGCAAAGTTATAAAAAATGGTGGATGAATGCGCGACTTTAAAAACCAGCGTGAAAAAAATAATAAAATAAACTCTTGAATTGTTTGAAATGTGGGACCTTTATTGTGGATACTGTGTATATGTCCCTAGTAGCACAAAATATTGGACCAATATTGAACCAATATTCATATATTGGTCCTATATGGATTATATATTGGTGCAATATTTGTGCTACTAGCGATGTTATATACGCATAGTTTTTTTTTTGTTTCAGGATGCTGAAACGATCGAGATATTGAATGAAACAGGAGAATTAAGAAGGATATTAAAACCTTTCCAGGTGAGGTGAGGATTCTAATTAAATAGGGACTAATGTGGGAATATTTATCTCTTCCTTTTTTTAACAGACGTTATTACTGTTAAGGTTTATAAGATATGTTATTGTTAACCCATAGGTACCGGTATTTCAAAATTAGCGATGGACTCGTGATTACTTGAAAATAACTAACTTTTTTATGTATAAAAGTAGTTAATATTCAAAAGGTAACAAAAAATGCCAATAGATTGACGATTATAAGAATATAGCCCAGTTACAGAAGATTAACATTAGCTAGTCCAGTCAACGGTGGTGGTTTCACCTCTAATTTGATTGCCAATGACTGGATTTTGATGAAACTTTGTGCAATGTGTTTGTAATGACGTTAATAAAAAAGTTGAAAAAAAGACTAGAGTAGCAAATGATCGAAAGGGGTAGAAAACACCCCTTTTATCACGGGTTCTGTAACTTGTAGAATTAAGTAAAAAATGAAAGAAAAAATGTATACCCTTTTTGGCCCAAAACAAGATGTCTTCACTCTTGTGAATTTTTTCGAAAAATGCATATTTTTCGAGATATGGCCACTCAAAAATTTTTAAAACAATTTAAATCGTCAGTTATAACACCCATCCCCAAATCAGGTAATAAAAATGACATAAAAAAACTACAGACCAATAAGCTTAATTAATAAGTTCGTAAAAATTTTCAAAAAATGTTTAAAAGAACGCTTAACCAACATTTTTGAAAAAAACAATACACTATCCCAAAATCAATATGGTTTTAAAAAAGGAAATAGTACAACTGATACAATGTGTGAACTTACTGGAACAATAACTCAACTTTTAGATGATAACAAAAAATGTATAGCAATATTTTTAGACTTAGCGAGAGCATCCGACACTGTGCCCCATAGTAAGCTTCTAGATGTTTTATGGCACTACGGAGTAAGGGGCCCAGTGTGGAATATCCTCAAAAGCTATCTGACAAAAAGAACACAGTATGTTAAAATAAACAGCACTGTAAGTAACTCACAAAATGTTAAAATGGGAATCCCCCAAGGTACCGTTCTTGGACCAATACTCTTCAACACTTATATAAATGAGCTCACGAATGTAAAAATTAAACGAAAAGTCATATCTTACCTCAATGACACTGTCATTCTATTTAGTGGCGACAGTTGGCATATGGCACAAAAACAGGCTCAAGAAGAAAACTGGTTAGATACATTTAAACTGTTACTGAACTTAAGAATAACAAAGTATATAGCCTTCTCAGTAACCATGGCAAGCCGTCCAAATTTCAACACAATAAAAATAAAAAAATCTAAATGAAGAAATAAAAGAAACTGATTGTATTAAGTATTTAGGCATATTAGTGAATAAACATCTAAAGTGGGAAAATCAAATTAAACATTTAACAAAAAAAAGTACGAACTCTTATACATAAATTCTATATACTCAGAGACATCTTAAATAAAAAACTATTAACAACAATTTACAAAAATTTGGTTGAGTCAACAAAAGTTAGGTATAAAAAAGAAATATTATGTCCCACCAACTTACTATACACCGAAACATACCTATGCAACATACGTACTCTATATATGGTATCCATATGCACACATGTAAATAAAACTGTAAATTTAAAAAAAACACATAAAACATCAGTATGGAACTAGAAATAAAAATAATTGTAATTTGGAATTACCAGTTGTGAACAAAAACATCAATCTAAGATCCATAAATTATTTCGACCCAAAAATTTACAATATCCTGCCTCTAAATACAAAGAAAATAAGAAATAACTAGAAGTATCGTCATGAGTGTCAAGCATTCATAAAATGTAATTATGAAAAATTTATAGAACTATTCTAAAACGCTTAAAATTTGTTCTTAATGATTTACTCACATTTTTATATTATTTTCACATTTATGTGAAATATTTCCTTTAAAATTTATAATTGTAATTAGATTAGTAAGTAGGTAGTAAGTAAGTTTCCAGTTATATTATTATATCCAAAAGTACAAAATTAAAAACCAAAGAATGCCATACGCTATACCTAGCACATACAAACATCTTTATGTTTAGGTGCTACATTGACCAAACAGAATTATTGTAAAATAAATAAAATGTAAATGTGCAAAAAATGTAGTACATTATCATTTATCGCCCGTAACTCGGAAAATTAGCAAGTTACTAAAAAATTCCAAGAGACAAAAAATGTTTGGAAGGCCTTAATGCATAAGTCTGAATTTTTCCAAATTTTTAAATTACATATTTTTAAAGCGTTAAAATTTCAAAGGGGTAGTTCTTCATGTTTTTCCGAAAAAACTCAGTGAAAACGCACTTCACAGAAAATTTTCAAATATGAAAAGTCTTGTACTTCGCGATGATACATTCACCTGAATTTTTTCAGAATTTTTTTTCAACTTTTACATTTCCCCTCCCCCACTTTTACAAAGTTTCGAGTGGCCATACCTCGAAAAATATGCATTTTCGAAAAAAATCACAAAAATAAAAACATCTTATTTTGGACCATAAAAGATAAATATATTGATTTTTCATTTTTGACCAAATTCTACAAGTTACGATTACATTTCTATTTGTCATTTAATGTTTGCCTTCGTACAGCCTTTTATTTATTACGGATGACTGACTGGCTACGCGTGTGCAACCCGAGTTTCTTTACCAGAAATCACATTTGTTTGATTCTTTTCGTTAACAGGGGAGAAATAAAATCTACCTTGCACTGCTTTATGAATTCATAGTGTAACCAATTATTTAAAATAACTTACATTCGAAAACATCACACACTAATGTTCGTGTAAAATACTCTTATTTTTCAGAGCATGGACGTTTGCACGACTTGCAAGGTTTGTGGAGGATATAGACTTTTACCATGCCAAATTTGTAAAGGAAGTAAAAAATCTGTGCATAGAAATCATTTTACGACGGAATTTGTTGCCCTCAAATGCATGAATTGTGACGAAGTTGGATTAGTACGATGCAGCTCATGCTAATAGTTAATTATTTTAATTCTATACTGGAGTATTTTATATTCTCTAAGTAGATCAGAATCATATTTTTTGTCAAACCCAAACTAGAGATGAATGAAAACAAATCTAGACATCTTAACCTACTAAATCTGCTTTTAATTTATACTGAGGTATTTTTGTTCTTGGCTATAACGTAAAAAACTGACAGTTTATAGACAATTTAATCCATTTAGAGGTAGAAAACTTAATTTATATGAAACACCCAATAATGTTTTAAACCTTTTTTTGTTGATATACAGAGTGAGGTCCATAAATAGCGGATAAATTCATCATCAACGTAAGGTACCATCCATTAATTATGTCACACATTGATGGGGGGGGGGGGGGGGGGGCATAAAGTGTGACAGAGGGTGGAAAGTCAAACTTTTGTGACATCACATAATTTAACAAATGTAAACCATTAATTACGTCTGCATTACTAGAAGTAGCAAAATTTATTTTCACTTATTTTTCTTTTTTCTTTGGAAAATATAACAGCTTAAAGTAAAAAAAACATAAGTTCTTAAATTATTTATTTGATTGTTTATTTTTTTGTTAATTATTATAATAAATCAATCAAGCATTTTTTGTCAAATAGAACCGATATGATTACTGCCAATGAAAGTCAGTGAAAAACATTGGTTGTTTTGTTTGTTTAGGATTACTTATTTTCTTAGATATTTGAAAAGAATAAAAATCTAATCTTAACATTGTTTTAATTGAATGGAATTCAAAAAAATACAAAAATTAGAAAATTCTACCTCAAAATTGAATGCTCTAAAGTATGTGACGTCACAACAGGAGGGGGGGGGGTGTTGACTCGAATGTGACAACCTGTAACATAGGGGGAGGGAGGAGTAGAAAAACCATGAAATGTCCGCGACGTAATTAATGGATAGCCCCTAATTTACAATTCAAGAGTAAAATCCTAAAACACGTCAATTTTTTATTTTAAAATGAAATTTTTTGAGAATAATTTTACACCTTTCCCCTTCAATCCCCTTGGAGTGACAGCTACGCCTTTAAAATTTTAAATGGAACGAGGGTGCGTGTGATAGCTCATTTGAAAGGTCTTTTAATTCCCTATCCAGCAATATAAGATTTTTTGAATTTCTCTAAATTTTTGATTGAAGAATATTACGTTTTTAATGTTACTAAGTAAACAAAAGAACATGAAACAGTTTAAATCAAACGTTCAAACTGGGCGCCCGTTGCTTCTTGACAATAATAAAGGCGTTGCTGAAATTTTTCTAAAACATTTTGTATCGTTTCCGGAGCGACTTGATTAATTTCATGCCTTATGCTGTGTTTTAAATCATCGACGTTATTTGGTCTGTTGAAGTAGACTTTCGATTTTAAACAATCCTATAAAAAATAGTCAAGCGGGGTTAAATCGGGAGAACGGGCAGGTCACACAATTTCACCGCGTCTACATTTCATAAAATAATCGGGAAGAAAAGTATATCAGTTTTTGATTTTCACTTTATTTCTTGTCAACATGACAATTGTTTCGCCACACAGTGGCTTCTTCGGATGTTGAGTACTGGTATACTAATTTTACAATGCACAAACTGTATGGTTTTATACAATTTCGATGTAATCCTAATCTTAATTGATAGGCGGAAAAGTACAATATAATTTTAATTACTAAATGGAAAGGTACATATATTTCTAGGTAATTTATTGAATCTAATTCTAATAGTCTAAGTAAATAAATTTAGTAAGGGAAATGAGTTTGTTTCAATTTGGTCATTTAATAAAATATCAGACGACTTTAGTTTATTTATTTCTAGAGATTCTAGTAAATCGAGTTTTAACCCTACTAGAAGTAGGTCACGTGTTCAACGAAGAGTTTAAAATTTTACACACCGAGAAAAAAGGGTTAAAACTCGATTTACTAGAATCTCTAGAAATAAATAAACTAAAGTCGTCTGATATTTTATTAAATGACCAAATTGAAACAAACTCATCTCCCTTACTAAATTTATTTACTTAGACTATTAGAATTAGATTCAATAAATTACCTAGAAATATATGTACCTTTCCATTTAGTAATTAAAATTATATTGTACTTTTCCGCTTAGCAATTAAGATTAGGATTACATCGAAATTGTATAAAACCATATAGTTTGTGCATTGTAAAATTAGTATACCAGTACTCAACATCCGAAGAAGCCACTGTGTGGCGAAACAATTGTCATGTTGACAAGAAATAAAGTGAAAATCAAAAACTGATATAGTTTTCTTCCCAACTATTATCATGGATTTTCATCAAGTAACGGCCCAATCTGTTCAACATTCCATAAAAACTGTGTGACAAATTTTCAAGGAATAAATAGCAAAAATTCAGAACGTGTGCAAATTTAGGAAGCATTTTTTTGAAAAATCATAAAGAATAAAAAATGTTTATTTTGGCCGATTTTAGCTGAAGAAATTGTTTTCTTAGTGAACAAATTAATTGTTTATAACAATTAAAGGCGCGCATGAACAGACATTTTTTTATGAGCATTGTCAGGAACACCTAAGGAACAAATTTCAAAAGGTTTTATTCATATTACTTTTTGTTTAAATTTAGTCACCCGATGAACGCAAAGCGATGAACCGCAGACCTATTAACAATCAGAGATAAATAAATAGAATCATAAGTTGGCACAGATGTAGCAAATAAAGAAATTGTAATTTTTTTCTGATATCTAAAAAGAAACCCTTTTTACTTATTTTTTTTATTGGGTACTTTGCCACCTGGGCATCAGAAAAAAACGATACATTTAAACTGAATGTTATGACTGAACACAAAATTAATTAGAAAAGTCAGATATGACAGATATTTGGTACATAGGGCATAAATAGTTTAGGGTATATTTCAAATACATTTTAAACATTTCAAATTTAGTTTTCTTGATGAGAAGTATAAAAAATTCAAAGACCTTATACTGCTGGATGGATAGAGAATGAAAAACTCTTTCAAATGAGCTATTACACGCACCCTCGTTTCAGTTAAAAATTCTAAAGGGGCAGCTGTCACTCCAAGGGTGTTGAACGGGGAGGTATGAAATTATGCTAAAAAAATTGTCATTTTAAAATTAAAAATTGATGTGTAGGATTTTACTCATTAATTACGAAGATAATGAATTTATCCATTACTTATGGACCTCAACAGGCGATAAAAAGACATCGTCGTCACTATTTTCCCTTTGATTTTTCGTTTAATTTGGCCACATGCATGGCACACTCATACATGAAATATTGACGAATCGCGTATAAATTTAAGCAACAACAAAATTTACATACATTTGCAGCAATTGTGACTTGTTCATTTGTTTATTTTGGTCATATGCGTGGCACACTAATCAAATGTTGGCGAATCGCAGTTTTCAGTCAAAAATTCAAATCAATTATTCTTTTATTTTGAATTTCTCGAATAGATAGTAAATAAAATCATGTATGTAATTTGGACACAAAGTGTCATTGTCGCTCTCGGGTGCCAACTTAGTCTCTCTACCGACAATGAGGCACTTTGCGCCCTTAGCGCATAAATAGCTATTGTTAATTGTTTATTTTACTGTTAAAGAAAGAAACATGTTAGACCAATACTGAACAGTTTTCAGTTGCTATTTAAGCTATGTGTATATTTTTTTATAAGAAGAGAGAAGTGTAAGTAATTATATTTTTGAGTTTTAAAATATAGGCAGGGGAATTTGATTGTCACTTAGAAAATTATTTTGAGACTATTTACACTTTTTCACTTTCTTGTTTGTATATATTTTTAGTTTTAATTTATTGCTATAAATAAAAACGATGAGTACAATTTTCTTTATTGATTATAACTTATTTCAGTTTAGACTTGTGTGTAGGTATACAAATTAAATTTTTTAGTCCTGGAGGGGGTTGAAACCTTCGGTGTCACGCTGCCTTTGAATTAGTGTCCACATACATCAAAATACTTTAATTCAGCACTCAAATACTAACACTCGAGGCGCGTTTCGCTAGCCTCGTTGGCATCATCGAGAGATAATTAAAACTAAAGTACAATGTTCCCATATTTATACTAATATTATGCTATCGTTGAATGAATTCAACTGATCCTGTCATCCCTACCTAAGCTCTGTCACGGTTCAACGAACTGTTACCTAATAACCACTGAAGTCGACTATGGATATATCATTTGTCACATTCATACTCAATCGGATTTTGCAATTTTTAAGCATTGAAAATCGTCCAACTATCTATTATATGATACATTTCTAAGTTACTGATATTTAGCCTTTTCAGTTCTTCCATATCTGCAAACATTCAATGTGTTTTTACTTCCCTCGCATACCTAGGGGTGTATCGAATTCGAGAAAAAATCACCCTCCGAGATTTTTTCGGATTTTCACGTTTCAGATCATGTAGATTAAGAAAATATAGGATTTTCAGTTCCGTCAGTCTGTCTATCTGTCTGTATGTCTGTCTGTTGGTGCCTTAACTAAACTTGACGGAGAACAGTCAAATTTGGTAGGTAGCTGACGCTACTGTCAGCGAAGAAACTTTCACTGAAAAATATGCAGGGTGAACCGTCTAAAGGGAATAAATAATAAAAATAATCTTCACGTTTCATGACATTCTAAACTTATTTCAGAAAAAAAAAGAAATTTTTTTTTACCAATATTTTTAAAAAAGTGTTTTACCCTAGATTAGATGGAAAAATTTTTTTTGCTCAAATTTAAAATTTAAAATTTTCACGTTTCATGGCATTCTTAACCTATTAAAAAAATTAAATTTCTTTACCATTTCTTTAGCACTAAAATTAGGGTTTCTGATTTCCCGACTTTTTTCATTCCCGGGAATCGGGAAATAAAATCTGTCGTTCCCGGGAATCCCGGGATTCCCGGGAAATACTAAATTTTTCATATATTTCTTGAAAAACACCAATTTTTTGTTTCAAAATGTCACATCAGCCAAATATTCATTTTACTTCCCTCGCATACCGAAGGGAAGTATTGTATTCGAGAAAAAATTACCCTCCGACATTTTTTCGGATTTTGACGTTTCAGAACACGTAGATTACGAAAATATATGTTTTTCAATTTCGTCAGTCGGTCTGTCTGTCTGTTGGTGCATTAACTAAAAAACTACTTGACGGAGAGCAGTCAAATTTGGTAGGTAGTTGACGCTACTGTCAGTGAAGAAATGGGTAAACTTTCACTGGAAAATATACAGGGTGGACCGTCCCAAGGGAAAAAATAATGAAAAAATTTGTTTTTGCTCAAATTTAAAATTTCCACGTTTCATGATACGCTAAACCTATTTCTGAAAAAAAAATTTTGAAAATTTTTTTCACCAACATTTTTGAAAAATTTTTTACCACTAAAATAGATGAAAAAATTTTTTTCTTTGTTTAAATTTAAAATTACCACGTTTCATGAAATTCTAAACCTATAAAAAAAATAATAATTTATTTTTAATCATTTTTGAAAAATATTTTACCACTAAAATAGATTTTTTTTATTTTTCATAGCGTTCTAAATCTATTTTAAAAATATTAGAAAATTATTTTACCATTTTTTAAAAAATTGTAACACTAAAATAGATGGAAAATTTTTTTCTTTGTTCAGATTTAAAATTTCCACGTTTCCATGGCATTCTAAAACTATTCAAAGAAATTTAAAAATGTTTTTGAAAAATTTTTTAAATTTTTTTTAACCATTTTTAATCCATATAGAATAGACGAAACATTTTATTTGCTCAAATTTAAAATTTCCACGTTTCATGACATTCCAAACCTATTTCGGAAAAAAAAATTGCAACATTTTTTACCATTTTGGAAGAAAATTTAACACTAGAATCGATGGAAACATTTTTTTTTGCTCAAATTTAAAAGTTTCACGTTTCATGACATTTCAGAAAAAAAATGTTAAAAATTTTTTCACCAACATTTTTGAAAAATTTAAAAAAAAAGGAAAATTTTTTTAATCACCACTATATTTCCACTCCATTACGTAAATGTGGGATTGAAAATGTGACAGAGATGGCAATAATATCTGGCATATGCACCTATTATACTTTTTAAAAATGAATTATTATTTGTTTTTATCAGTCAATGTCAAATATAATCATTTCACACTTATTCATAGAAATTGTCTTGGTTTTGCATGAAACATCTTTATGAATGGCTTTATGTCTTTCTGATGAGCTCCAGAATAAGGGCGAAAAACGTTTCAAAGGCTAAGCATTTCCAGGAAACAGAATGATAGATTTCATGAAAATGTAATCAATCCATTGGAATTAAAAATTTTTTAAGACAAGGTACATAAATAAATTCATTTTAGGTCTTTGTTCTCATTTTTAAGTGAATCTTCATAATCGTAGTGGGTTATGTGGTGTTACACTTGAAAATTTTGCAAAGCCTAAAATAATATAAATTCATATTTCATCGTTCTTTTCGAAAATATTAGCTTTTATTGTATATCAATTATAATGCATATGCAATATATTATTATTAGAAAATTATTGTTCCACCGTGTAATCTGAGGTTTGGTTCCTTATATTTCTTTTCTCGCACCATCCTATGCGGCCCATCTCGTTTGGTAGGAATCTACAAACAGAAATTAATATTACAAACCGAAAATGACACTTAGTTCTGCTAAATTATAACTTACACAGGAGCAAATACATATGAATCTTTCTATTGTCTAATCACCTACTACTTATATGTTAATATTTACTTACCATTGCTAGTGGTGTTCTAAAATTTCTTCTAACTTGTATCGATGGTTAACTTGTTGCGTTTTCCTTGTCTATCACATAGTTCAGCCTAGGGTCAAAGTAATTAATGTTGTAGTGTTGTCTAGAGTGAATTTTCAGTTCATATTTCACATACTATATTCTCTGTTGGGTAATAATCGCACCTAGAAATAAATAAATTGCATGTGATAAAGCATTTTAACCTATGAAAGTAAACAAACATAAAAACCTATCACGTTTCTTTTTGTTCCGATATAAAGATACGATTAGGGACTTACCTTGACAAAATTGATGATCCCGTAAGATTTACCGTCGCAAATAATGTATTAATAAACATTTCAACCCATTTATTGTGTTAGGTTATTTTGTTGTCTTTCTGTCAAAACGGAAATTACACCTCACGGCTCACTCAGTACGTAGATACGTGAAGTTACACTCGCAATGCTCTATCGCAAGAGCGCAAGTCAGGTAACAGGACCGCATTAACCCACAAATTTATTATCACCTGTTAATTATACGATATTTCTTATTTGCCTCATCAGATATTAATATAATCTATTGCATGAGCACCCCGGTTGTACAATTGTCATAGTGTCATAGGAAACATGAACTATTAAATGGTTTAGAATTAGTAGGCTCGTCACAATTGGCAGATTCGGCCCTGCGTCTCTCCAGCCGTGACCCTGATCATGAACTTGGATAGATGTTTACATGATTTACGTGGTTGGGATAATTTTTCTAATATAATTTGAATTTGCTTATATTAAATAATATTTCGTTTAGTTGGTCTTCTACTTTATAGAAAACCTATATTTGTCACATTTTGTGGTACTATTTTTATGCAGTAGGATTTCTTTCACTTATATACTTTCCTTAAATTTTGCTGGTCAACGATTAACGTGGTACGTCCATTTCCTCCTATTTGGTGGTTTTTCTTTAAATGTTTGGTTTTTATAATTTTCCGGGAGAGCCATTATTAATCGAGTAGTTATTGCAACCAGTTGTGTCTTTTGTAAGATTAGCTAACTTTTTGAGTGTTAGGATTAATTCTGGTCGCAATACAGTTCTGTGACGATTTTGTGGTAGTTCGTTATTTGTCACACTACTCCGTTGGGATTTATTCGTTAATTTTGGGGTAAGCTATTTTTTTTATCTCCTAGTGCACGTGCTCTTCATTGACCAAATTAAAAATCCTTACAGATTTGGGAAAATCCTCCAGTGTTGTCCTGCTTGGAGGCTACATTAAAGCCACACAACATCCACGTGAGTTTGACAATTTTTTTTTGTACAATTTCATTTTTTGTGTATCATGTTCGACAACAATTTTTGTTCTCTTACAGGGCTTTTATTTCATTTCTTTTCCTTGGATTTTATTTTATTGTATTTCCTTGGATTTTATTTTCTTGGATTTTATTTTATTGGATTTCATTTTATGGCATTTTATTGCGTTCCATTCCATAAGAGGGGCTTTGCTTGTCCATGGTCCAAGTAGTATTTGTATGGTTCCGGTTAGTGTCCAATTCTGAGCGTTGCTGTTCAGCATCCACCCGGCGGAAACACCCTACAGTGCAGGATATTGGCAACTCTCCACTGCTCACCCAGATAAGTGCCCTATGATTATTTTTTTTATTACCGTTTCCTTCGATATATGTATATATTGCCTGCTACTCACTTTTATATATATATGTAGGTAAATACATAATATCATTCTCTTTAAAATTAAGTTCACCGCCGAGTATTTAAGTAGTATAGGTATAAGTATATATTTCCCCAATTTTTAGGTATTAAGTATTCTATTGATATTTAGTAAATTTGATAAATTATATGTATTTGTTTTGGTATAATATACTATTTCGCACTCGAAGCCATTAATTATTTATTGTTTGTGTGTTTACCACCTAGCTGTCTTACCCGCTCCCCCCCGACTAGCTAGCAAGTGTGTATTTCCTACTTTTTTTACCGAACTGCACACTATAATAAATATTTGCTACAAGTACCGGAGAGGCATCCATCAAGCCTACTCATCCATTGTTTATTACCTAATGATAACAATAGAATTATAAATTTAATAAATCTATTTATTTATTTTTTATATTCCACCCTTTGTCGCGTAGCAGTGGATACTAGTTTAATCTGCATGGCCGTAGGGGACTGTGTGGTTGCTAGTGTTAGAATGAGAATTGTCAAATAAGAAATTAGACAAATTCATTTTAGGATTTTAATTTGCTAGCATAACCAGAATTCAGGTTATCGAAAGAATGAAAAGATTTCATTAATATTTCTACACAAAGTTTTTCTTTTATAGATAGTTCATTTCTCTGCTGTTTGCAAAATCCTATAAAGAATGTTTCAATATATTATACTTTTATTGAAAAATGTACAGGGTGGTCATTTCATGAAATAATTCAGTCGCGTTGGTCATTTGTAAAGGTATTTGCGCAAGCCTTCCATATTTGGCACTTGTTATTTAGTATTGAACTTTTGCTGCTGGGTGAGCACTCTGTATATTTTTTTGACCAAAAGTTATCAGGTTTTCTTTGTAATACTAGCAATAACTATATTCCGATTATTATTCCCAATGTCATTTCATAATTAATAATTTTATAGAGTGACCGCCATGCACAAATAACGAGGGAAGTTCTTTGTAAATACCTTTACCGATTTTTTTTAAATGTTTTTTTTCTTTTCTTACTTTGGTCAAAAAATAAATCCGTCAGTTTGTTTTGTTTTATTTATAATTAAAAAGACACAACAACACTACCTACAGGAAATAATACAATAACCAAATAAAACATAAATGCCTTCCGACGCGCACGCTCTCTAAAATTTCGGAGCACCAAATTTAATATTTTTAAAACTTATTTTTATTTCCACGGGTCCGGGAAATCCCGACTGTTATTTCCCGGGAACGGGAACGACAAAAAGTGACATAATTCCCGGGAAATCCCGTCCCGGGATTCCCGGGACAGAAACCCTAACTAAAATAGATGGAAAAATATTTCCTTTGTTCAAATTTAAAATTTCCACGTTTCATGGCATTCTAAATCTAAAAAAAAAAAAAAAAAATTGTAATGTTTTTTTAGCACTACTGTAGAATAGAAGGAACATTTTTTTTGCTCAAATTTAAGATTTCCACGTTTCATCTAAGCCTATTTCAGAAGAAAACATTTTTGAAAAATTTAAAAAAAAGACATTTTTTAACCACTACTATATATTCACTCCACTACGTAAATGTGGAATTGAAAATGTGGCAGATGGCAATAATATTTGGCACGTGCACCTATTTAATTTTAGAGTTCCTAGGAAAATCTAGATTTAATACGAGAAATAATGATTTGTTCTATGCTGATAATTTTTATTCAAACAACAATAGTCATTGCCTTGTTGCAAAAGTCGTATCGGCTATTAATAATTTACCAGCAAATATTGATTTCTGCTTTTGTTCATTTACAAAATTTTTGAATTTTATCTCTGTTAGTAATAATTTAGTTTGTTTTTACTTTTTTGTCTTTAATCTTTAATTTATGTTTTATTTTATAATATATACATTGTCATTCATTTGTCTCTATACAATATGGCATTATATTGTTTTAATATCATTTGGGTTTCTATCCTGTAGATATTTCGAGTAAATAAATATAGTTTTATTAAAAAATGTACAGGGTGGCCATCCTGAGAAATAATATGTTACTGGTAAATAACCTCTGCGCCTGTGACTGGGTTGGTTTTTTTTTTAAATAAACAACACAAATAAGTATAAAAACTTGAAATTAAATATTTCGCCGACGTTTCGGAAATCTAATCTGTTTCCTTTTTCAAGGCTTTTTTTGAAAAATCTTTTTTGCTGTGTATGATAAATACACAGCTCTAAGAATGTTTGTTATATTCAATATCCATAGATACTAACTATTTACATAGAACTGTTGATATAGTTAACAGTTTTTTTAGTTTTTATACAATGCTAAGTTTGTGAAGTTCTTTTAACATTGGCAACCAAGTTGTACAGACATCCACGGAACAATTCGACAAATTTGTAAAGGTATTTGGCACCTGTTATTTAGTATTGAATTTTTGCTATCAGATGACCACTATGTATATTTTTTTTACGAAAAGTTATCAGGCTTTCTTTGTAATAATAGTGATAACTATTTTCCGATTATTATTTTCAATATCATTTCGTAATTAATCATTTTTTGGAGTGACCGCCATGCACAAATAGAGAGGGAAGTTCTGTGTAAATACCATTACCGATTTTTTCCCCTCAGTTTATTTTACAAATATATAGGTACGTAAATATAGAAAATCCAAGGTACTCGTTACAGAGACCTAATTATGCATTATAACTTTACTTAATAAAAATAGTAAATTACTTTAAAATAACAGCCCTACTAAAATTTGTAAGTTAAAAATAAAAAAAAATACAGACTCACACTAATCATTTATATGAAAGGAAGGTTAGTGAGGAATTCAGAGAAGGAGGTCTCACTTCTCGCCCAGGGGCCTTTCAGGGCATTTAATAATAAGACTTAAAAAATATTGTAACCATATGGATGAAATAAAACCATTATTATGCAGGAAACTAAGAAAATGTTTCGATTTAGGTACTGTTAAGAGGGAACAACATGTAAGGCTAGTGGGAGGGGGAGAAAGCACCAAATTAGGAGATATCTCCCCTATAATCAAATTTTATTATTTTCCACCTTTTTGGAAACACCCTGTATGAATCCGTGGGTTCTAAATAATTTCAACAAGAGATAAACACCACTAACACTTTATTTAACAATTTACTGACTATACAATACTTTGTTTACTTAATATTTAACCTCACTTTTCACTACTAATTTCACTTTAATAAACTACTTTCTTAATAAAACTTCTTCTTCCGCGCTGGTAATCGCGCCTTATATACTCCGAAATTGACTCTCTAGATTTAACCAGAATCTTCTCCAACCACAATCTAGAAAAGTCCATGGCTCTTTCTAGAGTCTTTCCAGTCACTATTAGTAGGCATAGGCGTATCACCTCCAGTTCCAAGGGGGTGTAATTCATAACAATATATCTATTACCACTCTTTTAATCACTGTTTCTTGCAATTTGTGCAATCATCAAAGTCAATATTAAAATGATTTTCATCTAAAGGAAAGTTAAACTATCTAAGATCTAAAACTAGATTTTTGAGCTCTCAGAATTCTTATCACGCATAATAAAACATAGGGAAATTATATAGTAGATTGTTTATCTCATAAAATTTATAAATATTTTACACAACATTGACCTAATGTCCAAAGAAAAGTTAAGAAAATAGCAAATACAAATTATAGACAATAGTATGGAAGTATGGTAGTGTATCTATCTAATGTAAAATCTAGAAATTTCAATAGTGTATAAAATAATCTTCGGGGTTTACAAGATGACTCTTGATAGAAGATACACATGCATTGGTTCAGACTTGCCTTTCATAATTACTGGTCCTCGGTAGTCGAAGTGAAATTGGTCGTCAAAATTATCCACTTCGCATAAAATTCTGAAAAATTAAAAAATTTTAACTAACGTTGTAGATCCTCAGGACTAAGCATCAGTGGCGTACACAGATTTTTCGGGGGGGGGGGATTCGATAATGTATTACATGATTTGAGGAGAGGCTAGATTCTCCTATTTACACTACTCCCAATCATTCAGATGAATTATATTAGACTTACTTGTATGCATCTTCAGTAATATTTATTTTCCCACTTTGCCCCGTCGTCTCGGTACGGCTGGTTAGATTGACAGTATTCCCGTACAGACAAAATCTTGGCATTCTTTGACCTATGACGCCAGTAACTACCTCTCCTGTGTGGATTCCAATTGTAATTTTCTAAAAAAAATATATTGAGAAGCTTTAGTCTTCTGATGATGCCAACTTTATCGGCGAAACGTACATCCAGTAAACTGTACGGGTACAATGTTATATTTGTTGCTCAGAACCCTTGGAGAAGAACAAGGTGACCGATATTGTACTTACCACAAATTGACCTTCAAAGACAACACTATGACCTCTATCCATCATATCTAGAGCAAGTCGCGCAATATTTTTTGCGTGTGTAGCAGACGGCTCGGGGATGCCGCTCACAGCCATATATTTATCACCAACAGTTTCAACCTAAAACAAGATTTAACGCATTGGTGCTAAACAATTTTTAAAATGTTTTATTACTCATTACAGTTTTCTTTAAGGGTGACATGAAACAGATGATCTACCCGTTATGCAATGGTTAAGCAAGCAAGTCCAGGTAAGTGCAGTGGAACAAGGATACCTATGAATAGCCAGCGAGGTCACCAGATTTAGCACAACTTGATTTTTACAATGCTTGTATTTGAAGTATATAATTTACAAAATCGAATCAGTCACCGTTAAAGATCTAAGACAAAGACAAAATTTGATTTATAAATCTATTAAGTGTTATTAAACAGGTGTAATATAATATTCTCATACATTTTCTAACAGTTCTCAATAGGCTAAAAAAATATCATTTATTGAAACTCTGATTTTGAGCTAACACGAGAGCAAAATATTTCAAAATTGGCGCAGCTGTTGGTGATGGGTTACTATGAATTCATTGCCATGCTGTTTTACGCCACCCGCTATACCTAATAATGAGACATTAGGTTCATAATTTTTGTTTAGGAAATATCTATGTTAAGATATGAATTTTTAAAATGACACATTATACTGTACAATATTAAAATTAGAATAAGATTCTGGTTTATCTGAATGTCGGTATAGTTCTAGTACTTCTTATTTATACACCTTATTTAGACCTAGTTTATACAGATTAAAAATGCGCCTACCTTATAAATATTTGGATTTACTTTTGGATCGGTTAAATCGTCAAATTTTGTGTACAGCTCGTTTAACATTTTAACGATTTTCATAGCTCCTTTCGAGTCCGCGTTAGCCGCACAATAATCTGCAAATCCAACTATTCCAGAAAAAAGCAAAGTGACTGAATCGTATCTTCTGGCTGGTACTGGCCTCTGATGTCTTAATTCGTTGGCCACACTTATTGGCAACACGGAATATAATAATCTGGAAGTAATAAATTAATAAAGTAAAACTTAATTATTAATAAACATTGTGTACAATTTAGAAACAGTCAAGTCAAATAAAACCTCCAACTACTTTTTCTTATAAAAAAGAATATCTTCTCCCATAACCACTTTTTTAACAAATAGTAGTATCTGAAAATCAACAAGTGTCATACCTATCTGTCTTTTTCTTTTCAGTATCCAGTTCTCTATATGTCTGTTGAAGTTTGTCCGTTAGCAACTCCAAATTTCTTGTTAGTTTATAGTCTGCTTCAAATTGTTCAGACATTAACACCAAGTCCCGTGTGGCGTCATGTATTGGAATGTCACTTATATATAATCCTCTCCTATAAGAAACTTAATCATTATCTGACATAAAATTGGTGAAATCGATATCAAGCTCAGAAGCGCAGTGCATGTTAGTACAAGTACTACTTGTGTGCCCAATAACCGTTTTCAGAGAATGTCTGTTGTTAAATATGAGAGAAAATGTTTAGAACTGTTGCCTATACAAAAACATATAAACAAAAAATATTTAAAATTTCCAGTACCTCGGTATAAATTTGACATAAAATGTATTACACAGAGTGTCCCATTTTGCTTGAAATCATCTCCACGAAAAGTTTATTTTAGGTCCGTGTTAGAGTGATTTTTTTTTACAATACATATCTTAAAGTGTGCATTTTTGTGATACATTTATATAAAATATAAAGCTCGACCTACTGTGATTTTTTTCGAGGCGGAAAACGATGAAATCATATTAGCAATTTTTTATTTAAAATCTGAGTACGCCCCTGGATTCGGAAACCCCTAAAAAAGGTACCTTTTGTGAAAAAGTCCTATTTTTGTATTTTTCCTGAGAGAAGTAAACATTCTGAAATTACCGATGGAAATACACTTTGCACGGGATTGTGTATTTATTTGAGAGAGTGCCTTGACTCAAACAACTATAATAATCATAAAGAGAAGCTGCTTGTGACTTTAATAGAAGAAACCCATCGTCTGCCGCTTAACAACACTGTTAAAAAAATCGGTAAAGGCATTTACACAGAACTTCCCTTTTTATTTGTGCATGGCGGTCACTTTAAAAAATTAATAATTACGAAATGACATTGAAAATAATAATCGGAATATAGTTATCACTATTATTACAAAGAAAACCTGATAAGTTCTGGTCAAAAAAATATACAGTGCTCATCCAACAACAAAAGTTCAATACTAAATGACAATGTCCACCATGACTGAATTATTTCTTGGGATGACCACCCTGTACATTTTTCAATAAAAGTATAATAGGTGCATATGCCAAATATTCTTGCCATCTGTCACATTTTCAATTCCACATTCACGTAGTAGAGTGGAAGTATAGTGGTGGTTAAAAACTTTTTTTTTTCTGAAATAGGTTTAGAATGTCATGAAACGTGAAAATTTTAAATCTGAGCAAAAGGAAAGTTTCCTTCTATTCTATAGTAGTGGTAAAAAAATATTACAAATTTAATTTTTTTTAAATAGGTTTAGAATGCCATAAAAACGTGAAAATTTTAAATTTGAACAAAGAAAAAAATTTTTCCATCTATTTTAGTGGTAAAAAATGTTGGTGAAAAAAATATTCAATTTTTTTTTCCTATATTTTCATTATCTACGTGATCTGAAACGTCAAAATCCAGAAAAATCTCGGAAGGTGATTTTTTCTCGAATACAATACTTCCCTTCGGTATGCGAGGGAAGTAAAAATCATAGTTTTAATGATACCAGTACTGTTTAAAAGTGAATTATTTATTATTTGTTTGCTTAGAGTAATAAAACATATTCTTTATAGAATTTGCAAACAGCGGGAAAAAAACTATCTATGAAAACTAATTGGACACGTTTACTTTAGGATTTTGATTTGCTAGCATAACCAGAAGTCGGGTTATCGAAACACTGCAAAGATTTCATTAATATTTTTTACATATACATACATTTTTTTAGTTTTCATAGATAGTTTTTGTTTCCGCTGTTTGCAAAATCCTATAAAGAATATGTTTCGATACTAGTACTGCTTTAAAAATAAACCTCCGCTCGAGCTTAAAGAATGCTGCTTCTTGAAACAACTCCTGAAGTACCACTTATAGGTGCTTCAAACAGCCTAAGCGGAAACTAAATAAACCGAAATGTGTACATACTCTGGAAGTAGTTGGAAAAGATTTGCGCATTGCTTGTGGGCACAAGGGGAATATTTTTTTTAAACTGTTACGCGATGACGCTACATTGTAAACATAATTGCAAATTTCGTGCTGAGAAAAAGGTGTAATTAACTGCATATCCACGCAAAATAGGACGCGCTGTATATTAAATATACCTTGTTAAATCATCCAGATTCATTACACTTGGATAACACAGAAAGATGACTAGGTTGGTCTCAGGTACGTATAGCATTTGTCCTTTTAATCGGAGATAACGGTATTCTGGTGGTGCATTGACTTGCATCACTCCTGGTCGTGTTTTAAGCACATAAACTGTGTTGATGTGTGATAATATATTTTCAAACGTCAATTCCAAATGTGGACGCACCTAGAAATTATAATATGTTAACATAATATCGCCATCATCAGCTACAATAAAACTATTAAAACTGATCGCGAATGCACATATTTTTGTGAGTTGCATGAAATGCAGTCGCTGTATGCAGCTGAGGATCAAAAGTCATAAATTAGTCAACAAATAGTGTAACTAGCTCGCCAAAGTGGTTATATTTAAATTATTTATAGTATATTAATATATTATTCAGGGAGCGATAATGTGGGCAAAAAAATAAGTCATGGAGATTAAGTTAATGCATCAAGTGAGGTCGATGTAAACACGAACAAATAACAAATAACTTTTCTTTTTTCCGATAAATATTTCCCTAGAGAAATTTTCAAGATTCAAATTCAACTGTTTCATTGAAGGTTTTGTTTCCTTTTAGCCGTTCTTCATTTATTCGGTTAAAATTCTAGGAATAGGTATATTTAACACCTTCAAAAGTAAAAGATGGCCTTCAGAAGGTCGAGGCGAAGGATAACCTGTCGTGTCGAACCGACCCGTCTGCCATCTTTTATGAATACGGTTTTATTACTGTGGTCTTTACTTATTTGGCATTGTGTTAATCGTGCGAATACCTATGCATGTGTAATCATTTCTATTATTTATTTATGCAACGTGTGCCATGGTGCTTAATGGAAGATAAAGAAAGTCGAGGTCATTCGAAAACTCTTTTGAGCCACTCGTTACTGATGATATACTGGAGAATTATTAATTTTTGCCAAATTTCTGACTGCCATATTTTTTTAATCGTTTCATACAAATAATTAATACTTGGCATACACGTTTGTGGTGCGATTAGATGTATCCGTAACAGCACTATGTTTTAAAAATATAGAGTCGTAATGTGAAAAATTATTTTTTTGGTAAATGTAAAAACACCAAACGGTTAAGAAAATATGGCGGAGATGAGTTTGACAAAAATTAAAAAGTAATTTATTATTTTTCTTTTATTTTTTTATTTTTAATCATACAAAATCCACAACACAAAACCAATTATAGGATGGAAATTTAAACTATCTTAACCAAACCTAACCTAAATAAGAAGTACACAAGTAGAAATGATAAAGGCGGTTCGACTGTACGACAGTAAATAAAATTTCTGGCTGCTAGCCAATAATGTCCAATTCACTACAATGAGTTTCATAACTGGTACAAATATCATACAGGGGAGAAAACTTTAATACGTTAGATCTAGGAGTGGATAAATAAAGGCTATGAGAATGACGAGAATTAATCCGTGTGACGTAAAAGTTCAGTTGGCCTAACATTTCACTACAATCTATTTTATTATGCATAATTTTATCTAGAAAACGCAAAGCACAGGACTCGCGCCTTTCGGAAAGACTAGTAATATTAAATATTTCAAGAAATTGATTTTGAGAAGCTCCAATTGATGGAAAGGAACCTTCAGTTTTCCTATTTAAAAATGTCAGGAAGCAACGCTGAATGTTTTCCAATTTATCGTTATGAGTGTTATACCCAGATTGCCAGACAAGTGAACCATACTCCAGCTTAGATAAAGAAAGCAAAATAAAGCATCTTTAAGGTTTTCGCATCATTAAAGTCATGGCTGTTACGCGAGATGAAGCCTAACATTCTGTATGCATGCGAAATTACAGCATCATTATGGTTAGTGAAGGTTAATTAATTATCAAAGGTTACGCTTAGAACCTTAAACGTAGATGGCCTGATAAGGGTGTCGCCATTAACATTATACTTATAAATGATTGGGGGCTCCTTGGTTGTATAACTCGTAACATTGCACTTGCCAAAATTTAGGTGAAGATAATTTTCATCACACCAAGCCGATAATTTAGCTAAATTGTTTTGAAGTTTTTCGCAGTCATTAAAATCATTAATCCTATGCGTCATCGGCATATACTAAGAAATGATCACTAAGGTCGCGTTAATGAAAATATTAAAGAAAAGAGGTCCAAGTATGGATCCCTGGAGTACTCCTGACGTGGCACGGTATTCAACAGATTTATATCCATTATAAGATACGAATTAAACACTATCAGTTAAGTAACTCTCAAGAAATTGAAGTAAACCGTCAGATATTCCTAATTTGTCAAGTTTATAGAGAAGTTTTCTATGGTTCAGTCTGTCAAAATTTGGATATTACGAAATTCCCTAACTATGGTCATTATTAAAAAAATAAAGATTAAAAAAATTGAACAAAGGAGTTTTAAAGGATGCCCTATAAGATGGTAGTAATATTTTTTTGAAAAAAAAAATCCTCATTATGATTTAAAATTTGCCCCATTTTCATCCCCCCGATCCGCGCGTCTATGGAATAAATAAAATAGATATATGTGCTTTTAGTTACCTTGAAGAGGTGTACAACTTATCCAAGTTTAAAATGAGCAACTGAGTCACGAAGATGTTAGCATGAAAGGCAAGAGACACTATATATTTTGTACTCTTTTAATCATTTCCAGGCTTTTCTACCTACGTTACTACTATTCACTTCAAAGTCACACCAAAAAAAGTATATGATTTTGGTGATTTTAGCGAGGATCGCACTTCACAATTCACTAGTAAGTATATTTGCCTCGTTGAAATCAACATAAAAACAACATGATAGTGAATGTATTGTTTTATTAGGTACTTACCGTATCCAATATATCAGTAATCGTGCAATTGGACGAAGTAACTTTTGGAATTACTCTGGCAATAGTAAAACCAGTTTGGACTATTTTAAGATGCTCATCGAACATTATGTGGAAAGGAAATACTTTGCAAAATGTGATCGGGCTTATTTTTTGCTCTAGAAATAAAAAATGTTTAGAAGTTCTGATCAAGGCATGCAATTATTAGTAAACTTAATGTAACTCAAGATCACAGTTTATGTAAGTATATTATAAAAGGAAGATGAAAATATTCTATCTCAAAAAAATACTGATAGGTACGCCAGCACAACAAAATATTGGGCCAACATACATTCCAAGTAGGGCCATTATTGTACAAAGCGAAGAGTACACTGCATTTGATCGGCACATTTTTAAAACCGTAATATCGCTCGTAGATAAAAGAAAATTCATATCCCTGTATTGGTGATAGAATTCTGAACAACTTTTAAAATGTTCGTCCGTCCGACTGTCTGTCTGTGCGTCCGCTTGTCTGTATGTCTGTCCGTGCGTATGTCTATATGTCTGTTCGTTTGTCTGTCTGTCCGTCCGCTACGTTCTTTGTAAGCGATAACTCAAAAAGAAAAGTCCAATTGTCTTGAAATTTAAACAGTAAATTAGTATGAGCTTGAGAAAGAGAGGCCTATCGTTTTTGAATAAAATCGATCAGTACAAAAAAAATACTAATAATTTAAATCTAAAAAAATTGTTTTGTAATTGAATATAAATCTTGTGAAATGTTAATTCCCCTCATCATCTATTTTTTTGTTTTTGTCCACGACTATTAAATGTACTCATTATGTATATGTGTTTCTTCGAGGATAATGCTATCCATTATTCCCTGCAGTGAATAATGATTTCATTATTCACTTATTGCAGTGGATAATGAGGACAGTCAGTTGTTTATAAGAAATGACATTAGTCACTTTTCATTAAAATTTAAAATGTCAAAATTGTAGCAACCAAAAGACAAGTGTTGTCTCTAAGTTTTTTAGGAAGCACTCAAATGGTATATGCCGAATAGGTAGTGTAATGAACACTCAAAAACTACATTAGTATGTTTTTTTCAAAGCATCATCTATTATTAGCAACACGCAGCAATCGTTTTTGAAACCATATCTACGTGCCTACAAACTGTATTATTTTATTAGTAAGCCATGACAATGTGTCAAAGCGTAATTCTGTAACTGATTTATTTGAAGCGTCAAAATTTCTGCGATTTCAACGCCAATGGTATTTACAATAATTTTAAATATTAGGTATTCAAAAAGAGTAATATAATTAGATGAATGAATACTGACCGTGAAAACGAGATTTCTTTGGCACCGCCAGAGATAAAGAAAGCTGCAGAAATCTCCTCATTAAACTTGTTGCCCGAAAAATCTAAAATATTATATATGATGATATATGAATCTTTCTTAAATTCTATAACAACATTTTTTACTTTATTGGTTAAATCATGTAATTAGAAACATTTCAAGCAGGAAGTAATGGTTAAAGCTTTAGACTTGCGTGTGCTTAGTGAGGAGAATATTCTTGTTATATAATTTAAAATAAAGTTTCTTTAATTGATGGAGTGTAGAATATTAGGTTATAGATTAATAATAATTAATAGGCAGGTATAGTGGATATCCTTGAAGGTACGCCATTGTTATTTGTTATTATATATAAGCATTCTCTGATGACGCCTTACATATTCGTATTTGTAATTAGGCGAATAACAGTTGAATAAAACTTGCTAATCAGCAATACTGCGTTTAAGTTTTTCTTTACGGGTTTAATATAATAATATATTACAACTTGGCAACGAGGATGGGATATCCACTGAGACTTGCAATTGAGAGATTGAGATTCAAGCCCTGAGTAGGTTAAATGTGGTCTTTTATTGACTTCATTTGATATTAACGAGTGTTTCAGCAATTAAATAGGAATTGTACAATTAAAAACGTGTAAAACTAAAAGTTATTTGCAAAAAAGTGCGAAGAGTATCCTATAAAATGTTCAACAATTATTTGAAAAATGCAGTAAATCGACGAAGTTTAATGTTTACACTAGTTTATATGTTGGACCCACATGGGCTGTACATTGGTCCAATATTTTGCGCCGTTAGGATAGGTAGCCAACTTTTTGGCAACTTCTAAGCTGTAGTTTATTTTGTGTTGTGTGTAAACTGAATACTTACCAAGTGATAAGGTTTCAATTTCGTCAATTTGGGGCATGTGACATTTTCCAGGTCCAGACTTTTCAGTTATTAAAAATTGTACATGGTCACACTCTTCTTTTGTTTTTAATATTTCCACTTCCACCTCTGTATCATGAAGCCTGCTAGCTACCGTCTAAAAAATAAAGTGAGAACTGTAATTTTGTACAAAGGCTTGAGAATCTTTTAAATTAAATTTCCGATTTACTAATTATTGCCAGGGAAGTAAAAAAATATTTTCTTATTTAAAAATATAATTTGCAATAATGGTGGAGGATCCGGTTCCACTATCCATCCGCTCGATCTGATCGATTTTTAAACACATTTCTCAATCAATTTTTATGAAGATAATATTATACAGTGTATCTGTTTTAAGTGGGTCGCTTTATATATTTCTATGGATATTTTAGATATCAAAATGTTTTTGTATCAGGCCTGTAGCTCATTGAAAGGGGTATTCTGTGGTAAATAATTTACTGTGTAATAATAAGTGCAAACTTTTAGCAGCCTATAACTCTGCTGTTTGACGAGATATTAGAAAAAGGTTTAGACAAAGTTGACTGCAATAATGAGACAAATAAAACTTTGTAATTAAACATTTTCAACATGCTCTACGTTTTGAAGTACACTGTTGTCATGTAAAAAAAATTGCAATTTAAAGTTCGCTATGACACTATTATGTAGATATTTTCATTCCCTTTTTAACCTTACAGCCCACCTTCATCTTCAAATAAAGACTAAAAACTTTAAAAATAATTATAAATGATGTTAGAGTGCTTTGAAAACAAATTCAAGAAAACAGATTCCAACAAATTAAAAGCATCTTATTTTTCTCGCAATGCGTTTAAGGTGCACTTCGATTATTATCGTTTATAAATTATAAATAACCCACTATCAGTAATACTCTAGTTTCAGAAAGTAATAATAAATCATCCGGCTGAACAGTAACAGCTAAATTCTATTGCATGTGGTAAATAACTTTGGCAGTTATTACCTACTACATCACATTTATTTATACACACTACTTTCGAGTTAATTACTGTGTAAGTGTAATTGCTATATAGTGTAGCGATAATGATTATAAAGTAGAGATAAAACGTGTACCTTTACGATTCCAATTACAATGTGTTCCAATCCTGGTCTATCTGAATAATAATGCAGCACAAGAGCGCCATCCTCTTGGCGTTCGGTACATCTAAATGAGGGAGCTTTCATACCTGGATACAATGTACCCAAATGATCATGTAGTGCATCTAAGTTCTAAAACGGAAAAATCGGAATGATAAAAGTTGCAGTCAAAAATATACATATTGTACATCGCACTGTTCCTGAATTTTTTTAAGTTTAAACAGAGCCGTGACAAGTACTTTTAAAAAGTACTCCCAGTACTAAGTACAAGTAGTTTACATTTTTATTTTTACTCCCAGTACTAAGTATAAGTACTTCGAAAAAGTACTTGGAGTATTAAGTACTTTACTTGAAATTCAAAATTTAAGTAACCAGTACAAAGTAATTACTCCATAAAGTACTCTAAGTACTTAAAATACTTGGAGTACTTTAAAATACTCCCAGTATTTTTTAAGTACTTTACTTGAAATTCAAAATTTAAATAACCAGTACAAAGTAATTACTCTGTAAAGTACTCTAAGTACTTAAAATACTCCCAGTATTTTTTTAAGTACAAGTAAAAGTAATTTCTGTTAATGGGAGTATTTTTAATGTACTGTAAGACTTTTTTACCACTAATTTTTAAATTGAGGAGTGTCCTACGCTGAAGTACGTACACTTTACACCCAAAATATTTAGTCGTTAGTCGCTTCAATGCAAATTTCAAAAATTTGCTGCTTTAGAAACCTGCATCCTGCAATCTGCATATTGCTTTACTACAGTTAAAGAAAAAAAATGTTTTTCTATTCATTTAGCTACAAACAGACGCAGCGTATAGAGGAGAAATTATCTGATTTTAACCAACTGTATACAGGGTACTAAAAACATTTCTTAACAGAGAAATGCTTCGTTACAGAGGTAAAAATCCTTCGTGAAATCTAAACCTAAAAGTTATATAGTTATATATGTGAATTAATAAGCTACAATACAAAAAAAGTGGTGAAAACTAATTTTTACAAATATATTTTTATTTAAAAACTCACTCAAATCAAATAGTAACAAAAATAAATATAATGTATATAATAAATGGGTAAATAAAACAATGAATGTACATACAACTGCAAAACAAACTAAATATGCAATGTGCTGTTACTCTTAAGCCGCACAAGTTCATCAAAATTAACGTCACTTAAAGCATGTCGTCTGCATTTATAATTTGGGCAAAAGTAAACAAGCGTTCAGACGAGGGCAAAACTGAATTATATTTAATAAATAATTTCTTCACCATTGGATAGTCTGTTAACAGTTGAATATTGGATCTTGAGTCATTTAAATATCGCAATAATTCACATTGGTTTTGGTTTGAGGAGAATATCGATGAGACTGAAGAGTTGAACTCCTCCTTCTCTTTGAAATCGAAGAATGGATCTTCTTCAGTATTTTCACCGACTGCCACCTCAGACTGTTGCACCTCATCCAACTCAAGAGCTGCCTCTAATACCCATGATTGAATATCTTTGCAAGTAATGGGCTTGTTCCATGATATTCTTTTTATATGGTTTTTATACTTTTTCACATAGTACTCGATATTCTCATTATACACTTAAAATTTTGTATTATTAACTTTTTCCGTTCTCGAGATATAAGGAGTTGAAATTAGTAATAGTTGCAAAAACCAAGCGCCCATTTGTGACGTCACTATACGCAAGTGACGTAAGAAAAATTGCTTTCTGGGACCTTTCAAATTTAACCTGAAAAGTCGGAAAACATGGAATTTTTAAACGCTGGTAACTAGTGGAAGTTATTTCTATGTGTCTACCGAAAGGAGAAGGTCGGCGATGAATTCTAATTGTAAATTGCAGGGTCAAAATCGAAAATTAGTCTCGGCAGGAGCGAGAGAAAATTTTAATTTTTTGACATTTCACCAAATTGTACTCCTCTACTATCAAGTAGTAAGCAAAACAAACAATACTTCGAAAACACTTATAATAATAGCATGTAAGGAGCATCAAGTCTATTGAGATCGCCGAGTCTATGCGTATAGTGACGTAGCGCCTGGCCACGCCCCATTTTCGCGAGATGGAAATTTGTAATGGTTTTTAAGATACTAAACGTGCGAATAAGATTCTGATTTCTTGCAGATCCATTAATTTATACTTGCAGTTTCGATTTATGAAATAAAAAAAAATGCAGAACAAGCCCATTGTAATCTTTTCGTCTCTCGACCCGCTGAACCAGCTCATTTTAAATCTTGGGTTCGTGACCGCTGCTACTACTGCCATTTTTGATTTAAGCGTAAACAAATCTTTGAAACGTTATTGGTGGAGAGAATCTAAAATATATTCTAAGGGCTTGGACAGTTGCCTTATTTCTCTAGAGAGCTTAATTTTTTCTAGTTTCGTATACATGGATATGATACTAGGGAGAAGTTAACCATAAAATGTGTTTTGGTTCCCTTGGAGAAAGTCCAAAGTTTCAGCTAAAGGCTTTATAATTCTTACATATTCCTCCAAAAACAAAATATCGTTTTTTGTAAAATAAGGAACTAATAGTTTATCACATAAATCCTTTCACGATACAATTTTTTTTATGGCGTCATACGTCGAATTCCATCTGGTGACACCAGGATAACTCAGGGTATGACCTAAAACTTGATGGACTATTTCAGCGGATTTTGGTCTCCTAGCCTTTTTCCACAAATTTCCACAAAGTTACAAGTAGGTAATTTTTTATATTTTATGAAAAATACTGAATGTTTACAAGTCCTTAGAGTACTGTTTACATAAAAAGTACTTAGAGCACTTACTTAAAAAAGTACTTAGAGTACTTTTTATATAAGAAAGTACTTAGAGTACGTTTTATATAAAAAAGTACTTAGAGTACTTTTTTAAGTAACAAGTATTACTTATTTCGAAATAAGTACAAGTATCCAGTACTTTTTAAGCAAAGTATTTAGAGTACTTAGAGTACAAGTAGGAGTACATGAATTTTAAAAGTACTTAGAGTAAAATACTTAGAGTAAAAATGTACTGAATACTTGGAGTACATTTTTGTACTGAGTACCTCAACTCTGAGTTTAAATAGGTAAAACAAGATATTTTATTAGTCAGAAATAAATAATTGAAAAAATTTAAAAGCATGCTTTTAAAAACCAGTTGAAACTAATAAAAATGAACATTAAAACTAAGAAAATTATTTTAATAACAAGCTAACCTTCACCGATTTAATGTACGTTTTGAATAATTGTTGCATTCTATAGGATACTTTTCGCCGTTTTTTAACATTAGTTTTAGAATTTAGCTAATAAAGACGTGGTAATAAAAATATACAGATATGTACATATGACAAGTCAACACAGAATTTAAATAAACAGAAATACCATCTTTCTTCTGTTTATAATTAAAGTTTTTAGCATATAAATGAAATAATAAATATTTAACTTCTGACCATTTTTATAACTAAATGTAACATACCTGTAAAAAATCCCTGGGTGTCGCACCAAGAACTTGCAGTATTTTGTCATATCCGGAATCCTGGCAAAACTCAAAAAACGTTTTTCCAAATAATTCTAGTATTGTATTGGCGGGGATTTCTAAAAAAGATTCTGACTATTAGTTGAGATTAATTTGACAGCACTCGCCATCATTAGAGGTCCAAAATTGGAGCCTTGAGGAACTCCAGAAGCTGCTACAAATAATAATAATAATAATAATAATAATAATAATATTTATTGGTGTATATAACAGAAAATGTTTTACACAAGTCAAAATAAAGTAGTACATAAAAAAATCGGTAAAGTTATTTACACAGAACTTCCCTCGTTATTTGTGCATGACAATCACTCAAAAAATTATTAATTACGAAATGACATTGGGAATAATAATCGGAATATAATTATTGGTATTATTACAAAGAAAACCTGATAACTTTTGGTCAAAAAAATATACAGAGTGTTCATCCAACAGCAAAAGTTCAATATACTAAACAACAGGTGCAAAATATGGAAGGCTTGCGCAAATACCTTTATAAATGTCCACCATGACTCAATTATTTCTTGGGATGCCATTATTCAATAAAAGTATATAACAGGATATGCCAAATATTATTGCCATCTCTCACATTCTCAATCCCACATTCACGTAATAGAGTGGAAGTATAGTGGTGATTAAAATATAGAACAAATTTTCAAAAATGTTTTCTGTCTATTCTAGTGTTAAATTTTTTTCCAAATTGGTGAAAATATGTTGCAAATATTTTTTTTCGAAATAGGTTTAGAATGTTATGAAACGAGGAAATTTCAAATTTGAGCAAAAAAAATATTTCGCCTATTCTATAATGGTGATAAATAGATTACATAAACATGTTTTCATTTTTTTTAAATTTGTCTAAAACATTTTTTAATTTGTTTTAATAAATTTGGTATGACATGGAAACGTGGAAATTTTAAATCTGAAAAAAAATTCCATCTATTTGTGGTAAAATTTTTTCAAAAATGTTTAAATTTTTTTTTATTTTTCTTTAAATAGATTTAGAACGCTATGAAACGTGGAAATTTTAAATTTTGAGAAAAAAAAAATTAATCTATTTTGGTGATAAAATTTTTTTCAAAAATGTTGGTAAAAAATTTTCGAATTTTTTTTTTCTTTTAAATAGGTTTAGAATGCCATGAAACGTGGAAATTTTAAATTTGAACAAAGAAAAATTGTTTTTTTAGTGGTAAAAATTTTTTCAAAAATGATATGATAGATTTAGCGCGTCATGAAACGTGGAAATTTTAAATTTGAGCAAAAAAAAAAAATTTTTTCATTATTTATTCCGTTTAGACGGTCCACCCTGTATATTTTTCAGTGAAAATTCTACCAGTTCTTCGCTGACAGTAGGGTTAACTACCTACCAAATTTGACTGCTCTCCGTCAAGTAGTTTTTTAGTTAATGCACCAACAGACAGACAGACAGACAGACAGACAGACTGACGGAATTGAAAAACCTATATTTTCGGAATCTACGTGTTCTGAAACGTCAGAATCCGAAAAAATCTCGGAGGGTGATTTTTTCTCGAATACAATACTTCCCTTCGGTATGCGAGGGAAGTAAAAATTACAAAAATATAGATATAGTCAAAGCAATTATATAAAAATATTATATATAATACACACATTCTAAAAAACAAAATAAACAGTCATTACAAACGAAAACAAACAGAAATGCAAGAAAAAAAAACAGTAAAATTTATGTGAAGAAATCATTAATTTCGTAGCAGTTTTTTTCTATCAATAATTTTTTCAATTTTGCCTTGAAAACACAAAACATCGAACTGTAATCGACAGATTACTCCCTGTTTAGAAAATGTTATGTGTAAAGAGTATTATCTGAGAGGTGCTAAGTTTGAACTTGTGGTATCTTTGAGAAGTCATTATGCAGTTTATTGATTGTTTTTGAGGTTTATCAATATGATCAGATGTTAAATTGAATAAAACGGTTAAGTTGTAAACTACTACCAACAAGGCCGTGCTGAGGAAGAATGTACATGAATGTCTTAATTTTATTTAAAAAATTGCGTACGATGTCACAAACAAATGGGTAGGTATCGTGCCTTTTGGCAAAATATAAGTGATCTGGTCATCTATTTTTTTTCTCTAAACGGAAAACATAAAATATTCTTACTTAGTATTTCCACTGCTGCTGTTATTAAGTTATAGGTCAATTCATCCTCATATATTTGACGTACCAGGAACTGACCTTCCATTTGAACATCAGCTTTTTTCCTTAAAATGAAACGGTATCATTATATCTCTATAATGAAGAAAGGGGCACTTAAATATACTACCCACAAGACGATCTAAGCAAAGTGGACCCTGAATTTCAAGGCCTGATATATCAAGGTAAATACGTATGTATAAACCCCACATATTATTATTTGATTTCCATCCTAGATTTTGAGAAAGACACAGACGACAAGTACACGAGGGGTGACTAAATTATTTAATCAATTTTGACACCTGTATATCATGGAAATGAAATGATAGTGCTTCTGGTAGTAAACTTTGAACAAGTAGGCTTTTGCCTTGAAAAAGGGACACTATGAGCTTTAAAATGATCACCAGTAATGAATGAACTGATACTTTGATGTTAGATCAAGTAATTTTACAAAACAAAGAATACTAAAATATCTGTGTTATTTTCAGTGGTGTGACACAAATCAGTCAAATAATTTATATGAATTAAATAAAATAACTAGGATGAAACGGAATGCAAATTCACGCTGTCAAGCATAGTTTAATAAACATGCAAATATTGCAAATTGATTGATGATAGTGATGTTTAATTCTGATTATCAGGCTCATTAAATTCATACTGTTACTTACTTAATGGCTTCCCACGTTTCATCGCCAAACGATTTTGTAACTAATAATTCCAGTGCATAGTTCACGAAGCCGTACTAAAAAAAAAAATTCGAGTTAGTGTACAAATACAGGGTATTTTCTAAAACAATGATGTGCAGAAACGCATTGACTTATAATGTTTTCAAAATTCTCTGTTTAAATCGATACATTTATTATTAAATCTATATTATATCGTTTTAAAAAAAGTCATAAGTTTCAGTGACTGTTTTTTAAAGACAGTTCTATTTTTTTAAACAATGTTTTCACCAAAGTTTTCACCCTCTTAGTGGTCCAATTTCATGTAAATATGCAAGTTATACAATAGAGCACTAGCAATGACGTCACAGTATTGCCAGCTGTCAGTTGCGGGTGGTAAATTCAGAAATTTGACATTTGAGTTGGGGTCAATTTTCGTTCAATATAAATTAAAGTGGAGGATTTCTTAACATCAGATAGATGTAGTGATGTTTATAATTATATTTTTTTTACATCTACTGCGAGAGAAAATTTTATATATACTTTATTAGTGTTGTTTTTACCAGTGTAAAGTTTGGTGTCAAGAACGTTGACATCTTTGTGAACCCATAAATTAGTGAAAATAAAGGCTATATTGGATTTTTTACATTTTTTGTACATATATAATATCAAGACATATTTTAGTAGGTAAATGTTTAATTAATATACGCTCAGTTACAGCTAGGCAGTGACATAGGTTAGGTAGTATTATTACACTAGGTTAAAAGTTATCAAAATACTCATTGATTTATGCCAATATAACAATCATATATTAACGGTTTTATAAACCTATTGTAAAATCTACGTTTTTTGACGATTTAAAATATTTCCCTTCAACTTTTTATTGATTTATATCTTACTTTTGTTAGGTTCAATAGTTTGTAACAAGTTTAAGTGTCTATCACATTAATAACAACAATCAGAGGTTTGTATTATGAAATGCAGGAGTAATAGTAAATCTAATGGAAAGATAGGACTGTGAGATCATTTCAGTTTCCACTTAATTTAAATTGCGAGCAAATATGCAACATAATACGCTCCGAATACTTTATATAGCTATATACCTAGTTTGGTATCTGTTCTGATTCTTACAATTATAATTACAGAGGTTCAAAATATTGATAATGTACACAAATAAAATACCAGTGAAGGTAAGTGAGCTAAAACACAACAGAATTTAAAAAATAACACACTTTTAACAGCATCGTCTACCATGATTGAATGTTTTAAATTATACATATTATACATAATTATAAGGGTAAGTATGAATAATAATATAGTCTTATAGTTTAGATATAAATTTTATTTACAAGAAGGGTCTCCACAATGGTTCATTAATTCAATGCTATATTACATTTTTGAAAAATCATCGAACGATATAGTTTCAATTTCTCACTTTTAAATCATATAGGTTGGCTCCATTAATACATTTCAGCTTAGAAATGTAATGAGGGGACTCCTAAAATGTAGAATATAAATAAAATTATAATAAATTCACTGAAATTCACTCACCATATCGAAAATTAATAACTTTTGACAGGCACGCAAGATAACACACCGGTTGAAAAACACAAATAAAACACAAAATTAGAGTCAGATCAATAAATCGCGAAATGTATAATAGACGAAAAACACCCAAAATTGATGTGACACGAAAAAAACGTTTAAAAAAGCACTACAAATTCTTTAAAAACTCGAATTAATCAGAAAGCACACAAATGCAAAACTAGGTTATTACCACCCAGGCAACTTTGGCGGCCATGTTGTGACGTCAGCTGCTACTGCTCTATTATGACAGCCCACTGGATTCTCTTTGTGGTATTGTTAAATGTTCACTTGTAATCTCCCAAGTGCTTGAATTATAGTCGGAAATTTTTCGGGTACATGAATTTTTTGAAAATTATCCCGAGTCGCACAGCGACGAGGGTAAGTTTCAAAAAATTCATGTACCCGAAAAATTTCCGACTATAATTCAAGCACGCGGGGGATTCGGTAAGAAAATTTCACACGAAAATAAATAAACTATAATTTCAACTGACATTAAAATTATTCTAAGACATAACAAGGTATAAGATTAGTAGGCCATGAATGAGTCTTGTTAACAAAGTGACAGAAACGCATCGGAATGAGTAATTAGTGTTGTTGTGTCAAAAGATAAAATTATAAGAGTTATTTGAAAATACCTATATTAGATAAATAATATCTCTTCCACCCATTTTAGTTTCAAAATATTACTGAAAATTGTTTAGGACAACTCTATTTGTGTGTTACGGAAAAAGTTTTATTCACTAAAGTAGATGGAACATTGTTTTCTTTATATATTTCAACACAGGATAACTTGATGCAGATGGCTTTGAACCGTCATTAGTTATTTATCATTATTTTATTGACAGATTAACCAGTTTAAGCTCAATATGTCTTATTGTTGGAGGTATTTTCAAGCTATTAAGAGAATAAGATTATAGAGTATGGCAAAAGAACATAATATACAGTACGCGCATATTGCGAAGAACTTTGTGAAGTTAAAAAAGCCATCCAAAATTGAAATACTTATCGTACACGATAAAAAGTGTAACATGGAGGAAAACCAAAGTTATTCACCATTATAATTAGGTATTAAACATGAAATAAAATGTTGTTTCACGTAGCTCAGCGATTTTTTTATAATTATCTGCTTTAATTTTAAAAATAAAATTCCATTTTTATGTAATAGCAAATGTCAAATATGATCATATGGCAATCACTTGACAGAAAAATTTCCACTTATTAATTTCGTTCTGGGTACCCTGGGGGTTGAAAATTTCCGGAAATTTTTTGGGTGGTAACGACACAAAAATAAACTTCTGATTGGCTAAAAGAGTGACGTGTGAAATTTTCAATAAAAAAAATCGCTACTCAAATTTGTCCATTTATGACATTGGAAAAAAAAATCATAGTAGCCGTTGAAAACAGAAATTAGCCGCTAAATTTTTATCGTAAAGTAAAAGTTATTATAGTTTAGTGTCCTAGCTCTATTTAACAAGCATTATCTGGAAACGGTGGGATATAGAAAGAAATGTTAAATGGAAAAGTTATTCTTTTTACAAAGATGCATTTAATAAGTTTATTTTCAAATGTACAAGGCGTCTTAAAAAGATGGCAGCTTATGCAACTTTACTTTTTCAAATGGAATACCAGCGCGGAAGGGAAAGTTTATTAAAGAAGTTTTATTAAGAAGGCAGTTTATAAAAGTGAACAAGTTAAAAAGTGAAAGTGAGGTTAAATATCAAGCAAACAAAGTGTTATTTCGAAGTTGAAGTATCGTATAGTCTGTAAATTGTTAAATAAAGTGTTAGTGGTGTTTATCTCTTGTTGAAATTATTTAGAACCCACGGATTCATACAGGGTGTTTCCTAAAAGATGGAAAATACGCTACAATATTTTTGGATTCTTCTTTTATTTCCGAAGAAATTTTATTAACCATGTCATATACCTCTCACTGACCATTGTTGAGATATTAGCAGTTAAATTCGGATAACATATTTTTATTAACGTAATCATAACAAATGATACATTACAAAAAACAGTAACTATTATGATTATTATAAAAGATGCTCAAATTGTCGAGCATATTCTGTTTGATACAACTCTTACCTCCTTAAAAGTTCTAGTGTACAAGAATTCCTTATAACTTCTGGGTTAATTTGATGGCAAGCATGAATTATCATATTCTTGAAATCGTTAAGATTAATTGGTTTCTCAGCGTATACAACTTGCTTTAAATGGCCCCATAAGAAAAAATCGAATGGCGACATATTAAGTGACAGTGTAGGCCATCAGCAGGTCCTTGATTACCAATCCAGTTCCCTCCGAAGCTCTCGCCATAAATAAGTAACATACCAACATATTCATTAGATGTAAACAGTAACGATATATTTCTGATTTGAAAATGAAAGAGTGTTAGGAACTACGTGGAGGTGGAAGTAATTAACAACTGTCAGTGAATCTGCCACAGAATCAAAGTCAATAATTTCTGCTTTTGTGTATAATCAAGGCCAGCCTTATTAGTTTAAGAAAATGGAGCATGGCAGAATCAAGATTAAACCGTTGTATCGTAAACCGTTAATGATAGATGTAGGAAAAAAACCGCTGCCTAAGGAATCACTACTTCCACATCCAGATTATTCGTCCTAGTCACTTTAAAGGAAACACATTGACTATATTTGCACTCTAGTATGTGGAAATTATTGGTCATAGAATTTTAATAATATTTGGGGTAGATGTCATAGAAAAGTTTGAGGAGTTGGTTTCTACCATATACGTTAAAAATGAAGTTTCTAGTTTACCGTACTTATTTTCCACTATTTACAACCTACCACCTCAATGGAGTCATCTCAATCAGATGTCACTACAATACATACGTGTACTAACTTTCAAGTGAATATCTCAATTTGATGTTATCAATCCCATTAATAATGAAGCGGAGATGGTAGAGTTTGAAAAATATTAGAAAGAAATCTGAGGCCTTGGTTTCTAGTATATACACCGAATCCCAAATTTCTGTAGTCTTACCAGCTTGCTTTACTTATTTTCCCCTATTTGCCCCTATTTAACCCCCAACCCTTCAACGGCATCATCTCAAATTATGATCTAGTTTCAGACGTCGTTATAATACATACGTGTACCAAATTTCAAATGAATATCTCAATTTTATTTTATCAACCCTTTTCATATTGGAGTAGGGGTGGTTGGGTTGAAAAATATTATAAGAAAATCTGACGATGTGGCTTCTAGTACATACACCGAATTTCAAGTTTCTGTAGTCTTACCAACGTTTTACTTATATTCCTCTATTTACCCCAAATTAACCCCCAACCCTTCAACGGAATCATCTCAAAATATAAACTAATTCCAGACGTCGTTATAATACATACGTGTACGAAATTTCAAATAAATATCTCAACTTTATTTTGTCAACCCCATTAATGGGGTAGGGGTGGTGCGGGGGTTGAAAAATATTATAAAAAATCTGAGGCCTTAACTTCTTGTACATACACCGAATTTCAAGTTTCTGTACTCATACCAGCTTGCTTTACTTATTTCCCCCTATTGACCCCTAAATAACCCCCAACCCTTCAACGGAATCATCTCAAAGTATAATCTAGTTCCAGATGTCGTTATAATTCATACGTGTACCAAATTTCAAATGAATATCTCGATTTTATTTTATCAACCCTTTTAATAATGAAGTAGGGGTGGTGGGGGTTGAAAAATATTATAAATAATCTGAGACCTTGGCTTCTAGTACATACACCGAATTTCAAGTTTCTGTAGTCTTACCAGCTTGCTTTACTTATTTTCCCCTATTTACCCCTATTTAACCCCCAACCCTTCAACGGAATTATCTCAAAATATAATCTAGTTCCAGATGTCGTTATAATACATACGTGTAGAAAATTTCAAATGAATATCTCAATTTTATTTTACCAACCCTTTTCAAATTGGAGTAGGGGTGGTGGGGGTTGAAAAATATTATTACAAAATCTGACGCTTTGGCTTCTAGTACATACACCGAATTTCAAGTTTCTGTACTCTTACCAACTTGTTTTACTTATATTCCTCTATTTACCCCAAATTAACCCCCAACCCTTCAACGGAATCATCCCAAAATATAATCTAATTCTAGACATCGTTATAATACATACGTGTACGAAATTTCAAATGAATATCTCAACTTTATTTTATCAACCCCATTAATGGGGTAGGGGAGGTGGGGGGTTGAAAAATATTATAAAAAAATCTGAGGCCTTAACTTCTAGTACATACACCGAATTTCAAGTTCCTGTACTCTTACAAGCTTGCTTTACTTATTTCCCCCTATTTACCCCTATTTAACCCCCAACCTTTCCTCAAAAAACAATCCAGTTCCAGATCTCGTTATAATATATACGTGTACAAAATTTCAGGTCAATATCTTAAACCGTTCCGGAGAAAGCGTGCGGACAAAAAAAGTTACAGACAGACCGACAGACCGACAGACAGACAGAAAATTTTTTTTTTGCTCAAATTTAAAATCTCGACGTTTCATGACATTCTAAACCTATTTCACGAATAAAAATTTTTGAAAATTTTTTTGCGATTACTATACTTCCAATCCACTACGTGGATGTGGAAGTAATAAAGGAGAATTCAAACTTTTTAAAATATATACATGCAGGGTATTCCATTTAAAAAGGTAAAGTTGCATAACCTGCCACCTTTTTAAGGCGCCTTGTACATTTGAAAATGAAATTATTTAATGCATTTTTTTACTTAGAATAACTTTTCCATTTAACATTTCTTTCCATTTCTTACCGTTTTCCAGATAATGCTTGTCTAAATAGAGCTGGGATACCCTGTATATATTTTTTAAATCCTATTAAAATCGAATAATGAACACATTTTTTAAACACCCTTGTGTTTCAATAAAAAACTGCCTACATTATTTTTGTATTAAATCTGTCATTTTTCACGAAATTTAATATTTATTACCATTTGAGAGATTTCTAGATTATCAAAAAAAAAAAAAAATCGCCAACGATATATATCCATTTTTGACATAAAAAAAAAGTCAAAGCAGGCCTTGAAATCTGAAATTAATCGCAAGTGTTTGTCATAAAGTGAGGATTTTCATTGTCTATATTTTAAAAACAAAATCATTAAAATCCGATAATAAACACATTCTTTATAGGAGCGTTTCAATTCAACGTATTCCATATTGTATACAGGGTGTCCCAATAAAAACTCCCAGGCCGGATATATTCTAAACGAATAGAGATATTTTAATTCTGTAAAAGCCAATTTGTAGAGCATGCAAAGAGCTTCATTTTTTAATATAATTATTTTTTTAATATATCAGCATATAGATGGCGCTGTGCTCTAAAGAAATATTTCGATGGGAGAAACTTTGAAATGGGGTTTATGTGAAATAAAATGCATTTCTAAGCAGATTATTTTCTAAAAAAAAATACCATAAAACTAACCGTTTTCGAGATATTTGAGTCCAAATGTTGGCATTTGCCAATATTGAATAATTGTAATCTTTTCAACATTTCAGTCCTTTAAGTTGGACAATCTATATTTAATTTACAAATTTTAGAAGAATATATTTAAAGAATTTTTCGTATAATTGCTTTGTTATTAGAGTAGATTATAATTAAAAATATTTGATATCTAGTGAGTATAATAACCCGTATACCTTATAAATTAAATACAATTAAAGTTACCTTTGGAATAATAGTTTTGACATTTCTCAATTTCAATCACATTTTGTTTATTGGTGTGTCAATAGAACAACTGTATTATTGTACCTAATTATTGTTTTTTTTGTGAATATTTATGATTAAATATGGTTTCTCATACAAATGAAGATAAATTAATCAAGATTTTAATTTATGGGGAATGTCGTAAAAATGCTTCAAGAGCTGCAAGTTTATATGAAATACGTTTTCCTGACACACCTTTACCAGATCGGAGAACTTTTGTTTGTGTCCTAATTTGAAAAACTATGGAGGTTTTAAAAAACCAAAAACGACAAGGAGAAAAAGAACTGCAACTGATGAAAATGTTGCATTGGTATCACATCAAGTAGAAAATAACCCAAACATGTTAGTACGCAAGTTGACGGAAGAAACGAATATTGTACGTTCCACCTGCTACAGAATTCTTAAAACAAACACATTTTTTCCATATAAAGTTCATTTAGTTCATCATTTGATTCCAGGGGACAATGAACGGAGATTAGATTTTTTGGCGTAATTTTCAATTCTCGTAGAAAAAATCCAAATCTTTTAGAAACAATTATGTGGAGTGATGAAAGTCGATTACACAACAATGGAGTAATCACAACACATAATTGGACGGCATTAAACAGAAAGGAGCCAATCCACAAAATTAAAAAACCACCCCACAAAATTTTAAAAATTTGTTTCTTAATTTATTTAAATGTAGAATATCGTAATGTGTGTTCAGCTGAAAAAGTCCAACTCATTTTCCATATAAGAATAAGAATGGTGTAGTTTCAGCTTAAGATGAAAAACAGAAGTCACGCAGCGCATGACTACCTGATCTTCGGCTTTTTCCAATAATTGTATTTTTTTTTTTTTTGCAGAAACTGTATATTATTTAATTTTTTTATATTTGTATTGGAAATAAAGACCTTTTATTATTATTATTATTATTAATATTGTAATTAAGATGCAAAACCTTTCTTTGCAAGCTTGTTTCTTGATTTTAGCTGAGTGTGTTGGTTCCTTTCTGGTTAATGCTGTCCAATTGTCGTTACTGGTCTCAAGAGAATCCTAGGTGGATGAGACATACCAGATCCCAGAATCGTTTGGGGTAAATGTTTGGTGTGGTATCGTTAATGGTTACATTGTTGGCCCATACCTCTACCATGAAAATTTAACAGGTGAAAGATATTTACAATTTTTGTAAAATGATTTATAAGTACTATTAAGGAATTTGCCCGCTTAGTTGGATAATATGTGGTTTCATCAGGATGGAGCAGGCCCACATAATCATCACAACGTTGTTAATTATTTAAATCAAACATACCCAGGAAGATGAATTGGTACCAATGGAGTACTTAGATGGCCCGCTCGATCTCCTGACATACCTCCATTAGACTTTTATTTATGGGGATTTTTAAAAAGTGAAGTGTACAAAGAACTAATAGAAGACATGGCAGATCTTTATAATAAAATTTATGCTAGTGTTGCCGCCATTAATTGGCATACATTATTAAAAGTTTGTAGATCTGAACTAATTAATAGGTTTACGATGTGTGTTAATGAAAATGGCAATAATTTTGAACACCTATTAAAATAGTTATTTTAATTTCATTAGTTCGTAAAAATTGTTTTATGTTCGTAATTGCCTTAAATGTTTGAATTATAAGATAAATAATATTTTTAGTTTTTTCTTCCAAGGGTTACTTCAAATATATTTAATTCATAAGGTATGAAAAATTCTTTAAATATTTTCTTCTAAAATTTCTAAATTAAATACAGATTGTCCCACTTAAAGAACTGAAATGCTGAAGAGATTACAATTATTCAATATTGGCAAATGCCAACATTTGGACTCAAATATCTCGAAAACGGTTAGTTTTATGCAATTCTTTTAGAACATAATCTGCTTAGAAATGCATTTTCTTTCACATAAACCCCATTTCAAAGTTTCTCCCATCGAAATATTTCTTTAGAGCACAGCGCCATCTATATATTGATATATTAAAAAAACAATTATATTCAAAAATGCAGCTCTCTTTATGCTCTACAAATTGGCTTTTACAGAATTAAAATATCTCTATTCGTTTAGAATATATCCTGCCTGGGAGTTTTTATTGGGACACCCTGTATACGAGAAAAAATCAGATTTCTCCGTAAAAGTTCTTGACTTATTGTTAAATCTTCTGGTATTGTGGAACTGTATCATTGCTTGGTAATAAATCTACTTGAATTGAATTTAGGAAAAGCTCCACACCATGTAAGTAAGTATCCATCTGACTTTGTAGCTTTGCCTCCCCATCAATAAAAATAATTTGCATTCAAAACTTAATAAGTGTATTAGTATCAGTATTTCTATGTGGAGTCAATATTAAAAAAAAATGTTTAGTAAGGGAAATTCCAACACCCTTTACAATCGAGCGATTTTTGACACAAGATTCGTTTTAAAATGCCTAAAGGAATCGTCCTCTAATTTACTAATATGTACTTACAAAACACTCTGTATATTAAATCCTTCAGTTAAATAGTAATATTTGTAAACTCACCATATTATAAGTTGTTTTTGGCACACTAGTTTTGTTAGTAACTTTGCCTTCTACATATCGGCGAAAAACACTGACACAATGTTCTGGTTTAAATCGATTCAATTTTCAGCGTCTGCGTCGAACAGGGCCGCTTCTAGTTTCTTTTGCACAAAAGTGCTAGTCAAATTTTGGGGCCTTATGGACTATACGCGCTTCAAAAATACAAAGGCAAAATCTGAGTATTTCTTTCCTATATGAAACAGATGTGTGGATGATGCACTTCCAGTGTTTCATAAAAACGTTGCAGGTGTAGACAAAGTTCCTAAATTAAATAGGCATTTCACTGCCATGGTTTTCGATTAAATCGATATTGAAAAAAATTGCAAAATTTGTATTTTTAATGCGCACGAATTTTCGTTTATTTCAATTTTTTTGTGCGCGACCTATAGAAGAAATTGAATTGCTCGAAAACCAAACATGCTAGGAAGAAAAATCAAAATGGGTTTTAAAAGAGATATAAAATACTCTTTTGTGTTTCCAGTTTTGATGGCTATTGATATCTATTAGTATATAAAAATAACAATATAATTTAAAATTATTTTTTTTACCTCTTGACTTTTTGCACTTTTAATTATTTACAGGCCCATAAAAATTAACTGACTTTAAAATAAGTTATAAATACATTATCTTTTAGTTCAAGGTAGTCCTTCAATGCAGAAAAAGTTAAGAATAAAAATATTCACATTTACAAATTTACCAGCTTACACGTCATGTTGAAGTTAGCCTAATTTTGACCAGTTTTTTATTGTTTCCAAAAAATTTAAAAAAAGACCCAAACATCTTGAAAATGTAGCTCAAAAAATTTTTTTTTGAGTTTATATATCATATGACTATTGTTTCTAATCATTTAATAGTTAAAAAATTGTATTAAAAAAATATCATAAAAAAATTGAATATGCAGTCTCTTTTGGATTTTTCTTTGGCTAACTTTAACGTTCTGCTAAATTTGTAAATGTGAATATTTTTATTTCTAACTCTCTCTGCATTGAAGTACTACCTTAAACTAAAAGATAATGAATGCATTTATAACTTATATTATAGTCAGTTATTTTTTATGGGCCTGTGAATAGTTAGATGCAAAAAATATCAAGAGATAACTATATTATATTATTTTTATATACTAATAAATATTATTAGCCCTCAAAAATTGGCAACACAAGGAAGTATTTTATATCCCCGTTAAAACCCATTTGGATTTTTCTTCCTAGCTTGTTTGGTTTTCCAGCAATTCAATTTTTTTCTAGAGGCCGCGCGCAAAAAATTTCAAATAAACAAAAATTCGCGCGCATTAAAAATTCAAGTTTTGAAATTTTTGTCAATATCGATTTTCTCGAAAGCCATGGGCATGCATATACAAGAAAATCACAAGAGGACTTTTTTTAGGCAATTAGTCAAGCTTTCTTTTTTATAATGAGCATTTTTTTTATATTTTCAACGGTTAACGAGTTATCAGAAAATAAGGCCTTTTTCACCGAAGGGGTGGTTTTTCTGGGGGGTTGCGCTGCATCCCCAGAACTGATTTTGTGGTTTTGTGATGTTTAATCCTCGCACTAACAGTTACTGAAGGAAAATCTCAGGTAACAGTTTTTGCGAGTTTCTGGTGTATTTTTTTACTGCATTAAAAACAGAAACTATTGAATTAAATGTCAATCTGACAAAACTCTGAGTCATATTGTGTAAAGTTCTAATTTACAATTATAAAATGTGTCATCATTTAAGAGAATAATCGAAATTATAAGGTTATTTGGTAATGGGTCTCGTTACAGCAGAGAAGTAGTAGAAGTCCAACACAAATTTTACAAACATATTTAACTGAGATTCTAAATCTTTTTGTGTCAATCGATTGCTGTATTACTCTCGCCGTTGTATGAGGTTACGACTCCTCAAGACCTACGTACTCGAGACGTTACTCCCTTGCCATGAGTGGTACTCTCTATGTTGTTTTATATACAACTAGCTAGACAGGCTTAAATACTTTATTTTTATAATTATTGCATTTTTACAATCAATAAATGAAAATATATTTCGAATTCGATGGAGTTGATCGGATTGCTAGAACTTCTCCAATCATGATATTTTAGTTAGATTTAGTACAAAACAGGAATCTTAGGTTTACTTTGATTTCAATCTCCAGATTATGTCAACATTGTTGGCGAAACTGCGTCCATTAATAGTATCCGAGTGTACTTACTGTTCAAGTGTTTTGTAGAATCTTCTGTTTTCGCAAAGTATTTACAAATTATTGCATCTCATTATAAAGCTTTTACATTATTTTGCACAAATAACTAAATAAAACACACTACTATGTTTTCTACCACTACGTATTTATAAAAATTGCGACTGCAGTTTCGACTTACAAAGCCATTGTCAAGCAGTGAATAAAAAATGACTGATTTACAATTATACAGAAATGTTATATATAGACAATATTGGTTGGATAGATGGGTACAATAAGGGCTTAGGCAGGAAGATGACAATAATAAACTTAATTACGAATATTCAATTATGGGTTTGCCGGCTGTAAATAAAGGTGAATATATCAGGTCTAATTGATCCTTTAACAAATTACAATCCTTGGTATTAATGTGTTTATGATTCTATTAAAGCCTTTTGTTGAGAAATGTAAAATTTCAATGTCGTCTAATTCTGGAAAACCATGGTTGTTTTCGAGGCAGTGGTTCGCGAAAGATGAATCAGTTTTCTGTAACCTATATGATATAAGATGTTCTTGATACCGTCAGTTGACATTTTTACCGCTTTGCCCTATATAGATACTATTACACTCTGTACATTTTAACTTATAAACTCCAGATTTGTTAAATTTACGTGTTGGGTCTTTTGCATTGTATAATATGTCTGATAATTTACTCTGTGATTTAAAAGCTATTTTTAGATTGTGTTTAGAGAGAACATTAGCTATTTTTTCGGATAAATGGCCACAGTATGTAATTGTTGTGTAAGTAAATTTTGTGGTTTCTTTTATTTTTGGATATATTAATTGAAAAGTGATTTTTTTCCGGATTTTGTTAATTAACTTTCTAATGACATCTTTACCAAAATTATTTTTAACTCCAATGTCCTCGATTATGTGTAGCTCTTCATTCAGATCCGCGTCAGACAGAGGTAGTGAAAATGCTCTGTGTATCAACAAACTGTATGCTGCCATTTTTTGCTGATGTGGGTGTAATGTGTCGTAAGGAATTGTGGTTCCTGTAAATGCAGGTTTTCGGAAAATTTTAAAAACATATTGATTATATATGCGTAAGGTTTAGGAAATTAATTTTATTATCTGACTCTATTTCTAATGTAAATTGTATTTTCGGGTATATATTATTAATATAATTTAAAACATTGTTCAATTGTTTGGTAGTACCTTTGAAACCGGCTAAAACATCATCAACATATCTATACCAAAAATTAATATGTTTCTTGCCTAACGTGGAATTTAGAATTTCTGTTTCTAAGTGTGTCATAAAAATATCCGCTAAGAGAGGACTAAGTGGAAAGCCCATGGGTAAACCTGAGTTTTGTAAGTAGAATTTTTCCCCGAATTGAAAGTACGTTTGTGACAGGCAGATCTCGAAGGCTGATAAGATTTCGTAAGAGATTATACGGTTAATTTTGCATGTATCTAAAAGGTTTTTGATGAGGTGTAGACATTCATCCGTCGGGATATTAGAGAACATGTTTTTTACATCGAATGAGACTAAAACAGAGTTTTGTGAAGTTTTAATGTTTTTTAATTTTTCAATTAATTCCGTCGAATTTTTTAGGCTATTGTCTGATGAGAATTTAGTTATGTTCTTGAATATATCATTCAGGAAAATGCTAAGATCTTTGGTTGGACTGTAAATGTACGAAACAACCGGTCGAATGGGGTTTCCTGGTTTGTGATTTTTAATAAGACCATATAGTTTTGGTACACTCATGTTCTCTGGTACAGAACTTTCAGTTGATTTATTTCATAGTTTCTGTGGATTTTTTTAACACTTTCCTCCTCGATTATTAAGAAATTATGTTCCGTTTTAATATTTCATTTAATTAAATAGATATTCATCCACAGAAAAATGGAAAATTATTTTTGTGCAAATTGTTCTTATATGGCTTCGATGTGTCATAAAATTTTAGATGATACAATGTATTTATTTGACTTCATCGTTATGTTATAGATTACAAAGGCAGATCAAACTGCGCCAGCGTCGGCAGAATCAACGCCATGATCGACGCCTTACAATTTTTCAGTTGTTTATGCACAGCGATCCTGTTGAGGAACGCCGCGCCAAATTCCGCTGTCGGAATCGAGTCTTCATTCATTTTATAGTTATAATAAAAAAATTGTAGTTATAAATGCTGCAAGAATGATCAAGATACTAGAATTCCTCTAATTTGTAAAATAATAGACTTGTGTAAAATATAATATAGCAAATTGGTAGGTACCAATTAAAATAAAAAAGAGATTTTTGATATACCTACAAATATATACGTGTGTGGAGCATCTAATACAAATGAATATGTAGTAAAACAGAGGATGTTTATTAGGGTGACTCTTTATGCGTGTGAAAAATAAATTTCAATCTTCTTTGTCTCACCTCCCAGATTTGTTGGAATTCTAAAAAAAATGAGGTGATGTTAACTCGTGTCTCCAAGACCAAAAAGTTTCCCATGCATTTCTTACGATTGAAAGCTCTTGTTTCATAAATTTGCGATAGAATAGTGAAAATGTAATTAATACAAATTGCACATAAGTCTCTTCTTCACACATATTACATAGTAGACAACACCCAAATCAAAAGCCTGGTCTGTCCGAAAGAGGATACTACATTTGAAATAACGCAGACAACATCCATTAACCACCAACAGCCAGTGTCGGAGCTGGGGAACGAACCAAGTATACAATAGACAACCTGACCGAGCGCGCTTGCCACTAATGCGCTTCATCAGGCTGAGCTACCATGCCGGTAATACTTTTTAAATTAATTCTCCATAAGAGGGTCCCAAAAAATGACTCCCCTAAAGTACAAAAATAAAGTAAGGCGTGTTTTTACTTCCACATTCACGTAGTGGAGTGTTTATAGTATACAGTAGTATATTTGAATTATCTATATTTATTATTTTTGTGTATTTCAGGGATGATTCCATCAAGCTTCCACATAAATCAATGTCAAATACTGCGTGAAAGTGAATAAGTATCCCTAAAATGGCCTGTCCGTTTCGACAATTTTCATCTGGATTACCAAATGGTACGGCAACTTTTAAAAGAAGCTTTACTTCTCGACAAAACTCCTTTCAAGTGGTGAATGATGATCCAGAGGAAAAAAATACTCTAAATTTGAAACATTTAAATAAGGCTATCCTTATTTTAACTGCTCCACCGGTAAGTGATAAAAAAATTACTTAAAAATTCAATTAACCTATCTAGATCCTCAATTTGAAGACTCACAAAGTGTAGAATTTGACTGAAGATATTGTCGCGTATTTTCATCCCTGAAACCACCTTTCAGAGGGTTCCAAATAATTTTAACAGGGGATAAACACTACTACTACACTACTTTATTTAATAATTTACTGCAAACTACGCAAGATTTTTATTATCTACTAAAGGCACTTTAACTGTCTAAAATAACCTTTACAATGTTTCCTATTTTGCATTTCTATCACCTCGGATTTCTAACGTCTCACTTGCCACAGTTGTCACTTTTCCACTTCTTCTTCTTCTGCTGGGAATCTCGCCTTATACCGAGTGTAACATGATCATAGTATACTCCCTTTTCTCCTTTAGTTTTGAAGATAATTAATTGAATTTTAGGATATGCTACATACATAATAGGCGGCACTTTTTACATACAATTGATTTTTTTTTCAGTTCCGGTTTCGCCGGAAGTGACACTAACTTTCGCTTTTTAAATTGAACACCCTATATATTATTGCACTTTTGAACATCATTTTTTTTATAATGTAATTTTTAGTTTTCCGTTTAAGTGTGCCATGACGGTTCCGATTTATTCTAAATGACCCGTGTAATGCTACAAAAATCGAAATCCCGTTAAAAACACTAAATTACGAGATTTATGAGCAAATGAAATTCACCAAAATTGTTTTTGGGGCAAAGCTCAATTTTTTCAAATGGAACCATATCGGTACCGTGGTACCATTTATTAGTACTATTAATAAAGAGTTTATTCATATGTCGTATTAAAATGGCACGATAAATACAAACAAAATTACAGCTAAAAGAAAATAAGAAAATACAATTCTATTCTAATTACCTTCTTACACATAAGGTGGTTATGGAACACAAAAATTAACACAAAACATTACAACAGTTGTTCAAAATGCTGTCCATTAACGTCAATGCATTTCTGAACTTGCATAGCTGTTTCTCGAAGAACGTTCGCCAATTGCTGGGCCGTTATGCTATTAATTGCTCGTCTTACTCGTGGCTCCAGGTCTTCACGGGTTGTAACGGCGGTTGCATAGACAATACTTTTTAAGTGACCCCAAACAAAGAAATCAAGAGGCGTTAAATCAGGTGACCTCGGAAGCCACCTCACAGGACCATTCGTCGAAATTACGTTTTCACCAAATCTCCGTTGAAGGTAATCAATTACTATCCTTGAATTATGGGGAGGAGCGCCGTTTTGTTGAAAATACATTCCCTGTCCTAAATCTAAAGTTAACTCATCTAAAATGTCCTCAATCTGATTCTCCAGGAATGTCAAGTATTTGGCACCAGTCAGAGGTCCTTCAAATATTATTGGACCAATGATTCTACTACCGATTATTCAAGTCAAACATTGAAACCGAACCGCACTTGAAAGTTACCCTCCCGTAATAAATTTTGATTTTCTTGTAACCAATATTTTGTATTTTGTCGGTTAAATAATCCCAAATTTGTAAACCTTGACTTGTCCGAAAATAAAATCAGTCCCAAAAAATCATTGTTTGGCTGCACGTTATTATACAAAATCCAATTGCAATATTCCATCCTACGTTCGTAATCTCTTTCGTACAAATGCTGGTGCAATTAGTAAAAGATTTATAGTGATATTTGTGCAAAATTCGGCTTATTATTTGGTGACTGATGTTCAATTCAAACCCAACTTGCCTTAAAGAAATATTTTTATCAACTTCTATTCGAGCCAAAACATTAATTTCCATTCCATCGTCAATAATGAAGTTTTCTTCGGGATCATTGTTGGGCTCTCTTCGGAATTGGTTTTCAACACGTTTAAAATAATTTTTCGCTGGACATCTCTCTATCAGGATATCGTCGGCCATAAAGGTCCATAATAGAGCAGTAGCAGCTGACGTCACAACATGGCCGCCACGGTCGATTGGTGGACAATAACCTAGTTTTGCGTTTGTGTCCATGCTGATTAATTCGAGTTTTTAAAGAGGTTTTAGTGCTTTTTTAAACGTTTTTCTTGTGTAAAATCAATTTTTGGTGTTTTTCGTGTATTATACATTTTGTAATTTGTTAATCTGACTTTAATTTAGTGTTTTATTTGTGTTTTTCTTCCAGCGTGTTATCTTGTGTACATCTCAAAAGTTATTAATTTTCGATATTGTAAGTGAATTTTAGTGAATTTATTATAATTTTATTTATATTCTACATTTTAGGAGTCCCCTCGTAACATTTCTAAGTTGAAATATATTAATGGAGTTAACCTATAGGATTTAAAAGTGGAAGATTCATACTGCTTCCAACTTAGTGTTGAATTAATGAACCATTGTGACCGTTCTTGGAAATAAAAATGCTATCTAAACTATAAGACTGTTATTATTCATACTTACCTTTATTATTATCTATAATGTGTACGATTTTAAACATCCTATTATGGTTGTTATGTTTATAAGCATCATTTTGAAGAACTTTATTTTACTCCCGCTAAAAGTGTTATTTTTTTAAGTTCTGTCGCGTTCTAGGTCACTTACCTTCATTGATATTTTATTTGTAAGCATTATCAATATTTTAAACATCTGTGATTATAATTGTAAGAATGAAAACAAATACCAAACTAGGTAAGTATGCTTATACATATAAAGTATTTCGAGCATATTACGTTGCATACCTATTGTTTATAATTTTAATTAAATGGAAACTGAAACGGTCTCAGTTTTATCTTTATATTAGATTTACTATTACTCCTGCATTTCACAATACAAACCTCTGATTATTGTTATTAATGTGTTAAACTATTAAACTTATTAGAAACTGTTGAGCCAAATGAAAGTAAGATATAATCAATAAAAAGTTGATGGGAAATGGTTTGAATTGTCTAAAAACTTTAATTTCACAAAAGATTTATAAAATCATTAATATATGATTGATATATTGGCATGAATCAACGAATGTTGTGACAACTTTTAACCTATATGCTTAGCTGCGTAACTGAGCCTGTGTTAATTAAACATTTACTGAAATATGTCGTGATATTATATACCTAGGTATGTACAAAAAAGTTCAAAAATCCAATATAGTCTTTATTTTCACCATATTATGGGTTCACAAAGAATACAAAGATGTCAACGTATTTGACATCAAATTTTACACTTGGAAAAACAACACTAATAAAGTATATATAAAATTCTTTCTCACACTAGGCTTTTAAAAAAACATTAACAAACATCACTACACATAGCTGATATTCAGAAATCCTCCACTTTAATTTTTATCAAGCGAAAACTGACACCTACTCTTATGTCAAATTTCGAAGTTTTTCCACCAATCACGTGACAGCTGGCATAACTGTGACGTCACTGCTAGTGCTCTATTGCATTTTTTTTACTTTCCCAATAAATAATTAACATGTCCACTTTTTCATCTCTTGTATAAATTTGCGGCATTTTGAACACAATTAACAAACATTTTTAAACAATTTTTAAAGACACAATAAAAACACCGTTAAACCAACAAATGTTTGACAAGCTAAATTTTTCATTGCATTCAAAGCCACCTTAGTTACTTCTTAACATTTAATTAGAACAAAATTGTATTTTCTTATTTTCTTTTAGCTGTAATTTTGTTTGTATTTATCGCACATTTTAATACGATATAGGAATAAATTCCTTATTAATAGTACTAATAAATGGTACCGGGGTACCGATATGGTTCCATTTGAAAAAAATGAGTTTTGCCCCAAAAACAATTTTGGTCAATTTTATTTGCTCATAAATCACGTAATTTAGTGTTTTTAACGGGATTTCGATTTTTGTAGCATTACACGGATCATTTAGAATAAATCGGAACCGTCATGGCACACTTAAATGGAAAACCAAAAATTATATTATAAAAAACTTAATGTTTGAAATGTAACTTATTTGGCATCGTTGAATTCAGAAAATTATGCAGAATTCAAAAATGTAATAATATATAGGGTGTTCCATTTAAAAACCGAAAGTGAAAAAAAAACAGTTGTATGTCAAAAGGTGCCGCTTATTGTGTATGTAGTACATCCTAAATTTCAATCTTCAAAACCAAAGGAGAAAAGGGGGGTATACCATAATCCTGTTACACTCGGTATACTCTGAAATTGCTTCTAGAGTTATCTAGAATCTTCTCCCACTCCAAAAAACTCGATCTCTTTTTACAAATTTCCAGGACAGTCACTATTGGTCATGGGCGTATCAGTCACTACTTTCTGGGGGGTGTAATGCATAACAATATTAATTTTAGGTACTAAGAACAAGAAGGGAATAATTGCGGAATTATTGTCTCTCGTTATAAGTTCTTATGTTGCGTGATTTTCATTTTACTTCATTTTCACGATTCCTTTGAAAATTTAAGAAAGAATATCTTTACTTAATTCGCGATGTGCCCCTAATATTTATAAGTTAAATACATTTTCAATTAAAAAGTGTGTATTTTCCAGAACGAAGCTCTACATGTGGCACTGGAGTCATTAATCTCAAAGGAAAATGCAACTAATTCCCAGCGATATTATTGCCTGTGAGTATACTTATTTGTTGTCAGTATTAAAAGAAGATTAAAAAACGGCATCAACTTGCCTATGCAAATGATATCACATGGCTTTCATTGTTTTCTATTAAACTGTCATACAATGCATTATTCTACTTATAATTAGGACAGGACACTTATTTTTAACAAAGATACAACAAAATTTTCACCAAAGATGGTAAAAGTGTTCGGCGCCTTGCTTCAGAAACGGTGAGGCCCTTTTTAAAGGAACCGAAGTTTTTTTGCAGAAGAATTGTTGATTTCTTCGATTTTCTTTGCAATTCTGGTTTGCAGTTGGTCAATGTTAGAAATGTGAACTTGAAAGATTGAAATGTTTTGAAAAGGTCACAAAAAAGTCACATGGAGTATTACTTTAGTACAGGTAATGAAGGCAAAATTTTGTAAAAACCTCGCAAAAATTAATAAAAGGATCCTTTCCGGGATTTAAGTAGGTAATAACCTGTAGAATGGAATGATGCATTCTTTGCACTTCCAAGTTCCGGGAAAATTCAAAAAAATTTGGAAAATCTTTTTGATTTTTGGGGTTTTTGCTCTAGCGGCTAAAATAATGAAAATACAGAAAAATGTTTTCGACGAAATTTGTAGCTCGTCTCTTTCTCTACAAAAAAGGTCTTTACAAATTTTTGTCTTACTTACGCCGTTTAGAAGATAAATTCAGTTTTCCACTTATTGTTCTGAGCCGCTCCGCAATGCGCGGAAAATGAGAATTCTCTGGGAGTTTCGTACGTCCGGACACATTGATCGATAATTCTTACTATTCAGAGCCGCTAAAAAAACGAAAAAAACATAAAATGTAGAGAAGAGTCTCAGCTCTAATGTGGAACTAATCACAAAATTCATACAAATTCTTATCATAGAGATAAAAGTGTTGGAAGATGTCTTAGTATACTTTATACAGTTGATTTATTCATGTCTTTGGGTTTTATGCATCCTGCCTATTTCTCCCGTAACAATGGGTGCTTTTTCACTGCATGGACTCGATTCCAGGCACTATAATCTATATTTAGTGAAAATTTAATTGAAGAATATTAAGAAACAAATAAGTTGTATATGTTTTACTGTATAATTGAGCATTTTCTGAACGTGTATGAATAATGTAGACAAATTCAAAAAGTACTGCACGCATTTAAAAAGCTCTAAAGTCATCCGAGAGAATATGTTTTATTTTACTTATAATCCAAAAATTAAGACTGTGCTATTATTATTAATTAAAATATAGCGAACTGAACTCCAAAATTTGGAGGTGATTGATCGATGAGAAATATACCCTCTACTTTGATCGCAAGGCATACCTTTCCAACAAAAGTAATTGCAATAAAATGTTAATTGGATTAGTATGTCATTATATAACAATATACAAGCAAAATGAATTATCATTCTAACGACTCCCGGCAAAGATATGAATAAATCTGTGGATCAAATGTACAAAGTTTACTAAGCCATCTTCTGACACTTTTTGTCTATGATACATTTTTTTATGAATTTTGTGATTAAAGCTGAGACTTTTCTCTACATTTTATGTTATTTTCATTTTTTTAGGGGCTCTGAATAGTAAGAATTATTGATCGATGAGCCCGGTCGTACGAAACTCCCGGAGAATTCTCATTTCTCGCGCATTTCGAATCGGCTTAAAACTATAAGTGGAAAACTCGATTAATCTTCTAAACGGCTTAAGTAAGACAAATATTTGTAAATACATTTTCCGTAGAGAAAGAGACGAGCTACAACTTTTGTTGGGAACTTTTTTCTCTATTTTCATTATTTTGGCCGCTAGAGCAAAGAAACCGAAAATAAAAAAGTTTTTCCGAATTTTTTTGAATTTTCCCGGAACTTGGAAGTGCAAAGAATGCATCATCTCATTGTCCAGGTTATTACCTACTTAAATCCCAGAGATGATCCTTTTATTAATTTTTGTTACCCTAAATGGCTAATTTTCCTGTACTACTTATGATCTTGAATGAATAGATATTTCGCAATTCTGTACTGGAGTGCTACCTTTTAGTTCTTATTATTAATGCCAAAATGACATTTTTTTCAAAGTTTACAGAGAATCTAAACTAGCTAATTTTTAAAGAAACAATAGAAATAGCATCATACAATGATATTTAAATAAAATGAATCATTTCAAAATTTAATTTTTGATATTATTAGAGAATTGGAAAAATTTTACTCGTAATAAGCCAAAAATTAGTTGTTTTTTTAAATTGTAATTGTCTAACGAGCATAGAGGACGATTTACCTACGATTCGTGAAAAGACACCTTCTTTTTGCAACATATTAAATAGATAACAATTAGTCACAAGAAATAGTGAAAAAGATACAGTTTTTTAACAATCAAAGAAGAATTCATGTATAACATTAAATAATGCAGTAACTTTATACATTCTACCTGACACCAAATAGGGTAGGTATCTATGTTTTTTTTTAAATATGTTGTATATGATTATAAATTAATGTTGAATCCAAATTTACAATCTCAGCAGACTTCCAAATCTTGGTCAAAAATCCCAAAAATTGCGAGATTCCTTACCTGTTCTCAGTTTTTGTCAATTTTGACCCCTAAGACTTATTGTTTTGGTAAAAATAATTTATTACCTTTTGAAAGTGGAGTAAATTTGTTACTAGAATGGAATCTGTAGACCAAATAGTTTCTGAGATACAGTTATTCAAAGTATTTGAAAATTTTCATATTTTGCCATTTTTAGTAATTTTTTATTTAAAAATCTCTCAAATACCTGCTACAACTATAACGGGGTTCAGAAAATTCATCTTAACCGAGCGAAATAAAATAAATGAAATAGTACTATTATATTGAATGTATCGGAGAACAGAAGGGAATATTATTTTTTTAATTTTTAAAAATTAGTTTTATACAGATCTTATATTTAGCAAACAACTTTAGTTCTCTTCGCCGATCCGGGAGTGTCGTCCGTGTCGTTTGTGTCTCTGTTCTCTTTTATCTCATTTTCTTCTTCTTCTTCTTCTTCTTCTTCTTCTTCGTCTTCTTCTTGAGCCCAGAAGTGATTGTCCAACGCGTCGTCGTCTGATATTCTTCTTCAAAGTCTGGGGAGCGGGGACAAAACAACAGGCGAACCGACCCGGGGGTAAGTCTGTCCCCCAGCATATGATATTAAAAAATAAAATTCAGTCTACTTTGAAACTAATATTAAATTGTATTTGCCTTAGGGGTCAAAATCGACAAGAACTGACAAAAAGCAAAAATCTCGTAGTATGGATTTTTGGTGGTTTGTAGAGATCGTAAATTTGTAATTAATATTATTTTGTAATCCTATATGACATATGTTAAAAAACACAGATACCCGATTTGATGCAAGGTAACCATCCTTTTTGATGACAAGGTACCTGGACTATAAAATTAATTAAACAATGTTGAAAAATGGCTTGCACCATGTTGTTTATTTCAGTCATTAACCAATTTGTGATTATTTACCGTTATAATCGAATACCTATTTGCAGAAATCGCCTTCCAGAAAATGTTAACGACTGTTCACATTACGCTTATTTAGAAGACATCGCAGATATATTGCGTTCAGAAAATGGTGAGTATTAGTAATAGTAATAGTCCAGGAGTTAGGGGACTTTCTTGGTCCGCCATCGATTTAAGCTTCATGAGTGATTTTTATTTTTTTGTGAATGAAAGGTAATAAACGACTCACAAAATCGAATTCTGATAGGGCATCTCTCATCAGTTACGTCACAAATCAGTTTAAAAATGAGTGGAATTATGCCATCGTTCCAAGGCTTATTTTTTGTATACTTACGTACTTTTTATGTCAAAAATAAATAACATAAGATCGCTAGAGAGGACAATTTCAAACGGATGGAATTTTGTGAAATCATGATAAATAAAGTGAATGAGAATGAAAACTTCTTAAAGAATATATTGTTTACAGATGAATCATCCTTTTCATTACATAGGAAACACAATCCATCCGTAGTATGATATCGGTCTCGGAAAAATAAATATTCAAGTGTTGCTGTGCGAACTCAGTATCCCCAAAAGTTGAATGTTTGGACGGGAATTTTAGACAATCATATTATAGGCCCACTGCTAATCTATGGCAATTGAAATGGAAATAAATATTTAGAGCTTTTACAAAACCAAATAATTCCTGCAGTTCAAAATCTTCCTGTCAACTTTGACGACATTTGGTTTCAACAAGACGGCTGCCCAAGTCACAATACCTTAACTATTATTAATTTTCTGGAAAGAACATTTCCCAATCGTTTAATAGCTACGAGGGGAATGATAAAATGGCCCCCCAGGTCACCTGATCTAGCATCCTATGATTTATTTATGTGGGGCTTTTTAAAGGAAACCGCGTACAAACATGCGTTTGAACGAGCCAATAATTTAGTTGAATGCGGGAAAAACTTATCCAACTTTGTGCAAGCATTACTCCAAATCAACTCAATGATATGAGAGGTTAATTGTATAATCGGTTTGGCTATTATTTGGCACAAGAAGGTGGTTTGTTTGAATCCATACTTCATCATTAATTTATTGTTTGATAATTATTAGTTGATTTTAGTTTCTGAGGGTTATTTAATTTTATTTTAAGGTGGCCATTCCCTAGAAAGAGACATCCGATAGGAAAATAGTTATTATTTTTGGCCATAACTTTTTTCTTAGTACGTATATTTAACAAAACTATAAGAGTAGAATCATAACAAGGCTATTACTATGAATTTTTATTAATTAATTTCAGCGGGTTGGAAAATAGCTAGATTTAAATTTAAAAATTGTGTCAATCTTCCTATTTCGTAATTTTAAATCGAGCTATTTTACAAGCCACGGAAATTGTTTAGTGAAAATCCATAGTAATGGTCTTGTTATGGTTCTACTTAGGTACTCTTATAGTTTTTTTAAATATACGTACTAAGAAAAAAAGTTATGGGCAAAAATAATAAGTAATTCGCTATCGGATGTCTCTTTCTAGGGAATGGCCACCTTAATCTTCTATTTTTGTAATTTAATAAGAATAATTAATTTTTTGATAATTATTAGTTGATTTTAGTTCCTGAGTTATTTAATTTTATTTTAATGTTCTATTTTCATTTCGGTTTTAATAAGAATTATTATTTTATTCCCATAGCATTTACGGCTAAAAAATAAACTGCAGAAATGCTTTCAACAGATGAAATTATTTGTCAAAAATGTGAAAAATAACTTCTTCGCTTATGATGAAGAGATATTGTCTCGTTTCGTATTAGAAATTATTACCTAGCTCCGCACCCATCCTTAGTTCATGCCGTACTAAATTCAACTCATTGTGTGCCGCTGCTTTCACGATTTATGGAACTAACGGGGCGTGGTCAATTACATCGTTATTACTATGCCCTAAACTGCATTTTCCAAATCTGTATAAGCTTCTTTAACAATAACTACTTACCAAGGCTGATACTACGTTATGATCAAAATATGTATTATACTTTTTTCAGACATCAATGAAGTGGAATTTTTAGAAAAACTGGGCCAAGAATTAGTGATTACGTCATGCACGGGCAGAATGGAACGGGCCTTTATGTGTCTGGGAGGCGACTTAAAAGAATTTTTAACAACCCTAGACGGCGTACACGACGTCTTAAAATATCAAGAAAACATCCAAGAAGGACTGTATGAATCAGAAGCGTTCATATGCACTGTATCCAGTGACAAGTGTCTTCAACTGGATTTTATGACCGACACGGCCTGTATAGCCTTTTTATTAGTCGGAATCCTTAAATCCATCGCTCTCATTTTATATTATACTGAAGTAAATGTTTCTGTAACGCAAAATAAAGAAGACGTGAGACATTTTAGGTAAGTAACTATTTATAAATTATATTCCGACTTTGTCAAAACAAAACAACTAAAATGACGGATAAAATTACCTTCAGATTCAGGTTGGAAATCTTTTTTGTAGTTCTAGCTGTACATGTCAATTATAAAATCCCCTAAAAACAATATGTGCACTACTAATGACCAACAACATTTCTTTTCTAAACGTAACTGTAATAGATAAAGTCGTCGTTAAATATAATCAGGTTAATACTTATAGCCTATAAATTTCCGGAATTTTAGGGATGTCAAAAGCTATAGATATAAATATTAGAATAATTGCCTTATAATTTTAGTATTCATCTTGGAATGCCCTCGATAGAGGCTTAACGAATCTAAAAGTAGTTTTTTGTTTTATGTTAATATCAAGAAAACCCTGAAATTATCGTTTATTTTTAGGTCTCTTGTACCTTCTTCAATTTTGCTTTGTTTTAGGTTTCAAATTGAACGAACTCCCACGGCAGTTGAACAGAAAACATTTAGCTCAAATACACAAGAGTCCTCAATGAACTTGCAAATGGGTGTTGTATCATTTTGTAAAGCTTTTCCATGGCATTTTGTAATAGGTAAGACATGTCAATAATATTTGTAATAATAAATACATTTTAATTATAGTCCATTGAAACGTGACAAAATTATGGCCGAACCTTGCATTTTGGGCAGGACAAGATTATTTTTATGTGTAGAGGGGGTGAGGGTGAGTTTAAAACTCGATTTTCGGGGTTGAAATCCCCCTCATTTGGCCGCCATCTTGAAAAAAGGATTGTAAACAGTTTTTCCGCGATATCTTGAGAACCGTAAGTCTCACAAAAAAATTTTTAACACATTTTTTTGTAGAAAATCTAATTCTTCACAATCTTGGTCTAAATGCTTCTTACCGTAAAATTGAAAACAAAAAGTTATAATTAAAGACAGACTAAGATAGATAACGGTTTTAACTTTTTTCTATTGATTTTATTGAAAAAACACGTCAGATGTTTAGATATTGCCAACAATTTTCTCTACCCACTTTTTAAATTTCTTTTCTTTGAAGAGGCGTTAGGAGGCTGCAAAGGGATCAAACTAAATACTCCCAAAAATACCCCTTTTAGAGGGTTTCTCGTGATAATTTCAATAAGAACAAAAAATGATCCTCTCTTTTTTTACATGTTTATGCAGGGCCGCATTTATCATTACATTGACTAGGCTCCAGCCTAGAGCCCAAATTGCCATGTAGCGCGCATGCAGCTCGAGAAAATTAAATTCGTTTTCTAAATTTTCAAACTTTATCGCATACAAGGTTGCGCATATGCATGAAACATTCTTTTTGGCGTCGGCTTATAAACTTAACCTTGGACTATCAGCTGGAAGGGTCGTTGCAGTGTATATGAAATCTCAAAAATCATAACACCTTAGAGAATGGTAAGTTCAAGCCCTACGTCTTAGGATTTTTTTCCCGGGGCGCTTTAACGTATTGAAGCCTAGGGCGCAAACTATACTAAATCCGGCCCTGTATACACGAGACCCCAAGCAACAGTTTTTTACAATAAAATTGCAGATCGCACAAAGTTCAAAGGGGCATTCGTTCTAAATTCCTTGATATTTATATAGCCCTCACAAAACTACAACTAATATGTATAACACATTGCATATAAATTTTACATAATCTGGTGTTATTATATATAAATAAATATTTGTATTTTCTTGACCGTTGATATCAAATTAATTTGATGTATCCTGGGATTTTTCGGTCATCTTTAAATGAAAATTCTTATATTTTCTTACGTTTCGGTTTTTCCTCTGACGATGGTTAATAAAACCGAAACGTAAGAAAATATAAGAATTTTCATTTAAAGATGACCGAAAAATCCCAGGATACATCAAATTAAGGTGTTATTATACAAAATTTATTACAGATCGAAGACTGGAATTGGTTCAGTTAGGAATAGGATTTATGCGCCTCTTCGGAGGGATGTTGACAACATGTGGAACGTCTATGGCGACTTACTTCGAATTTTGTAGGCCCAGAAGTATTACACTATCCTTCAATGATATCATTAAACGTTCCAATACGCCTTTTGTGCTCACCATTCGTACATTACCGCAATTACTAGCAGTAGAGGTGAGTAATGGGAATCAATAATATACGTCAAGAACAGAAGAAACTAAAAAAGTATTCGCGCCGTCTAAAGTGTTGCTGACTTTGCATTATGTCAGCACTATCCACTGTCGGGACTAAACTATAATGTACAGGGTGTTTGCGGTCTATATGACAATCCAAATTATCGCAAGAAGATTTTTAAAGCAATTTTTGTGAGCCGAAATGTCACTATAAGCGTCTGTATTATTGAGGAGCTTGCATGAATAACATTAGGTTTATGGACAAGTATATACAGGGTGTAATCAGTTTCATGTCATTAAAAAAAAACTGGTAATGGGGACCGACTAGACAAACAAAAAACCTTTATGACTTTTCCCTCTAGGGGAACTTTGAAAAAAAATTGATCTAGGTCAACATTTTTAATATTATAGTAGACAACTATTGAGAACCACTGCTTTTCTTGACCAATGGACTTGTAGTTCCCAATTATACAACTTTTAAATTGTCATAAATAAGTTCTCGCCAGCACACGCGATGGTCTGCGGTGTCAAAGGATCATCGACCGCCCCAACTGAACTGAAGCAAGTATACAGAGGTAAATAATTCGTTCTCTCTTCGTGCACAATTGCAAGCAAATAATGGCCATAGAGGTTTAAACAGAGCATTTCATATGTGTGTTTTTTAATTTGGAACAAAATATTGGATTGTTTATAATTTAGAAAATTTAAATGTGGTTTATTAACATTTGTAACATAAATGAGTGTCCTGGGTTAAACGCCTACTACCTACCTAAATGATTCAAAATCTCTGCATCTGCATTAATACACAGTTCGGTACGTCGACATACGCACTTCGTTCAACACTAAACACTAGACACAAGATCCAATCTCTTATAGTTATAATAAATCACTGTTAGAAAACAAAGTAGTGTCTTTTCTCATATCGTGATATAACTTAGATTTACTTACAGATATTTAAATTTTCGAGATTTTGAAAGTGACCTCGAAATATTTTTCTGACAAATTCTCGATCAATATAGATTTTTTTTGTCATAGTTATAATTCTTCTTTTAGGGATTGCAGCTAAAAGGTCAAATGGTATACTGCCAAGAATCTGACTCAATACTATTTATTGGATCACCGTTCATAGATGGTCTGGACAGTTTAACTGGAAGCGGTCTTTTTATATCTGATATCCCACTTCATGACGCGACAAGAGACGTTATTCTTGTAGGGGAACAAGCCAGAGCACAGGTACATACTTATAATATATTTGTTTTCATTCATCCTCCAATATTAATGCGGGCGACTTTCATTTATCCTTCGTACCGACCATTATTCATCGAGTCCAATATGTTTTCAAATGAGTAAAAAAGCTAACTAATATTCCCGAACAAAAAACCTCCTCTTTCTGTCTGTATCCTATATATCCATTGCAAAATTTTGGAATCGGCGCTAAAATACCAATACTTGATTGTATACCTACCACTTCTTATTTGGTGGAATAGGTATGAAAAAATATATTAATATTTTAAATTTCAGGATGGTTTACGTCGCAGAATGGACAAATTGAAAAGTTCAATAGAGGAAGGGAATAGGGCAGTTGACAAGGAAAGAGAAAAAAATGTCAGTTTACTTCATCTGATTTTTCCTCCGGATATAGCTAAACGCCTTTGGTTAGGTAAGAACAAACTATTATTTGCGAAATTTTGGGTGTTCTTCACTGCAAGACCGATGTATAAACATCATTTTTTTCTCCTATAAGCTTCAAAACAACATTGTTCAATAAAATATGTCAGGATGTCCAGAGAGTTCAGATTTGGCGCACATGATTGTAATATTTCCAACTTTAAACAAATTCAACCAAACTGCTTTTTGTAGAGACCCGTCCTGATGCGAAGAACAAATAGTGTTTGCTAGTATTTATAAACGATACTACTAAGTCTACACCAATCGCACTGTAGATTCATTCGTATTTTCAGGTGAAACAATAGAAGCCAAAACACACGAAGATGTAACGATGCTGTTTAGTGATATTGTTGGATTTACTTCGATATGTTCCACAGCGACTCCTATGATGGTTATAAACATGTTGCAGAATTTGTACAATCAGTTTGATATATTCTGTGGACAAATCGATGTTTATAAGGTAAATACTAGGAAGATGTTTAATATTTTCTAGGATATAACAGGATGAGAAATTTTAGGAAAAAATTCACATAATATGGGGGAAATTAACAAAAATACCGAAACAATTCATAAGTTTTTTCTGCAAAGCAGGGCTGTAAGTTTTTATATCTCTCTCATAACATGACAAAAGTAATTGAGGATATATCAGACAGCAGATTGCCATTATGTTAACGTCCTCTTTAGATGATCGTTGGTCGAGGAAGCGCGACGTTGTATGAAAAATAAAAGACGTTATATTTTGTACAATGTTTTCATGTTTATTTATTATAGTAGGTACAGGCAAATTTGCCATTTAGGGTAACAAGAATTAACAAAAGGATCATCTCTGGGATTTAAGTAGGTAATAACCTGGAGAATGAGATGATGCATTCTTTGCACTTCCAACTTCCAGGAAAATTCAAAAAAATTTGGAAAAACTTTTTGCTTTTCGGTTTTTTTGCTCTAGCGACCAAAATAATGAAAATAGAGAAAAAAGTTGTAGATCGTCTCTTTCTCTACAAAAAAGGTCTTTACAAATTTTTGTCTTACTTAAGCCGTTTAGAAGATAAATCGAGTTTTCCACTTATAGTTTTAAGCCGCTTCGAAATGCGCGGAAAATGAGAATTCTCCGGGAGTTTCGCACGACCGGGCTCATCCATCGATAATTCTTACTATTCAGAGCCCCCAAAAAAATGAAAACAACATGAAATGTAGAGTCTCGGTTTTAATGTGGAACTAATCACAAAATTCATAAAAAGTTTTATCATAGAGAAAAAGTGTCAGAAGATGGCTTAGTAAACCTTGTACAGTTGATCCACAGATTTATTCATATCTTTGCCGGGAGTCGTCAGAATGATAATTCATTTTGCTTGTATATTCTTATATAATGATATATTAATCCAATTATGCAATTACTTTTGTTGGAAACATATGACTTGCGATCAAAGAAGAGGGTATATTTCTCATCGATCAGTCACCTCCAAATTTTGGAGTTCAATTCGCTATATCTTAATTAATAATAATAGCACAGTCTTCATTTTTAGATTATAAGTACAATAAAACATATTCTTTCGAATGAGATCAGAGTGTTTTAAATGCTTGTAGTATTTTTTGAATTTGTCTACATTATTTATACACGTTCAGAAAATGCACAATTATACAGTAAAACATATACAACTTACTTATTTGTTTCTTAACATTATTCAATGAAATTTTCACGAAATATAGAATAAAGTGCGTGGAATCGAATCCATGTATTGAAAAAGCACCCACTGTTATGGGAGAAATAGGCAGGATGCATAAAACTCAAAGATATGAATAAATCAACTGTATAAAGTTTACTAAGTCATCTTCTAACACTTGTTTCTCTATGATAAAAATTTGTATGAATTTTGTGATTAGTTCCATATTAAAGTTGAGACTTTTCTCTACATTTTATGTTGTTTCCATTTTTTTTAGCGGTTCTGAATAGTAAGAATTATCGATCGATGTACCCGGTCGTACGAAACTCCCAGAGAATTCTCATTTTCCGCGCATTTTGGAGCGGCTCAAAACTGTAAGTGGAAAACTGGATTTATCTCCTAAACGACTTAAGTAAGACAAACATATGTAAATACCTTTTTTGTAGAGAGAGAGAGACGAGCTACAAATTTTGTTAAAAACTATTTTCATTATTTTAGCCACTAGAGCAAAAAAACCGAAAATCAAAAAGTTTTTCCAAATTCTTTTGAATTTTCCCGGAACTTGGAAGTGTAAAGAATGCATCTTTCATTCTACAGGTTATTACCTACTTAAATCCCGGAGATGATCCTTTTATTAATTTTTGCGAGGTTTTTACAAAATGTTGCCTTCATTGCCTGTACTATTACTTCAATGGGCTTGTTCCATGATATTCTTTTTATATGGTTTTTATACTTTTTCATATAGTACTCGATATTCTCATTATACACTTAAAATTTCGTATTATTAACTTTTACCGTTCTCGAGATATAAGGAGTTGAATTTAGTAATAGTTGCAAAAACAGAGCGCTCATTTGTGACGTCACTATACGCAAGTGACGTAAGAAAAATGGCTTTCTGGGACCTTTCAAATTTAACCTGAAAAGTCGAAAAACATGGAAATTTTAAACGCTGGTAACTAAATAAATACGTCGAGTGGAAGTTCGTTCTATATGTCTATGGAAAGGAGAAGGTCGGCGATGAATTATAATCGTAAATTGCAGGGTCGAAATCGAAAATTCGTTCTGGCAGGAGCGAGAGAAAATTGTAAATTTTTGACATTTCACCAAATTGTACTTCCCTACTGTCAAGTAGTAAACAAAACAAACAATACTTCGAAAACACTTATAATTATAACCAATAAGGAGCATCAAGTCTATTGAGATCGCCGAGTCTATGCGTATAGTGACGTAGCGCCTGGCCACGCCCCATTTTCGCGAGATGGAAATTTGTAATAGTTTTTAAGATACTAAACGTGCGAATAAGATTCTGATATTTTGCAGATCCATTAATTTATACTTGCACTTTCGATTTGTGAAATAAAAAAAAAATGCTGAACAAGCCCATTTGAAATACTTGTAACGTCATTTTTTAATGTTGGAAAATTGTATGCACTACCACGTAGTTTGGTATAGAAGTTATTTCTAGATCATGCCACATACATATTATTAACAATTAATAAGCAGTCAGTCTTTACCTTATATTTTAACTAATGATCAAACATTGGATGCACAAACTATTGAAGATATAAGTTAATGCAATTTATTTTAGGTGGAAACTATAGGCGATGCATATTGTGTAGCTGGTGGATTACATAAAGAAACGCGGACACATGCCCAACAGATAGCATGGATGGCGCTCAAGATGATCGAAACCTGTTCTTTGCACCAAACACACCAGGGCCAACCGATTAGAGTAAGAAAAAATATTCTGTTTTTAACGATGACGTCTGCGAAATTTTTAATTCTTATTGGGTATTTTGCACTTCTGCAAAAATATTTTAACAAATTAAAGGCTTTTGGCTCACATTCGAGCGGAAAGTTGACGTTTACCAGTTCTACAAACTTTCATATATTACTCTTGAAGTAATGTATAAAAAGATCCGGCGAGTGAAAAAAATCTCAAAAAATTATTTTTTAAGATGTAGACTGATACAATTTGATATGTGTAGCTAACTTTACCCACCTATTACTCTGGTTTAAATCACGTTATTAGATTTCTGTGGATGCGATTTTTAACGCTTAAAATGTGTGCTTTAAGATGCTTCAAATTTATTGCTTCAAAATTCGTGAAATTAGGGTTCAAATAAACGTTTAATAACTTTTATAAAAAAATTATTTAGCATACCTACCTAATTAAACCGATTTTTTATACATTACTTCAAGAGTAATATGTGATAGTTCCAGGTTCTTATCTTAAAAATTGTAGAAATGGTAGAGCTTTTACCGATTTCATCGGAAATCTCTTTATGTTCCGACTTTATACAGGGTGTTTCACCTAAAAGTCCCCAGGCCATTATCTCTAAAACTAATAAAGATATTTTATTTTTGTAAATGGCAGATGATTGATACCAAAGAAAGGTTTAAATAACGGTGATTAGAATTTTTCCTCAACAGCACACAGAGATGGCGCTGCGATGCAAAACTATTTTTTGATGGCTGGAACCTTGAAATATAAGTCATGTAATTAAACAATAATTTGTGAATAATTTTGATGGTATAGAGAATTTACAAAAAACAAGCCGTTTTGGAGTTACATGAGTTTCTTTTATTAATGCCAGTACACGTGAATTTTGATAAATCCCTATAATTTATTTATTATTTATTATAGAATATTGGTTACCAAACACTCTTTTTCAAGATAAGGAAAGTGATATAATACACTATGATAAAATTATGTTTACCACTTCCGGCCAAACCGGAACTAACATGATGAACCAATATCCATAATATGTTCCTACATATTACATTTTTTTTCTAATAACGCTTCTAATAAAACGGCTCCCAAAACTTAAAGTAAGTAAGACAACAAAGAAAATACACACTAATTTAGAATGGGCTAAATTTATATTAACAATTCAGTAAAGAACGTAAACAAAAGTTTTATAAACAAACATTTAAAAACTATCGAAATATTATTAAAAATGAAATTAAACTAATTTCTTTCATATTAGTAGGTACTTATTATATTAAATGTTCAAAATTTCTCCCTTCTTCATGAATACACATATTGTACCGTTTCAGTAACTCTTCATTGCAAACTTTTTGTAACGTATGTCTATTTATAGCAGCAACACTTGCATATATTTTATTATACAAATCGGCCATATCCTCAATGGGTTCAATGTACACTACACTTTTTAAATACCCCCAAAGGTAAAAATCTAATGGAGTCAAGTCAGGTGATCGTGCTGGCCATCTGACTACTCCAAATTTAATTTTTGTTTTTCTGACTTGCTACAAATGTACTCTTGTGTATGTAAAGTAGTTAAATAAATTATCTATCTATCTATCTATCATTAGTACCAATCCATCTCTGAGGGTACATTTCATTAAGACAATCTTTGACTAGTACTGAGTTATGGGGTGGTGCACCATCTTGGTGAAACCAAATATTCTCCTGGTTATGAGGGATAGTCTCTAATAATCCTGGTAAAACATTTCTCAAAAATATCTCATATTTTCTTCCATTTAAAGTCCCATGGAATAGATATGGTCCAATAATATATGAATTTAATATTCCACACCACACGTTAACTCCAAAAGTTACCTGATTTCGGGTCATTCTCATCCATCTAGGAATATTTTGTGACCAGTATCGGCAGTTATGCTTACTCACAACTCCGTTGTTGTGAAAACGGCTTTCATCGCTCCAGAGCACATTTTTAAAAAAATTTGGGCATTCTTCAGAAAGAACTGAAAATTCAGCTAGAAAATGTAATCTTCGTTCATAATCAGCAGGTCTTAAATGATGGATCAATTTTAATTTGTATGGATGGTATTTATTTGATTTTAATATTCTATGGCACGAAGATATCGACAGATTAGTTTCCGATGCCAATTTCCGGAGATAACATTGAGGATTGTTGACAATACTATTTAACACCAAGGCTGTATTTTCATCGTTTCTAACTGGCCTATTTCTGTTACGAATAGTTTTCTTAAAACTACCCCAGTTTCTTAAATTTTTAAACAGCATGATAAATGTGTTTTTATCGGGTGTAGGTCTATTTGGAAATCGTAAACAAAGCAATCGTTTTGCTTGTCGGGAATTTCTTTTGCATTCACCGTATATTAAAATCATATTTAACTTATCTTCATTGGTGTATCTAACCATTTTTTAAATTTATTTTTTTTTATTGCCTTATTTGGATTAATTTGCTTTGAATTGTTTCTAAGTACACTATTTCTGTTTGAAACTATGATTGAAATGCACCAACTACAAACTTTGTTTAATAACTGTCAAACTTAAAATTAAATCAAAGCCTACTAATATCTCTTAAGTAGATTTTTCATTACCATTCTAAATTAGTGTGTATTTTCTTTGTTGTCTTACTTAAAGTTTTGGGAGCCGTTTTATTAGAAGCGTTATTAGAAAAAAAAAATGTAATATGTAGGAACATATGGATATTGGTTCATCATGTTAGTTCCGGTTTGGCCGGAAGTGGTAAACATAATTTTACGATAGTGTATTATATCACTTTCCTTATCTTGAAAAAAAGTGTTTGGTAACCAATATTCTATAATAAATAATAAATAAATTATAGGGATTTATCAAAATTCACGTGTACTGGCATTAATGAAAGAAACTCATGTAACATAAAACGGCTTGTTTTTTGTAAATTCTCTATACCATCAAAATTATTCACAAATTATTGTTTAATCACATGACTTATGTTTCAAGGTTCCAGCCATCAAAAAATAGTTTTGCATCGCAGCGTCATCTCTGTGTGCTGTTGAGGAAAAATTCTAATCACCGTTATTTAAACCTTTCTTTGGTATCAATCATCTGTCATTTACAAAAATAAAATATCTTTATTAATTTTAGAGATAATGGCCTGGGGACTTATAACTGAAACACCCTGTATATGTACTCTTCCTACATACACTTTTTTTTTTTTACGTGAAAATGTTATAATCCAATAGCCAGCCACATGTTTCTTTCATTTGGGCTTGTTGACCCCAATTCCATTAATTAGTTCAAAAGTTACGACAAAAGAGTAGCGCGCCCGAGGCAGCCCTCGCTTCGTGCGCCGTACTTACGTATCGCTGCGTTCCATTTTCGTGCGTTAAACAAAAAAATCTGGAGCCTACATTTTTCATCGTACTAAAAAACTTCATATACCTACATTTTTTAATGTGAAAATTCCCGTACTTTCGAATGGCGTAATTAGTTTTTTTATTGGTATATTGTTCCTGACATGTTTAGTGATGTATTCTCAAAAGTTACCGCTTCCCGAAATTCTCCCGAAGTGAAAACCTTTATTGATTCTACTAATAATATAAGACGAACTTCATAATTTATGAAATTCGTGGTGCATACTTTTGTCGTTAAATATAACACAGGCACACAAAATAAAAAAGGGGCTCCTTTGATCAGACCCTTTTATTCTTGTTTTTAGACCTGCTGAATTCGATGCTTTCGTCAGAATTGAGAATTGCTCCGTCACGTAAGGATTTTCCCCTAACCCCCTCACCCCCTAATTAAGATTTTTACTGTTGAACAGGCACACGAAAAAAAAATGCCCTGTAGTTTTGATCAGACCCTACTATTCGACTATTCCTGTTTTTGGACCTGGTAAATCCGATGTTCTCGTCAGAATAGCTCCATCATGTCAGGATTTTCCCCTAACGTCAAAAAATAACTAAAAATCAGTAATAATCTTAATTAGGGGGAGATTAGGGGAAATCCTTACGTGATGAAGCAATTCTGACGACAGCATCTGATTCGGCAGGTCCAAAAACATAAGTATAACAAGGTGTGATCAAAAGTACGGAGCACTTTTTTAATTTTGTGTGCCTATGTAATCAGAGTTGATGAAAAGACATCGTCACTATTTCTGCACAATCACAACATAGCGTCTATGTCTTGTTTGTTTGTTTATATTGGTCATATGCATGGCACACTCGTAAAATGTTGATTTATCGCGGTTTCCAACCTGAAATTCAACTGAAGTATTTCTTTTATGTTGATATTTTTAATGATTGTAATTAAAATCATATCTGTAATTCAAGTGCAAAATATCAGCATCGTTCTCGAATGTTTGATTTACGCTCTTGAGCGATGATGAGACAAATTATATTTTTAACTCCCGACAGAAGATGGTGCGTGAAACTAGAAACTACGCTTGTCTTCGTGTAATTTTTTCCTTTGATACATCGCGCATCGCCTGCTTTTTTAACAATTATAAAAAAAACCGCTGCCTAAGGAATCACTACTTCCACATCCAGATTCTTCATCCAAGTCGTTTTAAAGGAAACATCTTGACTATATTTGCACTCTAGTATGTGGAAATTATTGGTCATAGAATTTTAATAATATTTGGGGTAGCTGTCACAGAAAAGTTTGAGGAGTTGGTTTCTACCATATACGTTAAAAATGAAGTTTTTAGTTCACCCTACTTATTTTCTACTATTCACCTCCCACCCCTTCAATGGAGGCATCTCAATCAGATGTCACTACAATACATACGTGTACTAATCTCAAGTGAATATCTCAATTTGATGTTATCAATCCCATTAATAATGAAGCGGAGGTGGTGGAGTTTGAAAAATATTAGAAAGAAATCTGAGGCCTTGGTTTCTAGTATTAGTGCAGTAAAAAAAGGCCAAAAAAATGGGGAGATAGGTATAGTCTGGATACAGCAAGATTATGATTTTATCCTGTTTGGGGTATCACTGGGAGTATATTACTAAGTTTTGGACCTCGAAAACCTTGTGCTACTTTTTTTATAAACAATAAAAAAAATTTTACTACGTTTTTCGAGTTTAAAATGTGAATAACTCCGGCTCTATAAGTCGAATCGGGGCAATTAAAAAACCAGTCTCTTTGTAATAAAATGGCCAATAAATTGTCGTTAGCTTCAATTCTCTGAAGTACGTACATAACCTACAAAACTGAAAAAACGAGAAAAAAACAGTATTTTGTTCATTTTGGTGCCCAACACCGTCAACTAGACCAATTTACATCAAACTTTCAGAAAATATACTTTTTGATGTAACAAAAAGACTCAGAAAAGTTGTTGTCAAAATATTGAACCCATTGGCCAAAATTGCATTTGTTATCTAAAATTTGAAATGCCCGCCATTTTATGCCATTAAGTTCAAAATGAAAATTTTTCTTTACAAAATGTAGATCTCGACACCTGCTTTCTAATGCAATTAAAAAGAATTTTTTTTAATGTAATTTTGGTTACTTTTTTTACATTTGTTTATAACTCAAATAACAACAATTGCATTTTTTTCGGCCATTTTGAAAACAAATTAAAGTTTTTTATCAGATCTGGTAGAAAATGTTGGGTCCTTTAATTTAAAAAAAAGAAAGTTCATTTTTGTTAACGTGAACTCGAGATATTTAACTTTTTGTATTTTGGTCAATTGTTAATTAACAAATGCATATTTTGAGCTAAAATTTGGAATGTGTCATTTTGAAACCTATTCATTTCATATGATAAATTCAAAAAAATTTTAAGTTTTATAGAAACTTATTTCCAAGCATTATAATGCAAGTATTGTTAATTGAGCTAAAGAGTGATTTTTTTAATTTTTTCATAAAGCTCAGTTGCAAAATGCAATAACTTCCTTGTTTCTTAAAATTCGGACGACTTTTTTTTAAATACGTTATTTTTTCCCTCGCAGTGCGACCATCAACTTCGCTTTTTGTTAATAATAATACATATTTTATATTTTTAAATTTATATACAACCAACGTTTGCTAATGTACAAACCTATTTTACCTGCGGAGCGAATAGTTGCTTATAAATGAGGAGAAATGTTTACATTTTCTTTCTTATTCCCCACCAGTTCCATTCCTTACAGCTTAGATCGGTTGCCGTGCAGTATTGTCTGTTTACATTTTTATATTTGAGAAGCCGTAAATTAATTTAATACATGTGTGATACCAAGGGGGCACGTTTAGGGTTAGACCGCTTGGACATGTTAACAAGTACGACACTGATATTACACTTCATACAAAATTTAATAACAAAGTCTAATTGTCCACGAATGATGCAAGTAAATAATACAGTCTTAATATCACCGAATAAATTTAGTAAAATAAAAGAACTAACGATCCGCTACCCGCTAGCCCGCAATAATCAAATCTTAACTCTATCACAGGTAATCATAGAATGCCTTTTTGCCCCGGGCTAGCTGATTTCGTTTCGTTCGCCCTAAGCGTGTTCCTATGCCCATATAAGGAAATACATAGAATCTTAAACTGTTATTGGTTCTGATAAGTCAACCTCTGAATGTTTACATTAACAAAAATAATAAAGAGTCATAAGTACTAGTGAAGGGTTCCTAAGAATCATAGGCGTGGAGAAATTATTTTCGGTGCCGCCGACATACAAATTAAAAATGTCTTCGAGTGAAAGTGAGATTATTAGGTGTTTAAAATATCATGAAAGTTTTGTATGGGTGTAATCTAATAAAACCTATGGATTTAGGTGATTTAAGATTTCATTGTTTCCAAAAACTTACATTGAAAACCGGTTGTAATTTGAAAACATTCCTCCGATCGAAGAAGCTACAAATGAACATTTATTGAGAGTGTATCTTCAAATACACAAATGGCTGGAATATGAAGAAATAGATCCACGATTGTTTGGCTGGGAGGATACAAATAATGGTTTAATGCCTATTACAATGAGAAAACAGCCAATACCACAAGAAATTCTTGAAATTCTCGCTTGTGAATGTAATGCCGGCTGTAAAGACCTGAAATGTCGATGCAGGAAGTTCGGACTACAATGTACAAGTTTATGTGAATATTGTGGAGACATTAATTGCAGGAATTGTACAGAATGCACTGTAGTCAGTGCAGAAGAAAATCGTGAAGTTGAAGAAGACAATATAGATGAATCAGACATAGATTCAAGCTGTACCGATATATCAGAATCGGAACTCCAAAGCGACTGCGAACGCTTGCAAGTTAATGTACCCTATCTTCGTGTTCAAATTCGTGATGAAGAAGAAAATGGTGAAAAAATTTTATTTGAAACAGATTGAGAGAGTGAAACTGAATTGTACACATTACCAATCAAGAGATATAAAATACATTAATTACGATTTTGTAAATTTATAAGAATAAAAATGTTTATTTTTAAATAAAATGTTTTTACCATATTATTAATCCTCGCCTTTAAAACTTTTTCTAACAAGTATTTATATTACAATATTTACTATTTCCTTTTTTAAATAAAACTTAAAACATTATATTTAGAAGACAATATAAATTTAATCTAAGTATTCATATTTATATAGAAAGATTAAAAAAAAAATATACAGGATTATACGTTAGCAATCGTTGGTACATGTATACATATGAATTTGGAAATAAAAAATACTCATTTGCATTATTAACAAAAAGCTAAGTTGATGATCGCATTGCGAGGGAAAACATAACGTGTTTAAAAAAATAAAGTCAGCCGAATTTTAAGAAACAAGGAAGTTATTGCATTTTGCAACTGAGCTTTATGAAAAAATCAAAAAAATCACTTTTTAGCTCAATTAACAATACTTTTTAATCGTCTTATTTATATTAACGTCCTGGCGGAGTTTAGCTAATGCTATTCCACCACTCAACCAGGACACGTACACATAGACATCAACACAACAACCATTCCCTGCAATATTGCCATCTACCGCAGCTGAGACTCGAACTCAGGAGAGATATCAGCGACTAGACATGTTGTGCCACCCAACAGCGGTCTAGTACACTGCTACCATCTCGGTAACACATGAAAAACGCCACTAAACATCCATACCCTGGCCAGGATTCGAACCCGGGACCCCGTGGTCGCAAGCCAAACGCCTTAGCATTGCGCCACTTACATTATAATGTTTGTAAATAAGTTTCTATAAAACTTAATTTTTTTTTTGAATTTATCATATGATATGAATACGTTTCAGAATGATACAGTCCAAATTTTAGCTCAAAATATGCATTTGGTAATTAACAATTGGCCAAAATGCAAAAAGTTAAATATCTCGAGTTCACGTTAACAAAAATGAACTTTCTTTTTTTTAATTAAAGGACACAAAATTCTCTATCAGATCTGATAAAAAACTTTAATTTGTTTTTCAAAATGGCCGAAAAAATGTAATTGTTGTTATTTGAGTTATAAACAAATGTAAAAAAAGTAGCCAAAATTACATTAAAAAAAAAAATTTTTAATTGCATTCGAAAGCTGACGTCGTGATCTACATTTGGAAATAAAAAAAATTCATTTTGGACTTAATGGCATAAAATGGCGGGAATTTCAAATTTTAGATAACAAATGCAATTTTGGCCAATGGGTTCAATATTTTGACACCAACTTTTCAGTGTCTTTTTATTACGTCAAAAAGTATATTTTCTGAAAGTTTGATGCAAATGGGTCTAGTTGCCGGTCTTGGGTACTAAAATGAAAAAAGTACTGTTCTTTTCGCGTTTTTTCAGTTTTGTAGGTTATGTACGTATTTCAGAGAATTAAAACCAACGGCAATTTATTGGCAATTTTATTACGAAGAGATTGATTTTTAGTTTGCCCCGATCCGACTTATAGAACCGGAGTTATTCATATTTTAAGCTCGAAAAGCGCAGTAAAAAAAATTCAATTATTTATAAAAAAAAGTAGCACAAGGTTTTCGAGGTCCAAAACTTAGGAATATACTCCCAGTGATACCTCAAACAGGATAAAATCATAATCTTGCTGTATCCAGACTGTGCAAATTAAAATGCTTTTTTTACTGCACCGAATCCCAAATTTCTGTACTCTTATCACCTTGATTTACTTATTTTCCCCTAGTCACTCCTATTAACCCTAACCCTTCTACGGAATCATCCCAAAATATAATCTAGTTCCAGATGTCGTTATAATACATACGTCTACCAAATTACAAGTGAATATCTCAATTTTATTTTATCAACCCCTTTAATAATGTAGTAAGGTTAGTGGAAGGGTTGAAACATATTGTTAAAAAATTTGAGGTCTTGGCTTCTAGGACATAAACCGAATTTCAAGTTGCAATACTCTTACCAGCTTGCTTTACTTATTTTTCCCTATTTACCTCTACTTACCCCCACTCCTTCAACGCAATCATGTCAAAATATAATCTAGTTTCAGATATAATTATAATATATAAATGTACCAAATTTCAAGTGAAAATTTAAATTTAATTTTATCAACTCTTAATAAGGGAGTGGGGGTGGTGGGGAGAAATAGAAAATACTAATAAAAAAACCTGAGACCTTCGCTTCTAGTACATACACCGAATTTCAAGTTTCTGTAGTCTTACCAGCTTGCTTTACTTATTTTCCCCTATTTACCCCTATTTAACCTCCAACCCTTCAACGGAATCTCAAAATATAATCTAGTTCCAGATGTCGTTATGTTACATATGCGTACTAAATTTCATGTGAATATCTCAATTTTATTTTATCAATCCCTTGAATAATGGAGTAGGGGTGGTGGGGGCTGAAATAAATTATCAAAAAATCTGGGGCCTTTGCCTCTTGTACATACACCGAATTTCAAGTTTCTGTAGTCATACCTGCTTGCTTTACTTATTCCCCCCTATTTACCCCTAAATAACCCCGAACCCTTCAAAGGAATCATCTCAAAGAATAATCTAGTTCCAGATGTCGTTATAATTCATACGTGTATCAAATTTCAAATGAATATCTCAATTTTATTTTATCAACCCTTGTAATAATGAAGTAGGGGTGGTGGGGGTTGAAAAATATTATAAATAATCTGAGACCTTGGCTTCTAGTATATACACCGAATTTAAAGTTTCTGTAGTCTTACCAGCTTGCTTTACTTATTTTCCCCTATTTACCCCTATTTAAACCCCAACCCTTCAACGGAATCATCTCAAATTATAATCTAGTTCCAGATGTCGTTATAACACATACGTGTACCAAATTTCAAATGAATATCTCAATTTTATTTAATCAACCCTTTTCATATTGGAGTAGGGGTGGGGGGGGTTGAAAAATATTATAAAAAAATCTGACGCTTTGGCTTCTAGTACATACACCGAATTTCAAGTTTCTGTGGTCTTACCAGCTTGCTTTACTTATTTTCCCCTATTTACCCCTATTTAACCCCCAACTCTTCAACGGAATCATCTCAAATTATAATCTAGTTCCAGATGTCGTCATAATACATACGTGTACCAAACTTCAAATGAATATCTCAATTTTATTTAATCAACCCTTTTCATATTGGAGTGGTGGGGGTTGAAAAATATTATAAAAAAATCTGACTCCTTGGCTTCTAATACGTAGACCGAATTTCAAGTTTCTGTACTCTTACCAACTTGTTTTACTTATATTCCCCTATTTACCCCAAATTAACCCCCAACCCTTCAACGGAATCATCTCAAAATATAATCTAATTTCAGACGTCGTTATAATACATACGTTTAAAAATGAATTATTATTTGTTTGCTTATAATTGTATTGAAACATTCTTTATAGGATTTTGCAAACAGCAGAAAAAATAACTATCTATAGCTAAAAGAAAAACTATGTGTAGAAATATTAATGAAATCTTTGCATTCTTTCGATAACCTGAATTCTGGTTATGCTAGCAAATTAAAATCCTAAAATGAATTTGTCTAATTTCTTATTTGACAATTCTCATTCTAACACTAGCATCCACATAGTCCCCTACGGCCATGCAGATTAAACTAGTATCCACATAACCCCCTACGATTATGAAGATTCAGTTAAAAATGAGAACAAAGACCTAAAATGAATTTATTTATCTACCTTGTCTTAAAAAAAATTTTTCATTCCAATGGATTACATTTTCATGAAATCTATCATTCTGTTTACTGGAAATGCTTAGCCTTTGAAACGTTTTTCGCCCTTATTCTGGAGCTCATCAGAAAGACATAAAGCCATTCATAAAGATGTTTCATGCAAAACCAAGACAATTTCTATGAATAAGTGTGAAATGATTATATTTGACATTGACTGATAAAAACAACCTCACCTATCTATTAGCTAACTAGTATTGGAGCCTATATACTCTATGCATGTTTAAAAATGAATTATTATTTGTTTGCTTATAATTGTATTGAAACATTCTTTATAGGATTTTGCAAACAGCAGAAAAAATAACTATCTATAGCTAAAAGAAAAACTATGTGTAGAAATATTAATGAAATCTTTGCATTCTTTCGATAACCTGAATTCTGGTTATGCTAGCAAATTAAAATCCTAAAATGAATTTGTCTAATTTCTTATTTGACAATTCTCATTCTAACACTAGCATCCACATAGTCCCCTACGGCCAGTAAACAGAATGATAGATTTCATGAAAATGTAATCCATTGGAATGAAAAATTTTTTTTAAGACAAGGTAGATAAATAAATTCATTTTAGGTCTTTGTTCTCATTTTTAACTGAATCTTCATAATCGTAGGGGGTTATGTGGATACTAGTTTAATCTGCATGGCCGTAGGGGACTATGTGGATGCTAGTGTTAGAATGAGAATTGTCAAATAAGAAATTAGACAAATTCATTTTAGGATTTTAATTTGCTAGCATAACCAGAATTCAGGTTATCGAAAGAATGCAAAGATTTCATTAATATTTCTACACATAGTTTTTCTTTTAGCTATAGATAGTTATTTTTTCTGCTGTTTGCAAAATCCTATAAAGAATGTTTCAATATAATACATACGTGTACGAAATTTCAAATGAAAATCTCAACTTTATTTTATCAACCCCATTAATGGGGTAGGGGTGGTGGGGGGTTGAAAGATGTTATAAAAAAATCTTAGGCCTTAACTTCTAGTACAGACACCAAATTGCAAGTGTCTGTTCTCTTACAAGCTTGCTTTACTTATTTTTCCCTATTTTCCCCTATTTAACCCCCAACCCTTCACCGGATTTCCTCAAAAAACAATCCAGTTCCAGATCTCGTTATAATATATACGTGTACAAAATTTCAAGTCAATATCTCAAACCGTTCCGGAGAAAACGTGCGGACAAAAAAAGTTACAGACAGACCGACAGACAGACAGAAATTTTTTTTTCGCTCAAATTTGAAATCTCGACGTTTCATGACATTCTAAACCTATTTCACGAATAAAAATTTTTGAAAATTTTTTTGCGATTACTATACTTCCAATCCACTACGTGGATGTGGAAGTAAAATAATTGTACAGAATATAACATGAATGTCTTGCAGATGCGAATTGGACTGCACACAGGATCAGTTTTAGCTGGCGTTGTGGGGGTGAAAATGCCTAGGTACTGCATGTTTGGGCATAACGTAACCATAGCTAATAAATTTGAATCTGGAAGCGAGCCTCTCAGAATAAATGTTAGCCCTACTACATTTGTGTAAGTATTATTATGTTTAGCACCAGTAAATTGAAGTACAAATTGTTGCAATAATTTTGAAACTTATTATTTATTTACGACATTTTATGATTCTAATTGTCCTTCATTTGCAGCATTGTACGTCTAACAGCATCACGCTAGCAGTCGTGGTTGCCTGTTAGGCGTACAGTCTGCCCAAAGTTCTTTTCTATCGGCTCTCTAGTTGTATAAAGCAAACAGATTTGTCAATTATTCGGGCGTTCTGACATTGGAATTTATCAATGCTAATATGACAAGACCCTACACGCCCGCCTTTCCTATAATAAACATAGGTCTTCTATTCCAGGAGATTGAAAGTTGCCGGCGGTTTTACAACGGAGCAGCGGGACCGAAGCAGTCTCCCTAAGGACTTCCCGAAACAGATCCCTGGAACATGCCACTTTCTGAATGGGTACAAACATCCACAAATCGCCGATACGGAACCGCTTACCAAACATATCGAGGCTGGTTTAAAATCTATAGGATTAAAATTAGACTCGAGTCTATAAGGTTTTCTCACCTGATAATTTAGACAAATAAGACAAAATGAGGTAGTATTTTCCGAAAAAAATAGACCAAGGTCACAAACACCAAAATACTTGAACATAGTTCTTGTGTATATGCACAGTAGATAAATATACAGTAGACTCACTCCCTATCTCCTCTATGTAGAAAAAATGGGACTTTATTTCTTTTTTTGTACTCTAGACCAGACCGAGTGCGCAAGACCACGCGCACACAGGGGAATGGCGCCAGTTTTAAAATCGAGTAACGAACACCTTTTAATAATTTAAACAACTTGCAGTACTCATTTTTCCAATCATTTTGAACTTTTGAACACGAAAACAAATAACACACAACGCAGGTAATCTTATTTTGCAACTTTTGAACAAGTGATCTTCTATTCGCGCGCTATAATCGAGAATTAACTTATTTCGTACTGAGTGTAGACAACGCGTCGATGGAAAGAGTGGGGGGGTCGTGAACAAAAATAAGGGGAAGTGATCCAACTGTATATTATTAAACTGTGGTATATGGGTTGAAAAAAACGTGGCAAAAAAAACATTAAAGACACCGGCGCGGCGTTCCGGCGGCTAGTTAGTCAAATGTAGAGGAGGGACAGGGTTGGCTTTAGTTTTTTTCCTAAACATTGACAATTAACTTTGAACCATACCTGACACTTCAATAATTAATTATTTATTTCAAATAGAGAAGTGTTAAAAAGAAATAATTATTGATTTATACTGTAGACGTTTAGTTTTAATTTTAATCATATGAAACTCATTTAAGAGATTTTATAGTACAAACTAGTAAAAATAATATTAATAAACAGTATATTACCAGTAACCGAAATAAATATTGTTACTGCCTAGTAAGAATCACGTGGAGGTACATGTATTTCTTGCCAGGCAAGCAGTAGACAGGTACTGTTAGTACAGGAAAGAACATTAACAACATAAAATTTTTCAAATATTAACAAAAATAAAAATTAAATTTCTGTTGAAACAAGAAAAAATAAATATTTTTTCTAGCTAAACTTAATACTTATTTAAGTCTGAAAATAAATAATTAAAGACAATAAAGCATTCGATAAGGAATATAAAATAATCAAAAATTTGAATTTTAACGAAACAAATTAACGGAAAATGTTTACCAAGTAACAATACGAAATAACAATTACAAAACGAAGCCGATTCTGTACTGCCCTAGCATGTGTCTGTTTGTACACAAGGCCATACATCGCATTAGGTGACACACGAGAAGGGACGACCTAAGAGACCTTGAAAATGACGCAGTGGAAATATAACATAGAATTCGGCGCGAATTTTACGCTACAAAGGTAACGTACAATGTAATTATTTTTTAAACAATAATATGGCCATTCTGTAATATTTCACATTTTCATATTTCAAATTACTTATGCAAATGCCGAAACGGCTTTCTTTGCAATTTCTTCAACCCACTTGATGAGAAGAACTATAAACTGAATACTTCACTCGACTCACTTCTCGCCAACTATGATGGCATCATTAGAAGGTGATTTAGTTTCAATCATCTTCCGATAATGCCATCATGGTTGGTGAAACGCGCGTTCTGTGATACCACTCGAGTGACGTTCAAGCATATTGGTGTTTGGGAAAACTATTTCATAGCCAGATTTCATCAGAAAAACCTTCTAGTCTATTCATTCGGAAGTTGGAGTGCTTATTATACAGGGTGTCTGGGTTATATGTACAATATTTTGCATAATTTCTAAAATATTTCTATGGATACTGCAAACACCCTGTATAGAGAGCTACAACGAAAATACTAAATATTTCTCTTTACTATAGGAGCAAAATATGCTAATTAATGGGGATGTTTTAAATGTTTTCTTTTATGTAAATGAGTTCTGTTAATTAATAAATAAACCTATATATGTAGTAGGCTCTTTTTTATTTAAAATTTGCACCAAACGCAGATATTTAATTCTTCTGGTTCATAATTATATAATTATATAACATAATTTTTGAGGTTAAAATTTCTTTTAAGAATACTAGTGGAGTCAAATAGTGAAAAAAAAGGTCGGTTTGGCAAATTTTTGAAGATGGAACGCGACACGGTGGAAAGTGTTTGTTTTGGTAAGAATAATAAAATTCCGAAATTTCTCGAAGGGGTACAACCATGTTTTTTTTTGCCAAAAAGGGGTAATTTGGACATTTTTAGGGGTGAATTTAAAAAGAAAAATGTTTTTCAGTAGTTCCAGAGTTAAGGAACCAAAATTGTATCCTTTTATTGAAATAGAACAAATTAAATTTCGGCTAGCTTGGTCAAATCTTGACCGATTTAGCTGAAATTTGGAGAGGAAGTAGTCATTATCGAACAAAAACTGCCCTCCAAATTTCAGCTAAGAATATTGAATGGTTTTGCTGAAATTCCACTTTCAGTCAAATTCTCTGAAATTTTCAAATCAAATATCTCATGTCCTACGAGTCGAGTCGAAACGTGCTTGACGGCAAAAGAGAGCTTATTTTATGTACTTTCATATGAAATTAATCGAAATTATTATTTTTTCAACATTCGACAGTTTTTTAGCCATTTACGGTATATACAGGGTGGCTACTTTTTATATTGAACTGTATTGCTATCTCGTAAACCACAGCAATTATAAAGTCGGTTAAATGGGAAAAAAGTTTCGTATTTTGAGGGTCAAAAATGGGCTATAAAAATTTAAAATATTAGAGATTAAAACCCGAAATAGCTCATTTCCATTTTTTTTCTCTAGCACTGTTATTATGAAAAAAAAAAAATGAAAAAAATCATTTGAATATTTTGTTATAAATTGACTTTGCTGCAACTGGTCATATTTAAATTTTTATTACAACGTTTCGTCTCTCCAGGGGCCACCATCAACAATGTTTTTTAAAAACGGACCTGTCTTTTTTATTTAAAATTTTTAAAGCATTTGAAATATTAAATTCGTGGGTATGTCACACTTGACGATTTTACAACGTTTCATCAGAAAAATAATCACCTTTCATTTTATTGGCATTGCCCTTAAAAATTTATTTTATGAACATTCCAATGTATTGACTAACTTTACTAGTCTAGTTCCAAATTTTATTTATTGTTTAAAGAAATACAATTGTTAAGTTGATAATGATTTTTTATTTCGTCCCCATTTTCCACAATAATATTGAGCAGAACTAGACTAGTAAAGTTAGTCAATACATTGGACTATTCATAAAATAAACTTTAAGAGTTTTAAATGATGAGTCACCCTTGTATTACTTAACAAGCAAAACAGTTTTGTGAAGGGCGATGCCAATAAAATGAAAAGTGATTATTTCTCTGACGAAACGTAAAGTTGTCAAGTGTGACATAGCCACGAATTTAGCGTTTCAAATGCTTTAAACATTTTAAATAAAAAAGACAGGTCCGTATTTAAAAAAATATTGTTGATGGTGGCCCTGGAGAGGCGAAACGTTGTAATAAAAATTTAAATACGACCAGTATGCAGCAACATACTAATATTCTTCTATCTCCTACTACAAAGTGTGGAGTAGGCCAATGCATAAAAAATGCTCGGTTTGAAAATCGACTGTAGCCTTAAATGGTCTAATCACATTCATGATATGTGTGTTAAACTATCAACAGCCTGTTATGCTTTGGCTATAACATCCAAACAAAGCATCCTATCAATAGTAAGACAGTTGTATTTTGCTACTTTTCATTCTTGCATAAAGTACGGTATAGTGCATTGGAGTTCCTCATCTGAAGCAAATAGAGTTTTTTTACTACAAAAAAGGGCAATACGTATAATAGCCAATCTTGGATATAATACTTCCTGCAGGGAAGCCTTTAAAAGCTTAAACATTCTTACTTTGAACTCTATTTACATTTATGAGCTGTCATGTTTTGTTTACAAAAATAGAAGCAAATTTAACGAGATTAGAACTGATCATCCATATAGCACTGGGAATAAACGTCTCCTTTTACCAAAAGAACACAGAACGGCTTTGTACTAAAAAAGTCTCTGTTTCATGGGCTGTAAATTTTTTAACTGTTTGCCGGGGCATATTAAACCTATGACAACATTTTTTAAGTTTAAAAAGGCTTTAAAATCATTTTTATTCGACATGAACAGCTACAGTGTTGACGAATTTTGTAGAAAATGTGGGACTACTTTTCTATAGTTCTAGTTATATCTGTTTAATTGCTCACTGTTCACAAGTTTTTTTCTTTTGTGTGTTTTTACAATGTTATTTGTGATATTTTCTTTGTATTTCTACCGACAATGTTTCTTAACTGTACTTGTACATTTTCTTAATTAATAAATATTATTATTATTATTATTAATACGTTCGAAAATAAAGTTAAGACTGTAATAATTGGTACTTTAAAATGGAAGATTTTATTTTTTTATTATATGAACACCAAGTCGATATTAGTGAGTTTTTGATAACAACGAATACGATTATGAGATTGTTTCACAGTTAAAACTTTTCCTCCCAATGAGTAAGTATCTTCCACCCAAAATTTTCAATAATCGCATTGTTAATAAGGGAGCCGTGATATGGGAGTCATGAAAAATGAGACATATTGTATATCTTTTTTAATTTAAAATTTTAAAACGGTCACTAAAAATTATGTAAAGAAACTTTTGTTCGGTTAATTGACCCTTATTACCTATCATCGATACTGAAGTCGGTGTAAAGATGAACAAATAACAAAATCATATTCTTAATATCGATTAGATACCAAGGTTCAATTAATTAAACGATGGTGAAATTTTAATATAATTCTTCAGTGTCCATTTTCTTAAAGGCGGTTCAACTTTTTTAGATTTTTTTTTTTTAATAGTAAGGAGAGTAAATATGCAACATTTATTAAATAATTTATTTAACTTACTATGAACAACTAGAAATATATTAAAATCTAGCGAACAGGAATCCAGGGTTCGAAAATTGTTGAAATCTTCTGTCTTTCTGAAAATATAAAAGAAAATAATAATTATTAACTTGTATACATAAAATCAATATGTCACAAATAACATTTAGAAAATATAAAATTACTGATTTGATATTATAGAAAATAATATCTTATATTATACAGAGTGACCCGTTTAAAAACGGGGTACCTTTCTAAAAATTTTATTTGCAGACCGATTTAAATGAATTTCAAAGCCTATTTCGATTTTTTTCAAGGCCAAAAATCCAAAAAGTGTTAGCAATTTTTTTTATCTCAGATCTGACTACGCCACTGGATTTAGAATACCTTCAAATGGGTATGAACAAAATTTAACAAAAAAATATCGGTTTCTAACAGAAATATAGCATAATTAAACTTTATATTATGTCCTCGAAATGTTCCATTAGATCGTTATCAGTTAAATTTAAAAATTTATAACCATCAGTTATTCAATATTGGCAATATTGGTTTTCTTTAAACGTGCTATGTATTAAGAATAATTATTTTTATTAGCAAGCTTTGCAAATTCTTAAGTTGCCATGGCAAGCCAGCAAAACAAACGACGAAATCTGTCAAATTTATTTGCATCAGTAGTGAAGTTTATTGTTCCGCAAGTACACTATCGATATAAATTATGGCTGATAATTTAATTTTACTTGAAAAAATTGAAATTATAAGACTTCGTGGTGACAATGACAGGTCCAAAAGGGAAGAACGTAGAATTTTTAATAATAGACACTTGCTGCGTCGGATTAGCACAGCTACCGTCGGTCGAGTAAACAAAATTTTTAATCAGTATAGAGTTGTATCGAAACATAGTTTAAAAAATCGTAATTTATAACGACAAAGACCAAATAATGAACAAATTAGAGATTACTTTACCGAGAAGCAGTTTAAGAATTACAAGTTTAGACTTAGATTTAACATGTGAAACAATAAGAAGAAATCTTAAAAAGTATAATAATATGAAGCCCTTCAAACCAAAGTTCCTCCACACCTTAGAGGAAGACAATACTGAGAAAATGGAATATTGTTTATAGGCTCAAGGAGAATATGAGAATGACAGGAATTTTATAAATAAAATTTTCTTTAGTGATGAGGCAACATTCACATCTAATGGAACGGTTGATTCCCAAAATTCAAGATGTTGATCGGAAGTAAATTCACAATGGGTGATAAGTTGAGAAAGCAATATACTCTCAAAAAATAAACGTCTGGTGCGGCATATTAAATACGAGAATAATTGGCCCCTACTTTTTTTTAAGGCAATTTGAACAGCCAACATTTTTTACATTTTTTGAGGAATAAGTTTACCAACACTATAAATGAACTCCCACTAGCAGAAATTGCTCATGTAATTTTTCAATTAGATGGCTGTTCTATCCACAACGCCGTGATTGTGGGGACTTGGTTGAGTGAAAATTTCCCTGATAGGTGGATAGGGCGAAATAGTGGGTTAGTAGAGTTTCCTCCCAGGTCCGCCGACTTAACCGAATACATTTTTTCCATGGGGTTTCTTAAAGAAAAAGTCTACAAGACTCGCCCAACCAACACAGAAGAACTGCGTGAAAAGACAAGACAGGCTTGTGTGGAAATTACACTAAGCCAATGGGCTTGTTCGGCATTTTTTTTTAATTTCATAAATCAAAAGTGCAAGTATAAATTAATGGATCTGCAAAAAATCAGAATCTTATTCGCACGTTTAGTATCTTAAAAACCATTACAAATTTCCATCTCGCGAAAATGGGGCGTGGCCAGGCGCTACGTCACTATACGCATAGACTCGGCGATCTCAATAGACTCGATGCTCCTTATTGGTTATAATTATAAGTGTTTTCGAGGTATTGTTTGTTTTGCTTACTACTTGACAGTAGGGGAATACAATTTGGTGAAATGTCAAAAAATTACAATTTTCTCTCGCTCCTGCCAGAACGAATTTTCGATTTCGACCCTGCAATTTACGATTATAATTCATCGCCGACCTTCTCCTTTCCGTAGACACATAGAACGAACTTCCACTCGACGTATTTATTTAGTTACCAGCGTTTAAAAATTCCATGTTTTTCGACATTTCAGGTTAAATTTGAAAGGTCCCAGAAAGCCATTTTTCTTACGTCACTTGCGTATAGTGACGTCACAAATGAGCGCTCGGTTTTTGCAACTATTACTAATTTCAACTCCTTATATCTCGAGAATGGAAAAAGTTAATAATACGAAATTTTAAGTGTATAATGAGAATATCGAGTACTATATGAAAAAGTATAAAAACCATATAAAAAGAATATCATGGAACAAGCCCATTATGTAATGTTATGACAAACATTAAAAGACGATACAATAAATGTATTGAATTGAATGGAGATTTAGTTGAATCATCCAAAATTTGAAGTGTATGTCACTGTTGTGTCAATTCATTCATTTTTTTAAAATTTTGTTTATAGTCTCTTATGTTGTTTTATTACAAAAATAGTAATTTTTGAAATTGTTGTTAAATTGGTACATTTTTAATTGTAATTACAATTTGTTATTTGATGTAATAAAAGATATCAATTTCTAAAATTGTTAAATTGGGGAATTTTTAATTATAATGTACATGTTAACTATAAATGATGTGCAGTTTATTTATTAAATACCAATTTATTATTCTCTTCTCAATATCTCCTCCTTCTATGGAGTGATAGTTTTTTGTTTAACGGGCTTTATTATTATTTACATAATTCTCCAATGCCAGCTTTGATAATAAAAATAATTACAAGGTTTGCTAATGAAAATAATTATTCTTAATACAGAGCATGTTTAAAGAAAACAAATCTTGCCAATATTGAATAACTGATGGTTATAAATTTTTAAATTTAACTGATAACGATCTAATGGAGCATTGCAAACGATATTATTTACACAATTGGGAATTACATGACGAATATTCGAAATATTTCGAGAACATAATATAAATTTTAATTCTGCTATATTTCTGTTGGAAACCAATTTTTTTTTGTTAAATTTCGGTCATACCCATTTGAAGGTATTCCAAATCCAGTGGCGTAGTCAGATTTGAGATAAAAAATTGCTAACACTTTTTTTGAATTTTTGGCCTTGAAAAAAAATCAAAATAGGCTTTAAAATTTTTAATTTCGATCTGAACTTTTGCACCACAGTAGAGTTATTGAAGCTCTATAATAAAAAAAAAATCATTTAAATCGGTCTGCAAATAATTTTTTTAGAAAGGTAGGACACCTTTAAATGGGTCACTCTGTATATATTTAAAAAAATTACAGGTATCCACCTACTCTCTATAGGTAGGTTTTAATGTAACGCCAATTTTTGGCCGTTTCGGTAAGTTTTAAAATCTACGGCAGCAACAAAAATACTGACAAATCAAATCTTATTGAACTGATAAAGTGAAAACTGACACCTGTTTTATAATATTTTCAGCAATTATTTAACTAGTAATGCTACTAAAAAATATTTGAACATCTTAATTTGGAATCTAGCAATAGAAGTTAACCATACAATAAATAAAAAAGACATCTGCAAAATATTTTATTGTTAACTTTATTAAGAGTGAGCAAGGTGGCAAATAAATCATAAGTACTGTGCCTAGATGGCGCTAGCGACTACTGTCAAGAATCATATGTAATAGAACAGCATTAGACTTATAAGTATATTCGATAGGTGTAAAATATCAAGGTTTTGCGTATTAGCATGGACCACTTTAATCTTTTTGCTTTGCTCAATGATATATGTTCAATCAATTAGTTAAACAGAAGGAGCGTTTAAAAGAGGCTCCGCTATACTGAACAGAAACACGTGGTAGGTGTCAGCAGTAATTTGTCGAGTCGCCGCTCTGGCGTATCGACAGTCACATGCCTAAGTTGTTTCAACAAAATGACTGCCAAAATGAAGGAAAAATTGCAAAGAAGTTAAACAGTTTCTTAGCGTATATCATAAAACAGTTGACAATGTTCACTTTATTAGTTGCACAAAGAAATTTTGAACAGTGGACTATTCGTCCAAGAATGAACAAGCAATATCGAACTTCAAAGCAAAAAAGCATCGTCAGTCTTATGGACAGAATATGGTATAACGAATCCTACTCGCCATATAACAATACAACCAGATATTCCAACTAGATATTAGTACAAAGATTTTATATATTCTAGAAGACATAACATAGAGCAGAAGATTAAAGTTTGGCCACGGGTGCATCTCAATAAAATAGGAGTAGTAGATTTAGACTTATTCGATACATGTAACGTCACTGCAGATTTAGATATATTTTTTTAATATATATAAAGTACAAAGCAGAAAGCGATTTCTTTTACAAAAGATTTTGATCAGTTAGATCAAATTATTTACCATCCTAATAATATTTGTCGCCTATTAGCGCTGAATAAAAAACCCATCTATGACGTGATTCTCGAATTTCTTAAAGCCATCAAACTCAATATTTAGAATAGGTTGGGTTAGGTCAGATAACTCACCCCTTCTTTTTATTCTATCGTATATATTATTTCCTTTCCGTGGTCTTACTCTTTGTGTCTGTCCTTATAAAATGCCCTGACGGGCCCCTGGGTGAGACGAGAGTGTTCTTGTCTTATCCTAGAGTATATTTGTGATCGGTGGTATAGGTTAGGTTACAATTAATTAATTAATAAGTACATATTAATTTCCTATCTGGCTGTATCGACGTAAACCGCAATGCAAAAAAAAATAGTTGCACAAAATTTGATATTTAATCTGTATTTTTGTTGCCATATTAGATTATAAAGCTTACCAAACCGGAAAAAATTGTATAGTCAATTAAATGCAGTTATTCCAAGGTTACACCTAGCTCTTAATATGAAAATTAGATGCTCAGCCAGTATATTTTATGCCAGAGTAGACTATCGACTAATCGTGAAGAATTTCTGTAATGCATATAAAATTTCTGTTATTAACTTTTTTTTGTCATTTTACAATTATTTTGTTGTTCAAGTATTGTATGCCGGTTGATTTATTTGGTGTACAACAGTTTAATTGATGCCAGTTCAGTTAAATATATGCTATGTTTAGTTGACGATTCAAATGTTTGTTGCTCGTTTAAAAATTCCCCATTTTCTATAAGCAGCTGCATCTTAATAACTAATAAACAAAATTGATTACTCAACTTAATGGTAATAACTGATCAAGATATTGTCTTAGAAAATTTAAATCAATTAGAACAAAATCACCGTGGTAACTTTTTGGAACCAGATAAATATAAATCTCTAATGAATTCTGGCAATAAACTCCTTAACATTATGCATTTTAATATTCGAAGTGCAAACAAGAATTTTGATGAACTCCTATCACTTATTGAAGCATATAATTTAACTACCTGTGATATTTTTATTTTAAGTGAATGTTTTCAATGTTCATCTATAAATAATCTTCATATCCCTGGATATACTACCATACATAATGGAGGTGACTTCAACAAAAACGATGGTGTCTTAATTTTAATCAAATCTGAACTCAATTATAACATAACTAATCATAAACTAAGTATATGTGGTGTTTCATTAAGTATTTTAAATCTAACAATTAACAATGTTCCTTTTAGAATAATTGCACTTTATAGACCTAACCCAAGTAACTTGATATCCTTCATTGATGAGCTAGATACATATGTGGACCTTATTCATCAAAATAACAACATTGAAATATTAATTGGTGATGTCAATATAAATTTATTGAATGAAAATGATGCAAATGTGAACAAATATTTTGCTGTCCTTGCTAAACATGGTTTTGTGCCTTACATTCTGAACCCTACCCGTGTTACACATGAAACTGAATCATGCCTAGATCATATTTTCCTAAAAAATCCAGTTAATAGCAAACATAATTTAATATTTAACTCTTATATCCTAAAATGCCATATTACTGACCACTATCCTGTTTTTCTAAATATAAATTATAAATCAAATGATAATGTAATTTTGAAAGCCAGTAAAAAAACGACCATAAAAATTGATTTCGTAAAATTAGAAAATTATTTAAAAAATGAGATTTGGAATGACACTATAAGCTCTAATGATCCACAGACAGCTGCTGATCTTTTTTTAAACAAATTCAGTAATTATATTGAAATCTCTAAAACGTATAAAACTTATAACAATAAAAACACAAAAATAAAACCATGGATAACTGACGGTCTAATTACATCTATAAAAAATAGAGATAAAATTAAAAAACGATTAAATCAGTACTTCTCACCAGAATTAGAACATGAATACAAAACATATAGAAACTTATTGAACAAACTCTTAAAAAAATCAAAAAATGACTACTACTTTAGAAAAATTGAAGATAACAAAAATAATCTAAAAAAGGTATATCAGTTAATATCTGAAGCAACAAATGAAAAAACTGATAACAAAAACACATTTCAGTTTGTTAATGATGAAGGAAACGTATTTAATAACAATAAGCAGATGGCAAACCACTGTAATTGTTATTTCACCAATATTGGTTTAAATATGGTCAAAGACATAGACGTTCCAGCAACCTTAGAAGAAAATGTAACTATAAATCCTAATACCATGTTTCTCAATCCGGTAACGGAAAATGAATTAATAGAACATATATTCACACTAAAAAATAATACTTCACCTGGCATTGATGGAATAACAGTTGACATTATTAAAAAAATTCATCAGTATATTTTACAGCCTCTTAAACATATAATTAATTTAATTTTTTCTAAAAGTATAGTTCCAGATCAATTTAAAACTTCGATAGTCACACCCATTTATAAAGCTGGTGATAAAACAAAAATTAGCAATTATCGACCTATTAGTGTAATTAATAACTTTGGAAAGATTTTTGAGAAATGTTTGAGGACTCGTCTGGTAAAATTTTTTGACCAATACAATATCATACATGAGCTCCAATTTGGTTTTCGTTCAGGTAAAGCATCAAGTGATGCCATGTGTTCAGTCATTGAGAACATTACAGAGAGTTTAGATACAGGCAAGAGGTGCATTGCAGTTTTTCTGGATTTAGCAAAGGCATTTGACACAGTCAACCACGAAAAGCTGTTGAATGTTTTGGAACGTTACGGCATTCGTGGTTCGGTGTTGAATGTCTTTCACAGTTACCTGACAAATCGAAGTCAATATGTTAAACTAAATGATATTCTTAGTGAAAGAGATACTGTGAAAATAGGGGTTCCTCAGGGGACAGTCCTCGGTCCGGTGCTCTTTTTGGCTTACATAAATTCTCTTTTATTCTTAAGAACATGTGCAAAAAAAATTGTATCCTATGCTGACGATACGGTAGTTATCTTCTGCGAAAATTCCTGGATGGAAACCAAAAAGGCTGTTCAGTCAGGTTTGGAAAGAATTAAGAACTGGTTAAATGCATTCCATCTATCATTAAATGTAAATAAGACTCATTATCTGGCCTTCTCTCTAACTGAAGCTAACAGACCTGATTTCACTAGTATAAAAATCACTGGATTGAAAGATGGAATTAAAGAGACAAATGAGATCAAGTACTTGGGAATAATCATTGACAAATATTTAAAATGGGGTAATCATGTAGATTACCTATCGAAAAAAATAAGAAAGCTTATTTACAAATTTTACCAATTGCGAGAATTCCTTTCAAAAAAATTATTGCTAGTTATTTACAAGTCTCTTGTTGAATCACTGTTACGTTACGGTATCATAGTATGGGGAGGAATGTATGAAAACTCATTACAGAAATTAAATGTAACACAAAATTATATACTAAAAATTATTTTTAGGAAACAAAAAAGGTATCATACAAATTTACTCTATACTGTCGATAATTGTAACATCCGTACACTATATTTTCATAATTTATGTTTATATGCATTTAAAAATAAAGCAAAACTGAATTACACATCTTCAATATACCACACTCGTAGTATTGCTAATGAGTTTTTATCCAAGCCTAGATTTAAAAAAAATATTTGTCATAGATTTCTTGTCTATACTTTGCCTAAAACATATAACCTACTACCATTAGAGATCAAACTTATTAAGAATCGAAAAAAATTCTCAGTGTTGTCAAAAAAATTTATATTTCACAATTATACTGATTTTATTGGAATTTTAGACAACTGAATAATTTAATTCAAATTAAATTGTAAATTTTGCTATGCGTACACTCCTAGTGCTTTTAGGTTTATTTGTATTTTGCAGTTTATGCACTCTTTTCTAAAGCACAATACAAGTGTTTAATCACTTAGGTGCTTACATTGTATCGTCCCTTTTGGACATATATTATTAGTATTTTTATTTATATTTTATTTACTATGTGCAAGTATGTTTTATAAAAAAAAAAAAAAAAAAAAAACTAGTGTTCAAAAAATCCCCAGAAAACTACTATTTTATATCTTACCATAGGGCGGGAAGTCCTCAGGATGTAATTGAATATAATGTTTGAAGACAGCATCTCTGTCAGCTAAATATTTACTTCTATAATCGTCGGCAAATTTTCCAAGCCCCGCACAGACCGCAGCAAAGAAAATATGTTTCTGGATACCTGAAATATAGATTAGAATAGAAAATATTTATTGTCTTAAAAGTAGAAACAAAACACAAACGGTACAGCTATTCTCCGCACTACATGTCCCGCCCAGCGCTGGATTACGAACTTCAAGCTAGTGTAAAAATCAAAGGAACTCTCGAGTCAGCCGTTCTGGACCACTTGCAGCGGTTGACTGTCATCAGTGCAAGGTAGGTTTGTTTATTGCAATTGAAACCAAGCGTTTTGGGGTAAAATGTAATTTTTACACATTTTGAAAATACTATTGATCATCTAGGGTCCGCTATATGAAATACATACAATAATTGTTGTAGTAGATCCAATCTAGAATCTATGCTATTATATAACATACTAAAATAAGGTTATGCTCACCGCTAAAATAAGGTCTTCTAGTCGCCCAGTTTGCACATATAACGCCAATGAACCCCCCGACACCACAAACTACTGGAGCAAATACTACAGATAGAAAAGGTTGTTCTCTCGTACCATCATTTTCCAATAACTCAAGAGGTGTTGTAGCAATTTTTGGACCAGTCGCCATCTTTGTTGTTATTTTCAAACTGACATTTAACAATTGCCACAATTGGACGTTTGACCACAGAGTAATACAGAGTTTTCACTCAATGCTATTCCCTATGTTCACAGTTTCATTTTTTGTCGTGTGACGTATACCTGCCCAGATTATGCGCAGAAATGTTCCTTGCGATAGACAGGGTTGGCTTCAGCTCAAGAGCTACTTTAGGCAGGGGTGGTATTAAGTATTTATTTCCATGTTATATTATGAAGGTGATAAATAAATGTTGTTAAATAAATTCTCATCAATCATAATTTTGTAACATTCACGTTAACAAATTACTTTCCCTTTTTATTGTACTTACATGCATTCCTAACCAAAATAAACCGAACTCTACTGAATTATTTAGAATTTAAAAAATATTTCATGGAAAATCCACAAGACAATATATGAAATTGAAAAACTTTTATCCAACTGAAAGTTAAAAGAACATTTTTTTACGAGGATAAGCGATCATACTAAAATATAACAAAATATTAAAAGTTGTATTTCTTTTTATTCCAGTTTATTATTGTAAAAAATGTAGATTAACACAAAATTGATGGTTGAAAATTTGTACATAAATGCTTCATAAATGTTCAAAAAGTGCATAGATTTAAGTTTTGTGAGTAAAATTTCTGAAAATCCTCCTGGTAATAGTTTATTTCAAACATTTTCATATTAATACTTTCTAATATTAACTAGGAATAAATTATCTATGTTTGATTTTTAAAATTAACACTCAGAAGTAGAAAAATATATATTTATAGAAATACGCATAAAGAGCATACAATTGTTAACAATATAACACACTGAACGTGGGTATATACAGAGTACATGGATTGTAAATGAAAATTAAAAAAAACAGATCAACAAAAATATTTAGATATCTCGATAACTAAATATTCAAAATAAAAGTTATTACAATAGTTTTCATAAATAATGGTAAAGTACATAGATATTTCTATAATTCTTGCCACTGTTACTGCAAAATAGACTAAGTTACAGAAGACAGTCTCGGATGTCTTGGAAGAACAAATTTTCATGTGTGTGTGACAACAGCCATTTTTTTATGGTACACAAAGTTGAATAAATCCATCTTTTTCCATTTTTATCCTTTTCGACTGACGTTCCTGATGAAATAATTTTCTTTTCAGTTTTATGACTTCTTCCCTAAATTTAGTTTTCCATGGGGAATATGAAGTAAAAAAAGACGTTTCAGTCTGGGTTTGAGCAGATGTATCTGAAAATAAATAGTTTCTGTTGTACATAATTGGTCAAAAAAATATTATGACTATTTCGTTTTTTATTTCTAATATTTATCCTGAAGTAAACGGTGTACGTTCGATATACACGAGAAAAATTTGAGTCATATCCACAAACTAAAATAACAAAAAAAAAATGAATTTATATTATGATACACTGTATACGTCTATACAAAATAAATATAAAGCATTTTAATTTTTCTTGCATAGCCCCCTTTATTTCATATATAATATGTATACAAGAATAAAAAATGGTGGATATAACATAACCTAACGTTGAAATATGAACCGTATCGAAACCAGTTAAGGCATAGTTAGAGTGTGTGATGTGCATAAACAAAAAAACATACAAACAAATGTACGGATCAAATAAGGCATACCTTTTTCTTTTCTGATAGGAAATTAAAAAGGACTTTTTAAGATATTCATCATTTATTTATTGCTCTTCATATTTAAGGATGAATTTAAAATTAAAACAAAATCGTAAAATACCAAATAACTTTCAGTATACATTTTGAACTCTTTAGAAATGAAAATATAACATACTAAAAGGAGGAAATTAATGACTCATCAAGAGAATCAGTACTTGAACTCGATTCCGGTTGTTCTACGGTAGTAGCAAATATTAGGGAATTAACGTAGTAGTCACCAAGTGGGAGGTAATAAAATAAATATGCTTTATCAATGCTGCTAGAGCACATCTGTGATTCACATGCAATATGAAAAATAATTTAAACAAAAAAAAACACATTTAATTTAAGTATACCTACTTAATAACCGATTATAACCTTACTAAAATATTTGTTTGTTTATACATTTCTAACAACTTGGTTGTTTTAATAAAGTTAAATTGAAATACATCTGTGCACTTAAACAAAATTTTAGCCATTTATGTCCCTACTAAACATTAAATAATAAATAATGAAAATGAAGTATAGGTAGGTACCTAATGAATTTCGAAACTTTTCTTAAATTATTAATGGTCTTCTGTGTAAGTATTTAATAGTTGATTACAGACTTGTAAGTTAATTTATGATAGTCTTACCTGAATCGGACAGAAAATTGATGGTATACCCATATAATATGTTCATTTAACTTGTTTTTCAAAGGATCTGAAAACATCTCTCCACCGAAATGCAAGCTGCACACCTTGCACATATACGAGTGGGGGATTTTATTATATTTCCACGTCCATAATTCTTTGCCCAGCTAAACATCTAATAAAAAAATATAATTAGGTACACTTATGCTTTTATTTAATTATTAATTTCTTTTTACCTCTCATTATCCTTTAGGGAACCTGAATAATATGATATTTATTACTTTAGAAAACAGTCACCCAATTAAAAAACACTATTATAAACGTATAAAACCAATTCTACATAGAAAAATATTATGAAAAATGTTGAAATTATGAAATGTCTCAGAGCCTAATCACGACGTTCGACGTTCAAGCAAATACTGATTAATATGATGCGCAGATCATTTCTAAATCGGTACCTGCCCAGAGTGGAGGAGAGAGAGACAGAAAATTAAGCCATGATACGTCATAAGTGAAAACTCTGTATTTAAATCTACTCTGTGGTTTGACGTTTAGCACAGATCATGAAAAATAAGAAACAGAATCGCGCGTACCACACTTTAACCAAAGATTAGAAAGTTAGTTAATTCTTTAATCTTTGCCTTAACCTAAGAGTAGATTTTCCAATCTTTAACCAAAGATTAGGGAATTAACTATGTCCTATGTCTAAAACTGGAAGTAACTGTTATGTGACCGAGCTACTTGTTTAGTAAGGAACAGGTAATCATATAACGACTACTCTACAAATTCGGTATTCCATTACTTCGATACTTCGAATACCTACTACCAAGTAAAGATTTAAAAATAAAAGTTTGTTTTGTGTGCAAAATACCTAAATAGCTGTATGTACCTATTTATAATTATAATTTAATAAAAATCGAGTCGGAATTTAAATTCTAGTAGAAAATATTAGCTGTCATTTCACCTTCACAAAATAATTGGAAGTAGAATCGAATAAGAACTACGTACCAAACATTCTAAATGACAATTTGTAGATGAAGAGGTAGAATTGAGCGTGAACTATTGAACGTTCCAAACAGTAGTTCTTAAAAGAAGTATATAAGCGCGAACTACTAAACATTCTAAATGACAATTTGTAAACGAAGAAGTAGAATTCAGCGTAAATTATTAAACGTTGCAAACAGTAGTTTGTAGATGAAGTTGAATTCAGCACAAACTACTAATCATTCTAAATAGCAATTTATAAACCAAGCAGCGAACGCGATTTGTGTGGTAATTTAGGACTTGGGTGTCCTCTTCGAGCATATGTACTATGTACTCAACGCAAAGATTAGAGAATTAAGAGGTAAGACAGCCGACAAATCCTAAAACCGTTTCCGCGGGATGTCGTATACCTTTAATTAGGAGTTAAGAACGAGGTTCGTCTATTTCGTATTCTCTGTCTTTGGTGGATATTCCTACATTTTGTTATTGGCTGCATTGACGCTATTGGTCTGTGCTGTTGGCAGCACTGTTTGACAATCTTCGGTTAGGTGAAATTTGAGTGTTTTTCAAAACACTTTTAAAAAACTTTTTTGATATAAGGCACGACAGGCACGTTTAAGTTATTGTATTGTGGTTATTGTTGGATGTTTTGGATCCTTTTCCTAATCTTAAGACAGAGTTTAAACTATATTTCTTACTGTGGTTAAGTGTTGTGACTATTTTTCATAGACAGTTTGTGGTGTTTACTGATTTTAGAATTTTTTAGCTGGTTAATGTTTATTAAGATGCCAAGTTGCTTTGTACCGAGTTGCACAAATCAAACCCACAAACTCAGAAAAAAACCTGGTGTAACATTTCATAGGTGAATATAAATAATTTCGTTCCTTTGTCGTTTTGTTTCAAGGGAATAATGTATTTCAGATTTCCCAAGACAGCAACAATGGAGTGGCTGAGAGCCATAGGAAGAGATCCCTTAACTTTCATAATATATGAATGTGTTTGTTCAGAGCACTTCAGGAAAGAGGATTTTGAAGCATTTGGTGCTCGTAAAACATTAAAAGCTAATGTTATACCTTCGCTGAATCTTCCACCAATACTCCATGGGGAAGTAATGGACATAAACTCTGGTTCAGACATAGACCAACAGTATGTTTTTTTACTAAAAAGTGTCCTTTTTCTGTAATCTCCCTATTCTAGGGATCCACTTGCATCTTGTAAAGTATTAATGGTAAACAAAATATCACCCAACAGAACATTTTTACCCTTTCGATCTTCTTCAGGTTCTAGTGCAAAGAAAACCTATATTCAGAAATCAGCTTCGTCAGCAACTGCCTCTGTCAAAAGAATCATTAATACTTTTCGTATACGCAGTTTGTCTTCTTTGGAAGCCAAATATTTTCAGAAAGAACAGATCTTAAGAAGACGAATAGATCATTACAAGAGAAAATTAAAATCTACCAGAAAAAGAAGTATTCAAATCAAAAGAAGCATTGTAAATTTATATCAAGTTGTTTGTATCCTCCAGAAGAGATTTGCTCTCTCAATGGAAGCTGTAACAGCTTTAGAAAATTCATTTTCTGGTGTATCTTTGTCCCTAATGAAGAGGATGCTGCAACACCAAAGTGGTAAGGACAAGATTGCCGGGCGAACATTTCCACCAGAGTTACGAAGCTTCGCGATGACATTGAAATTTTATAACACTAAAGCATATAATTATTTAAGACGTACATTCAATATGCCGTTACCTAGTGCAGGAACAATTAGCTCTTGGTTTTCAAAAATCGACTGCAGTCCAGGTTACACACAACCGAGCATTCAGTCGTTGAAAGTTCATGCGGCGGAATACAAATTAAAAAATAATAAACAATTGTTGTGCTCGTTAATGTTCGCTGAAATATCTCTGAGGAAGGAACTTGTGACTGACCGAGACACTAAGCATATTTGGGGCTACACAGACATCGGGTGTGACATCGACATCTGCAATGAACAGGAGCTAGCAGCTGAAGCGCTAGTTCTGATGGTGGTAGGAGTTAATGATAACTTTAAATTGCCTGTGGCGTATTTTTTTATTAATAAAATAACAGGAGAAGAGAAGACTAATTTAATTATCGAGGCATTGAAACAGCTGCATGAAACTGGATGTAAGATATTGTCGGTAACTTCAGGTGGACCACAGGTGGATTTTAAAATGATGCAGGAACTAGGATGTCGAGTGACTGATCCGAATGATTTAAAGACGTATTTCCTGCACCCTATTACAAGTGAGAAAGTTTTTGTTGTATTTGATGTTTGCCACATGCTCAAACTCATCAGAAATAATTGGGCCAATTCTAAAGAGTTTGTTGACCCAGATGGAAATCAAATCAAATGGCAATTTATTGAAGAACTGTACAAGATTCGAGAAAATGAAGATCTAGGGAATGAATTGAGAAGAAAACACTTAAATTGGAAAAGCGTTATTATGAAGGTTGGTGGTAATAATATGACCATATATTTAAAGATATTGGGAAACAATTAAAAACAGTATGAGCTCAATATATCGGTTATAAATATTGACATATCATTCATATATTATTGCATCTATATGGACTGTATGTTGGTTGGTTCACTATTTTAGGAACTTGTTTTTAAAGATGTCTCATATGTGGTTTTAATTTTTAGGTCAATGTTGCCGCTCAAACGTTAAGTTGCAGTGTTGCGGATGCCCTACAATTTTTGTCTGAAAGCATTCATTTAGAGCAATTTAAGGATGTTGGTCCTACAGTTAAATTCATTAGGACTATGGATCAGCTGTTTGATTTGTTGAACTCCAGAAATCCCTTTGGAAAGGAAATGAAAACGCCAATGAAAGAAGCAAATTGCGATTATTGGAAGCCATTTTTAGTTGATGCCTTGGAATATCTACAGAAATGCAAAGACTTAAGTGAACAACCCTTGTATCAAACAAAGAAAAGGATTCCTTTCATTGGATTAATTGTGTCTGCAAAGTCCCTGTTTAATATTTATGAACTGGAAGTTGTAGAAAAGCGGAGTTTAAAATATTTACTTACTTATAAATTCAGCCAAGATCACCTTGAGTTATTCTTCTGCAGTGTTCGGTAAGTCGGTGGAAATCACAGTCCATTATTTTTATTGTCAGGCGTTAATAGTTTCGGCCAGGGAAATGAAGAGAAAACAGAAATTTTAGATAAATTAGGAGCCTTAACTAATTTAAAAAAAAATTTAATTCAATATCTACAAGTGCTATATCTTTTTTTTCTTATAAATAATTTTATTTACTCGTTTCAAATATTGAAATGTTATATTTCTGTGGTCTTTTTCATTCCGTAACGTTTTTTTATAATTTTACATAGTTTTATTATTACTTAATTGTATTATTTATTTCACAGATCACGAAATGGTTGGATTAGTAATCCAAACTGTCAGCAGTTCACGTACACATATAAGAGGCTTTTGTTAAACGACGATATTAGCAACTGTCTAGCTCAGGACCAGACAAACATATTAATTTTAACAAAGTCTATGAAGCCCCTAACCATATCAGATGTACACATTGCTCGAAAGACAGAGGCAGCTAACAGAAAAGTAGATGAGTTGAAGGAAGAAATCCAGTTGTTTTTGCCGACTAATTTGAAGGAATATTCAGCAGAGTTAGTGAACTGTATAGCTGGGATTGTCGTAAGAAAACTAGAAAATCAATTTAAATGTTCTACGTGCCTAGAAGCTCTCAGCGTGGAGCCTGCTGGCGAATTAGATGCAATATTAGATGTCGCAAATATGAGAAACAAAGGACGTTTAACATTTGCGTCTAAGAGTGTCAGATACATATGCTCTAAGGTCGAGAGAAAAATACAGTTGATTTCCAAATTATGTGATGGATTTTTACCCACTGAAGATAATTTTATTAAAATGCTTCTCGAAGAAAATCAGCATTTTATAGAACACGAAAATATTTTCGTATCGTTAAATGAACACGTGTATGATAACGCATTTGAAGATATACCGCATAAAAAAGTTCTGGTTGATAAAATCATAAAAACCTATGGTTGTATCAGAATATGTAGTATCACTAGTAGAATCAATGCACTTACTTGCGGTAAAAGCAGCCGAGGAAAAATCAGTGAACTCATTTTATTTGGACGTCAATGACGTAAATATAATATTATTCGATGATATAAAATTGTCAGTCTGCATCTCTGCGAGAATTTACACAATTATAGGGATTGACTTGTAAGAACTTGAAACATTGACGTGTCTTATCAAAAATCCAATAATGCTCCGAAAACAGTCCTTCTACATCCATAGATGTAGAATGCATATTTAAAATATATGTAAGGTTGTAAAGATGGCATGTGTATGTTTGCTAATGAAAAATCAACTTATTTTCTTATAAAAATATCCACAATACGAGGGAGAGTGATAAACCCAGGACTGCCTTGAAAAACTCTTTCGAATTTGTACTGCAGTCATTTCGCAGAAATTCCGCTCAACCGGAAAACAAATTGTCGTAAATTGAATATAACATTGCATGGATCTATGACAGAAAACTGTTTAGTTCTTAAGGGGGGGATTCCCATTAAACAAGCTGATACATCGCGTTTTTTAGGAATTTTTATTAGGAAAACTATTGGACAAATCATTTTTAAAATATATTTATTATACTTTAAAGCAACTACATTTAAACTTTTATGGGATTATAATGAAAATTGTGTCTTTGGTGCCCCTTGAAGTGAGACGCCTCCCAAAATTTGTCGGTTGCTGGCTGACACAATTCCTTCTCTCCAGATCAAAACAAAAAATCAAACTTGCTTTTACTTCTTGTGAATATAGATAGGTATTGCATGAACTTCAGAGAATTTTTTTTTTTTCAAAAAATGAGGACACTGCGGCGTATGGAAACAAAATTATTTTTTTCTCTTCACATTTTCTATGATAAAAGAAAACGTGTTGCACATATTTTATTTTCAGTGGTTTATGGGAAAGATAGTTGTGTTCTCGATGTATGTGCCAAATTTCAGGGCAATCGTTTTAATAGTTCTTGAGATATCACGTCGACGTGATAGCTCAAGAACTCTTAAGCTGATTGCCCTGATAGACCGAGATCCCAGAGCCGCTAGACCTACGTCATTTTAACAAAACTAATATTTTGACAATAAATAGTGTGATATGTAGTTAAGAACGTATACATATTTGCTAGCTTGAGAGCAGTGTCCATTTACAGATAACAGGTACAAAAGTTACAAAAAAAAACCTTATTAACCTACGTTAAAGTATGATAAGTTGGTTTTCATATATGGTTGACAGAATACTGTTTAAAACCAACATTCATTATTGCCAGACACGTTCCATGGGCCCTAACTTCCGCCAGACGCTTTAAAGCTCAAAAAAAATCCAACCTCACCTAACATACCTGTGGAATCATATCTACTACCAACTATGTAAAAAACGAAATACAAAAAAATTATTGTTAGGCTAGGTTATGGCTAAAGGAAATTTATGACTAATTCTCATAAATATAACCTATATTTCCTTGAATTTGAGGATACATGGTAGCTTGCTGAGTATGCGAGGGAGCAAATACATCGTTTTCAACTTTTTCAAAATTTATGTAGTAGTAGATCTCTATATGCGAGCCTGTATCCAAGTGCCCCTCGCGTCAAAATAGGCTCTGGAGATAGTATAGTGTTAGCCGAAGTGGCGACAGCTGAAAATACTACCTATAATAAGATATATTTGTTAAGAATATTTCACTGATACAATTCATATATTATAGTGTAAATTTTTCTATGTAATTAATCCTAACAAAATCATTATTATTATTATATCAGGATGTCATCTGTCGTTCCATCTTCGCCAATCCATACACATATTTGTCTTGAAGTTCTGAGAAAATATTTATAATGTAATATAATAACACAATGGTGCAGTTCATTCTTATCATCGATTCCGCAGGAGCGCTAGCATTTTTCTGTCCCTCGCCTGTAACTTGCATGTAGATACTAGTTTAATCTGCCTAGCCGTAGGGGACTATGTTGGATGCTAGTGTTATAATGAGAATGTCAAATAAGAAATTGGACAAATTTAGTTAGAATTTTAACTTGCTTAGCATAACCAGAAGTCAGGTTATCGAAAGGATGCGAAGATTTCATTAATATTGAACAGATTGGGCCGTTACTTGATGAAAATCCATGATAATAATTGGGAAGAAAACTATATTAGTTTTTGATTTTCACTTTATTTCTTGTCAACATGACAATTGTTTCGCCACACAGTGGCTTCTTCAGATATTGAGTACTGGTATACTAATTTTACAATGCACAAACTATATGGTTTTATACAATTTTGATGTAATCCTAATCTTAATTGCTAAGCGGAAAAGTACAATATAATTTTAATTACTAAATGGAAAGGTACATATAGTTCTAGGAAATTTATTGAATCTAATTTTAATAAGTAAATAAATTTAGTAAGGGAGATGAGTTTGTTTCAATTTGGTCATTTAATAAAATATCAGACGACTTTAGTTTATTTATTTCTAGAGATTCTAGTAAATCGAGTTTTAACCCTTTTTTCTCGGTGTGTAAAATTTTAAACTCTTCGTTGAACACGTGACCTACTTCTATTAGGTGGTTAGCATAAGTTGAGTCTGTTTTATTACTGATGTAACTTCTTTTATGTTCTGACAACCGTTTACCAATTGCCACTGTGTGGCGAAACAATTGTCATGTTGACAAGAAATAAAGTGAAAATCAAAAACTAATATAGATTTCATTAATATTTTTACAGATAGTTTTTTTTTCCGCTGTTTATAAAACCCTATAAAGAATATATTTCATGGTATTACAGTGTTGTTATTGTTTTATTTTGTAAAAGTTGAATTGTTTATAATTGTGTTTTATAAATTTTATATTGTTGTATCTACGCTACAATTGTATTTTTTTAACTTGAACGAATAAAAATTATAAAAATTCATTTCATTTCCTCGACATTTATTGGTAAATAATATTGAAAATGTTTTCAATCTGGGCCAGAAATTCTTAGATTGCCTGTTCTTATATGAAAGAAATTTCCCCTACCGAGTGTAGTCCACGAGTCGATAGGTGTACTGCTGTTATCGACGCGCGACGCCTGGAAGTGAGCCTACTTATTAAACTGTGATTTAACCATAGGATAACTTTAACTTAGCATTGATAAACCGGCCCTTAACATTTCAAATCAAAAACTGCTCTTCTTCTTCTAAAAGCGTTAATGAAATAAGAAGAAGTGGAAGTTAGCCCGAACTACTAAACAGTGCTAATAGCAACTTGTAGGAGTAGAATTTGACACGAACTACTACAAATTCAAAATGGTAATTTAGAGTTCAGCGCGAATTACTAAAAAATGTTCCAAATATCAATCTGTAAAAGAAGCTGTTCATATTTTTCAAAAGTGTAATTAAATAAGAAGTAGAATTCAGCGCCAACTATTACCCGTACCCAGTCTAGAATGTAGAAGTGTAGTTCTTGTTAACCTATGAAGTAAAAAAAACTGACCGAACGGACTATAGTCACGATCGTCTATAGTCTGTTTTTAAACCAGGAGGAGTAAACATTCACACCATAAAAGTAACTAGAAAATACACTAAAACCTCTTTGGCGTTTTGGGCAACCAGCAATACGCGACTACAGTGTTTTTGTGTGACGTGTGTATTTTATTACATTATATAATGTATCGACCTCTATTTTACCTCTAGGTATTTTATTCAGAATTCATACCATTTACGGAATACAAAGGCACCAAGTAAATTAGCCACTTTTACCTTCAATTTATAGAAAAAGGATTAAAAACTGATATATAATGTGCAAATGATAAAATAGAAATTATAACCAAATAATTTATGACATGAAATTAAAATTTTTACAATATGTCAAAATTTACAACTATTGCCTTGTGTAAAACTGGCGAGGGCGTATCCAATCACAGATCTATGATTTAGCACGTTAAATTTAAAACGCTCCTCCTGGTTTAAAAACAGACTATAGTCGAATCCGATAATTTATTTACCTTATAATCATGAAAACCATAGGCAGAGACCATTAGCACGAATGACAGTCACAGATACTTTGTCTCAATGTCCCTGACCTTGGTTTCTCTTTTTGGAAATTGTGGCCACCTCGTAGACCTGAACTATCTGGTTATTCACAGTAGGTGTTTACGAAAATTTATTCCCAGTGTCAAGTTCATTATCTCTGTTTTTGTTATTCCCATAGGTTTAGCAAAAGAGACTGATATTTGTATAAATCGCTACGAGTGAATTCGTAAAGCCCGAGTGTCATATGAGAAGAAGGCGTCAAATATAATCTAGGTACAAATATAACACAGTTCCGATTGACTCTTGAATCAGTCTAACCCTTCGGCTAGGTCATTCTTTTGAAATTGTGTTTTTATTCTATTTGTAGTATGGTCAAATCACCTACAACACCCTTACAATGGTACATGCAATAGTGGCCATATAGTGGCGCCACTTCTGCACATTGTTATGGTGTATGTTCTCTGACATTGTTGATATGTTCCACGATTTTGACAGAGTTTTGACAGGTCAATTTGCGGAGAACTACCTACGTCTTTAACTGTTCATTTCCAGATTTCAAGGTTAAGCTTAGTTTACAATTTTTATTAATTGATGAATAAGTGCGTGTCGTGTACCCCTAGTAATTATTGTGAAAAGGTGTCTGCGAAGTGACATCGAATCAAGATAGTTTTAAAAAACTTGCCTCAAGTGATCCATTAATTGCTTACAATCTCGTCAAAAATGAGTGATGCGGCAGGCAGTTCTAATAATGCCCCTAATCCAAGAAGATTAAATTATGAAGCACTCAAGAACCACGTAATCACACATAAAATTGACTGTGGTTTATGGGCCATAAGAGTATTGTCTATAGTTTTCGCAATTGGATATATCCTTCCAATCTTTGGGTGAGTAAACATGATTATTGTTTTTTTATTACCATAATGAATCTAATCAATCTAGTAGTAAGTAACCTTTACACTATAGACTTTCTCAGTAATTAAAGTGTGTATTGGATATTTAGATACCTGTTCTTAATATGCATAGACAGATTATAAAATGAACTTTATAACCTAAAAATATATGAAAAGTTATTTTATTACATATAAACACTCAATTTTTACTTGTTTACAGAACACAAATTGCTTATCATTATCAGCAATCGAGAATTGTTGCCATTACTACTTAAGATTTAGCATTTAAGTGATAAAGTCAGATTTGTACGCCACGTCAAAAATATTAAACTGATTTGCAAATTTTATCTTTTTAACTTTAATTCGAGAATGATCATTATATTTGGTGAGAAATAAGTAATTTCTAGTAATTGTTTTGTGGGTACTTAATTTGAACTTATGCAGAAGTAGGTTATCAGGTTAATAATGCCTTGTTTAACCTCCATGTTAGTGCCTGTCATTGGAAATAAGGCTGATGGCACAATAACATCTGGGACAACCTTAGTTTTTTACAGCCAAGTGACTTGTGGCTTATAGCCTTTGTATGTCTTGCTCGGAACAGTAAGTTACTCTTTATCACATAAACATATAATACTTTAAATAACCCCCAAATCAAAAAAATGAGGTTGTCTGGGAGGGGGTTATACTTTTGAAAAACATGCAGACACGTTCTGTCTACATCATTACCAAAGATGCTAAAAAATAATGCATTTTATTGTGGCACAATAAGCAATTTCAAAAATACAATCTAGTCAATCTTTCCGTCAGTTCTGGCTTAGGGGAGAACGAAATAAAACTACCCATCAAATTAAAATTTCGATCCTGAATTTTAAATACGAGAAGTTCTCTTATACTGTCTGTTTTGCACATCTCTCTCTCGAGAAACACACACATACAAGAGATATGTGTGCAATTTTATTATAAATCAAAAGACAACTTAATATTTTTTATTAGTTAGCTTTATATATTAAATACATCTTTAATGTATTATATTACAACTAACACAAGTAAATACAATTTTAATATGTACTTAATACAGGAACAGTCAATCAATAAATTGAATATAAATATAAAAATATAATCAATAAGTTACCAGTTTACTTAATAATAGATGAAAATCACTTATTAATTATTAATAAGAGTATTTTTTTACTTATTCGGGAAAATCAGCTTTAATTTGATTTTAAACATAGAAATAGAACATATTTTTAAAAGAATTAAGTACAACATTGTCTTTTTATTCCCAACATCTTGCTAGATGTTTTGTGATCCATTCATTAGTCTAGTTGCTCTGCGTTTGCCGCATAGTACGTCAGACGGCAACATGCCACTTGTCATGGTTGTTTGTTAAGTGCAGAGCCTTTGCTTTCAGTTTGTTAGTGACCCGTTTTAAAGGATGATACATTATTTAGTTTTTATCACATATTCGACAGATAAATAACGTCACTCGCTCAACATGGCAATGTACCCTCGTTTCAAATATTTATTTTGCTCCCAAAAGTTTATTAATTTTGAATCATTTACACTACATGACACTCGATGCACATTGCGCCAACCATGTAGGCATCCACTGGACATGATTAAAGCTAATATAACTATTTTACTTAGTGTATTTCGAGGTGTATTTATTTATGTTATTTGTCACATTCTATGTTTACTCCTCTGTAGTTGGGGTTTGAATCTATTGGGTAATAAATATATATTTCCATTTTTTCAGGAATGCCCAGAATTCCTACTACAAAGTTCTCATTGCGAATGCTGCGATTAGTGCATTGAGATTACACCAGAGATTGGGAAGGGTCAGTTTCAGCCGAGAATTCCTAGCAGAGCTGCTAACTGAGGATAGTTGCCATTATTTATTCTACTCCTTAATATTCCTCTATGTGGCACCGGTAACATGTATCCTTTAATTGTTTAATATGTGCAGTTGACATTGATTTAAAGGAATTGGAGTCGAAAGAGAAAATGACACGGATGTTTGTGCTAGCTTTGTCTAAGAGACGAATTAAAAGAAAAAGAGCAAAGTAGTACATTTTCCACACAAACTAACCATTATACTTCGATACTTTACTACACGTTTTTTAGTTTTAGAATATTTTTGATTAATTATAAAACTTATTTTTTTAAAATTTGAATAATTAAGAATTTTTTATTTATTGATCAATTTTGTTCAAAGACCACGTGGTTCTTTCTCTAGCTAACACTATCTTAGTCTCCAAATTTCAATATTAAGTTATCGTGATTACAAGAAACGTGACAGGCCGACAGACAGACGGATGGATGGACAGACAGACGGATGGATGGACATTTTAAAAGTTGTTCAGAATTCGATCACCAACACAGTGATATGATTTTTTTTTTCTCTACAATGCAATATAATCTTCATTTTGTATTTGCGAAGAGTATAATAGTAAAATGTATCCAAATCATTATCAAACCAAATGGCATTTTAAAGCAATAAATTTTAAAATAATGGTATTTGGGAATTTTTTAATGGATCATTAAAAATAGTAATAAAAACTGGAGATTTTTCATATTTGTATATTGTAATTAAAAAAAATTTTTGAATAACACAGTATTAAACATTATTAAGTAATCACATTCTTCATCATCGTCATTATTAATTAATTATATCATAAGGAAAAATGAAACATTTTCTAGAGCTTTATACATAACAAACTACTTATATATTAGTATTTACCTTTGTAAACACTGATAATATTTGAAAACTGTATGAATCACTTATTAAAATAATAATATAACCTTCAACACACATGTAGAAGTGTTTTAGAATCCTATGAACCACGAGATGCGCAAAACGCAAAGTTTGTCCAGGGTTATAAGTGTATTTTGAAAACACTGACGCCTGCCTTGCTGTATACATAAACAAGAACTCGGGATGAATTGTAAACAGTAAATCTAATATTTTTAAGAAGTGTAACTTAGTCCACGAGAGGGATTATGTCTCTGCGATATGAAGGTTACAGCTACTGAGATTTTGAAACACGTCTACAATGCAGTTTATAATCAAGTTTGTACATTTATCTTTAATTTTTTTAGAGTTATAATATAAGGTTTTAAATTATTTACAAGTCACGTGAAATATGATATCTTGAATAAAATTAAAAAAGACCATTGATTTTTTTATGTTAATTTTCGAATATTTTACAACAATTTTTTGTTTATAATTGCTGAAAAATGCAAAACTAAAAAAAATAAGTACCAACACATTTTATACCGTCAAATATAAATATATAAACTAATAAATCCTACAAGGGATTTTTGTTCACGGAATTTTATTCAAGATAATAATAATAAAACGTTCTTTTATAAAATAGTTTTTAATTGAATTCGGTCTTTGTTAAAGAAACAAATGTAATTATTTCTTTAACAATCATTGAATTAAATTGAAAAGCCTAAATTCCTTTCTGAGAGAGCATGTAGTTTCGGGAGGCAACTGCTGAATATATTGCCCTGTCCGTCCGCTATTACACCATGATGAACGCACAATACTTATTAGTTGTTTACTCAAAAAAATCTTGGCACTTACGAAGAAATCCATAGAAGCCTTTTTTTCATAAAATTTTCTCATCTTTTATTTCGCCTTGTACATAAAACTGATATTTTTATACTCTCTGAGATATATTTTTAAAAATTGCGCCCAGTACATAAATTACCCCAATATTTAGCTATTTTCAGGACAAAGCTAGAGCCCTACCATTACGAACTTTTTTTATCATATTCTATATATAAAGTACTATTTGTGTGACTTGTTTGTGGGGTAGCGCCCATGGAAGATGGACTATAGTAATAATTTAGAATTAGAATCTGCCTTTGTTTAAAAACTGACTACACTAGGAGTTACAAATTATAAATACTGAGGGTGCAAGCTTGTATCCATGTTAAAACATTACACAATTATATTCCTTAATTTAATTATAGTGGTGTTATTGCCGGTGGTCCTCTTTTCCACTCTACATGCCGCTAGTTATTCTTTGACGTTATTGGATGTAAGTATAATAATTTTAGTAATAATTCTTTCTACTGCCAGCGTTGAAAACCTTACATGCCAGCCAAAAATTAGCTGAGTGGTTAACCAATTTGTCAAAGGAGTTGCCTAGTATCCCTTTTTATTTGTAGGACACACAAATTGACGTCTGTAAAAAAAATTGTTTACTAATCTGTTATTTATGCTATTTTTATTTAATTTTGTAAAATTGCAAATAAAACATAAGATATTTGTTGCAGACTCTAGGGCAGAACTCATGGTGGGGCGCTAGGTTGCTAATTTCTTTGGTAGAATTCCAGTCATTGAATATTTTAAGACTAGTTGCATTTACAGAAATCATCCTGATGCCATATACTGCTATTTTGATTTTAATGTAAGTATAACTTTTATTTCGCCTCTTTACAGCTTGTTTTAATATGGTTACTACTACTTAGGCAAACTAAATAAGTTACACGTTTACACCCCTTGGTAAACATCCCCGAAACCGTGGGTTCGGAAATTATAACACGAGTTTCCACTAACACCATTTATTACGGTACGTGTTACTACACTAATGTAACCTTATACACTATTTATTACTTGATATTTCACTTTACAGTTCACTTTGTTACTTGTTCTCACTTTTCCCTCAGAGCTATCTGAATTTATTTCACTTCTCTGCCGCTGATTTGGTCCTTATACAGGGTGTAATTAGTTTCATGTCATTAAAAAAACTGGTGGTAGGGAATAAACAAAAAAACCTTATATAACATGGGGACTAAAGCTCATAGTTTTGGAGAAAAAAATAAACAGAAATTTCGCAAATTTTCAATAAAATCTTGAGAACTGCTGGAATATTGAGGTAGGTTTAGATCGTCGCGCGTGTCTTTGCCTATGATACTCAATATTTGTGTAGATAGCTATAAAATGTCGGCGGTCTTTAGCGGTGCGGTAAATAAGATGAAAGACGTCGACGTTTTCTGATTGTTTAGTAGATCTGATCTGAAGAAAACTATACTCTGACTCTCCCTTGTGCAATATTTTAGTTTCTGTGGGCGTTTCGTTATGTACACACGTCCAACCTGCCGTTCTTGGTTTTTGTAATTTTTAAATTTCGGGTCGCTGTGTATTTATAGTGAAGATTTATGTTATTGACTTTACGTTCAAGTCGGTAAATTCTTGATTACGTACAGACACAACTTACTTGTTCGTTCTTTTTGTATTCCGTTTTGGATTTTGGACCAAGTTTTTCTTTTATTTTTCTTTATTGACAACGTTAGTTGATAGTTTATTGTTTAGTGTTGAACGGAGTACGCATGTCCTTAATTCGATGTAGAGAACTGTGTATTGATGCAGATGCAGAATTCGAATAATTTACTTAGGTGGTAAGCTTTTAACCCAGGACACTCATTTATGTTACAAACGTTAATAAATAACATTTAAATATTCTAAATTATAAACATTAATCCAATATTTTGTTCCAAATTAAAAGACACACATGTAAAGAAATGCTCTGTTTAAACTTCTACGGCCATTATTTGCTTGCAGTTGTGCAGGAAAAGATAACGAATTATTCACCTCTTTATAATTGCCTGAGTTCGGTTGAGGCGGTCCATCAAAGGCGGTCGATGATCCAAGGCCTTTGCACTTTTTTACGACAATTTAAAAGTTGTATAATTGGGAACTACAAGTTGATTGACCAAGAAAAGCAGTGGTTCTCCATTATTTTCTACATTAATATTAAAAAAGTTTACCTAGGTCAGTTTTTTTCAAAGTGCCCCTATAGGGAAAAGTCATAAAGGTTTTTTGTTTGTCTAGTCGGTACGCTTTACCAGTTTTTTTTTTAAAGACATGAAACTGATTACACCCTGTATATCCCATAAATGACCTCTCGAATATTCGGGTCTCCTTCTGGAATAGAATCACCAATAAAAAACTTTCTAGAATACAAATCTCGATTCATGTGCTCATCAAAATATTTAGACTTTATTGTATTTTTTTTAAATCATGATTTAAAAAAAATTAAAATTATGTTTTTAATTGTTTTAATCATCATTAAATCATTGCAGCCATGATTATTTACACTTTTTCTTCCACTATATAGACAGACATTTTCCAGATTTACTGATATAATAAATTTTACTTTCATATAATCAGATCTGTGTATCGATGAACAATGAATAACTTTTACATCAACTGGAGAGCTTTGCTCTACCTGTTTTTCGTTAAAAATAGCTTTATTCTTGTGTTATGCATTATGGCACTTGAGTACCAAATATGTCCACCACTGTATAATTATTTAGAAGAATAGGAAACTGTGAATTTCATTGTTACTGTTTGTCACTCTTTTGTTTTCTAATAAATTAATTTCATCTGGTGGGGGTATAATATATGTCGGAGATGACACCCTTTGTAGGCGCCTAAAAGCACATGATTCACTGAAATCAAGAGAGTTGTCAGCAAATACCACTTGCGTTGAGAAATGTGAAGAGTAAACATCTCCATATATGAGAAACAACAGACACCTGGAGTACCCTGGGAGAAACCCTCTCCCCGTTGAGCATAACAAAACCCCTTGAGAGTCCTGTGGATGAGTACTCTAAGTATAGACTTTGTAGGTAGAGTGCGAGATCGCGGGACTGGTGGTTGCGGACTACTAGCTCCTCAAGCAAGTATTATGTGATATTGTTTGCATTTTCAACAATAAGACATTATTTGACATTTACCTGTTATAAATCATTTCATGTTACTTTGTTATTTATGTGACTGTTATTTAAGTGAATATATTGTGTTTACCATCATTTATGTGGTTTAAATCTAGTAGAGCAGCCCTTAAACGCTCCCCGCCTTTGTCATCTTCGACATACATAACACTAAACCACTTCTTGGCCATTCCATGTAGTCCAGTTAAAATGCGAGTTTTGCTGTGAAATTGGAAACCAAAACGAGCTTACCTTACCGGTACGTTTTTTGAGTTGCTGAATCCGAAAATCGGGGTCCCGAGGGCTGGATTCTGTCCGTTCACCCTCAATTTGCAAAATACACCCCTTTTTAGGGTGTTTTTGTGAAATATTCTGCACTTACGTCATAAATACTAACAAATTCATGTATTTGAGGTCTCATATTACATTTTTTGGGTTGCTGAATACAAATTTACGGGTCTCGAGTATTGCCAGCACCCTTAAATTTGCAAAAACTACCCTTAATTAGGGTATTTTTGCAGGATTCTTAGTAAACTGTATCCTATGTGTAAAAGTTTGTTGAAATACAGTTTACTAAGAATCTTGCAAAAATACCCTAATTAAGGGTAGTTTTAGCAAATTTAAGGGTGCTGGCAATGTTTTTTGGACTCGGGACCCTGAAATTCGTAATCAGCGACCCAAAAAACGTATCCTACGTGTAAAAGTTTGTTGAAATACAGTTTACTAAGAATCTTGCAAAAATACCCTAATTAGGGGTAGTTTTAGCAAATTTAAGGGTGCTGGCAATGTTTTTTGGACTCGGCACCCTGAAATTCGTAATCAGCGACCCAAAAAACGTATCCTACGTGTAAAAGTTTGTTGAAATACAGTTTACTAAGAATCCTGCAAAAATACCCTAATTAAGGGTAGTTTTTGCAAATTTAAAGGTGCTGGCAATACTCGAGACCCGTAAATTTGTATTCAGCAACCCAAAAAACGTAATCTGAGACCTCAAATACATAAATTTGTTAGTAACCCCCTAAAAAGGGGTGTATTTTGCAAATTAAGGGTGAACGAACAGAGTCCAGCCCTCGGGACCCCGATTTTCGGATTCAGCGACCCAAAAAACGTACCGGTAAGGTAAGCTCGTTTTGGTTTCCAATTTCACGCCCCCCCTCGCATTTTAACTGGACGTCGTTCACCTTGCCGCATTCCTTGGAAGGGCGAAATGTTCAATTGTTTGTAACTCAGCAACCCTTTGAGCTATCACATTCATACTAGCATCAGAAGTTTCGTAATTTAAACTAGAATAAAAAAGTTTTTTACAACATATGTCAAAAATTGTATGGTTACCGCAATATTTTAAATTCAATGAAATTTTTCTAAATAAGAACCACCCTAATGGGCACATTCCCTAGTTGGTCCAGCTAAAAATACGAAGAACATAAATTCGTAACCAATACTTTTAGCACTTGCTAGTATAAAACAAATATTGTTTTATTTTAGGGGAAAAGCGAGTCTTCTAACTCCGTTCATATACTACCATTTCCTGACGCAAAGGTACACATCCAGAAGAAACCCTTACACGAGAAACATGTTCCACGAGCTGAGGATTCTTTTCGAAAGCACAGCCGCGAAACCCAGCATGCCAGGCATAGTGCGCCAAGTGCTCCTTTCTATCGTTAATTTCACCTGCAAACTTGCGCCTCCCCAAGTACAGATGCAGCAGCAGCAACAGTAAACGAACTAGATAGTAATTACTTTGAAATTAATTGTATTCCACTGGATTTAGTAATTGCATATATAAACGTTTAGTGTGTGAGTGGAGGGTATTTATAGGTGGATAAGGTGATACTTTTAGATTATAAGTATTTTTTAAATCATTACCTTTGTTGTTTAAAATACCACTAGTTTTTATTATATAGGTACAGAGTGTCGTTCTGTAATAAATTTTTGCCACTTTTGTATTTTCTTATTCCGTAGTATAATAGGGCAGTGTTTTCTTGGTGCTAGTGTTGATTTGTCTCCTAAATTTTGAATTATATATTATGCAATATTTTTTGTTTATATGTAACTTTTAAAAAGTATGTAGGAATTGTATAACTTTTTTTAAGTACTTTTTTATATTGAAATATCAGATTAATACATTCTGTATAAAATGTAAAAGTCAAAATCTATCTGAAATTTATAATAAAGTAGTTATTGTAACTAGGTTATCGATCATAAGCCCTCAATCCATCAGTTTTCACTTTCCTTGTTTACCAAAGGAAGAAAGAGATTTTTCGGATTTCCAGATTACGAAGCAACTTATAACATGATTTTCAAATCTCAAGCCACTGTTAATAATAACTCCGAGACTTTCAACTTTTTTCCAATACAGTATCTTCTAGAACGATTTAACAGAATTTCTGTGTTTCTTGGGTCCAAAAATTATTAGATAGATAGATAATATTTATTGGTGCTAAAACAAGAAATGTTATACACAAGTCAAATCCACTGATAAAACACAGTAAGAAACAAATTGTCAAAATGAAATGTATACATTCAATAAATTATCTATTGATATTAAAAGCACATTAAAATACATTAAGCTCGAGATAAAATTTTAATTTTCAGTAATTACTGACACATCACACAGTCTAAAAATTAATTGATTGTGTAAAAAGCTTGGTTTATTAAAAATATTTTAATAAGTCGTTTAAAATTATTGACCGGTAGTACTCTGATCCAGAGAGGCAATTTATTAAAAAATTTAGGTCCATAGTAATTGAGACCATTCCTGCTAGATCTTAATCTGAAGTAGTTGGGTCTTATGTTATCTCCATTTCGGTTATCGTGATTATGTACAGATTTCTGGAATGTGTACTCTTCCAGATTATTTTTAATACATAACAGACATACATAGATATATAAACTAGGGAAAGTTAGCATTTGCAGATTAATAAATTCTTGTTTAACATCTGCCCGGTACTCCAGATTCCTTATAATACGGATCACTTTCCACTGCAGTCCAAAAATTCTACAAGTAGAAGGAGCATGGCCTCAGCTTATCAGACCATAGGACATCTGGGACACTATAAGACTATAATAAGAAGTCTTTAAAGCCTGAAGAGGAACCAATTTTTTGAGAGATCTAATTAAAAATGTTTTTTGGAAATTTATTTCACAGTCGTTCAATATGTTGACACCAACTGAGCTTTGGGTCTAAGATAACACCTAAAAATTTAACATTACCCGGATTCTCAGTCTTCAATTGCTCTATGAGAGAATAGTACATTAATAGTCTTATTTTAATTTAGACTTAACTTATTTGCTATGAACCATTCATTGGCGGCGATCTGTGAGTCAGTCATGTGCTCCCTAACAGTACTTAGGCACTTGTGACAGGTTATTAATGTTGTGTCGTGCGCAAACATTACACGCTCAGCTTTTGGAACACCCATTTTAAGATCGTTTACTTATATCAAGAACAGAGTAGGACCCAACACCGACCCTTGAGGGACACCATGTTTGACATATCGTGGTTTAGAACAGTTACTGTTCACAGAAGTGTACTGTTTTCTACTGGTAGGGAAAGAGGATACTAGATTACAGCTAAGATCGTTAAATTTATAATACCTAAGTTTGTCAACAAGCACATGGTGAGACACACAGTCAAACGTTGATCGAGAAACTGACAGTCAGCCGAAAATGTGCTGGACAGCCGTCACTCTGGAACATCATTCGCCTTCTTATAGCAAGAGGAGGAACTTCCAGGATCACCGGCAGATCCCTTAAAAAATTTTCATAGATTTCCCCGTTTAAATGTTGGGGGGAAAAGTGTGGCCCTATTACATAGCAGCCAATTACTCCAATCCACACATTAACGGAAAACTTCCTTTGGAAACTAGTTTCTTTTGTTAAATGGGGATTTTCTTCGGCCCAATAATGCAGGTTGTGGAAATTTGTTATACCCTCGCGATTAAATTTTGACTCGTCCATCCACAAAAATGCTTGTTAGGAAATTTACATTTTTTGCATCTGAATTTATCATAAAGCGGCAGAATCCCACTCTCCTTTCAAAATCACCTTCCTCCAAGCTTTGAACAGGGGTATAGTGGTGTGGTAAGGATGGCATCCAACTCTGCGTATTGTAGACCAAACTTTCTATTGTGACGCTCCGGTTAGTCTTGCAACTTTTTTTTAGTTGAAATATTTGGGTTATAACACTCCATGTTATTTGTTTTATAATTTGGTAAATTAACTTATACAAATTCGTTACTTTGTGTTTAACTTTATGCAACCAGCAATGCTTCACCTGTGCAGTGGGTTGCGGAACTAAATTACGCTAATGTTAATCAGTCAGTTTGCAAAGTTGGCATTTTACAGTAAATTACACAGGTTATGACGTTGTCCTTCATTAGGAAGTTACTTAAAATTCTTCAATAGGTTTCTCGAATAAATTTCAAGTTCTATCTCCTCATGTTGTTTACAAAATTTATAAATACATTTAATTGAAATAGGTTCAGTAGTAACCTGAAGTTTCACCTCTTCTTCTTCTTTGTGTCCAAGTAACTCAAGTATGTTGGCACCTTTTAGTTTAGTAAACTTTTGGGAGAGGAAGAAGTTTAATTTTTTATATATTAAAAATGATAAGTGGGAAAAGAGAAGCCACAAAAGACTTGCGTCTATATCCCACACATAGTTCATAGCAAATACGCATGCGCGGGCGATTTAATGCTGATTGGCGCGTAATTTGAATAAGCAGTGGTTCAGTGCAACACATTATGAAGTATAACATTGAGAGATATCTTGGGTTATTTACAGCAACTGATAATAAGAGCTTTGTATACCGGCGTACGAATGTTTACCTGCTTTTGTATAATGAGATAAGAAAAAATTAAGTCTACCATATTCGTTTTTGCAAAATACGGAACATCCTTAGAAACAGTTTTCTTGTATAATAAGAGGACAGAACATAGGAAATATGATGGATCCTGCTTTTGGGGCAGCAAGTGAGCTCCAAAGAAAAATATTTAATACATTGAAACAAAACGTTTAACAACGCATACAAAAAATCACAATTAACATTGAATAATAAATTGATTAAATAATGCAAACATTTATTGGAATCTGTCGTGATACTATTTTTGACGTACTTATCACTGTTCTGAATTTTTTCTCATAAAGTTTTGCCATTCATTTCTGAACATGTTACCTAGCTATATTAAATTATTACAGAATTAGAGAATTGCCTCCTATATATGTACTATATGAAGTAATTTGCTTATTTTACCTATAATAAGTATTTTATATTTTCTTTATTAGGAAAAGGGATATTTTAAGAGAATACGAGGCTCTTGCACATCTAAACAAAAATTTTAGAGATGCCAAACATGAACCTTGAAATAAAGGACTGTCCCGCATATTTTATTAAAAAAATGAAAATACCATAAACATTGTTATTATGTAAAGGGGGTATTTATTATATAATTTACTAGTAATTTTTGACTTTATATAAACATTATAAAATATATGTGGTCTAAGTATATACATAATTATGTACAATAAGCTAAAATAGGTATAAATATATGTACATTCGGGATTGGGATAATACAAATTTAAATTTATCTACATTATTTATTTATATATATTTTTCCAGTAGACCATAAAAAATGGTATAGGAAAGGTCAGAACATTACAGATAATACAAAATTGCAAAATTACATTAAAATAGAGCATAATAATTTAAGTAGAGTACCTAAGTAATTTGAAGTTCTGCTGTAAAAACAAACGAAAGCCACTACCTAGTGCAGTTTATCTATGCAACTACCAGTCAGCCAAGACCACGTGCAACGGAACAACGGCGAACGCAAGGGAGAACGGAAGAAAGTAAAGCTTAACAGCTGACAGAAAAGCAGCAATTTAGTTAGGGCATGCGCATTTAAATTTCACTATGTGTGGGTTATAGACGCGAGTCCACAAAAGCGTCCTTTTCAATTTTAAGAGCTTGGCAGAGCAGACGTGTGGCGTGTCGAGTTACTTAATTTTTGTCAGCCATGCTGCATTAAGGCGTCAAGCCATAAGCTTCGGCTTATTTTTAAGAGGCTGAATGCACCCCCAGAGGTTTTTTGGGGTAAATTATTGTAAAGAAAATTTGCTCTAAAGTTGCTAAGGGTTATTTTTTAATTCCTTAGGGTTGCAAGTCTCCCTCGTAAGAGGCCCATTTTTTTAAACATTTTTTATTGGTATGGACTCGAGGACTTCATGATTAATTACTATGTTTCCTGAGAGTTTCATATAGATAATAAGTCTGGATGTTGCAAGCTTTCCTATCCTATTTTGGGAAATGGTTTCCATGAGTTCCCTAATACCTAGGGGTTTTTGCTGAAGAAAAGGACGCTTTTCGATGGTGAATGGCCTGGAAGTTGCAGGTTATAAGGACGAACAAAGTTTTTCTTATGGACATGTAGAGACCGTTATGAAATGAAACTGTAACGAGCTGTTGTATGCCAACAGGTATTTAGAGGGTTACTACGGTAATGCCTCTCAAATAAACTTATATTAAATTTTAACTTATATTGTAAAAAGTGGTACCATTTTATAAAATTTTCATTCATATATTTCTGGCTATGCATATAATTAAATTTCATAACATTCTTTAAATTAAACCATTGGTTATTAAATTCTTAAATATTTCAACTACGCTTATAGCACGATAGTGTATAATTATCATATGGTTATTTTAAATCTGTAATTACCAAATTGATGGGAATCTCCATTTTATAACATTTTCTTTTATATATTTCTGGCTATACATATAACTAAATTTTATAACATTCTTTAAAGTGAACCATTGGTTATTAAATCCTTCAAAATTTCAATTAATCTTAAGGCAACATTAAAATTTATGTAATTATCACACGATTATTTTGAATCTGTAATTATCAAATTGTTAGTGGGAATATCCGCTAAAGTAAAGTTGTGACTAATTAATATTGTGTTTATTTTCTCCCATTTATGACATTTCAATAGAGTGCTGGTGAGCTATAACTATATTTTAACCTATGTATTGTTTTCCGTAGCTTTCACAATGCAGGATAACTTTTAGGCAAGCTATGGTGGCGCCCTGAATATCTTTTTAGCAAATTAGTTTAAAACTTGTATTTATATACTTGTATTTATATCTTTAAATTTCTTTAAAAATTATTGAGCAAATCGGTAAGTATCAACCCACGACTCTGCTCTCCCATAACCCAAAGGCTGCCGTCCGCAAATTGAGGTACCTGTCTGGTTTTAATCAAACAGGTGTCACAGGGTCTTCCTCAAAATGTCTCAATATTTCTTCCTCATTATCTGGTTGGTAAATGGGAGGAGCACCGGCGTCACCTCATCTATATTTCACGGAGCCAATTTGAGCGACATTTCGATATGTAGTACTGAATACACGGGCATTTGGTAAGCGACAGTTAGGGAACCAAAGTTCATATTCTCGACGAGATTCAGCAGCGTTTCCATTACAATAACCATAAATAGATATCGTCCTCCATAATAAGATATCGGCATATTCTGCATTGGTATGATGCAGCCTTAAAATAAAATAACAGCAAAGACCAAAACCAAAATTTTCAACCACTAAGTTAACAAGAGCAATAAACTATGGTAATATCAATTAATGAGACTTATTCAGACACCAACAAGTCAAGGACTAACTGATTGAAATGAGGCACGATTTTCATTAACAAAAGGGTTCGGCATCATTTTTATTAATTATTTATTCAATTTTTATTGGTGTTAAAATACACAAAGTGTTTACACACGTCAACATACGATACAGGTTAAAATATAAAGTATTAACTGTATAAAACAGATATATAAAGTGAAATAAAGGTTAAAAAAAAAATGAAAAGTTTTTATTTGAAATTTTCACGTAATGGAAATATTTCTGGATATTTTTTCATTCTAAGTGGATGACCATAGTGTTGGATAAGTACCTAATCCAGTTAAAAAGATGTCAAGTAGATTTTTTAAAAAATAAATTTTAAGACAAAGATACTCTTGAGAAAAAAGAAAAAATTGAAATATCTCAAAAACTATTGAGTTTTGGATAATGCATATTAGGGTTAAATCTACTCCTTAGGTCATGTCCTATTACATCTCCAAAGGAATGTATCGAATTACCAGTAACCCCGTATATGAATTCAATGGTTTTCCAGCTTGAAAAAACGTACTTACGGCAGTGAACCCTTTTTGGCGTCGACTCTTAATCAAGTGACTACTATGACAATTCCCGCCTGGGCCTGAATTAAGGATATTTTGGGTCCGTCGAAATTAAATCTTCGACTTTGAATTTTTGGGTTATTTTTGATGGACGTTCTTGTGGTTCGGACACGGAGTATTCTCCACCGCTTGCAGAATAATTAAATGTGGTGTGACAAGTAGAAAACAAATATGTCATCAAAACTTAAAAATTCAAAATGGCCGCGTCAACATGGCGGATAGGTTTGATCAATTATCGTCGGATTAGACTGAAAATCGGTGTCTGTGGGTTATCGAGGTTGCAAATTAGAATTATCTGGTCCAAATTTAACAATTCAAAATGGCGGATTAAGCAAAATTTTCATATTTGAAATTCACCCAATCCAATATATTGGTGAGAAACGTGCCGAGGGATGAATGGCAAGAGGGTGATTAAAAATGTCATGTCGCTAGCGTCAACCTCAGGGAACTGGGCACGCCCTGTTGTATAAGAACCTTACCCTTCTATCGGACCTCTGGGAGGGTTGACCGTTTGTGAGGTGATAATGTTTCAAAGTCGATTTTTTCATGGGAATTTTGGTCGAAATTTAATTTTCTTAATAATTGTACTTTTAAAATGGATCACTTTACATGGTTCAATAACATTCCCACAGGGTTTTTCCTGGACCATTTTGTTGATTTTTTTGAGAACGTATACTTTTGTACATTTTTTTATAACCCCCAGCCCCCAAAAATCGAATGTATTTTTTGAGTGGCCCCCAATGCAATATTAACTTAAATCCATCATTTAACCTTAAAGATCTACAAGGTTCAACTGCATGTTACTGTGGGTACTGAGATCAAAGACCTCAAGTTACAACTTTACATAAATTAGGAAATTTAGAATATTATCGAAGTGCATTTAATAAGACTCTAATGAATCAAATGACAGTTGAGTGTTGCTGAATGCGGATACTCATTACACCTAAAATTTAAATTTTTTAAAGAAAACTTTTAAGTGTAATGTAAATTATCACATTTAATAGGTGTTCTCACTTGATAAAAAGAGCCAATGTACAGTAATAAAAAACTTCCAAGGAAATAAGCAAATCAGCAATGGGTAATAAGATAATTCGTTATCAGCTTGTAGTTAAAATATGATCCTGGGAACATAAAATATTCTGCCTTAAGTTATCAGAGTATCATATTTCAACTACGTGATGATAACAAACTCTCTCAACACTGAAAGTCATGTCATATACATTTCTTATGATGTAGTTACAGTTTTATATATTCACATGTACTTGTCCTTACTTTAAGCATAAACAGCCCTAGGTTGCGTGCCTTGTATATAGTAATAATAATGATAATTATATAACATACATCGTTGTAATGCTAAAACTATTAAATATTGTCTGTAATTGTTTATTTGTGGCATATTCAGATTTTCTTACTTTTTATTGGGTATTTTGCCACTGAAAAATATTTAAAAATTTTAATGTAAAAACCTCTGTGCCAAACGGATCAGACAGAGGTTGGTTCTTGAGTACTTGACTGTTTCAAAAAGTCTCACACCTAAAAATATATGAACTAGAACAATGTTATAAACTAAAAACTGAAAATCAAAGCTATAGGTAGTTAACGTTTCGGAAGAGAATCTACTTCCGTTCTCAAAACTTTTTTGGCCGTCAACCATGACAGTTCTTTGTTTATGTATTTCCATAGTCACGTGAGACATTAAATTATATTTATCTTATTTTTACTTACTTCGTCTCTAAGGATGGGCAACCAACTAGTACAAAAATCTATTGAATAATTAGAAACGCATCTATCCTCGTTTAATGAAATAATCGCGGATTCTTTAAGTTTTCTTTTAGTTCCGTTGCTCTCTTTTTCCAAAATCTTCGCCGAGAAAAAGAGAGCAACGGAACTAAAAGAAAACTTAAAGAATCCGCGATTATTTTATTGAACGAGGATAGATGCGTTTCTAATTATTCAATAGATTTTTGTACTAGTTGGTTGCCCATCCTTAGAGACGAAGTAAGTAAAAATAAGATAAATATAATTTAATGTCTCACGTGACTATGGAAATACATAAACAAAGCACTGTCATGGTTGACGGCCAAAATAGTTTTGAGAACGGAAGTAGATTCTCTTCCGAAACGTTAACTACCTATAGCTTTGATTTTGAGTTTTTAGTTTATAACATTGTTCTAGTTTATATATTTTTAGGTGCGAGACTTTTTGAAACAGTCAAGTACTCAAGAACCAACCTCTGTCTGATCCGTTTGGCACAGAAGTTTTTTCATTAAAATTTTTAAATATTTTTCAGTGGCAAAATACCCAATAAAAAGTAAGAAAATCTAAAACTATTAAAGTTAACAATATGATTTTTTTTGTGGATACTAACGATGTTATAATATTGATTAAAAATATAACTGGGGCCATAAAGAAGTTTTTTATCTGTTGTAATTGATATGGGCAGTGAATGATTTGCATCGAAAGCTAAAAAATTGTGCATTATTCTTGGTAAATATAAATTATCTCATTTTTCCGTGAAAACCAAAATGCTTTTTTCCATTCAAGTCTGCAGATGTCCATCTTAATATTTTGGAGGCAAATAATTTTTCATGGAATTATGTATTAGGATTTACCCATTTACAATAAAGTTAAAAATTGTTCAAACGATTTCTTGATCTGTTTGGTATCGTAGTAAATATTATTGTATGAAAAATAATTACTAGATTAATATCATTTTAGTTATCTTCAAATGATGCCTACTTGGTTGGTGAAATGTGCAGGGCATCGGAGTTTACAAAAACCTACTTCAATATTAATAAAAAATTCCCCTTCCCCTGGCTTACTTAGTAATTCCTTTGACTACAGCCACATTTAATAACAAAAACACATCTTATCTTAGGAAACAACTGAGATGTTTATTTTTTACGGATAATACAGCTCTCACAAGTGCCTAGATGAATCTATCGTGCACAAAACTCATACTAATTATTATCATTCTAAAAAGTTATTAGGTAGTGGCTTTTAAAAGATCATTATATAAACTTTCCATGGTCCAAATTTCATTAGAAATCTGAACATCTTTTTCAGGATACAACTTATTAGTGAGGAATGAAAGATCTATATCTCCTAAATCTCCAAAATTACCCTTCTCGCTTTGAAAAGTCTCAAGTTGATTGTCCAATTCCTTGTATGTTAATTTGTCGATTGAAACTCTGAAAAAATAATAAGACGTTATTACATATTTACGCATATGGAAAAAGGTTTGATGCAATTTTAAAAGAAATATTTAGTCACAAGTTTAAAACTGTTTGTACATTTAATATGACTTTTACAAATAGTGCGGGAGCCCTCGACCAAAATTTCTTGTCATCTCGACATGGACAAATCAATGAGCAATGTCTAGTTTAAGGGAAAATAGTGAACTTTGATATGTAAAGTAAAGCTCTGGGGCGGTGGTAAAGCATTTTCTGCCGGTAAAAAAAATTGTGACATTTTTTTATAGCACCTCGTCCGTTTTTAATAGAATTATATTTAAAACGTAAAAAAAAACACCAACCCGAAGAACAGAAATGTTTTCCTTGCAGCAATCTGATAAATGCAGTCAGTATTGTTAAAAAAAATGACTTGACTGAGTTACAGCGATATGGCTAAAACCTTTTCCAGATGGTTGACCAAGGTCTATACATCCTAAAAAAAAGTCTAAATCGGTATTTTCCGTGTTACACGGTTATAGAAAATTAACTGGAGTCGTCTTATGCTGCGAATTCCGGCCATTACGCACTATAGAGGGTATGAAGATCACTGACCGCGGGAGAAAAATAAAGAAGATCCAAATGACACACAGCGCGACAAAACTGTACTAATGTTCCACCCAAACCAACTTTTAGATAAAATTAGAGATTTTAAAATGTTTTTTTTTTAAATGTTTGTTATAAAATTCTCTATCAATCTCTCCAACCGGAGTTTCGAATTACAAACACAAATAAAGAAAAACCAGTAAATTATTTTTCGCTCTTCGCTCACCATCTTGGATTCCTTACACCTTACCGATTAGGAGACAGGGTCGATAAATACCAGAGTATAAAACTCTGCTATAGGGCATCCTTTGGAACACCTTTTGAACCTAATTTTGTCAAAATAAATTGAGTAGTTTTAGAGTTATAAACAAACAAATATGACGTTTTGTCATTAATTAATGTCCTTTAACTCGGATTACGGTGAAGCTAGATACAAAGTTGCTTCACATTCTTTGCTACAAATTTGAAATAATCAAAAATATGATCACTCTAGCCAAAAAATTCCATTTACGCGGATCCCATTCACTTTACTGGTTTAAATCTAGTCATAGTAGACATTTTGCCGACAGTCTATACAGCAAGTTAATTTGACTTCAACGGTCAAAAATACTTAGATGCGAAGAAAGATGGCAGTGCGCCTGTAGCTGATTTTTTGTCTAAGTGATTTTTTACTCTGCCGTTCCCAGAGTACAGTTTATTATCAATGAATAAATATAATTTATGAATCTCTAAAAACTATATAACATACATACAAGTATAATTACATTGGTTTGACGTCTGGTAAATTTAAAGCATCATCTTGTAAATCGTCAATATCTGGTATCACAGGTATATCATCCTCCTGTTCCTCTGCTTTTTCATTCTGAAATCGTTCCCTGAAAATGATTAAATCCTAAGTAAAACACTTTTTTTAATGGAGTATATTTATTAATATTGATACAGAAGCTAGACTCTACTACCTTGTGTAGTTTATCTATGCTACTACCCTATACCCTACTTTAGCACAGATATACCCTGTGGAGAACAGGACGTTTAACTTACAGCTCGATGATGTTTGATCCTCCCTTTCCTCTGAAACAGTACAAATACAGTAGAGTAAGCATCAACTAGGTCCATACATAGTTACTTTATAGATTTTGGAGCATCTTCACTCCAGACACCAGTTTTCCTTGTTCTGATGGGTGCCGATTGATCAGCACTATTGGCTGGACTACCCAAAATACTCTCACGTCTTTCTGACATTATTGAATTATTAATTCCTTCATCTTGCTGCTGAGTACACTGAAATATATAGTTTTATTCTAAATAAATAACTAATATTGTTTTATACCATCATATCAGAAAAAGGATCAATGCCATCTGCAAAATTCATTTGTTTTGATTAAATATTTAAGCTTTCAGTGATTGTACACCACTCATTCAATTTTGTTTGTATATTTGATGTGTTTTGTGTTTGTATTTGATATGTTTTCGTTTTGTGTTTGTTGTTTGTTTACATTGATTTTCTTTACAAGACTAGGCACTAGGCAGTGTTGCCACATTGACAAATTTTGGCGTGATACCAAAGAATTTCGTGATACTTGAATATGAGCAGTGACGGCGTTAAATTTCTCAGACGGGGGGATTCGATTTTCTAAATAATTTATTTACGAAGCTACAGTCGTTATCAGTTTAACAAGAACGATACGAAAAGTAAAAGCTCAGAGTATCTGCGATAAAGGTATCAAAAGTAGACACGCGAAAAAGTACGAATAAGCAGTAGTCACTAAGATAGTAGATAGATGGAGCAACGCATGTGAAATTTTTAACAGCAAAGCAATAACAATAAATACCGTTAGAATCTCTGTCGCAGAGTGACCTTGCTACAATATTGTTAATATTGTGCTGATTTCCCCGAAACCCTTCGAACAGCATGCGTTATATAGAAAATCTTATTTAGCGCTACTGCTACTGCTAAAAGTTGCGCAAAAGGATCGTGTAAATATTATATTTGCATCATTTTTCTAACATTCTCTACAGACGTATCTAAAAAGATATCGGTTATTTACTGCCACAGCCTTTTTTTCCAGGCTATTTTTACTGGTATGAAGACTAGAAATTTCTATTAATTCTGTGCTCCTAAGCCGTTCGTTCCGAGTAACCGGCTATTTTCAGTAACATGGCCCAGACTACATAGTAAGTACTGGACGGTACATTCCCAAAGAATGTTTCTGCATCCGACCTAATAGATCGCGCTATTTCCTGTATACACATTAAGGTACATGTATTTACTGTACCTTGATAACGTGATATGGTCGCCAACGTCGGCAACATGCAGTTTGTTCATTTGTGTTGATTTATAGCAACTTTGAAACATGTTATCTCTCTCACACTCACATTATTTGTGATAATACTATCTTTTTTTAACTGCTTGAAGTTGCTTTAAATCAACACAAATGAACAAACCTATACAGTATTTCCATTTCCACTATCTGAACACGTGAAAGCTTTCAGCGCAGAATGTGTGTTTATTCGTTTATTGACATAAACCGGTAAATAGTAAGTACCTACGCAATTTACAGACCGTTCTTTACTGTGGTATAAAAGAGGATTTTACTAGTCCGCAAGTACGAATTTTAGTAAACCTACTTTTAATTAGATGTCCTGTGATAAATGTGCAAATGTCAACGTTGTTTTGATGTACTATAAAATGCGAATGTGTGAATCAAAATGGCGTCTTGTGGAAGTAAACCCGCGTAAAAGCTTGTGATTAGTCGATGCTTTTATTGTTTTGTCCTGATTATACAAATAAATACGTGCCGATGGAATTACAGAAGGGAAATTGTTTTCTGTGCAATAATAATAAAGTTATTGCGATATCTCAAGCAGAAAATGCGTTTGATGTAATTTGCACCTTATTCTCTAAGGAAATATTAAATGTTACAGAGGTAATTTATAGACTATTTTTATTTAGTCCTGTGCTTTTATTTCTCAACAATAAATTGTGTACACCTATTCATTTATTTTTAGCTCAAAAACATACAGTCATCTTTGAAGATTTGCCCAATTTGTTTTCATAAACTGATAATATTGAAGAGCACTAGTGAAAACATTAAAACAAATGATATAGGAGATGAAGATACCAGCAAAAAGTGTGTTTTATGTAAAAGTGGAAAAGTTTTATTTGAAATTAGTGAATGGGCAGTCTTTAACAAAATATCTGAAGATGTAGTTTCTAAAGACAAAGATGCACCTTATATCACCTGTTCTGATTGCCTGTTCTACCTGGACATCCGAAACCAGATTAAATCCAAATTGATTTCAAAATATGTAAGTTGGCTTTTTCATTACATGTCTATTTCATATTAATTTATACGATACCAAAAAAAAGTCTTCGGTATTGTTGTTGCATGCCAAACCACTTGAGGATTGTTAAGATACCTATTAATGAAAATTGTCAAAATTATGCTCAACTGTATATTATGGCTCATTTACACAAGGTCATTAGGTAAGCCAGTTGAGTAAGACAAGACAATAGCTCGTCCATTAAATCTTCTAATAGAGCACTAGTAGTGACGTCACAGTTATGCCAGCTGTCACATGATTGGTGGAAAAACTTCGAAATTTGACATAAGAGTAGGTGTCAGTTTTCGCTTGATAAAAATTAAAGTGGATGATTTCTGAATATCAGCTATGTGTAGTGATGTTTGTTAATGTTTTTTTAAAAGCCTAGTGTGAGAAAGAATTTTATATATACTTTATTAGTGTTGTTTTTCCAAGTGTAAAATTTGATGTCAAATACGTTGACATCTTTGTGAACCCATAATATGGTGAATATAAAGATTATATTGGATTTTTGAACTTTTTTGTACATATATAATATCACGACATATTTCACTAAATGTTTAATTAACACAGGCTCAGTTATGCAGCTAAGCATAGGTTAAAAGTTGTCACAACATTCGTTGATTCATGCCAATATATCAATCATATATTAATGATTTTATAAATCTTTTGTGAAATTAAAGTTTTTAGACAATTCAAACCATTTCCCATCAACTTTTTATTGATTATATCTTACTTTCATTTGGCTCAACAGTTTCTAATAAGTTTAATAGTTTAACACATTAATAACCGAGTTAATAACAATAATCAGAGGTTTGTATTGTGAAATGCAGGAGTAATAGTAAATCTAATATAAAGATAAGACTGAGACCATTTCAGTTTCCATTTAATTAAAATTATAAACAAATAGGTATGCAACGTAATATGCTCGAAATACTTTATATGTATAAGCATACTTACCTAGTTTGGTATTTGTTTTCATTCTTACAATTATAATCACAGATGTTTAAAATATCGATAATGCTTACAAATAAAATATCAATGAAGGTAAGTGACCTAGAACGCGACAGAACTTAAAAATAACTCACTTTTAGCGGGAGTAAAATAAAGTTCTTCAAAATGATGCTTATAAACATAACAACCATAATAGGATGTTTAAGATCGTACACATTATAGATAATAATAAAGGTAAGTATGAATAATAACAGTCTTATAGTTTAGATAGCATTTTTATTTCCAAGAACGGTCACAATGGTTCATTAATTCAACACTAAGTTGGAAGCAGTATGAATCTTCCACTTTTAAATCCTATAGCTTAACTCCATTACTTAATATATTTCAACTTAGAAATGTTACGAGAGGACTCCTAAAATGTAGAATATAAATAAAATTATAATAAATTCACTAAAATTCACTTACAATATCGAAAATTAATAACTTTTGAGATGTACACAAGATAACACGCTGGAAGAAAAACACAAATAAAACACTAAATTAAAGTCAGATTAACAAATTACGAAATGTATAATACACGAAAAACACCAAAAATAGATTTTACACAAGAAAAACGTTTAAAAAAGCACTAAAACCTCTTTAAAAACTCGAATTAATCAGCATGGACACAAACGCAAAACTAGGTTATTGTCCACCAATGTTGTGACGTCAGCTGCTACTGCTCTATTAAGTTTACATATAAGTAAATAAAAGCCAGTAATGTCTAGAAAGTTTAACACGGTCATAATACAAAATTTGCATGTATGACGAGATGTGTTAGTACCTATATTGGCTAGAATTTCACCACAGCCAGTAAAACTATTCCAGCATGCGAGTAGTGGGGGACTACTACTGTGGACTACTGGCCCCGAAAAGTTAGACTACCGATCAGTTGGAATGTCTTGGGTAAAGGCTTGAAAGCGATCCATTGTCTCGGAATGTCTATTTACACAATACCATTATTACTGAATTGTCTTGCCCGACTGGTACACATACTGATCTCATGTAAATAGGCCATTAGGGGAGGTAGATGTGATAGGTACCGTGATATTAAAAATTATATTGGTCAGAGATGGTCACGGAATTAAAAACTGTTATCTTAAGCTGGTGCCACACAATGCGTCCATCTTGAGGAAAACGTGCGACCTGCAGCATTTGGCATATGCCTCTGCTTCAGGGTGTGGCAAACATTGAAACCAATGTTGGAGAGGGATGTTAGATCCAACGATCGTTATTGCTTTCTTAAAAATGGCAGATGCAAGTGCAGCTATTGCTGCTGCGGTAGTAATATTGTCTTGTTCCAAGTTTCAGGCATGAAAATAGAAACCAAAAAGGAGGTGGTGGATGTTATAATAATAAAATTTAATGAGAGAGAAGTAAATATACAATCAATCAAAAGAAAAAGGCATTGTCACACAGTTTTCAGCCAATCCTATAACTTAAAACTAAAGTAATACCTCTATGTAAAAAAAACATGTACATAGAGGAAAAATTGAAAAATAAAAAACAATATAAAAACAGTAAATCAATTAATTACGTAACACTCTGTTTCATTAAAAGTTCTTTTCTTACATTTAAATTGGGACATTGATGGACTGGAAACTCAGTAGCTTAGGTGCCAAATAAGAAAAACACGACTCATATATTTTTTTAGTAATATGCACAGGGATATACAGATTCGGAAAGTGCAGTTTAGGGTATAGGAATAACGATGTAATTGACCACGCCCCGCTAGTTCCATAAATCGTGAAAGCAGAGGCACACAATGAATTGAATTTAGTACGGCATGAACTAAGGATGGGTGCGGACGTAGGTAATAATTTCTAATACGAAATGAGACAATATCCCTTCGTCAAAAGCGAAAAAGTTATTTGTCACATTTTTTACTAATAATTTCTTCTATTGAAAGCATTTCTGCAGTTTCTGTTTTAGCCGTAAATGCCATGGGACTAAAATAATAATTCTTATTAAAACCGAAATGAAAATAGAACATTAAAATAAAATTAAATAGCTGGGAAACTAAAATCAACTAATAATTATCAAAAAATAAATGATTCTTATTAAATTACAAAAATTGAACATTGAAATAAAATTAATTAACCCCCAGAAACTAAAATCAACTAATAATTATCAAACAATTAATGAAGTAAGGATTCAAACAAACCACCTTCTTGTGCCAAACAATAGCCAAACCGATTATACAATGAACCTCTCATATCATTGAGTTGATTTGGAGTAATGCTTGCACAAAGTTGGATAAGTTTTTCCCGTAATTCAACTAAATTATTGGCTCATTCAAACGCATGTTTGTACGCGGTTTCCTTTAAAAAGCCCCACAGAAAGAAATGGGGTGCAAGATCAGGTGACCTGGGGGGTCATTTTATCATTCCCCTCGTAGCTATTAAACGATTGGGAAATGTTCTTTCCAAAAAATTAATAACAGTTAAGGTATTGTGACTTGGGCAGCCGTCTTGTTGAAACCAAATGTCGTCAAAGTTGACAGGAAGATTTTGAACTGCAGGAATTATTTGGTTTTGTAATAGCTCTAAATATTTATTGCCATTTAAATTGCCATCGATTAGCAGTGGGCCTATAATATGATTGTCTAAAATTCCCGTCCAAACGTTCAACTTTTGAGGATACTGAGTTCGCACAGCAACACTCAAATGTTTATTTTTCCGAGACCAATATCGGACTACGGATGGATTGTGTTTCCTATGTAATGAAAAGTATGATTCATCTGTAAACAATATATTATTTAAGAAGGTTTCGTTCTCATTCACTTTATTTATCATGATTTCACAAAATTCCATCCGTTTGAAATTGTCCTCGGGAAATATTTCTTGCGTTGTTTGAACTTTAAAACAACTGTACCCATTTCTTTTCAAAATATTTCTAACAGTTCTTTCCTTCATCTCAATTTCATCAGCAATTTGCCTGCTAGAACAAGGTTCACTAGTTTCAACAAGTGCACAGACATTAGTTTCGCGAATTTCACGTTCTTCGCTCATTTGTTGATGACGAGGTTCGGGTTGACAGCATTTTTTACATTAATTCACGACAAGTCCGAAATTCCCAAATTTTTTAATAAAGTATGAAATTATGCTAGCTGAGGGGATTGATCTGTCTTAATATGCCACAGTAAATAAATTTATTGTGTCTTCAGTGGAATGGCCCCCGAAGTACCACTTCTCAATTTGCACTTTTTCTGTAGTTGTATAAACATATATAACATATTTGAAATTATTTTGAAGAAGCGGTTGATAACATTTTTCGAAAAATACAAAATATTACATAGCGCTCAACACGGGTACCGCAAGGGAAAATCAACCTCTACAGCTTTAATAGAAGCAGTAGAAAAAATAACGGAGGCTCTTGACAGACAGGAAGAAACAGAAAAAATCTGTTGTGATTTGAGTAAAGCTTTCGACACAGTTAACCATAAAGTTTTACTTGACAAATTAGACTATTATGGTGTGAGAGGAATTCCACTTAAACTGTTCACGTCATATCTGACCAATCGACATCAGACAATATGGTGGAATAATAAAAAATCAGAACCATTTTTAATAACCAAAGGTGTACCACAAGGCTCGGTGTTAGGGCCGATATTATTTATAATATATATCAACGACCTACTATTTAATGTCAATAGCTATGGGGCTTGTTTATATGCAGACGATACAACTTTTATATCTAAAGGAAAAAATAAAATTGAGTTAACAACACAATCTCAAAATGTACTACATGAAGCAAATACGTGGTTCACCGCGAACTATTTAACATTAAATAGAGGAAAAACCCAAAACATCATCTTATCCACAAAAAGGGAAGCTGAGAAAACATCTTTAAATTTCTTGGGTTTAACTTTAGACAGTAAACTGAATTGGAAAGGCCATATTGATGAGCTCTGCAAAAAACTAGCTTCAGCTATTTACAGTATTAGAATATTAAAAAATGTGTCCACCTATCAAACGGCAAAAGTAGCCTATTATTCAAATTTCCACAGCATCGCAACATATGGAATACTCCTATGGGGAACAGCACCTGATGCCCAGAAAATCTTCATCCTACAAAAGAAGGCAATTAGAACTTTATGTGGCATGACATACAGAGAGAGCTGCAGAGATGCCTTCAAAGAACATGGTATACTTACTATTCCAGGACTGTACATACTCAATTGCCTTAAATATGTACATTCACATAAAGAGAAATTTACGCATAATTTTGAGAATCATCAGTATAACACCAGAAATAGAGAACAATTACAGATTCCACATCATCGATTGAATATATCACAGCAGGGAGTGGACTACTGGGGGTCAAAATTATATAATAAAATCCCGCTCGAAATAAGAAATAAAAACTTTAATGTGTTCTCCAGCAGGGTGAAACAACTACTGACCACAGAAGTGTTCTACTCTATTAATGAGTTTTTAGAACATTGACAATAGAAGTTCGTATCAATATTGGTTTGTCTTTTATTTTGTTTGTTGTATACATGGATATACATGTGCATATTTATATCTGTTTTGTGTTTTTTTTTTTTTCTTTTTGTGATAAAATACAGTAAGCAGCATCGTTATTTCGTTACTGTTATCTCATTTTATAATTATTTGATATTACTCTAAATTATAATCTGACGTTTCCTGTAATACTCTTTAGGGAATAGAGCATTATTTTGTATATTTTATGTTTTACATTAATTGTAATCTGCAAAGTAATTATAAATTTGTATTTTTTTGTTTCCTTTTCATGTAATTAACAATGTTTTATTGACGAGTGTACACAACTGTAATTGTCTTACACGAAAATATAAACATTGCAAACATAAACATTGCATACGGCATTTTAATAACGAAATTGAGATTAATTTTTTTCATTCCCACACGTCTAAACAGCTACGCTATTAAAAGCAGAATGGGTGCGCTGTTCTCAACTCGACGAGGTCAGGCGATGGCGCTATTGTTTTATACCAATGTCCTGCATTGTTCTACAACAAGGCGTGGTGGATCTGCGCAGAAACAAGTTTACGTACCTTAAACTAAATTTGCTGAATCTGTATATGTGTCGGAGGTTCTGATATTTACATTATGAGCTTGTGATCTGCGTTCAAGCAGGTTATAAGAATATGGTAGGGTGTGCTTATGTACAATATTAAAAAGCAGACAGGAGAAGAACATGGTAAATCGATAATCGATTTTTAATAAATCATGGTCATTAAAACATGGTATAATATGATGTCACTTGTCGATGTTGTACGAATATCGTAAGCAACTATTTTGCAAAACTTGTATTTTATTTTAAAATGGTTTTGTCAAATGCCAGCAGAGCTCTAAAAGAAAATTATTTATTATTTAGAATACTAAGTAGTGTAAAACAAGTGTTTGGGGATTAAAGGACCCTGCACACATTACTTGAGAAAAACGATTTCCGTCAAATTAGCCGAGTTTTTGATGTGTTGTAATTTGTAGTTCAAATTATTCTGAACAAAAAGTTCCTTTGGCAAAACTTTAAATTATGGACGGTTTTTCCGGTAGACTGGATCTATTCCTCGATACTGTACTGTATTAATGATTTCTCAATACGTAATGATGGTATTTACACAATGGTAATCACATACCTCACCAACTATGACTATGGATAACTAAACACTGAATGCAAGCTGCTTTGTTATTCTGTTAGTTCCTGTGTTCCTGATAATTGTTACGATCTAAATCTCAAGAATCGAAATCGATCTAGGCACATGACATGAGGCCCCTAGATATTACAAATCCTAGAGTACAGTGAGATAGAGGTGATAATAAAAAGATCATCTAAGGAGAGAACAGTGTTTATTAAACAATAATAATATTAAAAATTAATTATATACAACACACTCAACACGTACAGTGTACAATAAATGGAAAATATAAAAAAATATAGCAAATAGTATTATATGAAAAAAATTTGGTACAATTTAATTTATTAAACCAGTATCAATAATTGAGAGAAAAGGGATTAAATGTTAAATAGCCAGATTATTACATAAATAATTTAACTACACTATCATAACTACGCTACGACTGACGTGAAATATTGTTAGGTAGATAAGAAAAATTCTAGCGACTATGATTCGCTAGCGATACTACAATTTTTAATAATGAGTCCCTTAACTTTGGGGAGACGGTGCTACCAGGTGCTCCGGATCAGGAATAGGTCCCGACGGTGCCTCGAAGTTGATCTCCCAGGTTGTGGTATAATTTTCCAGAAAATATCTTGTTATAACAGTTAACTAAATGCCTTGTAAATTATTTTCCTCCAATCAAGATCGATGTACAATGTGGTATTTCACAAATCTAAACCATGTGGTAAAATTAAGTTTGTCCAAAAATTACTAGTACAAAATCCTATTGTTCCCAGTTAAATATGATTGTGGAAATCTATCGTCCAGTATAAAACTTTTGTCCAGTAGAAAAAACTATGACCTCATGTAAACCTGTGGCCCAGAACAAAAACTCTGGCCCAGCAAAAACGTCTACGGTAGAAATTAATATAAATTAGCATGGTTTATAACCTTAAAGAAATTAGCATATGGCTTGAAAATGATGTAAAATCTTAACACGTGATTAAATAGTATGAACTTACCCAGATGTATTCTGGACGTTGATTTAACTTATAAATTCGATTTCAATCTAATCGACTGGTTGAAATGTTACTAGCATGAATATTTTCAACACACGGTGAAATAAATCATAATCCGATATTAAATTATCGATAAGCACAGGAATGGCTTCTGACTTAAAACACCAAGTTACTTTCGCCTTAACTTTCAGGAAACCAAAAGAGAACGACTTCTTTAATTCATCAACTATTTATCGCCTTGTGATTACAGAAAAACTAATTCGCTGCGTACGGTTATTATTCACGTTGCCAACCTACTAACTCTTATACTGGACATAGAAATAAATTGTTCCTTTTGACCTACTAGATTTGTGAAATATTGTACATGGAACCTTGTATTAAAGCTTATTTAATTAAATAAATGTGTTTATTGTTGTTTACTCTTTGAAATGCATTTAATCTTTTATTCAAAACTTTTAGAAAGAGATGGTTACCATAAATTAATCAACCGGTACTATTCACGCCATCTGTTGATAGACTAGCTAACCTATTTGGTGTGTTTTCTACTGGCCTACTCTTGATACTTTTGTAAGTACAAGAGTGTAACGTGAGAAATCTACCTACCGACTATTTCACTCTTTTAGAGTGTAGCATAATTCATGATGAGACTTGTCTAGAAGGGCTTTGAATGAATTTAAAAAAAACTTGCAAGTACTTTACAAATACAAGCATTTCAAATAGATCAGTCAATCTTATGCTAACTACTTTTTCCAAGAGCTTAGACAGGGCAGATAGTATATTGATAGGTCTCAGATGATTAAGTTTTTTTGCTACATTTACTTTAACTAGCGGCATTATAATCAATCGTTTCCATATATGAAAGAGTGTACCAGTTTTGTCTACATTTTTACGATGCTATAGATTTTCATCCCTTGAATAAGTCGCGATGGGTACGACCTTAAATAATCAACAGTTTTTGAGGCACAACTAAACAGTTTTTTGTACTCTGGTTTACATTAAGGAGAAAATGCAGTCAAAAAGTATTTAAATCCAATAAAACTTGGAGAATTTTTACAGAACTTTTAATAATAATAATAATAATAATAAAGCATTTATTGTGCATATATAAAAAGAAACACACACACAAAGGACCAGGCACATTTAAATGATTTTAACCTAACCCTAAAAGATGTAGTCAATAGTACAATAAAAAAATAAACAATAGACATAATAAAATACAGCAAATACATAGGAACCTTTTAAAAAAAAGAAAAAAACAAATAGATGTATTTACATATACATAAAATCTTACTTAAAATTTTGTCAAGTCAATATTATTTAAACTATTATCACATATAGCTTGCTTTACTTTGGACTTCAATGAAGTAACAGAGATGTTGTGGAATTCAGTAGGTAAATTATTTAGGATATAAGATGAAATATAAGAGAAGCTTCCCGAAAAAATAGCACTATGATGTAAGGGTACTGTGACCCGGTTAGTAATGTTTCGTAAGTGTCACGTCTTACAATTTTGTTAGATAAGTACTCAGGCAATCCTGTTTGTAAAATCTTGTTAAGAAAACATGAGTAATGCACGAATCTAGCTTCGTTTTGTTTAAGTAGGCCCAAGTCTCGGATGTAAGGTGTAACATGAGCGTAACGTGGTATATCAGTTAAAAACCGAATACAATGATTTTGCATTCTTTGAATACGCATTTTGTTTTCAATAGACAGACACGGGCCATATACTATATCACCATAGTTCATTTGTGACATAATTAAATTATTAATTAGCATCTTTCTCGTCCCAACATCCAAAAATTCTTTGAATGGGAAAAGCTGTTTTAGACTTAAATATGCCTTACGACATATTTGGTCAACATGTTTGGTAAATTTAAGCTGATTGTCAAAGGTAACTCCTAAGTTTCTTACATGCTCAACCGTTGGTATTTGCTCATTATTAATAGTAAGTGAAAAATCCATGACTTTATTAATATTTTGGTTAGAACCAATTAGAATGTGTTGACATTTGTTTGGATTTAGCATCAATAAATAATAAATAAATAAATATTACAATATTCAACAATATGTTGCAAATCAGAAATAAAGATAGAGAATAGCAAAGGGCCCAAAACAGATCCCTGCGGTACACCAGAAGTAATAGGACGAGTAGCTGATATTTCAATTTTTTCAGAAGTTTGAAGAATAGTACATTGCTGTCTATTAAATAAATAATTGTTTAGCCATTGTAAGCAGTTATCTCTAATACCGTAGTAATGAAGTTTTGCTAAAAGGCAATTTAAATCAATTGAATCAAAAGCCTTGGTCATGTCAAGAAGTGTTAAAGAATTAAGCTTATGGTTATCGATAGCCATGATAAAATCATCTGTCATTGATAATTATCAGTTAAAGATATTGGACTTAAATTGGCTTTTCAATCCAATTTGCGGGGTCCTTTGTACTGGTAGTAAACGATTCGTTATTGTTTTTTACACAAAATTAAAATAGGTACTGTTTGTGTTTCAGCCTCAGCTAAGAGTAAAGTCCACAAATGGCAATGAAAATAAAAGGAAATCTACAAACAACTCGCCTGTGCTACCAGATGCACCTGCTGTTTTAGAAAATAAAAGAAGAAGAAGGTCAGCAGTAGATATAAAAAAGAATGATTCGGAAAACCACAAGGGATCACCGAAGCAAAAATCCTTTAATTACGATTCCATAAAGAAACTGAAACCATTAAAACATAATAGAACATTGCGTCGACAACAAATAGTTAAGTCCGATTCAAAGTTTTTAAATGAAATTCCCTGTGTTTTGTTAAAACCATTCAATTTATCTAACAAGCATAATAATAAAAATGCAGTTAACAAAACAGATGACAAGGAAATATCTGGCAAAACGGTACACGAGGAGAAACAGGATTTAAACATTTCTAAGGATAAATTTGCTAGTCCAGAAATCGAAATGACCCCATCGACTCTGAAGATGAAAATTAAGATGGCACAAAGGTGCGCTAAATCGATAAAATTGAGAAGAGAAATGGGTAAACATCACATAGTGAAAGATCTGGTCGTTAATTTGACAAAAATGAATATTTTGCAGAAGCACAAAAAATCTCGAAATTATAAGCCCGATCCTGAAATAGAGAAATTAATTTTCAAATTTAATGTCTTGCAAAGGCCAACTTCACCCAGCACTAGCAAAATTATTGAGAATTCGAACGAAAATTATACTGATGCAACGAAAGACACGAATGACATTAAGACTAAAAGAAAGTCTGTATCGTTTGCTGATGAGAAAAATGTCGAAATAGAGTATTATCAAAACGAATCCAGTAATGTAAAAAGGGGTAAGAAATCAGTTGTACCAGAAGAAGATAAGGAAGTTGAAACGAAGAATAAAGAATCGATAGATGATGGTAAGGACGATGAAAAGTGTGAAAATAATGATGTTACTTCTGAGTCTTGTGAAGCTGATGAGAGCAACAGTATATCTGAAGAAGAAACGTTTACTGATGAAAATGGGGTTACAAACGATGAGGATGTGGACTCTCCTACACACAAGAAGAATAAATGGAAAATAAAATTGAAGTCTGTAGAGCCCTCCAATGGTGAAGAAACTGCACAAGAGAATAAAGAAACTGAAGTTGAAGAAACCGAAATCGAAAAGAAGCCTAAAAAAGAGAAACCAAAACCACTTTCGAAGAAGAAGTCCGTAAAGGCCTCAAATGTTGAAGAAGCCATACAAGAACACGAAAATAATGAGGTAAAAGAAGTAGATGAAAGTGAGCTTGAGAAGACACCGAAAAGAGAGAAACCAAAACCACGGTCAAAGAAGAAGTCCGTAAAGTCCTCAGATGTTGAAGAAACCGTACAAAAACACGAAAAAAGTGAGGTAGAAAAAGTAGATGAAAGTGAGGTTGATGAGACGCCTAAAAGAGAGAAACCAAAACCACGGTCAAAGAAGAAGTCTGTAAAGTCCTCAGATGCTGAAGAAACCGTACAGGAACATGAAAAAAGTGAGGTCATAGAAGTAGACGAAAGTGATGATGAGACAACACCTAAAAGAGAGAAACCAAAACCGCGGTCAAAGAAGAAGTCCGTAAAGTCATCAGACGGTGAAGAAACCGTACAAGAACAAGAAAAAAGTGAGGTAGAAGTAGATGAAACTGACGTTGAGAAGACACCTAAAAAAGAGAAACCAAAACCACGGTCAAAGAGGATGTCTGGAAAGCCTTCAGATATAGAAGACAGCTCGCAAGAAAATGAAAAAACTGAAGCAGAGAAAGAAGTTGATGAAAACGATGAAAAGAAGAAGAAAGATGGAAATAATCTTGTAGATTTGGAAAATACCACCGCAGATGGTAATAGTAATGATGTGAATTCACAGTCTGAAGAAGAAGATAAAGACGGTGACTCAGACACCGTAGCAGATAAGGCTAAACAGGTAGCTAGTAAAGATGATGGCAATACTTCAAATAACGAGCAGAAAGAGTTTTGTAAGGAGATAGAATTAGACTGCAAAACTAAAGGAACTGATACAGATCTTCAAGGTGAAGATAATGTACCTACTAATGATGAAAGTTGTACTAATGAAGAGAACGATGAAGCAGATGAAAGCAAAGAAAATCGTGGGGACAAATCACCTTCAGTGATCGATAATGAGGATAGTAACGATGGCGAGCTAGAAGTCGCAGGAGGAAAAGAGAGTAGTTCAAAGAAAACGACCGTAGATGAAGATAACGAAGATGAATGTATTTCTGGCACAAAGAAAGATAAAGATGATGATTTAGAGGATGGGGATGAAAGCGACAAGTCCAAGACGCAATTGAATAATTCTAAAGATCAAAATGGCGATGAAAATGTAAACGCTTCTTCTAACGATGAAAGTGAAAATAATGAAAACCTCGATGGAAGCAAGGAAACAGGCGAGGACCCGACTGGGGACAGTAAAACTGACGATAGTGGTAAGAAAATCGACACTTTCGAATCTGATTCGTTTAGTGGCTCGGAAAAAAATGATGAGTTAGGAATATCAGAGGATGATACAAAAAACATCAATTCTATTTTAACAGGTATGTTCTCCCAACCAGATCAGTCTCAGGATCAACAGTTAGATGACTGGCAAATCATCGAAAAAGACTCGGACGACAAAACAAACCATAAAAGAAAACTGAGTGTGGACGAACTAAACAACAGCACAGACAAAAAGAAAAAAAAAGTGACTTTCTGTGAGGAGTTGACTTAAAAACTTGCAAAAGAACACTTAATAGTTTTAGACCTACTTGCACCTGTTACTTAAAAGGAATTCAGTAATGTGTGTCTGGTTAATGTTTTCAAAAGATAATTTGTGACTGCCAACCATCGTCTTCTTTTAATATAAAAACTGCAGATGGGTCTAAATGTCATTAAGCTATGTTATTTATGAGATGTCTTTTAATTAAGATCGTTTATACTTACGCAGGAAATTACAAAAGCGTGGACATGCAAAGTTTTATTTTTGTAATTCCCAGTTGAATCTGTAAATCCAACAAAATTTCTAGTTTAGCTGTTAGTGTAGGCGAGCTAGCTCATCAGGGACCCAGATCTCAGACAAACTGCAATCTCAGCAAAAAAATACTCATGTAATTTGCGATGTCAGGAAGATGGTATTATTTTGGGAAATTTGGGAATTTCGAAAGGTCGCGAAAAACGGCAAAGTTGAATTTATACAGAAAAAAGTGTTCAGGTAAAAAATATACGCAATAAAATAACGAGCTCCTTTTGCAGTACAACAATTTTATTAAATAAACCCAAGAACCCCAGAAACAAATGCCTTAACGCAAATTTGAGTCTATAAGGGCAAAATATGCATTTCTTGCCGAGTCCAAATTTAATTAATTTGCCGTCACTCTAATTACGTAACAGTTAGTAGCTAATTTTTTACTTATATTGAGATATGGTTTTCAAATTTTAACTTACTATAACAATATGTAGGCCCAAACATCTACATTCAGTTTGATTTTTAATAATTTTGTCTTCCATGTATACCTCTTTCAGGTTGCACTTAAATGTAATGATGTTAGTTTTAGATACCTTAAAAGATAATAAATTGGCATCACATCAATCTTTAATCGTTCCTAAATCACTACTTACGATCTCATGGAGTTCATCAATGTATTTGCCATGCCAGAGTATCGTGGTATCATCCACAAAAAAAGTGAACTTTCCTTGAATTTTAATAGGTGCCAAATCATTAAAATATGTTAGAAATAGTAAAGGCCCAAGGACAGAACCTTGTGGCACGCCAGACGTCACTTCCAGTTGTTTTGACACTTTACCATTAAAAATAACTTTTTGATAGCCATCATATATATGACTGACCAATCCAGTGTTATACCTCTAACCCCGTAGGTTTGTAGTTTCCCTAGCAATATCCTGTCAAATGCATTAGCCAAATCACAGAACGCCGCTGTGGCCACCTCCTCATCATTAATCTGAAGATATAGTTTCTCTAAAGAAGCGAATATAGCATTGTTTGTACTTTTCGAGGTGTGAAAACCAAACTGTTCTGCAAAGAGGACCTTATTCCGATGCAAAAAATCTAAAATTCTTTTCTTAACCAATTTCTCTATTATTTTTGATATCGTGGGAAGCAATGATACTGGCCTATAATTGGAAGGCGATTCATGGTCTCCACTCTTAAATAGCGGAACAACCTCTGCAATATTTGAACAAGATGGAAAGGTTCCTGTTTCGAAGTATTGATAGCCTCTACCAAGATCTGTAAAATATTTTCTGGCAGTTCTAAGAATATTTTTAGAGAGATACAATCGCAACCGCTAGTATTCTTATTTTTAATGTCGTCCAATATTTCACTAATTTCTTGAGTATCAGTAGGAGTCAGGAAAAGAGATGAGAAGTGGTTTGGTGTTCAAAAGATGTCAAAACCAAACAACTTTTGTCTGATACTTTTCTCACGAAAACTTACTTTCCTGGAAATTTTAGACTGTGTCCAGTTTTTTTGGTATACCAAGGAGCACTTAGAAAATTTTAATTTTGGGCATACATTTATTTAATAATTGTACGATTTTCGTACCAACATTATATTAATGTTATGTGTACAGCCATGTTCTATATTAATAATAATAATATTTATTAATTTCAGAAACTGTACAAGTACAGTTAAGAAACATTGTCGGTAGAAATACCAAGAAAATATCACAAATAACATTATAAAAACATATACACACAGAAGAGAAAACATGTGAACAGTGAGCGATTAAACAAATATAACTAGAACTATAGAAAAGTAGTCCCACATTTTGTAAAAAATTCGTCAACACTGTAGCTGTTCATGTCCAACATAAAAGATTTTAAAGCCTTTTTAAACTTAAAAAATGTCATCATAGATTTAATATGCCCCGGCAAACAGTTAAAAAATTTACAGCCCATATTATAGTTACTATACTCATACAGGGTTCGGACTCGTATGGAAAACTTGGAGAACCTGGAAAACTCAGGGAATTCAAAAATTTTGAAAAATAACCTGAAAATATCAGGGAATTTTATAATTTGTACAAAAAATTCTGCGTCTCAATATGGAAAATCTTAGGGTTCTTAAGAATTTTCACTAATTCAATTCAAGGAATGGCTTTATGTCAAATAAAAAATTACTTCACTAAAAAAATATATGGAAATTAATATTTTAGGTTATGAAAAACCTGAAAAATTCAGAGAATTTATTCAGCTTCGCAAAGTATGAACCCTGTCATAAAGCTCTTTCAGTAAATTTTGTTAAATCCCCGTTTAAACTGTAAATTATAGCATATTATCATTTTAAATATAGACTTTAGTATAATTAAGTGTTTAATGTTTTATAAATGTGCCATTCTCTTCATTTTTCTACGTTTTTTTGTTATCTATTAGCACACTTTGATTTGTTTTTTATCACCGAATTTATTGTAACCAAAATGTTACTACTGTTTCGGCACTTAAAGTGCCAGAACCTATTCTGTTTCTTTTCCCAAAGCGTTTTTTGGAAAATCTTGTTAGGGTAGTTACATCGCAATTCATGTTACTCGAGAAGGTTACGAAACTTGCTGCAAATTTAATTCACATATCAATAAACATTCTGGTAAAATATGAACTCCATATATCGTTCCGATTCCGAGATTCAGTGGCTCAAAGTTCGCAGTTTTTATCGACATTTAACATTGCTCTTATGGACGCCATGCGCAATAAATTGATGTCGTGACATTATTTTCCTTCTTACGACTGATCCTTATTCAATAATCTCAAAAACGCGGCATATTGCAATTAATTCCTGACGAAGCTTGTGCATAAACATTGAGATGATTCACCGTAATGGCAGCTAACCGAAAATTATTGGATGGAGCACATGAGTAGACGTGGTAACGTCCCACTATTTCTTATACTTGGCGCGGATATTTGAAAATACTTTACACATATTTTAAATGAGATTTATAAGAAAGTAGAAGATTCACAAATTTTCGTTCCGATTTTATTGTATATATAATAATATATTTTTCCATTAATTTATCATAAAACCTTTGGTAAAAATATTTTTTAAATTTAAAAATAGAGTAGATGTCTGACTCATTAATACGTAGAATAGTGAATGAACATAGTAGGTATAATATATTTTGATGAATAAATACATTTTTTTATTGAATTGAAAAGTAAGAATACTTTATATTTATTTATAATATGATGTAATCAGCAATTTTTTTATTTAAATATGTGCCAGGAATGATTTTGCATCTTTATGTACGTTACGAGAAGCTCCTGTTTCGAACAGATTCAAAATCGATCAAACTCCACATTCAGTAGTAAATACCGAGAGTAATCCATTTTTATTTTCAGTTAGAATTCTTTCCAAAGATAACACACTGGCATTTCAGATTTGATTTCTTCCTAATAGTTGCACATCAACACGATACAATTTCCAACAGGAGTTGATAAGCTGGCGTCAGGAACTATATACGGCATTGCCAAATCTTTCCCTACTTTATCTCTCGTGTCTTATGTTTATCGATTCGCTAACAGATGTCGCATCACTCGTGATATAAATACCTTAAATAATATTTTGTTTAAATATTCTTCCCTCTAGAAGCATGTCTTATTTGTATTGGCTAAATTTTATATTTTTTTAACATTGGAAATGTTTATGTTCGTATATGGGGGTCGACTTACCTGTTTTTGTTCAAGGTCAAAAGACAGCGGTGTCGCGCGGTCGAGTGAGACTATCTTATATGCAACGGCTGATGTATGCAAATGTAATATGGGTTGCATATATCACAGGGGATCAAGTTACCGGTTTTCATTTAAGGTCGAAATACAGCGGTGTCGCAATCGAGAGTGGATCGTAGTTGTTTCCGGACGAGGCGAAGCCGAGTGACAACACTCATGCAGTGAACTACTTCTGCATAATTTATGTGGAGAAGTTATTAAATCGGGAGGTAATACCCTCTGTGCTTAAAGACGTTGACCAACACAATAAGTTCATAAAGCTTTTGCTTGTTAAAAAAACTGGTAAACTTCCTATACCAGAATGGATTGACCTGGTAAAAACCTCCCTTGCTAAAGAATTGGCACCCTGTGATCCTCGTTGGTGTTGTGTAAGATCTGCTGCCATCGCTAGACAAATTTGCATTCGCCCTCCTGTGGGTGTGGGCTCTATTACCAAATTCTTTGGTACCCGCAAGCACATTGAAACCAAACCGTTTCACTTCTGTTGTTCAGCTGGAAGTATGGCCAGTAAAACGTTACAAAGTCTAGAAGCTCTTAAATGTATTGAGAACTCTGCAGATGGTGGTAGAAAACTTACTCAACAAGGTAGGGGAGGTCTTGACCATATTGCAGCACAAGTTTAAAGCCAAGGAACAGAACGCTCTTAAAGCTTCCGCCATTCTCACTCTAAATGTGTTTAAAAAAAACACGATTCAACATGTTTACCTTATTGATTGAAATTGAAAATAAAAACTATAATTTTTTTTTTTTGCTTCATTTCATAAAAATTATTAAAATATAAATATCACTAAAGTACCATTATTTTTTTCAACAAAAACTAGAACAATATTTGCTGTTTCAACTATGAAATTAAATAAATTTAAGTATTATTTAAGGGAGTTTAATAACATTTACAGTTAAAGCTGGAATCTTAACAAAATTTACAGTTTAAACTGGAAATGTTGCACAATTTGCAGTTTAAACTGAGAATTTTGCAAAATTTACAGTTTAAACTGAGATTCTTGCAAAATTTACTGTTTAAACTGGAAATTTAGTTAAATGACAGTTTGAACAGGGAGTTATAAAAATAAAACATTGCATGCTCGTTCTATGCTTTCGTAAGAAATACGCCTTAACATGGGCAGTATTCAACATGTTTTTTTTTTTTTTTACAAGAATGTAATAATTGTGAACAGAATTTTATTATTAAAAATATATTGTAGTAAAAGTAATTTGCATTTCTTTATTTCTAACGATAAAATTATAAAACTGAATTTAGTAACGACTAACAGCAATAATAACTAAGTGTGTAACATAGTGCACTTTATTGTGTCACACAAAGAGGTCTAATACTTAATATGAGAGAACACTTTATTTATTTTTATTAATAATGTGGAAACTGGATATTCCAAGAGCCAGTGACACCCAAAAATTTCTTCCATGTAAACTGATAGTCATCCTTATAGACCGATTCAGAAAGATATTGAGATGCTCTGTTGAAAGTTATAGTGTTCCCCATCAGCATTTCCATGCAGTGGAAATTATTTAAAAAGTCTACTTTTTATAACCCCAACTGATAGGCATTTGTGAACTACAGATATAGATGTATCTTTATTTGTTCGTGTAAAAATGTACAGTACCCAGAGGGTGTAGAACATGTTACAGGTTACAATAAAAAGACTAACATACAGACAAATATAAACAGTAAAATAAGATAAAAGTTATAATGATAGGTAATAGTTACACATTTAACAGAAAACATTTTAAAGTTACATTAAAAATAATTTGGAATAGTTTCATGGTTTGTTTTTTATTAAAGTATATCAATGATGTGATGTAGAAATGAAAAACGAACATTTTTTCCCTATGGCTAATTGCAACCAATTTCGTTTTATTGAGCAATAATTACAAAATTCAAAAATAAACTTACAAAAAGAGGTTTCCTCGAATAACTAGAAAAAATTATAATAAATGCTCCACATGTTGCCCATTTTGATTGACACACATCTCTATGCGCTTTTGAAATGAGGTTCCCATTGTTCCTAAAACTGCCGGTGTGATAGATCTAAAGGCAGTTATTCTTTCCTTAATATTTTGTACTGTTGTTGGTGTGTCTCTTATAAACAATTTCTTTCACGTATTCCCATAAAAAGAAATCCATTTTTGTAAGATCTGAGGATCTAGCAGGCCATTTAGTGAGTCCTTCCAATCCATTGATGAGGGTAGGTATTATTTAAGTGGTCTCTAACTGCATTTAATTAATGTGGTGGAGCACCATCTTGCTGAAACCACATCCTATTTCGAATTCTTTCAGGAACATTTACCAATAATTGTGGCAGATAGTTTTCCAAAAAATGAAGATAAATAGCTCCAGTCAATGTACCTTCAAAGAAATGTGGCCCTATTACATGTTCTCCAATAATTCCTCCCTAAACGTTTATAGACCATCTGTGTTGGTTATCAACTTGCATAAAAAAGTGAGGATTTTCCGAAGCATAATAATGGAAATTGTGCCTATTAACAATTTCATTTTTATGAAAAGTTGCCTCATCAGTGAATAAAACATTGAAGAAGCTGACATCATCTTGCATTTTACCTCTGGCCCAATTACAAAATTGTAGGCAGATAATTCCTGGTGTATTTGAATATGATATGCATGCAACGTATTTGTTTTTAAGGTTCGACCCACAGACCGTCTATTTATTCCTATACTAATGAGCTCACTTCTCTTTGACTAACATGGGAATTCTCAACCATTGCCAGCACCACAGAAAACTCATTTTCTTCGTTCACAACACGTTTTATTCCTTCACTTTTTTGTATTCGACATTTTCAGTTTCCAGAAATCTATCGAGAAGGTTCTGGAAGTTGCTAACATCAGGAATCCTTTCAGGATAACGTTGCTGATTAATTTTATTGGCAAGTAAACAATTTCTGTCTGACTCGCCTAAAACAAAAGTCATGTCTACAAGTTACGCTTTATTAAAATTCATATTGTAAAATTCCAAATATTTTAAATTCAATACAAATTGCAACTATAACGACCGTTAAGTGTGATAAATGCTCCGTTGTACACGACAATTTATACCAAACTTTATTTATTTTTTAACCCTTAGTAGAGTGTATCATTGAAAACTCATCTATCATGTAATATGTCCTTTCCAAAAGTATGGCTTGCAACTTTACCTTCAGATGTTTTAATGATAGATTTTTGTATGTATTGGGTAGTTTGTTATACACTTTAATTACTGAAAAGGAAAATTTTTTTGCACATATGTGAAGTTTGCTTTAATGTTTGTAAGTCATTTTTGTTCCTGGTATCATAGGAATGAATTCTCTTATGGTCTGCAAACATGGCAAACATGAACATATTTTTTACCACAAATACCACAGCTTCATATATCTATTGGCTTGTTAAGGTAAGTATATGTTCCTTAACTATTGGTTTACAATTGTCTTTGATAATAAGTATATTTCTGAGACATCTTTTCTATAGTATAAATATTTTATATACATGATTTGTTTCTCGCTGTCGTATTAAAATGTACGATGAATACAGAAAAAATTACAGCTAAAAGAAAATAAGAAAATACAATTTTATTCTAATTACTTTGTTACACATAAGCAGACCTCGGACTTAGCGGCCAGATATGACGTAAAACCAGGGTTGGCTTTAGATGATGATGTGTCAGTGCATAAAGAGTTGCATGCATATATGAAACGATATCTTACCTTGAAATATTTTTTAGAGAATTATGTAGTATCCAAAGATAATAACGTCACTTATAACACTCACTACAAGAATAAAAGTATGTCACTAATATCTGCTCATTTATATTGCGAGAAGGACCTCTCGACGTCGACAGATGTAACTGGGCCATACTTAAAATATCGCAACTTTCGCAGTCGCCATATTCATGCCGGGTGTAGCAAAGTCTACTTCTTTGCCTTGGTCTGGTACACCTGTCATCGTAACAAATCCGAGATTTTTTGTTAACACAGTTGTGAATTTTTTTTACTGTCGCAGCAATGTCGCCCTGTAATTGAAAAATATATTGTCGAAGATCGAACACAACGTTTCTTGCATCAACTATAGTAATGGCTGATGCTGAAGGTCCCGTGTGGCTAGAGGAATTCGTGAGAAACATCCGTATGGTCTCCAGTTATGCTATTAATTGCTCGTCTTACTCGTAGCTCCAGGTCTTCACGGGTTGTAACGACAGTTGCATAGACAATATTTTTGAAATGACCCCAAACAAAGAAATCAAGGGGCGTTAAATCAGGTGACCTTGGAGGCCACCTCACAGGACCATTAGTCGAAATTACGTTTTCTCCAAGTCTCCGTTGAAGGTAATCAATTACTATCCTTGAATTATGGGGAGGAGCGTGATTTTGTTGGAAGTACATTCCCTGTATCCAAAATCTAAAGGTAGTTCATCTAAAATGTCCACAATCTCATTTTCCAGGAATCTCAAGTATCTGGCACCAGGCAGAGGTCCTTCAAATATTATTGGACCAATTATTCTACTACCGATTATTTCAAGCCAAACACTGAAACCGAACTGCACTTGAAAGTTACCCTCCCGTAATATATTTTGATTTTTTTGTGACCAATATTTTGTATTTTGTCAGATAAATAATCCAAAACTTGTAAACCTTGACTCGTCCGAAAATAAAATCATTGTTTGGCTGCACGTTATTATACAAAATCCAATTGCAATATTCCATCCTACATTCATAATCACTTTCGTACAAATGCTGGTGCAATTGGTATTTAAAAGATGTATAGTGGTATTTGTGCAAAATTCTGCTTACTGTTTGGTGACTGATGTTCAATTCAAACCCAACTTGCCTTAAAGAAACAGCCTTATCAACTTCTATTCGAGCCAAAACATTATTTTCCGTTCCTTCGTCAATAATGAAGTTCTCTTCGGGATCATTGTTGGGCTCTCTTCGGAATTGGTTTTCAACATGTTTAAAATAATTTTTCGCTGGACATTGTCTATCCGGATATCGTCGGCCATAAAGGCCCACAGCTGCCCATAAATAATTAACATGTCCATTTTTTCATCTCGTATAAATTTGCGGCATTTTGAACACAACAAGAATTTTAAACAATTTTTAAAGACACAATAAAAACACTGTTAAACCAACAAATGTTTCACAAGCTAAATATTTCATTGTTTTCAAAGCCACCTTAGTTCTTAACATTTAATTGGAACAAAATTGTATTTTCTTATTTTCATTTAGCTGTAATTTTGTTTGTATTTATCGCACATTTTAATACGACATATGAATAAATTCCTCATTAACGGTACTAATAAATGGTACTACGGTAACAATATGGTTCCATTTGAAAAAATTGATTTGCCCCAAAAACAATTTTTGTCAATTTTACTTGCTCATAAATCACGTAATTTAGTGTTTTTAACGGGATTTCGATTTTTGTAGCATTACACGGCTCATTTAGAATAAATCGCAACCGTCATGGCACATTTAAATGGAAAACAAAAAATTATATCATAAAAAAAATTGATGTTTAAAATGAAAGTTAGTGTCACTTCTGGCAAAACCGGAAGTGAAAAAAAAATCAATTGTATGTCAAAAAGTGCCGATTATTTTGTATGTAGTATATCCTAAATTTCAATGAATTATCTTCAAAACTAAAGGAGAAAAGGGGCGTATACCATGATCCTGTTACACCCGGTATACCTGAAGAGAGAAACCAGTTGCGCAACTTGCTTGCAGATTTCCACAAGTGGTGATTAACATGCCACAGGCTAGCATTATGGAGCACAAGAGGTTGGTGGATGAGATAGGCTGCCACAATTGTTTAGAAGGCCTCAATGTATACGTCTGAATTTAACTTTTTCATTAACGTCATTACAAACACATTGCACAAAGTTTCATCAAAATTCATTCACTAGCACTCAAGTTAGAGATTTTAGTCATTTTATCATCATTATATCTAGTGACGTGATAAAAGCAATAATTGACACGTGACATAAGAAGTTATAAGCAGAGTAAAAAGAAACATGAGTAAAAAGAAAAAGGATAAAGACTCAAAAGCAAGAAGATATTTATTTTTCTGATGTATTCATTTTTATTAATACTCGTTTTTTATAGGTACCACCAGAAATTATTCCAGAAATCAAACCGGAGGAGGAGGAGGAGGAAATACCTAAAGACATCAGAACAGTTACAATCACATTGGAAACCTATCAGAATATAGTAAATGTCTTGGATTTAATGAATCTGTGTAGATAAAAACTATCGTTAAGCTAACATTATGTACTTTACGAGTCACGAACGTTTGCTAAGACTTTAATAAGTCATATTTGTTCTTATTTTTTTGACTAGTCAGTCTGTGATGCTTCCCATAGTATTAAAAATATGCTTCAATTTATGACCAAAAAGCAAAAAGCATTCCAATAACTGTTATACTAAAGGACAAGTCCGAATAAGGAGCTCTCTCTGTATTAGTGTGATTATATTATTGATAGTTTCTAGAGGCCTTGTCGTGCAATAAAATGACAAACTTATTCGTGATTTTTCTTTATTAAATTAATTGAAAAAATCATGAATCACAGTACCTGAAATAAAATATTACATTTCCCATTCTACCTGAGCTTTTCCTCGCAAGAAATATTGATAACGAACATATAATAATAATAATAATAATAAATAAATTTATTGTACAGTATCAATATAATACAAACATATATGTGTAGTATTTCTATTCTCAAGTTAGAAATTCAGTCTAAAGCTTTGCTACCAGGATAAATCATTACAAAGCCTGTTTGTGATAGAATAACACCGAGACCGAGCTTGAATATTACAAAAGATACCCATATTCTTCAAGCTTCTTCAAACTACTTCAAACGAAAGTAGTCCCATAGAAAAAATCCAGAGGATTTAAGTCTGGAGACCTAGGTGGCCATTTAATTGACTCTTTTTGACCTTTCCATCGATCACGAAAACAAATATTTAGGTAGTTCCATACAGCAATAGCGTGATGTCCCATCTGGCTGAAACCATAGGTTATTTCTATTTGGAAATAGTCTGTTTAGAGTTAAAAATAGACATTGTTATTAAGCTTATTATTTCAACCCTCTATTATCAACCCAACTCTTATTATTAAAGAGGTTGATAAAATAAAATAGAGATATTCACTTGAAATTTGGTACACATGTATTATAACGACATCTAGAACTGGATTATATTTTGAGATGATTCCGTTAAAGGGGTGGGGATGTAAGTATAGGTAAATAGGGGAAAATGAGTAAAGCAAGCTGTGTAGAGTACAAATACTTGAGGTTTGGTGCGTACCTGTACTAAAAACCAAGCCCTCAGATTCCTTTCTAATATTTTTCATCACCACCCAAATAGACTCGAGATATTCACTTGAAATTTGGTACACGTATTTTTTGTTGAAGGGATGGAGGGGGGTGTGTAATTGGGAAAAATCAGTAGAGCAAGCTAGTAAGAGCCCAGAATTTTATTTTTGGCGTATGTGCTAGAAACCAATGCATTAATTTTTAACATTGAAAATATTTAACCCATCAAAGATGTAACGGTAATACGGAAGTCCAGTGGCAATTTGTGTAACACTTGGAAATTCGGTTGTTTTTTTTGGACACGAAAGCGTTCGGTGCTGTTACATCGCATACTTTTTGAAAGATCCAAATTTGATTTTGAATTTGATTCATTTTGATACCTAGAATCATGTTCTTGCATTCTTACATCTCGATGCTGACCGACTCCTAGCGTCATTTTTGTAAAACTTGTGTGTTTGATAAATTTTGATACCTAGATTAATGTTCTCGCATTTTTACGAAACTCATTTTTTGGATATTAATGTTAATGTAATATTAAACTTTTGTTTATTTGTATCTCTATTTTGCAGATTCTATAAATATCATGTCAGGCTTGAAAGTTCATTTTCAATGTCTTGACGAAGCTTGCCAAATTGCAACTTCTACAATTTTTTTATAACATCTGCCTCTAGTATTAAAATTCTATGACCAATTACTTTCATATACTAAAGTGCAAATATAGTCAAGAAGTTTACTTTAAAGAGACTTGGAAGGAAAATCTGGATGTGGAAGTAGTGATTCCTTAGACAGCAGTTTTTTATGTATCTTCGTAACTACGAGTCACAAAAAAATTTGGAAAAAGCAATTTTATAGATAACACTAACTACAACTTCTTCTAATAACTTTTTCACCCTGCGTTAATAATAAGAAAATTGCATCCTTTAATTTTGTATCCTTTGAAGCTTATAATTTTCTCATTCCTAAGGCAAAAAAAAAATCAGTGTATAATGTGTAATGAATATTATGTCACTTTAAAGTATATATCTTCAATTTACTTTTTGTAAATCAAACCTTTGGAATGTGTGTAACGGTCACGTTTTGTAAGAACACTCAGTACCTTAAATTAGATAAAGCGCGCGACTATTCTATTCATTATTTTAAATTCAAATTATACGCGCTTAAATTTTATCGGCTAGTCATGGCAAATGCTTGACCAATAACCAGTAGCTTGTAGTAAGCAGGCATATTCCTACGCCAAGTCGGAAAGAGAGACGTTAAAAAGATTGCGTAAAGGCGGTGGTCCGTGTAGGGCCATAAGAATTAAAAAGCTGCCATTAATTGTAAATTTATGTATATAGTGATTAATAACTGCGAATAGAATCAGTAAAGTAGTTATTATAGTGTATATGTTCTGTGATATTGTGTTCCATGGCCCATAGCTATAGCCGGGCAATGTTTTCATCGAATTGCCTATCGTGATGCTAATGTTCCTGTTTGGAAGCTGATTGTGAAAATGCAGAATTATTGATGGCTTTCAACACCTCATTCCACGATTGGCCATGCAGTAATATTTTTTGTTGTATCCAGTGCTACCGTCCGGCGAAGACTTCTCTTACCCCATGAGAAGACTATAGTGCGTGAATAATTTCATGTGAACGTTATGTTTACGTAACTATATCGCCCCATATTTTGACATCTCCCGTGTGTTTTGGGCATAAAAACATAGTGTTCAACGGCCAAACCAGTTTATGTCGAAAATATTAATTGTCGGGCTTTTTTGCTATTAATTTTATGTACAGTCTAAAGTATTTCCTTTTGTGTGTTTTCATGTAATTTAATTGAGCTTGTTTATGTTAAAGTAAGAATTCTTTGTTTTACCGCTCTGGCCAGATCGTGTTTAGTGTAGTTTAATTATTTACCGTATACAGACTCTAATTGCATACAGTTTTGCTTTGTATTTTGCTATATGTCAGCTGGATTTTTAATGATTTGTTTATATGATTATTCTGACGAAAGTTTTTGTAAAGTTAACTCACAAAACCCTGAAGCAGAGCACTTGACGCTCTGCTTTGTTTGTAGATTTTTTGTATGTAATTAAAGTAAGTTAAATTCAATGATTCGTTTTATTTTCCCTCGAGAAATTATTACGTTTCATGTGAAAGTTTTTTTATACTTAGGGGAAAGAAAAGCAGACCTTTTCTGGACTCGTCCTTTCGTGCTCCAATAATAAATTATGGAACCACGTTTTAGTTTGTAGATAGATCAACTCCTATCCTCGTGCGATATTCAAAACAGCTGTATACATAATTGTTATATTTAATTTTTTTATTTTTATATAGGTTGGATTTTTTCCCACTGCAGACATAAAAACTGTTTGCAGATACCTAGAAACTGATTTGGGAGAAACTAATAATATCCCAATAACTGACGGAGTCGATTTAGCGATAAATGAATCATTTTCCTTCCAAGTAATTGCCAATTCAATGCAACAAATTGATAAATTAATTTCCTCACCGGTACTTTGTAAGAAGTTATCGTTATTATAATTAGAAATTGTGCACTTACATCTATATGTTTTTGTAGTAACCGTTTCGCAAGAAGTGGGTAAGTGCGATGAGAGTCTATATGAACAATTAAAAAAAAACGAAGAGTTGACTGCGATACCTTCTACTAAGTCATTTGATAGTGTCGTCAGTATATATGAAGCTTTCACAGGTAATAAGGAAACCTGAAGGTTTTCACATGGAATCTATTAAAGAGTCGCTCCGTTTTGGGAAAATGGCTGCGCAATCGATTATCCGCATAAGCAATGTTTGCAATAAAAATTGATGACATTCTGAAACATTCCTTTTCCTCTATTCAAACCAAGAGTAAACTAAATGTAGATGATCTTTAAGCTATACTGCACAATCTACTCGGTGTGTGGCCCATTGGCTACAATAAGTAATTCTAAAAGAACCTTTTGTTGACATTTAAATAATCGGTCTACTCAAACAACAATATACAAGTTTATACAGAAGATACAAAACATTTTAGAAAATAATAACAGAATTAGGACTTTTTCTTGACAAATCCAAAGTGCCTGTATTGATCATGAAATAGTAGTAGTATAAAGCTTTATTGGAAATTCCAATTGGCTAACGACCGAGGTCTTACAGCCTATGAACAAACCATTATTTTACAATCATATTGATTTTTATAACAAATATAACACTTGTATTTATAGTCTTACAAAAAAAAAGAAAAAAATTACATATTATATATAAGTTATGTGTATTACCAAATTAAATTACTAATATTAGAATAGAATAGAATAGAAATTTATTCACCAATAATAGATACACATTTGGTACATTTGGCAAGTCAACACATGTATAGATAAAAATGTATACTCAACAAATCGAAACTTACACATGTATACACACATATACATACATATATACACCCATACAAGTAATGGAAATATATATTATACAACATAATAAATAAATACATAACAAATAAATAACAAAACATGTCAGTGGCCCTATAGGGGCAAAGTCATTGGAAATATAAGAAATAGTAAATAAAGATTTAGTTTTTTAATCAGACAACCAGTTAATAGAAACAATCCTTAATGATTATCTTGTTTGTTCAGAAAATCAGTAATTGTATAATAGCCATTTCTTAGCAGATTTGTTTTTATTTCTTTTTTAAATGTGTTCGGCGGAAGATCTCTTATGTTATGTGGTAGACTATTAAATAATGTAACACAATTATAATAAGGTGAATCTTTAAAAGTTGTTGTTTTATGAGTAGGTATCAACAGTTTATCGCCTTGCCTGGTATTATGTAAATGTATGTTGTTTAGGCTAGTGAAAATTTGTGGATTGTGTTTAACAAATAGCAAACGCTTATATATATAAATGCAAGGGGTGGTGAGAATTTCCTTTTCAATGAAGATATTTCGACAGCTTTCATTATAATTCATGTTAAATATTAACCGGAGTATTCTTTTTTGTATTATAAAAATTCTTTGACAATGCTTGCCTCATGCTAATATATTGAAAGAGATATGCGAAAACACCATCGCATAGTATATATTTAACAGACCATATTCATTGAGAGTGTATCTTTCATTTGTAGTATTTCATAATAAGATTTATTCAACTGCTTACATATATGTTCAACCTGGGAATTCCAGGTTAACTTATTATCGACATAGGTCCCTAGGAATTTAGTGATATCAGAGAGTGGATGAGTTTCTAATTTTATGGGTCTTCTCATATTAAAGTTTATAAATACTGTCTTCGTATCATTTAAGATAAGTTTATTACGATCACACCATGCCTTCATGTCATCAAACACAGAGTTTATTTTATATTCTAATTCTTTAAGTGATATGGCTGCTACGGTTACTGTTGTATCATCCGCATACATTATGGTGAGACCGTCTCTGATGTGTACTGGCAAATCATTTACGTATAGGGTGAATAGCAGTGGCCTCAGTATAGAGCCTTGAGGAACTCCTAAATTTACATTATATGTTTCCGACTCAGTCTTATTACACGCTACTGCAAGCTTCCGCCCCTCCATGTAGGAGTTTATCCATTGTAATAGATTTCCCCTTATACCAATATTGGTTAGCTTTATTAGAAGTATATCTTTGTTGACAGTGTCAAAGGCCTTCGACAAGTCAAAAAATATAGACACAACATATTTGCCCTCGTCTAATTTCTGATAAAGATGATTTAAAAACTGGCATGATGCCGTTTCAATGGATCTGCCTGTCCTAAATCCATGCTGGTATGTTGTCAATATATTTTCCTTACCAACAAAGGACATTATTCTAGTGGATACAATTTTTTCAATTAGCTTGGATAGGACACTTAAAAGGGATATCTGTTTGTAATTGTCAATATCATTTAAATTGCCTTTCTTGTGAATTGGTATAACACATGCCTTTTTTAATATATCAGGGAATACTCCTTCTTTAAACGATAAATTTATTAAGTATAATAGAGGATCTGATATTTCCTCAATAATATTTTTAAGTACATTGGCGGTTAGCTCGTCAAAGCCGGACGATTTTTTATTTTTTAGATTTCTAACAGTGTCTAATAGTTCTTGCTCGGTAACTTCCGAGACAAATATTGACCGCTCCGTGTAGCTAGCAACAGTGCAGGGTAAAGACATATTATAAGCAAAGTACCTATTTATTTTCTCACTGGCCACAGACGCAAAATGCATCGCAAAATAGTCAGCTACATTACTACCAGTTATTGTATTATTATTTATATATAGTGTTAGTTCCTTATTTTGATTATTTTTATTTCTACCTAAATTATTATTTATAATTTTCCAAATCTCTTTAGATTTATTTTCGGCATTGCTTATTTTTTGACTGTAATAGTTTTTCTTTGCAGATTTGATGTTTCTCTTATACTCCTTTTTCCTGTTTGTGTATATTTTAACTGAGTCAGGAACATCCGAGTGCAACATTTCTGAGAACAAGATTTTTAGTGCCCTGCCCTCAGATACTATTTCTTGTGTTAGCCATCCTTTATCTAATTTGTTTGTTTTACTTTTTACACGCCTATAAGGGCAACTAACATTGAAGCTCCATAGTAATGACTCAACAAAATGTTGAAAGGCAGTGTTTGTTTCCAAATAATATATGTCATTCCAATCTGTGGAAGTTAAAAGATATTTAAATTCTCTTAAATTATTTTCGTTGATAACTAGTCACTACGTAGCAATATAAGGGATTCGTAGATTGATTGTGTAGGAAATATTCTTTTAGAGGGATGTTGGGATTGGTTTGGTGAATTAAAGGATTTATAATTTCGATGTTAAGTGAATGATTCAATACTTTTTTGTTTGTTTTCAATAGATCTACAAAACAAGACCAACACTGCATTTGAAAATATTAATTAGATGAAGAACAATATGCAAAAAACTTTTGAGTTATCATTATTTCGTTATTTTCTTTCTGTGACATCCGTTCCATTTTATTGTTATACAACAGTACTTTAAAATAAAGAGATATTGTTCTGGCCAACTGACGCTGCATCTTGACAGTAAAGTCAACTCTCTATTAAGTAGATTCCATGTGAACAATTCATTGGCTTATTTTTTTGGAAGCTATTACCTTATTTTTTTCTCATTTTACTGCACTGTTTATTCTGTTTGACTAGGTGAAATAGTGCATCGTGTAGCAACGGTCAAGCCTGAAAAAAAGACAAAAGCTAAAGCTGGCAAAGCCAATAAGAAGAAGAAAGATGCAAAAATCAAAGAAAAAAGCAGCAAAGGATCAAAGGTGTCTAAATCTTCAGCTGGGTCAAAGAAAAAGCAGAAAGAAAGAACCAGTGTCCCAACCGTAATTAAAGAATCAGGACCTATTATATATGGAATGTGTGCGATAGATTTATTACCTCTTTTTTACGGTAGACAAAAATTAATTCACAATTACAAATTAGATATTTCCTAAACGTAGTATTGTGATATCAGTTTTCACTCCAAGTCAATGTCCAAAATATAAAAACCATAATTGCAGGGCATATGAAGATTTATATTTCCAGTTCATAAGAAATATTATTCACTGTCACAGATATACCAATTGCTTAATATTAGTTGAGAATAGATACGAACATGAACTAAAAGATTATGAAAGAGTCCAACCGTAATTTAGTTATAATTATCACCGGAATTTGAGATAAAATTATATTTGTGAGTGGAAGTTGTTTATGTCCAACCCTAAGAATAAACATAGTCTACATAAATATATTACTGAAATGTTTGACACATCTCCACATTTTGGGAAATGATGTTACGTTAATAACCGCAGGAATGGTTATCGGTGGAACAACAACTGTTGACTATTCTGCAATTTTAAAAGATGTCCTCAACATGCGGACGTGTATCAATTTACGGTAGCAGCTTCGTCCTTTTTCAAATGCTTGTACAGTCATTCCAATTTTGAAGGTAGTTTAGATCATTTATGACTACATTTATTTAAAAAGTACAAAATGGATTTGAAGACATTGCTACCCACTCAAGATGCCTACATTCATCATGTAAAGAGAAGTGCCTACACACTGTTTGTGTGGAAAATACCAGTGGTCCATCCTCTAAACTAATAAACATTCATGGATATGATTGGAAGATAGAGCACAACATTTTCACTTTAATCATAATCACGAAACATCCAAAACCGGAACAAATAAACGTGACAACTTGTAAGTGTCAAAATAGGTGTTGTTATAAGAAGCTAGGAGTTGATTGCATAATAATAAGCTGCTTTTAATCCATGTTCATATCTATCCCCAATTAATAGTAAGTATTATTTATTTATTTCGGTACATTATCCAACGGGATATAAACATAAGGTTACAAAGTGATCCGAATTAAAAAAGAAAAATGCTGATAGCAATACAATTAAGGTGACCATTCCCTAGAAAGAGACATCCGATAGGGAAATATTTATTATTTTTGGCCATAACTTTTTTTTATTAGTACGTATATTTAAAAAAACTATAAGACTACCAAAGTAGAACCTTAACAAGAATATTACTATGAATTTTCACTTAATAATTTCAGTGGTTTGCAAAATAGTTAGATGCTAATCTTCCTATTTTGTAGTTTTAAATTAAACTATAGATGATTTTTTTTGCAAACCACTGAAATTATTGAGTGAAAATTCATAGCAATAGTTTTACTATGGTTCTACTTAGGTAGCCTTATAGTTTTTTTAAATATACATACTAAGAAAAAAAAAGTTACGGCCAAAAATAATAAATATTTCCCTATCGGATGTTTCTTTATAGGGAATGGCCACCTTAAGCATAAACTACAATAAAACACAAAGAAAATATACAATGAAAAAAGAGAGAAAACGTGAACAATAAAAAGCAACACTACTTATTAAATGCAGTGTACAAGACTAGACAATTTCAAAAAAGATTAACCAGGATAAGAGTATTCATACAGGCATTTGATACTACTACATTACAGAATAAAATATCTAAATTTGCTTCAACTTCTGAGTAACTGTCTAACATGTGATATATAGGGGACCTTTTATATATATTAGTATGATGATTTCTTGTACAAAATAATCCTTTGTGGCGAGAATTAATTCTGGGTACATGAAACTCTAACATGTCAAGTAATGCTACACAGTTAGTTATGTTGACTATTTTGTACAAGAAAATAACAGAGTGCATGTTGCGGCGTTGTAACAAGCTGTTCATTTTAAAATTGGCATAGAAAATTTCCTGTGGGGTGCCTCTTTGGGGATATTGATAATTATCTAATTGATACGTTGCTATAGCTTAAAGAATTTTCGCTGAACTCGCTCAATATTAATAATGTGGGTGTTATAGAGAGAGAGAGAGATATTTATTGATGTGAGACAAAGAATTGTATACACTCGTCAATATTTAGTACATAGTACACAGATTTACTCTGATTTATATAAAAATAACTAAGAAAGAACTACGATAAAACAAATGGCAGTTATTTCATTAATAAAATTTAAGCTAAAATTTATGACCTTAAAAAACAAAAAAACATTGAAACATTACAATACACACTTAGTACATCCTAAGTTAATAACTTCTTTTTTTTTAATTTAAAATGATTATAAAATTCATGAAATTCGTAGAACACACGTTCCGTCAGAAAACATTTGACTTGTTTTTTAAATTGATATTCAGCTAGATCCTTCCATTCATGGCGTAGTAAGTTGTAAAATTTTACAGAGAGATATCTAATGGAGGAAATGTTCTTTGATACTCTAAAATATGGAGCAATTAAAGGTTTGTGTCTCGTGTCATATTTATTTACAATTTGTAGTGAGTAATATTTTTTTTAGCATAACACACCTTCGTAAATATACTGATTCGTACATGTGAAAACTCCTAAGCTTTTAAATAAAGGTCTGCACGAGTTTCTGCTATTTGAATTAGTAATCAGTCTGATTGCCCGCTTTTGTAGACGTAGTATCCTTATTGCATGCGCTGAGCCACCCCAGAGCAAGATACCATAACACATAACACTGTAAAAAAGAGCATGATACTCCATCAGAATGACATTTTTGTCTATCGAGTCTGTCAGGTGTTTTAGAAGGTACACCCTGCTGGACAATTTTTTTGATAGGGAAATTATGTGTGGTTCCCACGACAACTTGCCGTCTAGTGTAACACCCAAGCATTTTACTGTGTCATTCATCGTCAACATGCGCGGGTTAAGACTGAAAATAATGGTTTTTGTTTTGTCCTTATTTAAACTTAACTCAATATTATTGTAGTAGTCTTGGGCATTTAACTGTACCTCCAGATCCTTGTCTATCAAGGTGTCTAATTCACTATTCGCTGTTAATAAGGTAATATCATCTGCATATCCTATAAATTTTGATGTGATAGAATTTGCTATAACATTTATATAAATTAAGAACAGGACTGGGCCTAGTATATTGATCCCTGTGGGACTCCATAGTTTAGTGATTTAAGAGTTGATGTTTCTCCCTTTATATGAACACATTGATATATGGATTCCAAATTATTGAACCATATTCTAGCTATAATCTTACAAAACTAGTGAAAAGTAACTTCAGGGTATTAATGTTGTTAAAGTCCTTCATATATTATGCATGATAAAACCGAGATTCTTGTAAGCTTTAGATATTATTGAATTAATATGAGGGACAAAGGTAAACTTATGGCCAAATATTATACCTAGATCTTTAATGGTATTCGGACGTGGAAGGATTGTGGTATCGATGTTATATTCGTATGATATTACGTTATGTTCGTCCTTATGGCAGTATGACATAACATATTGCATTTAGCTGCATTAAGGAGCAGTTTGTTTTCTTTGCACCAAGAGTTTAATGTGTTTAAATCGTTGTGTACTGTGACGCAGTCCATTTTGGTTTCAATTTTTGAAAAAGTTAAATCAACTGCATATATTAAGTAGTTGACGGTTAAGCCGGCTGCAATATCATTAATGAAGATTATGAACAAAAGGGGCCCTAATGCAGAGCCTTGTGGAACTCCAAAAGATTGAGTGAAACTAGAAGATTTATATCCTAGACAATGGACATACTGGGTACGTTGATGTACGCATGATTGGAAAAGCGTCAACATATTATAACTCAGACCTATCTTATTTAACTTCATAAGTAATAAACCAAGATCCAGACTATCGAATGCCTTGGAGAAGTCAGTGTAGATGACGTCTACTTGACTTCTCGCATCAAGGGCTTCACAAATGAACTGAGACTTGCAGACTAAGTTATTAATTGTTGATCGTCCTTCAATGAAACTGTGTTGCTCGGGTATAATATTGCTTCTGACATGAAATGAGAGGTAACTAGACAGAAGAATTTCAAGTGCCTTACTGAAATTACATAGTATTGTTATTGGCCTATAATTTGTCCATGTTATTAGCTTTTTTATATACAGGACATACTCTGGAAATTTTCCAGGCATCTGGAAATACTTGTGTCTTAAAAATTAAATTGAATATAATTTGTAATGGCTTGGAAAGTACAACGGCACAATCATTTAACAGGAACGCCGGGATTAGGTCTGGACCTGTAGTCAGTTTGGGTTTGATTTGTTTTAATGCTTGTATGACTTCTTCCTCACTTACTGAGGTTATGTGTAGTGTACCGTTAGAATTATTAATGACAGACATATTCAGTATCATATGCTGTAGAATTGAGGAAATTGTTGGCAAAGAATTCCGCAAATCCGTCTACTATTTGCTGAGGAGTATCCAGTCTGGCATCATTATGTCATTGCTGGTGGTATTGATGTGTGACCTTTTTTTCGGATATATATAACCAAGAATTTTTTGGATTCGATTTAATATTAACTTCGGTTTAAGTAACATACCGTTGAAAAGCCAGTTTAGTCTTATCTTTTACATAACTTCTGATGATGCAGTTGGCATATTTGTGGCGGTGGATAATATCTCTTATGTACTGAAAATACCAATCTTCATACGTCTTGTAATTATGGTTTTGATATTTTTGGACATAGTACATGGAATCAATTACTATACAGTTCTGAACGGATTTGAAGGAGGTGACTCATAATCAACCCGCATTATCTATAGTTTTCTGAAATAAATCGATATCTTTCGCTAAAATAATCCGAATGTAGAAATTCTTTCACTGAAACTAAATTTGAACTTTTTACTACAATACTGCTCATACAATCAATATCATATTTCTAGAATAGAAAAAATACCTAGATGCTACATTCTTTATTACAATATTTCAGTACCCTCTCGTTTTTTATTTTTTCTTGCATGATAAATAACCAAAATACTAATTCAACGCTGCCAAATTTAATCCTTGTAGCTTTTATAGTTTTCGAGATAGCACAAGCTGTATTTGAAAAATTTTAAATATCGTGTGTCGCCAACAAGAGGTATAAAGTAACAAAGGGGAAGGACGCAAACCTATATTGCAAATCGTCTTCCAGAAGTGGATTGGGCAGACAATTTTAAATAGTATAGATCTAATTATAAAAGTATGTCCAAGAGATGCATGGGACTGACAGTAAACTGTCTCTGGTTCCCCTACTGTATTTACATAATTTTTTTCTTCATTCTGGAAAACCTTACGTAAAAACAATATCAGCGTATTATATAGCATTTATATTAATTATTGTTTTAAGGTAACCAAAGTTTTACAGAAACTTTAACAATAAACCCTGTAGAGAGAGTTCGTGATGAGCGTATGGCCACGTACAAAAATCGTCCGAAGATCGTGGTAACTGTATCTATTGATAAACAACTGGAGCTTAAGGATGCTGTGATTATGAATTTTACCGTAGAATCTATTTATAACTTACCTATAGTTATGCACAGTGAAATGGACTATAAAATTTGCGCGATGTTGCCAATGGAAGATTCGGTAAGATTTAATTTCCTATTGTAATTTTTTTCCTTAAGTTTCAAACTCCAACTAGTACAATACATTATTCTGAAAACAAAAAATGAAGAATACATTTTGAGAATCTGTTTTACTGATAAACATTTTTTTTTTTTTTTTTGAAAAAATTGTTTCTTTGACAGCCTTTGAACCCACTACAACGTAATCTTGTACGAAGGGGTTTCTAAAGGTGCTGAGTAAGAATATCTTACTAAAAAAACATGACAATTTGTTGTTTATGTACTTCCATAGTCACATAAGATATTAAACTATATTTATTTCATTTTTACTTCTACAATATAATAGCCAATTCTGTAAGTTTCCTTTTAGTTCCATTGCATTTTTCTTCCAAAATCTTCGCCGAGTCCCATTGGACACTATGATTATTATCCCAGGTGATTTTTAAAATGTTCCCCTTCTAGCGTAATTTCTTTGTTCATTAAGCTTTATGTTGAAACATCTAGATGACTTACCTACATAATGTTTATAGACAATATATCACTGTATGATTAAGATCTAACTGAAGCTAATTGCCTTGAATAAATAAGCATAAAAGAGGAGACAGTAAGAATCTTATGGAACACCTGGAGATGATATTAACTCATTTGAAATGAAGTTGCCCTGTTTAATCACTTGTACATGCCGGTAAAAAAGAGGTGTCTGGTTTTTGATACAACACATTTAAAGGCAATAAAGAATAAAAAAATAAAATGTCTGCCTATTTGCAAACCAAAATAGATTCTTTTTGAATAGCACTTAGCTCTTAGCTCCTCAACCATGCATTAATTTATGTGACTTAATAAGTATCTGTTATTGTTTCTAATTGTAGAAACTTTTTTAGTCAAATGAACCAATGGTATTTACAAATCCAAGATACGTAACTAAAACTGAAGAGGACGTAATGAAATGTTGGCCTGGCTTAACAAGGATAGGTGTTGATGCCAATACAACGAAATATAAGTAAGTATGAACTAACATCTTAAGAATGTTGAAACATTTTATTTGTTCTATTACAGAATAAGCAGCGATGTTGAAGTCAAAAATACAGTAGAGTGTGAAATAGACAGTTGTGTGAAGAACAGTGAAAATCCCAGGATAGAATTCAATACATTAAAGAGAACTTTGTTGTTAAAAGAAGGGATGAGCTTATTAGCATATCAAATACAAAAGCATCGCCAAATTGTTTTGGAAATTTATATGTCCGCAATGTCAAAACAGGATGTGAGAATCTTATTTATAAAAATTTATTTACACTCATAGGAATCTAGCTATTCTTTTCCGACATTACTTGTTTTTTATTCTGTTCTATAAAGAATTAGTACACGAAAAATCTTTGCAATTTTCTGTTTATAAATCATACAGGATGAAAATCGTGTTATTTCCTCGGCATTTAAAAAAAATAAGCTCCTAACGCCAAGGAACAATCACCCATCGTTTTATTATATTTATAATGTTTTGTGTTAAGACACATAGCATAGTACCTAAAGAAGTTGTGTTTTTGTTTTGTTTAATACAAATTCCTATAGTTAGTAAAATTTTTGAGATAGTATTGGAATAGAGTGCTGTCTTTTATTATGCTAAATATAATTATTTAAATGTACACCAATGTCAAAATTATAATTATTTTAAACTTGTTCATGGATATGGTCTTAGTTTTGCATGGAACATCGTTATGAGTGGCTTTGGGCTTTTCTGATGAGTCATCAATAAGGACGAAAAACGTTTCAAAGGCTAAGCATTTCCAAGAAACTGAATGAGATTTTATGAAAATGTAATTCATTAGAATGAAAAAAATTTTTAAAGACAAGGTACGTAAATAAATTAATTTCAGGCCTTTGTTCTCATTTTTAACTGAATTTACATATCGTAGGGGATCATGTGGATACTAGTTTAGCCTGCTTAGCCGTAGGGGACTAGGTTGGATGCTAGTGTTAAAATGAGAATGGCTGATAAGAATTTTCACTTGGTAGCATAACCAGAAGTCAGGTTATCGAAAGAATGCAAAGATTTCATTAATATTTATATATATAGTTTTTCCTTTAGTTCTCATAGATAACTTTTCTTTCCACTGTTTGCAAAATTCTATAAAGAATATATGTTTCATTACTATAAGCAAACAAATAATAAATAATTCACTTTTAAGGCTGTAAGTTATACATGCGAATTAGTATACTGTACATTTGAGAAAGAATAAACATAGGCAGCGCTAACTTATATGACATCAAATGTGTTAGATATGGTGATTTACTGCTATTGAAAGTTGATTTTTATGGCATACGGGGCAATAGTTTTCAACTAGTTAGATAATATTTAGATAAAAGGAATCAAGATCGCTGGTTTTCATATATGTTTGACAGATTACTGTTAAAAACCAACATTTATTATTGCCAGACACTTTCTGTGGGTCTTAACTTCCGCCAGACGCTTTAAAGCTAAAAAAAAAAAACAACCTAACCTATAATAAATTTTTTGTTTTGTTTCGTTTTTACATAGTTGGTAGTAGATATGATTCTAGTTATTTTGAAACAGAACAAAACAAAATTTATTATCTTAAGTTTTTTCGAGCTTTAAAGCGTCTGGCGGAAGTTAAGGCCCACGGAAAATGTCTGGCAATAATGAATGTTGGCTTCTAACAGTATTCTGTTAAACATATATAAAAACCAGCTATCATACTTTAACATAGGTTAGTGAAGTTTTTATGTACCTTTTGTACCTGTTACATGTAAAAGGGTCCCGCTTTTATGCGCATACGATCTTAACTACATATCACACTATTCATTGTCAAAATATTAGCTTTGCAAAAATGACGTAGGTCTGGGGGCTCTGGGATCTTATTCTATTATAATGTGTACTTACAAAAAACTTTTTTGAAGAAATCCAGTAACACGAGCTCTGCACAGACTTCCTTAAAAAACAAACCTGCAAGTGACAAAGCTGATTCGCATTCCATGAAATCATCTAAAGGAAGAAGTATCGAGAGCACAATGAAAACCGTACCATATTTACACCTAATGACCATATTGGATGTTTCATCATTGTTATTTCCTGGAGGTACTTATACCAATACACACACCGCCCAATTTAAAAGAATGGAGTTAAATTGGCATTTTTTTGTCTTCTAACAAATTCTTGTTTATTTTGCGCATTTTTATCAAGTTAGTCAATTGTCAAACTCTATGTCTACATATGAAGATCCGTTTTTGGATTACATTTGAAACATGTATTTACTCTATATTAAAGTTCGTTGTGTTTTCATTAGCAGTTGTTTAAATTTGTTTTGTTTCTGTCCATCAGTCCATAAAGGGTGATTTAGCAGCGATTCTATCCTAGAATTTGCATCAAGAAATGATTGATAACTTACTTATTCCCCCGACTTAAATAAAATTGACGATGCATGTATGACTTCGGTCAAAAATGTCTGCTATCTAAAACACGTAAGAAATGATGTAGGGTAGGGGAGCTAGCCTCAGGCAACCTCAGTAAAAAATATATTCACATGTAGTTTGTGATGTTTGGAAGATATTATTTTGAAAAAAGAATCTTTGGTGGAATTTGCAAAAAAAATTGCGAAAGGTTTGTTGGAAATAAAGATCTATTATTACTATTATATACTAAGTAGTTTACGTTTAAACTGGCCGCAATATCATTAATAAAGATTATGAACAAAAGGGGCCCTAATACAGAGCCTTGTGGAACTCCGGAAAATTGAGTGAAACTAGAAGACTTGTATCCTATACAATGGACATACTGGGTACATTGATATAGGTATGATTGGAAGAGCAACATATTATAACTCAGACCTATCTTATTTAACTTGATAAATAATAAACCATGATCCAGACTGTCGAATTCCTTGGAGAAGTCAGTGTAGATGACGTCTATTTATATTCATATTACTTTTAACTGTATTAAGCTTTGTCAACAAGATTTTTCTTTACGACAATAAAGTATATTTTGATTGACTGATTTGATTGATATGTAACTCTGTGACGTGCACATTTTATACATTGTATGTCATTTGCTCTAATTTATTTTATTATAACTATGTTGACGTGTGTAAACACCTTGTGTATTTTAACACCAAATATCTATCGATCTATCTACTCCAGCGGTCAGATAGACTAACTACAAAATCCACTATGCCACAGACTTACTTTTGGAGTATATATTATAAATTGTATCCCTCACATCCATCTTCCTTGCCTTCAATAAGTCCTTAGGTTTATTTTTCTTTTTGGGTCCATATTTTGCCACAGTAGTATTTGGTGTGTCCTGCTTCTCACGTGTTTCCTTACAAATCCGTTGCACCGTCCGCATACAAATACCCAATGCATTAGCACGCTAAAATAAAACTATAAACATCTGCTACATCCGATTTTGCGATTCACTTCATGAACTCTTGCAAAGGTAAAAAGGGACTTCCGTTGCATTTTTCCTGATTAAAGTACTCAACTAATTTCATCACCATGTCTCTGGCTACGGCATTCAGTCTTTTGCCGGGCATTTTGAGATTAGTTTCTTTACAAACAGTAAAACTAAGGTACTCACAAACAATTATTTACACAACAATTTACATAATTACAGGAAACTTAACGTGTCAAGTGCTGATGACGTCTTAAGGCATCATCTCTACTATCTTCAATGTTCATGACGTTATATGCAAAAAAATGTAGATTTCATGAGGAGTGCGTGTGACGCCTTTGGACGTCATTTTTTAATTTTTGCTTCCATTTTTTTTTAAGATTGTATTTTTGGCAATATCTTGTCAAAACCAGTACACGTGCAAACGAAAAACAAGTTTGATTAGGTTAGCCACCAGGTCATACAGGCCATATTACGTCAGCAGTCAATGTGTTAAAACACCACAGTAAAAAACACTACAAACTTATACAAATAACGAGAGGAGATAGAAAATCAAAAGGCTGAAGGACTTCGGTCAATGGCCATTTGGGTTTTTACTGAATAAAGTTCTTTTATTATTATTATTATTGGAAAATCATTAAATTTGACAAATGTGCCAACTGCAACACTACTAAACTAACAGAATACTAAACGTTGGTTGTGGCTGCAACAAGCGGTTGTATTATTTATCTCTAAAATGTATCGTTTATATGCCTGGAACATCTGTCGTAACTCCATCGGACATGACTTTCTGTTATTTAAAATATCATGTGCTAGTATTTAAGCTGATAGAAAAATGTCATGTCTTTGATAAGTATGTAAATTGATAACATGAACAACATTCTTGATTCCAACTATATATATCTCCGTTCCTTCGAATTTGCCGGTGTGTGTATATATTATTATATTATATCAAATTTATATATTCCATATGAATTCTCTTCAGTGTCTAAACTTCGTATAGCAAGTCCACTGAGGACATACAATTCTGACGAAGCTCAGAAAGCTGGATTAACTGATTCATATTTTATGCCAACTCCAAAACCGACAGTAGTAGAAGTCGAAACAAAAGATCCACCACCCAAGAAAGAGAAGAAGGAGAAAAAAGGAAAGGACAAATCGGCGAAGGGATCTTCAAAAGGAGCTAAGGAAAAGGGGGATTTAAAGGCTGTGAGTGCAAATCTTTAAGTAACATGTATCGTCCAAACAATAATAATAGTTTATTTATGTTAAAATCATTAAAATGTACACACATCAAAAAAGTAACACGAGTTGAAGAAGAATAAATGTATTTTCAGTGTTTAATGTTTGTAGCATTTACCTCCAAAACCTGTGCCACCTCCTCCCCCAGAAGTTAGTATCCCTGTATATACCGAAGATGGAAAACCTACCTTCATAATTATTGAGATAGAACTCTCTCAGCCAGTAAATGAAAAACGAAATGTAGAAGATTTACATGAGGCGTAAGTTATTTTATTATTACGTATCCCGCAAAAGCTAAATTCGATTTCATGGGTTAAATTTCCCGGCTATAAATGAAACTCGAATGTGAGAAATATCGATCAACCGACTTAAAAAAAAAAATTGAGGCCGCATATCTCGAAAACTAGCTACCCTACGCAATAAACAGAGTCTGTACCTAAAGTTGCTATTCCATAAATGTATTTCGCTTTTTAAATTGCATGGTGCAAGTCACTTACCCTACCACAGTTGCTTTCAAAGGGCAGAGACGAATATTGTGTACTGTGCGTTTGTTCGCTCTTTACAAGTCAAGCTCAAACATGAATAAAATCAGAATCCTGTTTGAGTTTACAACATTCATGTTATCATATATTATGTTAGGTAGGGTATCAAATATATAGAGAAGTAAAATGGTTCCCTCGTCAAATAGTAGAAATAAATGACGAACTATGAAGTAACTAAATAAAAATGTAATATATTGCAATTCCTTTTTGTTTTCGCTTTATCATTATATTTTATTCGCTAGCTATATTCTGTTTTTACTTTTGATGCCTTCTGGCACTGCCGTGCACCACACAACTTTGCTTTTGTGTGTGGCGCAGGCCTGCTTATAATTCGTCTTGGAACTCCTACATCACAATTATTTTAACATATTTTATTTACAGTTTACAAGAATTGTTCAAAGAGAGACCTCAAAACTTATCAAAAGTTGTTTTAACAAAATATGTCACCAAAGAGTATTATAGAGAAGTATTGGGTCAAATAACCCTAGATATATATGAGAAATATGGACAGTTCTTAAAAATAAAGGATTCCCTCGAAGGTAAAACATTTATAATTTCAACCTAGGCTAATAAAAAGCGTTTGTATTTCTACTGTTTCAATATACTTTTTAAACAATATTTAGATACCCTTTTAAAACACCTCTACCGGTTTCCTGTATAATGTTAAACATTCACCAGGCATTTTTCATTTTACTGGTAAAATGCAAACATGTTGAACATTGCCTTCGGATGACAGTTTATTAATTTATTTGGAATGCTGTTTCTATGCCACAGTAGAGAAAATAATGGAGCTTCAATTTATAACAAAAAAAAGTATTATTGGATTGGGCTCTGTAATTTATAATTTGTAAATTAATCAGTAACAATTTTTAACAGATCCGTGTTTTGTAAAGTACCTGAAAAACCTGGGAGCTTATAAGACTTACTTAACGTCCTTAACTAAAGCATCTGCGTTACTTATCTCGAACAAATTTAATTATATACATTGTGCCGAAAAAAACAGTAAAGTATACCAGAACTTTATTGGAGAAATATTTGTTTACTTGGTATCGGTGATGAACGACACCTTGAACAAGTTGGTGACCTCTGGATTGAAACCGGATATTAGCAAAAAACTTATGCATCCGGACCAGATTTTCTTTTTTGGAAAGGAGGCTGTTCAACTGGGAAATAGTGCCCTGGCAGATAGATACTTTTTAGAGGTAAGACACTTTCTGTTTTTGTTTTATAAATATTTTTTAGTCTAGATGTAAATGTCCCAATTATGTGTTTTTTATAAAATTATAAATAATTATTATTTTCTTATCTTCTTTCCGTATTTGCTGTTGACATTTCATACCCTCGTAAGGTTTAAATGAAATAAAGCTATTATTATTATTACTATACTGGTGTGTATTTGAAAACTCCCTTCATTTTCCTAAAAGAAATAAACGTTAAAAACCTAACGGAATAATTTTACAGGGCCAGCAAAAAATACTGTTGTACTATTTTATGATTCATTTCTTCTAATAGAAATTATTGCTCTGTTTTAGAGACTTTGTAACGATGAGGGATCTAAGGCTGATCATTGGTTTGATTATGCCATTTTTAATTTGGAAATAAAAGCTGGTGATAAAGCATTTGAATGTGTCCAAGAAGCCTTGTCGATAAAAACAGATCACAGATACAGGTTTACAAAAATAAATTTGATTTGTTTAAATTTTCAACAATAACGTTTTTCAGTCTTATAATTTTTGGAGCCCTCTTGGCAGATAAGGGTCAGAAGCATGATGCGGAAACATGTTTTCTTAACCTTATGGTACAGGAACCTAGATGGTTAGAAGGTACGTATATGGTGAAAAACATTTGAGTTTCGGAAATTTCATTCTTATTTAATGTGAAAAGTTACGTTATGGAGGGAGAAAAGGGTCAAGCTAAATGTCTACGCTAGGCTAAGTTGCAATTTTGAACATTTTTTCTTAATGAAATTTTTTGAATTTTCATATTACTGAGCAAGAAACGAGAGTGTGTATACAGGAGGTAAGACACACTCTATATTTTACAGGTTGGGGAGTACTATACCTATTTTATCAAAAATATAATAATTATGAAGGAATGGACATGGCTTTGGATATGGCAAAAAAATATATCGATGACGAAAGAATTACATCGGACTATTTTATGGAGTTTGAAGATTTAGCTTGGACGTATAAAATTTGCCCTAAAACTATATTCTTTCGGACTGCCACTATTTTGTTGAAGATGAGACTTTATAACGTATGTTTGCATTTTCTAGTAGTTTCTATCGCTGGTCTGCGTCAAAATTACCACTGTAACTATGGATTTTAAAGTTTCACAAAGACAGCTGTGAAAAATGGTGGGAGGGAGGGGTAGTACAATTCGCCTTCAGTTCCTCAAATAATTTGTCAGTCGGAAGACCCTGCCATTTATGCAAAGTGACCCTCAGTTAAATTGGGTAAAAGTTAAGTACATTGTACGAGTCATAAACTAATATACTAAATTTTTAGACAACTTAACCAAAGAAAAAATTTTGTTTGCAGACCAGTTATCACAATCAATCACCTTGTTCAAAAAAATTGCCACACTACATTTTAAACAATTTTATTTTTAGTGGGTTGAAATAGCGTTAGCTCAAGAGATTCAAAAACATCATGGCCTTGTGCATTATCTGCTTTCTGCAAGCTGCTTATACCAAGGATTGTATGATCATGCACTGGAACATATTAGAGAAACAAAGGCCATTTACGGATCAGTAAGAACTACTAAATACATCCGGTTTGCATTACTGTTGATAAAAATGCGTTGGTAAATTACTGATTACTCGCAAAAACTCTGTCAGTCATTCCTGTCGGATATAAGATTTCTACAGTTTGTAATACCGTGACATCATAGAGAACTTTTGATATCACGATAATGCAAATCCGGCATAAATGTTTAAACACCTGAAGGTGCCGAAGATGCCTCGATGGGCACGGTGGAGATACTATCCATTCAGTGGTCTTTACTTTTCGTTGATGGAACAACGTGCATTGGTATAAATTACAAATAAATAGTGAATTTTGATGCAGCGAATCCATTGATTCATTACAAAATAATGAACTATGATTAGAAGCAACGAAAGTGATGAAGACAGTATGTCGTTAAGTGTAAAGCGGTGGGTTATTTGTAACTCTTCAAATCTTCAGTTTAATGTTCATCCTATAAACCAAAAAAGACAATATTTAGGTGAAAGGGGCGCGTGAATTATATAACAAACATAACCTCAAATGTTACGTTTTTGTAAGTTATTCTCATTTTTAATATTTTTTTCGAATGTCTGTATTGGAAGCATTGGAATATTTAAAAAGTCTCTAATAATATACACAAAAATTTTGTATATTGAAGATTTTTTTAAATATACTCATATTTACAGGTTGGAAATATAACCTATAATTAGCGGTATATTTTTAATAATTTTAATATTCATGATTTAAAAAAATTATATGCATCCTATTTGAGTGTTCATTAATGTTATACAGTGGTTCCAATCTAGAAATGCGAATAAAAACATTAAAAATGAGTATAAACTTAAAAAAATGTAATATTTGAGGTTATGTTAGTGATACAATGCACACGCCCAATATTATCAGATTCTTGTAGCTAATTTCTTCCATTCACTTGCCAAAACATACCAGTTGTGGTGTTATTTATGGCGTTTATCTCATATATCTGGAGTAGTAAACACTAAATCCATTAGTTCATCCTTATTCATTTTCTTTTTTAGAGAAATTAAAATCACAACAAAAATTCAGAGACTACAAATTTAGCGTACCTAACCACAAACGGGTCACGACTGCTGCGTGACCTGAAATGAACCAATAAACTTGCGAGTTACCGCAAGTTGAGCAGTTGACCGCGATAGAAAAACAAATATTTTATTTTGACATTAACATTGCAGTGGCCCGTGTGGACAGCGGCAAGGGTGAACAGGTGAAAGCATCTCTGGTATGTACGGTCTGATAAGAAACTATAGATTTGTTTTACATAGAGGTAATACCGATATAGCGATGGCGACCGCTACCGTGCTCATCGAGGCATCTTTGGCATGTCCGTACCCTAACGTTCGTACTTGTAGGATTATGCAGTATTTGGCCTAGCAGGACATTGTCTGTTTGCTTTAAACAAATGGGAGGAAGCCAAAGAGGAATATTTACATGTTATAGAGTCTTATAACAGACCTGACGATGTGCACATCGTGTACATTAACTGCGCTCAAGTCTTAGAGAATTTAGGGAAAGACCAAAAAGCTAGAAAATTGATATTACTGGCTTGTAAATATAATCCAACACCTTATACATGGCTGAGAGCTGGTCAATTGTACCTTCAGGTAACATTTGAAGTTTTACCTTTGTCCAACATATTTCAAATTACAATCCTTACAACCAAATATCGTCAATTCCACATCGTTGTTTGGAGTAAAGTTAAAAAACATGTAAAATGCACTTTTTCCTTTTATGTACATGTTTTCTAACGCATAATAAATATTTTATTATCGTATCGTTCTATAAAAATCTATGGCCATATAACGATGTATTTCATTACTGATGTAGTTTAAACGCATTAAAATTGGCATTTCTATCATTGAAATCTAACAATTTTTTTTAGGAAAACGATATTTTAAGTGCCGAGGAATGTTTCACAGAGGCAAATTTCAAAGATAATCGAAACGCAGATATTTGGGGATATTTGGCATTAATTAATTGTAGACTAGCTAGAATGAACGAGGCAGAATTGTGTTATCGCCAAGCTTTAAAGGTAGCTACCATGTACTTAACTAAACTGAACAACCGTATCATAGATATACAAATATATGCATCTCTTCAAAGGCGGACTTCTCTCATTAAATTAAAATTAACAGCTCCAGACTGGATCGCAGTATTTTATGTCCAAAATTACAAAAATCTGACTTTTGTTATTATTTTTCAAATCATACCTTGAAAATAGACACAGCATCATATTGAATACTGTGGACAACGGGCTGCGGAATTGTACCTTCCTCGGGAGTACCCCAAGGGTCTATGTTAGGTCCACTATTCTTCTATATCTTCATTAATAGCATTACAATGGAATTGGGTGTCAATTGTTTTTATACTTAGATGATATAAAATTATACAAAAAGTAATGATATAGGGGTGATTGTGTGGCATTACACATTGCTCTTGATGAAATTATGAATGGTGTATTTTAAACACGTTAGACTTAAACATAAAGTGTAATGTTCAAACTTTTACTAATATACATCAATATGTTTAATTTAATTATTGTGTAGAATATTCAGTGCTTAAATATCCATCAGAATTCTGTGACTTCGGTATAACATTTGACACTAAACGACTAAACCATCATTTAATTGCCATATAAACACCATCACTAATGAGACTTTTAGAACACGGAATTCATAATACAGTGTTCTCACGATTTTAACCACATTATAAATTGAAACTACTATAACAATTATCTGTTGATTTATAGTTGAAATATATGATACACGAAAACCTCATTTTGTTTTCTTCTTTAGAATAAATTGGAGAACCCCAAACTTCTAGAAGCAATCCAAGAATACCTGAGGAAGGTTAACTCTCTTTGATTTGAAACTTCATATAATACGTTAGGATTTATTTTTAAAACTCTTTATAAATATATATAAATTACTGTACTTATCATAAAATATAAATAAATGTGTTTTTATAAATAAAGCGTAAATTGCTAGCAGTGAAAAAGCACCTGTTCCGTGGGCCGATATTTTAATAATCAGCAAATATCACAACTTATAGCCTTAAGGTATAATTTAATAATTTAAAAATAAATATTATTCTATATTCGTATCTTAAACTGTCCTTTTTTATTAAGAGTATACGTTAGGGTGGGCCTTAAAATCGAACTTTTGAAATTTTGTCTGGCCACACTGTCAATTCGAATCCTGGCCAGGATATGAATGTTTAGTGGCGTTTTTAAGGTGTTACCGAGATAGTAGCAGTGAGCTAGACCACTGTTGGGTGGCACAACATGTTTAGTCGCTGTCCTGAGTTCGAATCTGCTGCGGTAGATAGCAGTATCTCAGGGAATGGTTGTTGTGATGTCTATGTGTATGTCTCCTAGTCGAGTGGTGGAATAGCATTAGCTAAACTCCGCCACGACGTTAATATATGTCTCCTAATTGAGTGATGGAAGAGCATTACCTAAACTCCGCCACTACGTTAATATAAATAAGGCGATTAATAAAAAAAATTATGGTTGGTTATCCCTGGATTATAGAACCTATCGCGATAAGGAACAAAATTACAGACTGGCTCCATAAAAAGAAAGAAAAACAATGTTTGGTGTCTTTTAAGGTCCAGCCTAATATATGCACTTCTGTTAACGTGGAGCTTTGATTTTAATTTAGTTTTTTTCACCTTCAGGTTTTGTATACTTTTTTGTGGGTAATTTCAATAAATGCAAAAAGAAACAAGGTTTTTGTATAAGTGTGGACATATTGTCAGAGAGCTTTTTGAGTAAAATTCATCATATTGCTTTCTTATTTCAAAATTGAAACATGCACTCATTGGAGGGAATTTTAGGTGTCCCTCCTCCTGAAAGGGTTAAGGCACATTCCTGTATTCGTATTCGTTTACTTTGGTTCCGGTTCCCTTTTATGTATTTTCGTTTTCATTAGTTAATTCAACTTTCGATACATCAGCAGGTTTCCTTTCAACTGTTAAATTTTCTTTTGTTTTATCCTCCCGTTCATGTTTTGAAACAACTTCTCGTTTGACCGTTTTATTAGCTCTTCCTTTCTTTCTATTTTGTTGTATATTTGTCTCTTCTTCCGGCACAACTTTTTGTTCAGATTTGATATCCTCTTGATCTGCTGCTTGCAGATGAGCTCCACTATCATCTTTCTTATCTACTAGCTTAGCTCTTCCTTTCCTTCTATTTTTTTGTATATTTGTCTCATCTTCCGGTACAACTTTTTGTTCAGATTTGATATCTTCTTGTTCTGTTGCTTGCAACTGAGCTTCACTATCATCTTTCTTATCTAGCTTGAATTTAACTGTCCGTTTACCATCATCACTTTTCTCTGCAACAGATGACGTTATAACTAAATCTTCAGTTTCTCTTTGTAAGAGTATTTGTTCTATTGCTTCCGAAGGCACGTCATCTGCCATATAATATTCCTCTGGTTCATATTCGTCCAAATTTTGCGTACATATTTCATCTAGATCTAAGCTCGTCTCCTGCTCCTTTTCCTCAAAACTTTCATTTTGATCTGGAGGAGAATTCGAACACTCATCATCCCAATTATCTTCCGTAGCAACTTCAGGTGCCTTTACATTCTGGTCTGAACTAGTATCGTTGCCAGAAATTTGATTGTTGTTTCTATTCGACGTTTTAGGATTATACCCTCCCCGCCCTCTACCGTGTCCCATTCGTCGACCTCCTCTGCCTCTAAACTCCTTTCTCGTGTCCCCACTGTCCCTTTCTGGAGGACCCTCGCTTCTACTTCTACCACGCCCCCCTCTTCCTCTACCCCCACCACCATCACCTCTAAAGGATCTTCTCTCTTGAGGTCTACGATTAGAGACAGATTTAATGTCTACCAATTTCTTTTCTTCGTCTAATTTACAACTTCTTTCTCCAGTGGATGTGGTAAGCGATACCTTTATATTGATAGGATTTTGAATGAACGACTTTTCAATTTGGTGGCGTTTGTCGTCCCTATTCCCACCTCTCCCTCTGGATCCTCTAGTACTGTTTCCCCTCGACCAAGAGTCTGGTGCTCGCTCTGGACGTTCCTTAAAATTAAAATGTGCTGTTACTTTCACATGAAGCGCAAAGCTTTTTGTTAGGCACCAGAAATTTATTCAAATTTACTTATTTATTTTAAATTTTAATTCAAAATATCTACGTTGCAATTCTATATATACTAATATAAATAAGGCATTAAAAAAAATTATGTTTAAGTGATTTTAATCTACTAGATTACTCAGAATGTGATTCTAAAATAACCAAAGATAAAATAATTAAAATTAACATTGAATGTGTTTGTTAAACGATACCAATTTTTTTTTACATTTCATTAATAATGGTACTTTGTAATATATCTCTAAAACTGATGAAGGTATCAAAAACTGAATAAAAGTACATATGTTCTCATGAATAGATTTTGTGTAAAATCAAATCAAAGTACATGATGATTTTATGAATTTGCCTTGGCAAGGAAGTTAGGTACAAAATTAGAAATGTTATAAATGCAACTTCATAAAAAGTGCCAAAAATGAACCTGAAATAAACAAGAAAAATCTTCTTAAAGAAGAAGGTGTGGGCTTAGATGATTTTTTTTTTAAAGAAGGTACTTCTGAAAAATTTTTACTTAAAATATTCTTTTATCGTCAAAAATTGATGAAAATATCGGTTGCATTTTTAATATTATGCATTCTGATTTAAGAATAGTAACTGTCTTTTGTATATTATTGATTTTAAAAGAGAGCGTTTTAAAATTTGTGAATTTTGACAGTTCGAAATTAACCATAAAATGTCAATAATAATAAATAAATAACAAAAAAAGAATGAACTGTATTATTGAAAAATAATTAAAAAATGATATAAAGTATATTCACAGAAAGCTGAGAGTGCGTCAAAACCAACAAATATGCATTTTTCAGGACATGGCCAAGCGTGTACTAGGCGCATGTGAACAGTGCATGTATTTGTTTTGGCGCGTTCTCAGCTCTCGGTGAATATACTTCAATAAGATGTTCAAACTGAGCTCCGTTAACAGCTATGCAATATGCAAATCGCTGTTGAAAGTGTTGTGAACTGTTATGGAATGCCGTTTGGGGTATTCGACAAATCTCCGTTCGGATTCTATCTTTCAGAACCTTCAAATTATTTGACACAATATTATAGGCACAACCCTATAAACGACCTCATACAAAATCGAGGGGTGTAAGGTCAGGAGATCTAGCAGGTCATTCGATTCACCCTCTTCTGCCTATTCATCGGCGTGGAAACGCCTCATTCAAGTACCGTTTTATATCAACTCCATTGTGTGGAATAACATCATCTTGCTGGAACCATACGCCATCTGATACTGATAAATCATCACCTGGAGAAATTGCAGCGATTGCAAATTTTTCCGGCGTATGGCTCTCTTTTTTCGAGGTTTGAGCATTTTTTCTTTGATAACTGGACTATTATGAGTGATTTAAAAACTCTGTACTAGGCAATAGCTAAATAAAAATATACTTACTTTATAATACACACGAGAAGGATTATTACAGTTTGTATTGTCCCTCAATGGATCCTTCAAATAACTATATGATGGGTCAGGAGGGGGTCCACTTTTAGACTGAAACGAATTAATTACCTAGCCATTTTCAATCAAACTCTGAAGCTTCTATCGTACCTGTTGATGTTTTCTATCAAGTAATTCCCTTAAATCCGATACCCCAAAGTTATGAAGAGCCTTGCTTACGTGTGGGTCAAGCCTTCCTCTTCCCCTGTTTGAATAAGGAGGTCTATTTTGTTGGGGATGCCTTCGATGTGGTGTAGTTTTATCTGCCTGTTCTGCTTCAGCCATTGGAGTACCTACACGGTTATACAGATAAAAATTAAAACATACTAATTATTATAGGGTATCGAAAGTAAGATTAAAAATATTTACTTCAATTACGTGACTGTTGTGACGTAAGACAGAGCTGTCAACTATCCATCTGGCATCTTCCTCCACTCCTCTGAACTAGTCAGCTGTTAGATGTCATTTTAGTACCATAGAGTGCCACAGATCAGAGATTAAAATACCGAGCTTTGATCAAAGAATAGAAAATTAACGATTTATAAGAGGAAAAGGATGAAATTTAAAACAACATGGAAGGTTACCTATACCAATTTCAAATAATGGATGTGTTCTCAGAACATCTGGAATATGAGTAAAATATAAATAACTTGAATAGTTATTGTTACTTTTGGGTAGAGAAAACATCACAGAAAGAAATGAGAATTATGGACCATACCATACCCGTCTCTTTCTTCTTGTTTATTAATTAAAAGGCTAAAATATGTAGGTAGTAAGTTGTAAGCAGCTGCATTGTGCATCAAGCCGTATAAATCCATAAATCAGAAAATCTAACGTCATTCAGAAATTAATTACCATGCTATAAAAACGCAGTACTAAAAATGTTTTCCTGTTTCTTAAATTTTAAAATAAACAGCTAAGCATACAGTTTTTTTTCTTCTGCAATGAAGACAAGATTCACGTTTTTACCCCTGTGGTAGACGAGTAAGAAAATACCCTAGTTATTCATATTAGGTTGCCTTGATCAAACTGCTTTTTGTCCACCACTAGTAGAAATTCGTTATTCTCCACCACTGATTTCTGGATTACTAGCCACAGCCTAAATTTAATTTACGAATTTCGGAACCAATTTTGTACACTTTGTTCAATATATGGTCTATTTTAAACTACTTTAAAGATTAACGATCATCATTAAAAATAATCCGTCTCGACTTTGTCCCTGAATTAATTAATTATTTTTTCTATTTGCTTGGAAGTTATTTGTAGTTCAATACATGGGCGCCACATATTTAAATCGGGGCGTGCATTTTCAATTTCAATTGAATTATTGTCATCGCGCATGCGCGTAGAGTACTCGATGTTAGCTGTCATGAAGGGCGTTTGCGTCCGTGGAGTAGTGTTCGAGTGAAAAAACAGTGTTTATTGTATAAACTTTTAGTGTTTACTTGGTAGAGCAGTGAAATAATTAGAAATATTATTCGAAACCTCTAAAGGTAAGTTCAGTTGTTGTTTACTTTACACCGAAAGTGACTTTAATGTTTTTGACCTAAAAATGGCCGACGATAGGTGTGTAACCATGGTAAAATTTAGATAATTATTCAGTAGTTTATAAATTTACGCTAAAGTTGTTTTTGCTATTACATAATATTAAATTTTCACAATTAAGATGCCTTCAATTCATGACAGATACTTATAGGCAAGAAATTAAGTACTTTAATTTACATAGCTTGTACTACATACGAGCCTGTAGTTATTTAAACCCTAAATGTCACTGAACTCGAAAACGGGACATACATAATCCACAATTGTTCTTGGAACTTTCTATACCATTTGACCTGTTTCTTTTAAATGTTATATGAATGCGTTAAAATTTTATGAAAAATTATTCGTCTGTTTTTATGTTATCTTATTGATTTAATGCTGTAGGTACCTATCATTGGTGTATTTTTAGATATAAAGATTGTTTACATATTATTTTAAACTCATTTTAATTAAAGTAAATATAAGGCGAATATTTTAGGGCATTTTAAAGTAAACAGCAGAATAAATTGATAAAAAATACGAGGTGTCGTTTAATAAAAATACTTTAACCCACATTTGTGTTTATTAATAACAGTGATGCAAATATGACTCATCGTTTAATAGTCAGCCTTGAAATTTTCATTTTTTATGTAAATTAGGCACCTAGTTGTACTACTTTGCACATCATTTTATGCACTTGTGGTTTTTAAAACGGTAATTTGTTCACTAAAAGTTCGGACAGTGAAAATTAAAGCGTGTTTGTTAGATAGTTATAAATTAATTCTGCCAATCAACTTCATATCAACAAATCAATATTTTAATGATTTCCATCCAAGTATATTTATTTATGTTACATAATACCCATTATCATTAGATAATGTATGAGAGGTTTAATTATATATAGAAATTAGCAATCTGTTGCTAATTTTATTTATTTTTACATATTGAAAAGTGAATGTACACATGATACTGTTCTGGTCCTATGGACATGTTATAATAAATTAATATTTTAGTAGTTCTTGTATACACAGTGTCTTAAATAAAAGTCCAGCTCGGATCAATAGATACAATTTTTTTTAAACGTCTATTTTTATTTATAAATTTTATCCGGTGGGGTTAATCTCGGCAAAATTTTGTGCACCAAGCCGTCGTTTTCCTAGATTACCTCAAAACTTGTCGGGCCTCGGCTACCGGCAACTTTCTCCGATCTTCCTCGAATTACCCCAAATTTTTCTGAAATGATCCTAATCTATAAATATTAGAATGCCTAAATATTGTTAGTGGCTTTCTATAGAAGGTTCATAAAGCAAAAAATGAGCGACATTTCTATAGTACGGCAGAAAAGTGTAGTCAGTAGGTGCGTGCGGATTTAAGAATTTCGTAAATATATACAGGGTGTTTCATTAGGAACTGTACATACTTCCAGGGGCGCTGGAGTACTTGGGTACTCAGAAACAGCCATACAGGGTGATAAACCGATTTTGGTCTAAATTTATATTGGCCAGAACATCTTTACTATTGATCGGATTTTGTTTAAATTTTAGACACTTTATACACTTATCACAGTTGATAGATTCCTATTATAATGTTTTTTTAATTTCCAATGTTGGACATTTTTAATTTCATTTTTCCGATTCCTGTAAAAAAGATCACCCTGTAATATTTTTTAACTTTCCGGTCCCAATTATAAAAGTCCATACATCACTAAATATAAACATGTAATTAGATTTTTTGTCACACCTTTGTTGATTTTTTTACAAGCGATTGAATTTGGCAAAAAGGGGAATTTGAAGAAAAACCGCTTTATATGCTTACATTAATTGTCCTAATAATTAAAAATGGTCACATTAATTATTTAAAAATATTTAGAGCAAATTTTCAAAATAGGAACCTCCAGCTCCCATACATTTTTGTTGGCGTTTATTTAAATTGCCAATAAATTTTCTAATTTGTGCAGGATTGTTTCTAATTTGGTCACTACAGAGGAAAATTCGCTGAAGTAACTGATCTCTAGTATTTATTGGGACACTGTAGACTTCAGTTTTGAGATATCCCCATAGAAAATAATCGACGGGGTTGAAAACTGGTGATCTAGCCGGCCAAGGATGACGTCCCCCATGTCTAATCCATCTGTTTGGATACTCATTATCCAAATGGTTTGATGATATTTCACCAAATCTGTTAAAGAAATGCATAACTGCTATAGCAGCACCACTTGAAAATATCTTCAATGCTTCATTTAGTCAAGGCATATTTCCAGACGCCCTGAAATTAGCAATTGTGTTACCACTCCATAAAAAAGGAGATACTAATGATCTAGGAAACTACCGTCCTGTGAGTTTATCTGTTTTTTCAAAAATTTTAGAAACACTAATGTACAACCGATTATACAAGTTTTTAAATAATACTAACTTTTTCAATAATTTTCAACACGGATTCATAAAGGATAAATCGACAACAACAGCTCTTTTTAATTTTGTCAGTGAAATATTGAATGCCTTGGATGGTCAAGAGATTGCCTGCGGGCTATTTCTGGACTTATCCAAGGCATTTGATACATTAAATCATAATCACTTGCTTCATAAACTGGAGAAATCTGGGGTTCGAGGAATTAGTCTTCAGTGGTTCAGCTCATACTTGCGAGATAGAAGACAGAAAACGTTAATAACCGTTAATGGGGCCAGGCATGAATCTGATAATGAATCTGATAATCTTAAGTATTATGGAGTTCCTCAGGGAAGCGTTCTAGGACCACTCCTTTTTGTATTTTTTGTAAATGATCTCATCAATGTTGCAGAACCAAATATCAAATTAACAATAATTAATTATGCAGACGATACAAACCTTTTAATAAAGGGTCATACACTTGAGGAAGTTGCGAACGCTCTCTCTCGACTGTGGCAAAATGTAAAAGATTGGTTTTATACCAATGAACTTATACTGAAGCTAAATCAAGTTGTGTGATATTTAAAACGGATCGTTCATTATTAAAAGTAAAAGAGTTGCTAACTGATAAGGTGCCAATTTCAAACATCAATTCTACTAAATTGTTGGGTATAAATTTAGACAACAATATTAAATGGTTCCTGCATATTGATGAAATCGTGAAAAAACTTAACAAAACATGCTTTGCACTCAGAGTTCTATCAAGTTTATTTGACACGCCGACCTTTAAAACGGTGTACTATGCAAACTTTTATTCCGTCGCTAAATGCAATAGAGATATGGGGTGGTTCTTCGGACCTCCACAAAGTATTTAAAACTCAAAAAAGGGCAGTTAGAATAATGTACAAATTGAAATTTTATGAATCGTGCAGAGGACATTTTAGGGAAAACAAAATGCTCACAATACCAGGACTATATGTATACTCCTGCTTACTATATTTAAAAAATCATCAGGCTGATTTGAAAACATTGAACTTAAATCATATCTATGACACTCGGCACAAAAGCAATTATGCATTTCCGATGCACCATTTAACTCTAACTGAGAAAGGACCATTCTATTCCGCAATCAAATTCTTTAATGTATTGCCTGATTTTCTCAAAAACAAAATTCTTCAAAAGGATTTCAGAGGGCAAGTTTTCCAATATGTCTGTGATATAGAACCATATTCAATCCAGGAATTTCTTGATTTTTAATAATTGTTATTAATTTTAAGTTTTATCTTTATTACTCTTAGTGTAGAATTTTATCTTTTTATCTCTGCAATATGTAAGTGTTATGTGTCTAGTTTATATTGTTTAGCCCTTTGACCTGTTTGTCAAATGAAACTAAATAAAAACTGAACTGAACTGAACTGAACTGAACTAATCTGTAGAATGGAATGATGCATTCTTTGCACTTCCAAGTTCCGGGAAAATTCAAAAAAATTTGGAAAAACTTTATGATTTTCCGTTTTTTTGCTCTAGCGGCTAAAATAATGAAAGTACAGAAAAAAGTTTTCAACAAAATTTGTAGCTCGTCTCTTTCTCTACAAAAAAGGTCTTTACAAATTTTTGTCTTAAGCCGTTTAGGAGATAAATCTAGTTTTCCACTCCTAGTTTTGAGCCGCTCAGAAATGCGCGGAAAATGAGAATTCTCTGGGAGTTTCGTACGACCGGACACATCGATCGATAATTCTTACTATTCAGAGCCGCTAAAAAAATGAAAACAACATAAAATGTTTTTACTCAAAAAATAAGATGCCATCCCAAAAATGAAAAAAAAATTATCATTTTATTCCACGTCAAATTATTTTTGGAAGAATCCTCGTGTCATTTTAGGGCTGAATCGCCCCTAAAACATAAAGATTATATATTGCGCCACTATTTTTGAAGCTCCGAATTTTGGAGAAAGTGGGGTTGCATTTTCCCAGAGAATGGCCCATATGTATTTATTTTATAGATTAAATGAAATTAAAAAATTGAAATTGTAAAACAGCTACGGCTAAATCCCACCAGGACGTGAATATAAATAAGGAGTAAAAGAAATAGAAACATATTTGTTAGAATTGTTTAAACATTATCATTGTCATATTCCACATCAATGATTTTAGTTTAAATAGGTCAAGTGTCCATACATTTGCTTCCAATATGTACCTAACAAAAGGAAGTACAAACCAGCTTTTTCTGCACCCCTAGCCGGTCCGCATCCTGTTTACAGGTGCAAAAAATTAGTTATGTGGGGCTGGTGCTTGATTCATAGTAACATGTATTAAGGAATCACAAACACGTTTTCAACCCCAGCATTCTGCTGATCAACTGTTCCCCTATCCGTAATTGCACCTGTTGTAAGTAAACCTTTTTATATGCTCTAATAGATAATGCATCATAGGCTAACAGCTATTCAAGATTTTTGTGAAAGTGTTTTATCAGGGTTAGAAAAAGACGACCCACTGGGTATTTAGGTGGGTTTTTCTGGACAATTGTGGGTAATTGTGGTTTATTCTGGCGTTGCTTTGACAATATAGCATGTGACAACATCTGGACTGTGTTGGAAATATTCTCAGTTATTTAGTTGCAGTTGTACTCTTAGGGCTGATTGATGTGATGTAAAACTTGAAGAGTGATTTTGATTTATTAGAATCTAATCTAATTGTATTAGTAGTGCATAAAAGAACGCTATCAAAATCTGGTAAATATATGCGACTTTTTTTCAAAATTGGATAGTTGTTCCGCTTCTACAGAGTTCCCACAAAGAGCTCTATTACACTAGGCCACCTGTGGCGCCACCAAGCTGAGACACTGGTGGCGCAACTGGTGGAGCCGTGAAAAAGAGCATCGCCACCGGTGATGCAACCTAAAATATTCAGTGCATTTTTAACCATGTCGTGGTACGAGAGTGTGCTTCTTCTCATCTTATTAAGAAAAAGAAAGAAAATATGCAGATACAGAAAAATGCATGTACATCCAATGTTAGCACTAAGAGAAGAAAGAGGTCTTTATTATACTTTGTTTAAAGAACTTTGTGCAGATGATAACAAATTTTTTAATTACTTTCGTATGTCAAAACCCTCATTTTACGAACTGTCACTATTCACTTTTCACTATTACCTTCATCAGACATTATTAAACTTAAACTGTCAATATATCAGTTGCAAATGATGTTGGTGGAGCAACACTGGTGTCTAAGTGTAATAGGTTACATATAAAACAATGTCTCGCTGTGCAATTATGCCACCACAAGTTGCCCGAGCGGTTGCCAGGGCTGTCCACCAGCACGTCACCAATTTTTTGTATTATCTTCAGATCAGCATGGAAAAAATATGGCAAACCATTAAAGTAATTTTTGTAGTCATTTTGTTTATAAGAATTTATTTTAAATAATGAATAGTTAAACTTACACCTATATCTTTTTAGCAAAAGATGTAAAATTCAAATCTTATAGGTAATTTTTGTACAGTAGAAAATCAATTAAAAATATTTTATATGACTGAAATTCCAGGATTTTATTGAAATTTCTTGGATTCCCTGACTTTTCCAGGTCTCCAGGACTAAATTTTGAATTCCCTGACTTCGCCAGGTTTTTCCAGGTTGGTGGGAACTCTGTTCTAGTACCGCAGTAGAATGAATTTTTTCTATATTCGGCCATATTTAGAGCGAACTAAGGAATAAGCTTGGAGCTAAAAATGCATCAAAACTAGTTAAGATTTATAGACATTTAAACAAAACACAAATATCTTTTCAAAAAATGTTTATCCTTTGCCTTTCACATTCCAGTTTGAGGAAAATTTGTTGTTTTTTTAAAATTTCTTTCATGTTTTTATTTTTCTCAAGTTTATTACGTATTTACTTGTTTTATTATTTACTAATGTATTTACACTTTACATTTTTTTTCAAAAGTATTTGTGAAACAAACGAGTTCAAAGTGTGATAGACGCATGTTTCGTGGCTCCTACGGGATATCGAGATAAATCCGGATAAAGCGGCAACAAAACGCCGAAATTATACTGAATTGAAGCGTGAACAATTCTGCTTTGATTGATATAAATTGGCGTGATATGGCTATTTCATTTAGTTGATATTTGATTAAATTATGTTGCTTGAATAAAGCAACACAAAATAGTATATATAAACAACCCGAGAAAAGTGTACTGCTTGAGTGCTTGACCGTAAAATCTATACCTGGATTTGTCCCTTCTTGAAGTGGATGATATAAAATAAGCAACAGCCAGCCAGATGTGTGAATGAAACAGATAAATTTTTGTTTATGTAGCATTAGCATTGGTTTGTTTATGTCTTTATTAAATTGAAGATCAAAATTGAAAAGATATTAAACATAATATATAGGTAATAAACATGACATGTAGGTGATGAAATGGAAAAACTACCCGAAATTGAAACCGATTGTTTCAAGGAAACGACATACAGGGTGAGCAAACTATCCCTTCTGACGTCTTTTCTCATAACGTGCAAAAAAAATATTGTTACCGCGAGATAGGGCCCTTCTCAGCAACACCACCGTAGATGGATATTTAAACTCAAATCCAAAATATAAGCAGCATTTGCGGCTTCCTTTATTCTTTTTTTACTATTGTCTGGAGGTGTGACAAAAAATGACCACAAATTAAATTAAGTAGTTTTTTGTATAAACTGCCGCTGAGGGAAGTAAATAAGTTACGCCCACTAAATCTGATTGATGGCAAATTCTGCTACAGATCTACTGATTGGTCGAATTTTATTATGCGTATTAGTCTAGTATGTAGAGTCCACGTTGACTTGCAGAGCCGGAGTTAGAATTTCAGAGTTTGGCAAGTAATGAAACAATGAAAGTAAAATATTCCCTGCTTTCATAAATGTTGGATTTCACAGTTCTACCTATTATTAAATAAAAATACAACAACCCTACATTCGTTTTATTTAGGATTTAATTCTAGCATTATATTGAACCTACCTAACAATGGTTGTATAATTCTAATATATACATGTGTATTGCCAAAGCACGTGTAGCTAAAATACATTGTTGTTTCTTTTTTTGGTATATGTGACAAAAAAATCTTTCTCTTTGTATATTGTAGAAGACAACATTATTATTGGTATCTACATTAAACCTACTTACTGCAATGCATGCGCCAATAATTAAATTATTCTTCTTCTCCGGAAGATGACGATGATGAGGAATCATTGGGATTTATTATAATTGGTTGTTGTTGAGGAACTGTGGCAAAATATTGATTTTCAATTTTGTTTAATATGGTTCACGCATCCCGTCCAATGCTTTTCTATGAGCTTCCCACTGTCTAATAAGTTGTATCACATTATGACTAAGTCGGGGGCTTGTGTTTCTAACGTAATTTTTTAATGCACTCCAAATTTTTTCAATAGGATTTAACTCGCAGTCTTAAAACTGTCTGACCATATTGTTCTGCAAATTCGTCTATTACAAATGTTTTTTTAATGTTTGCATTTTTCGCTTTTTTTTTAAATTCAATTAATTCAAACTTTCGCGTCGAAGTAGTTGGTATTTTCTCAGCTTGTCGCGAATGGTAAGAGGCATTATCGAACACTATGACCGAATTTGGCTTTATGTTACGCAACAGTTTTTCTGCAAACCGTTTTTCAAAGTGGCGTTCATATCTTGGTGGTAATCGGCCGATGACTTTGCTATGTTTTTTACGGAAAGCATTAAACACCCTTTTACAAATCCATCTTCATTACCCGTGTGTACTATTATTATACGTTTACCTCTCGAGGAAGGTACATTTGGAGAACATGTGTCATCCGACCAAAAAAAGTTTTGAATTTTTTTTTTTCTGAAATAGGTTTAAAATGCCATGAAACGTGGAAATTTTAAATTTGAGTAAGAAAAAAATTTCCCATTATTTACTCCATTTAGACGGTCCACCCTGTATATTTTCAAGTGAAAGTGTAACCATTTCATCGCTGACAGCAGCGTCAGCTATCTACCAAATTTGGCTGCTCTATGTCAAGTAGTTTTTTTAGATAATACATCAACAGACAGGCAGACAGACTGACGGAATTGAAAAACCTGTTTTCGTAATCTACGTGATCTGAAACGTGAAAATCCGAAAAAACCTCGGAGGGTGATTTTTTCTCGAATACAATACTTCCCTTTGGTATGCGAGGGAAGTAAAACATTTAAAAACAAACATATTTGACAGTAATAAAAGAAATGCTAAAAAGCTGAGTTCATATTTATAAAGCACATACGATGACTCCTTTGACGGCAATTTTTTATTCGCTGAATAAATATGAACCTAATGTTCTGTTATTTTTGTGGTGCGTGCTCTTTCTGTTGAAACTGCAGATAATAAGAAAAAAAAACTGTAGTGTAGTGCTAGTATTTTAATGAGATTAAGTTGGAAAATTTGCCAGTAGCGTTTTTTGTGATAATAAATATTTAAATGGAGAGTTGTCATACGACAAGTAAAATACGAATGTAGTCATAAAAATCTTGAATCCGGTCCTGAACGCATTAAGCAGGTGTTCGTTTGCAAGCGTGCGGCTCTCTGCGATGTAATTCTTAAGGGATGCCGCTTTGAATGTTATATTTTGGACACAACTTTACTTGTGGAGCGGTTCACCAGAGTGAATAGTAGCCATTAGACTATTAAATATTTAATATTTATTTAATTCATTTTCGTTTCATTTTTCCAATTTAAGAAAGATTCATACGCCGTCATAGGTATATAATTGTCTCGATTTTTCGGGCAATCAGTTTAATGAGGAGGCGATTTCTGCAGTTTCCCTTACCTCTGACGGTGTCCAAGAAACCTCGTTTTCACTGTCAGTATCCATTTATTTAATTACATTACTCTTTATGAGTAATATGTAAAAAACGTTGACGTTTACTTAAATCACACAAATTTTGACGTTTCAAATCAATTACAAAATTACGCTTTGACATATTGCATGGCTTACTAATAAAATAATATAGTTTGTAGGCATGTAGGTAAATGGTTTTAAAAACAATGTTGAAGATTGCTTCGTGTTGCTAATAGATGATGCTTCCAAAAAAACTTACTAATGTAGTTTTTGAGTGTTCGTTGAAGTATATACCTCTTCGGCATGTACCATTTGAGTGCTTCCTAGAAAACTTAGAGAGACAACACTTCTCTTTTGGATGCTACAATTTTGACATTTTAAATTTTTAGTTCAAACGGAACACCTTGTATTTTTTTACATCAAGTTATGTGAAATTAAATTTCCCTGTTTATAGTATTGGCATTATAGATTTCTTATAAACAACTGACTCCTCATTATTCACTGCAGGGAATAATGGATAGCATTATCCTTGAGGAAACACATACATAATGAGTACATTATGTAATAGTCGTGGACAAACTAACATTTCTCGCAAACGCTTTGACAACTGTCACAAATTTCCATTTATCACAAAAGCATGGCGACTTGATTTGAAATTATATCTCATTTTCATTATATTATGGCATGAATTAACTTTGACAATGAATGCTTCATTCCGCCTGACCCATCATCTTTCTTCAACTTAAAGGACAGTTCAACAAGAACTCCATCAAAATATACGAACAGAGGCATTCATTAAAATTCCCGATAGGCTGATGTCACTTATAATTATTGTTTGGGGTACACCAGCGTAATTTACTCGTAATAGACGTGGTTACAAGTTTATATGAGCGTGGGTTTAATATAATGTTGCATTCATTCATCTAATAAATTAGACCAGTGACCTAATACGTTATCAGCGAAGACGATATTACACAGGGCGCCTTGAAAGTAATGGGAAGCTGCCTATTTACTGCTTCTTGACGTTGATATTGACCATTAATCCGACAAAAATTATGTTTTGGATAATTATTCTTATTTTAAGAACTGCTATTAAATATTTCAAGCCTATATACAGAGTGTCTCACCGGAAACTGAATCGATCGATATAGGGAAAAGAAAGTAACAAATAATTTTGAAAATGTTGGCAGTTACCAAAGTCAGTGTGGTCAATCTAACCGGAAGTCGATGCGAACTTGCTTATTTTAAATGGAACACCCTATATATTTTCTACTTTTCGAAATGACCATAAAATTCTGAGTCGAAAACATGTAGCATACCCTATACCTAAATCCAGCAGTTTCGGAGATATTTGACGTTTTATAAAAAAATTGTCACTTGCAGTGGTTCTAACTTTCTTCTTGTAGGAGATCCTCATTTGCTCTTTGGTACGTAGAAAGAACACAAGATGAGCTACGCTCTTCAATAAAAATAAATTCCATAATAGTATACCAAGTGTTCTATTTTTTACGTTACATTTTGTCAAATTCAAACCTCAAATACTTATTTAGTTCAAATGTAATTGTAATTTTTTACATCAAGTTATGTAAAATTAAATTCCCCTTTTTATAGTATTGGCATTATAGAGGTTAAAGTTACAACTTTTGGAAATATTGCCAATTTCGATATGTTCAGTTACTATTTAGTAAAAACTGCTATCAGCTAACCATGATAGAAACAATCATCAATTTCAGTCATTCTCTTATGTCAAAAAATGCTTAAATGCTTAAATTATACCCACGAGGTTTTTTAAATTTGTTTGTTATTTATGGAGGATGTGATAAAGTAATATCAAGACCATTTGCTACTCGATACCCACAAAAACAGAAACACTGTAAAACGCATATTGGATAATTTTAGAATGTTTGGCTCTTATACTAGGGCCAAGAAATCTTGTCATTTGAAATTTTGAAAATTTTGTATAATATGGATGTTGAAAAAAAAATTCGTTTTGCTCAAATTGGAATTCTAAACATACATCAAAAATATATTTTTTTTGTATTCGAGAAAAAATCACCCTCCGAAATTTTTTCGGATTTGCACGTTTCAGATCATGTAGATTACGAAAATATAGGTTTTTCAATTCCGTCAGTCTGTCTGTCTGTTGGTACATTTACTAAAAAAACTACTTGACGGAGAACAGTCAAATTTGGTAGATAGCTAACGCTAATGTCAGCGAAGAAATTGTTAGTTAAACTTTCACTGGAAAATATACAGGTCTAAAGGGAATAAATAATGAGGAAATTTTCTTTTCCTCAAATTTAAATTTTCCACGTTTCATGAAATTTTAAACCTATCTCAGAAAAAAAAGTTGCAAATTTTTTATGCTCAAATTTAAAATGTCCACGTTTCATGACATCCAAATGTATTTCAGAAAATAAAAAATACTTTTTTTACTATTTTTGGAAAAAAATTTACCACTAGAATGCATAGAGAAATATTTTTTTTGCTCAAATTTGCAATTTCCACGATTCATGGCATTCTAAACCTATTTAAAAAATATATCTTTTTTTACCACTACTATTGAATAGATGGAAACATTTTTTATCCTCAAATTTAAACTTTCCACGTTTCATGACATTTTAAGCCTATTTCAGAAAAGAAAATTAGTTTTTTTTTACCAACATTTTTGGAAAAAATTTTACCACTAGAATAGATGTAAAAAAAATATTTTGTTTAAATTTAAAATTTCCACGTTTCATGGCATTCTAAGCCTATAAAAAAAATTAAATTTTTTGGGAAAAATCGAATGGAAAAAAAAATTTTTTTGGCTCAAATTTAAAATTTCCACGTTTCATAACATTCATTCTAAACCTATTTCAAGAAAATATTTTTACCACTACTATAGAATAGATGAAATTTTTTTTACCACTAGAGTACATGAAAAAAAAAATTGTTTGCTCAAACTTAAAATGTCCACGTTTCAAAACATTCTAAACCTATTAAAAAAAAAGTGAAATGTGTAAACCACTATACTTCCAGTCCATTACGTGAATGTGGAACTGAAAATGTGAAAGATGGCAATAATATTTGGCATATGCACTTACGAGTGCACCTATTATATAGTTTTATTGAAAAATGTACAGGGCGGTCATCCCAATAAATAATTCAACCATGGTGGGCATTTGTAAAGGTATTTGCGCAAGTCTTCCATATTTGGCACCTGTTATTTAGTATTGAATTTTTGCTGTCGGATGACCTCTATATTTTTAAAAGTTATCAGGTTATTATTCTCAATGTCATTTCGTAATTAATAATTTTTTAGAGTGACCGCTATGCACAAATAAAGAGGGAATTTCTGTGTAAATACCTTTATCGATTTTTTATATATATAAAATGGATGGAATTTTTTTTTTTTGCCAAAATTTAAAATTTTCACCTTTCACGACATTTTAAACATAATTAATTTCCGAAAATTTTCATCCTCCAGGGTACCCTGAACGAAATTAATAAGTGGAAATTTTTCTGTCAAATTATTGACATATGATATCTGAAATTTGCTTTTACATAAAAATGGAATTTTATTTTTCATATTAAACGAGATACCTAATTATTAAAAAAATCATCGACCTTTGCGGAAAAACATTTTATTTCATGTTTAATTATGATCATGAATAACTTCTCATTTTGGTTTTTCTCCATGTTACACTTCTCAATCCGGTATGATGAGTATTTCAATTTTAGATGGCTTTTTTAACTTCACAAAGTTCTTCGTAATATGCGCATGTTGTATATTATGTTCTTTTTCCATACTCTATAATCTTGTTCTCTAAAAATCTCGAAAACAACTTCAACAATAGAAATATTGAGCCTAAACTGGTTAAACTGTAAATGAAATAATGATGAATAACTAATGACGTTTAATTTCAAAGCCATCTCTGTCAAGTCAAATGTGCTGAAACTTCGCTATGCCAAGTGTATAAAACGTGAAAATATAGTAAGAAAACAACGTTCCACCTATTTTAGTGAATACAACTTATTTCATAACACACAAATAGAGTTGTCCTAAATAATTTTCGGTAATCTTTTGAAACTAAAATGGGTGGAAAAGATATTATTTATCAATTATACGTATTCCATTTTCAAATAACTCTTATACTTTTAACTTTTGACACAACAACACTACTTACTAATTCCGATGCGTTTCTGTCACTTTGTAAGCAAGACCCATTCATGGCCTACTAATCTTATAACTTGTTATGTCTTAGAATAATCTTAATGTCAGTTGAATTTAGTGTTTATTTAGTTTATTTTCGTGTGAAATTTTCTTACCGAATCCCCCGCGTACTTGAATTAATTGCAGGAAAATTTTCAAGCACTTGGGAGATTAGGTACAAGTGAAAATTAAAGAAAAATATTTTTTAATTTTTTTTGCCACTGCAATAGAATAGATGATGGAAACATTTTTTTTCTTCAGTTTTAAAATTTCCACGTTTCATTACATTCTAAACCTATTTCAACAAAAAAATGTTTTGAAAATTAAAAAAAAATTGAAATTTATTACCCCTACCACTAACTAATAGAGTAGATTATGGAAAAAAGTCATTAGGTTTTCACTGTAATAATAGGGCTAACTACATTGCGATTAGAATTCTCATGTCATTTCTGAATTAATAATTTTTTAGAGTGACCGTCCTGTATAAAGAGGGAAGTTAATACCTTTACCGATTTTTTAAACAATTATTTTGTTGCTAACTACCAATATTGAGGTAAATTTAGAAAACAAAATGTATTTTTAAATAATTTGACAAAGAAAACAACTTGCGAATTTTCCGAGATATGGCGGATCGAATTTTTCCAAAAAACCGGGGAGGCGGAATAGAAAGTGACAAGAAAAATCCACAAAAATTCTTGCAAATGTGTTATTAGAATACAAGACTTTTATTCCTCTACGGCTTTTTCCTAAAGTGCGCTCTGTCCAAATTTTTGCGAAAAAACATGAAAAAAAGACCCTTATTGGAAAATGGAAAATCTCGTAAACTATGTAATTTAAAAATCTGGAAAAATTCAGACGTATGGGTTAAGATATTAAAATTTTGCTCTCTTGTACTTTTTTTTGTAACGTGCCTATTTTCCGATTTATCAACAGTTTTTCACGATCAAAGACGTGCTTTTGATCGTGAAAAACTGTCGAGAAATCGGAAAATATGTACTTTACAAAGAAAACTACAAGAGACTAAAATTTTAAAGAATATATTAACCTATACGTCTGAATTTTTCCAGATTTTTCATTTTCATCATTTACGAGATCTTCCATTTACCTATAATTGTCTTCATTTCAAAAGTCTTGTATTTTAATAATACATTCCCCATAATTTTCGTGGATTTTTTGTCACTTTTTATTCCCCCTTCCCCCTTTTTGGAAATATTCGAACCGCTGTATCTCGGAAAATACCCATTTTTTCGAAAATTTAGTAAAAAGTTGTTATTCATCATCAAATTGTCTAAAAATGCATTTTGTTTTTTAAATTTTCCTCAATTTTGGTACTTGCCAAATTAGCAACAAAATCATTGTTTAAAAAAATTGCGGCAAATTTCTTTTTTGCGGAGTTTAATGAGACATCAATACGAATCCAGAAAGTTTCGTGAAAATCCAATCATTATTCATTTGGTAAACTTTTTAGTCAGAAAAGCTAGTTCGCCTACACTATCTGTCAAAGGAGGAAGCCTAGAGTCGGGTCAAGTTTAAAAAGACCGTTGTATGAATTAATATTGCACATACGTTTTCATTATCTCTTGCACACAAACTTAAAGCCATAGCCTAAAGACATTGTCAATGTATGTCTACCAAGGTTCTTTCCCACTTCTTTTGAGACGGAAATATGAAATGCACACTGAGGAGTGAGAAACATAGTCATAAGCTCAGCGATTCTCAAACTGTGTGATTTCACGACGAATATTATTTATTTCCGTGAACTAACACCACTCTAAATATGAAAAACGTCTTTATATGAAATATTTAAGTTATTTTTAGTGGTAAATAGTGGATATTCATCCGTTAAACGAACAATATCAAACCATTAAGTCTTACAATTTTCTATTACGTACATAGTACACGTCTTAGAGCAGAACAAAGTAGCTAGCCTAGCTCAATGGGTAAGATGCTCGATGCACGCTATCGAGTATAAGCTACTCAAACATCTACCGAGGAAAGGCATTGTGCAACTGACGTACATTGTAAACGCGATCCTACGGCTGCAACACTGGCCCAGCCAGTGGAAGTGTGCCGTGGTCGTGCCGATCCCAAAGCCGAACAAAAACTCGAAGCTCGTCGGCAGTTATCGACCAATCTCGCTACTGTCGACGATCTCCAAGTTGGTTGAGAAGGTCATCCTGGTCAGGCTTAACACTGCCCAGGATGAACTTCACATCGACGACGAGTGTCAATTCGGCTTCAGGAAAGGCAGGAGCACGACGCATCAGGTCGTTAGGATCGTGAATGACGTCAAAGTACAATGCAACCTCGGTAAAAGCACCGCCATGGTGCTCCTAGATGTTGAGAAAGCCTTCGATACCGTCTGGATACCGGGACTTATACACAAACTAAACATACTAGACTTCCCTACACACATAACCAAACTGATTCACTCTTTCCTGACAGACAGGTCGCTGCAGGTCAGAGTGAATAATAAACTCTCAACACGGCGGGATATTCGCGCGGGCGTCCCCCAGGGGTCGTGCCTATCACCTAAGTTGTACAATCTGTACGTATCGGACTTCCCGGAATTCCCGAATACTAAACTTGCCAAGTACGCCGACGACACAGCCATGTACGTGCACTCGCACAACGCCCAAGCAGCGAACATGCTGCTGAAGGCACACATGGCTCGTGCCACGGCGTATTACGACAAGTGGAAGATTCGGGTCAACACCGAGAAGTCTGAGACCGTACTCTTCACGCGCCGAGCTACAGAAAATCGCATTTTAACGCCAATTTCGATCAGGGGTCAAGAAATTCCAATTAAAAGGTGCGTGAAGTATCTGGGGGTACATCTGGACAGACGGCTGACCTTCAACATACACGTCAACGAAACAGTACGAAAGGTCTACTCCATGTCCAGGAGTCTGTATCCGCTCCTGGCAAGGGGTAGCGGACTAAATAGGACAAATAAAAAACTATTGTACACAATGGTGATCAGGCCGGCCATCACATACGCGGCACCGGTGTGGTGCAGCATCCCGGTCACGACTATGAAAAAACTCCAAGTCCTGGAGCACAAATTTATGCGCCTCATCTCTGATTCGGGCAGATACACCTCCCTCAGAGATTTATATGATCGTTGTAACGACATAACACCACTAGCGGACTTCATCCGGGACACATCACAAAAATTCTACGAGTTTCGACTGGGTGAAAGTCCGCTTACACGCAACATTACCCAAATAAGAATGCATAATGCCCCTTTCCAAATTAAACACCCATTACCATACCAGGCGTTGCCTATCTTTCGGCAGCCTCTATAGCCACACTCTATCCTACCAAAACTTCCAACTATCATACACTTTTCACCACCATATCTTTTATTCTGTATCTATCTCTTTCCCTCTTCTTGTTTGTTATATGTTTGTATTTTTGTAATTTTTGTCATTTTGTACTTTTTTGTTAAAAATTCAATTTAGACCGAAAAACCTTTGTAAAAATTCTAACTATTTTAAACTCAATCTTCCTTTCCTACAACCAAAAATTCCCAGCGGCGAGCAGACTGTTGGGGTAACTTGTTTAAATGGAGCTTTTCCAATTGAGTTCGTCTCCATCTAAGCAACAAAATTTTAAAAAGTGTTTTTGCCATAAAATAGATTTAAGTTTTTATATCCATTGTTTATAGTTAGGTTTTTAACATGTTCAACATTATTGATAATTTTAAGCCGCCACAGGCGGCAGGAGTTTTATCCCTCTTACCAATTTTATTGAGCTAAACCGGTCAAGACCCGTCCAACCGCACTAACACCACGACGCTGCGCGACGTGGTTGTACGGTTGGCTCCGGGTCATGATCCGGGGAAGCATAAGTTGTATCTTAAAAATTAATAAATATGTTGATGATGATGCTCGATGCAATAAATATAAATGGGGTTGGTGCTGGTTCGATCCCCAGCACTTCTACTTTTTTTTTTATTATTTCATTAAGCTCTATTAAAAGTTAATAATTTTCGTTCTATAATTTTTATTTTATTAAACTGCGCCTCGAGTTTTGTTAAAACTTTATTTTCCCCAAAAATGTGTCTTTTTTTATTTTGTCAACTAGAATTTTTATTTAAAAAGAAAAATAATTTATTTTCGTTATTCTCATAGAGATTTCAGATTTTTTTTTGTTATATGAAATATTTTATTTTTACTGACATCGTTTCCTCTACTAATACTACGATCCTATCCTTTCCTGGCAAGAAATGCCCAAACCTTCCCGTGTCTCTTGCTGGACTGTAGCAATATTAGTCTTTGATTTCTTTTTCTGATCACTCATTGTTATTGACTGAATTGGGCAATTCATTTTTTGTTATCAGTTTCATTTGTGCCCGAACCTATATACCTAGTGTTCGTCGTAAAGTTGGCTACATATCGGAAAAATTTGTATTATTGAGATTTCTAAAAAATACTATATTGGGGGTTCGTTTCTTTTTTTACATGCAAATACCTTTATTCAACTAAAATACATACAGTTTTTGTCGAAACTAATCAATATATTTGTGAAATAGGCACAAAGAGTTTATGATTTTTCATATAGTAATTAATGGTAGGGGTAAAATTTGCACTTTTTTATTTTCCTCATATCTGCTTCAAAATCAATATATATGTATATTAGTCGCGTCATTTTGGCATTTTACTTCAAAAAAAGGTACAGGGTCAATTGACTTCATTTTTGTGGCAGAGTTCAGAAAGGCATTTAGAAAAATTATTTTTTAGTGGAAATGTTTGGTTTAAATTTTGGACCAATAATTGGCCAATATTAATGGCCAATTTAATTTAATTAATTGAAAAATTTGTTATCATACACAATATGCCATAGAATTAGACGAAAATGGCTACTCTGGGGTTTTTGAAATCGCTGATCACCAATCTGAAGTCCGATTTGGGGAATTCAAAATGGCGGACCGGAAATCGGGCCATTTTCCATAAGAAATGACAATGGATATCTTGGCCTTGAAAATCTGTGCTATGAGGTTTTCGAGGTTGCTGATTACGAATCTGAGGTCTGATTTGGTAAATTCAAAATGGCGGACCGGAAGTAGAGTTCATTTATCAAGAAAAACTCGTATCTTTTTCGCTTTTGGACTAAAAATGAGTACTCGGGGTTTCTGAGGTCTCTGATAACGAATCAAAGGCCTAATTTACGAAATACAAAATGTCGGACCGGAATAACACTCTATTTCTCCTGAAAACTCGTATTATTTTCTTTTTTGGGCTGAACGTGGGGGGAGAGTCGGAGATTCCTGTTATCGCTGATAACGAATCTGATGTCCAGTTAGGGAGAATTCAAAATGGCGGACCGGAAGTAGTATATTTTTCAGGAAATAATTTTTTATTTTTCATACTTTCAGCCCGAAAAAGTAAAAAATACGAGGTTTTCCGAAGAGATTGGCTGTTCCTCCCGTGTTCGCCATTTTGAATTTCGTAAATTGGACCTCCGTAATCAGCGACCTTAAAAACCCCTGAGTACTCATTTTCAGCCCAAGAACGAAAAAATATGAATTTTTCCTGATAAATTGACTCTACTTCCGGTCCGCCATTTTGAATTTACCAAATCAGGCCTCGCATTCGTAATCAGGGACCCCGAAAACTCCCGAGTACAGATTTTCAAGGCCAAGATATCCATTCTCATTCCTCTTATGGAAGATGGCCGGATTTCCGGTCCGCCATTTTGAATTTCCCAAATTGGACTTCAGATTGGTGATCAGCGACCCCAGAAACCCCCGAGTAACCATTTTCGTTTAATTATATGGCATATTGTGTATGATAACAAATTCTTCAATTAATTTGATTAAATTGGCCAATTATCGGAAAAGAAATGAAACCAAACATTTCCGCCAAAAAATAAAAGGTACTGTTTTTTTAAATGCCTTTCTGAACTCTTTGCAACAAGAATTAAGTCAATTGACCCTGTACCTTTTTTTTGAGGTTTTCAGATTTTTCATGCTAAAATGACGCGACTATATGGAGTCCTTGTTGTATTCTATATGCACTTTTTCTTCATAAAATTTTTCGATATCTTAACAATTTGACCCATTTTTCGGTACCACCGTCAACTATTTTTTACAGTCCTGCCAAACCGGTGATCACATGACATGTGTCAAAATGTAATTTTTTGTTGTTGGACATGCATATAAACAAACCCCCAATAGAGTTTTTTAGAAATGTAAAAAATACAATTTTTTCCCATATGTAGCCAACTTTATGGAAACTGTATAATCAGAATTCTACTAAAATTATGAAGTTACTAAATTAATAATCTTAACATTTTATGATAATATCTTTTATATATTTTTAAAATTATTTAGCGATATCATTGCTGAGAACTGTTTGAGAACTACTGGTGTTTCTTATGCTTTAAATAAAATCTTAGTTCAGACGTTTTAGCGGCCATGACACACGTCAGTTTAAATTTTACCCGACTCTACTGTTGATGACGAAAACATAGAAATCGACGGACAGACATCGAGGTGGTTCCATAAGTGTTCCGTTTTGCCAATAATGGTGCGGAACACTAAAAAAACTACATATATTATATCATCTTCTTAGTGACTTCAAGATTTTTTTCACTTTGTGGACGGTCTAGGTATTATTTGTAAATCTGCAACGTTGATTTCTCTAGTCATAAGTTGTCTCGCAAAACCAATAAACTGTTCTGGAAAAGAAGGTTATTCAGTGACCTAAATGTAAATGTAATGTTATGGCTTCAACCATAAAAACCCGTTTTTATAGTTTTATTGCTACTGCTTTATATTTAATTGAATTAGAATTATTTGTAAAAGTAAATCGAAGTCAAGTATATGTATAAGTTGATTATAAAGAGCCGTGGAACTTGGTATACTTTTCTAGATGGCAATTGTAGTGATAACTTGTTGAGACAAATTTTGTAAAAAAAATTAAAAACACTGTTTTAAAAACAAACTGAAACTGTTGAAAAGATGCACTAAAAAGTATTAAATAATGTTAATAATAATAATTATTATGTTAATAATCGTAAAGGCGTGGGGCGCCCGATGAGTATTTTTTCTTCTTTTTCTGAGTATCTATTTTGAGTGCCCCAAGATTTTACGTTTATTAAATTATTAACAAAATTAATATTATTATTAACATAATATTTTTAGTGCATTTTTTTCAGTTGGTATTTAAAAGCTTGCATTTTCATTTTTTAGAATTTAATTATTTTCTTCTTTTTAATGTTGTTTCAATAAGACTAGTATGTTTGTTTGGTAAAACTTCTTCCCTATAAATGACAAAACCTGTTCGTCATGTTGAAGGCGCCATCTTGAATTTTTTAATTTCGACTAAATATTTATAATCGGTGACCTCGATAATCTCCACATACCGATTTTCAGAAGAAGCAGACCATAAATTACAAATATTATCTGCCATATTGACGCCGCCATTTTGAATTGTTAAATTACGACCAAATATTTATAATCTGTAACCTCGATAACTCTCAGATAATGATTTGCAGTCGAATCAGATGATAGATGACAAAATTTATCCGCCATATTGACATCGTCATTTTGAATTTTTCAATCAATTTCGATCACATGTTTATAATAGACGAGTGCAGGAAAGAAAGAACACCGGTCTGAAATTACTTAATGTTTTTTTGGTCGCTGATTACGAAAATCAAGGTCCCGCAATCCTAGATATTGGGGAACACCCTTAAAGCTTCAAAAAACACCCCTTTTCGAGGTTTTTTGTCGATAATTTAAATAAAAATCAAAAAGAATCCTATGAAATTTCCTTTTTAATATTAATTTGCAAAGGTTTATACTAAATATAGCCAACTTATTTGATTAGGGATATTCAGATAGAGTTAGAAAAGGGTGCAAAAATCGGATTCATTATTTTTTTACCTCCAATATTGTCTCAAAGATTAAAAACTTTCGCAATTTTTCATACCTTTTTTGCTATAATCACTGTCCTGTGTTCTATATTAGTAAATTAGAATAATGATAGATCACAAACCGTCTGGGGCGACGTTGTGAATATGATTTTATGATTTTACATTATTAAATCTAGCGTAGATACGTAAGTAAACCAAATTTGTGTAGTTTTCTCATGTGTTGAAATATAAACCTTGAGAATATTACGTGCGAATTAGCAAGTATTTACAGAGTAAATACTTTAACATAAATACATTATATAAAGTGTACAGTTGTACAGATATATTTAATATTACTTTATTTTTTCTGCTATATATCTATCTTCTGTAGGAATACCAGTAGACAAGGCGAAAACCTCGCCCTCGTATGGAAAAAATGTCCCATACAATTTTTACTTCCCTCGCATACCGAAGGGAAGTATTGTATTCGGGGAAAAATCACCCTCCCAGATTTTTTCGGATTTTGACGTTTCAGATCACGCAGATCACGAAAATATAGGTTTTTCAATTCCGTCTGTCTGTCTGTCAGTCCGTCCGTCCGTCCGTCTGTTCGTCTGTCTCTTGGTGCATTAACTAAAAAACTACTTGACGGAGAACAGTCAAATTTGGTAGGTAGTTGACGCTACTGTCAGCGAAGAAATGGTTAAACTTTCACTGGAAAATATACAGGGTGGACCGTCTAAAGGGAATAAATATTGAAAAAAAAATTTTTCTTGCACAAATTTTTATGTTTCATGACACGCTGAACCTATATCAGAAAAAAAAAATTGAAAATTTTTTTTCTTTGTTCAAATTTAAAATTTCCACGTTTCATGGCATTCTAAACATATTTCAAAAAAAAAAAAAATTGAAAATTTTTCTACCATTTATGAAAAAATTTTACGACTAAAATAAGTAGATGGAAAATTTTTTTCTTTGTTCAAATTTAAAATTTCCACGTTTCCATGGCATTCTAAACCTATTCAAACAAATTTTTAAAAAAATTTGAAATACTTAAGAAATTTTTGAATAAATTTTTAATCCATTTATCACTAATACTTAACTATAGAATAGATGAAAAATTTTTTTGCTCAAATTTAAAATTTTCACGTTTCATGACATTCTAAACCTATTTCAGAAAAAAAGAATTTTGAAAATTTTTTACACCATTATTGAAAAAAATGTTACCACTAAAATAGATGATTTTTTTTTTCTTTGTTCAAATTTAAAATTTCCACGTTTCATGGCATTCTAAACCTATTTAAAAATAATAATAAATTTTTTTTACCATTTTTGAAAAATTTCTAAAAAATGAAATGTTTCAACCACCACTATACTTCCACTTCACTACGTGAATGTGACCGCCATGCACAAATAAAGAGGGAAGTTCTGTGTAAAGACCTTTACCGATTTTTTTGCATATTCACGTTCGGGGCATGCCCCTGAATAAGGATCAAAGGGTTTGCAAACAAATTGCAAAAATTGACCCGAAATGATGATGTAATTATTTTTAGGTTTTTAGGGCCATTCTAAACAAAAAACATCTCTTGTCGTTTTTTCGTAAAGTTGACCGTTTTCGACTTATAAACAATTTAATGTTTGAAAAAACGTAACAACAGCCATTTTCAAGGTTGTAATACAATATTAAAAAATAAATTTTTTGACTTCGCCAAAATTCTTATACAATTTTTGAACATCCAGCAACAAAAATCTGAAGAGTAAGTGCAGATTTTTTCATTGTAAAGCTTACTTAAATTTTTAATTGTTTAATAGACGTTTTTAGCAGGGCTCGCGTTCTTTCAATTGTGTCGGAAACGGTCAATTTTACGAAAAAACCTTTTTTGTTTAAAATAGCAAAAAAAACTTTAAAACATTCATTCGGGTCAAAATAAGCCATTTTTGTAATTTGTTTAAAAAAAATAGTTTAAACAAACTACATGAATCGCTTTTTTTTACCCGAATTTTAGGTTTTCTTGGTCATTTTAAGCAAAAAAGTCTCTTGTTACTTCCACACCCACGTAGTGGATTAGAAGTATAGTAATAGTAAAAAAAAAATGTTCTTGAAATTGGTTTAGAATGCCATGAAACGTCGAGATTTTAAATTTGAGCGAAAAAAATTTTCTGTCTGTCGGCCTGTCTGTCTAACTTTTTTGTCCGCACATTTTCTCCGGAGCGGTTTAAGATATTGACTTGAAATTTTGAGATCTGAAACTGGATTGTTTTTTGAAGATATCCGGTGAAGGGGTGGGGGATAAATAGGGGTAAATATGGGGAAATATGTAAAGCAAGCTGGTAAGAGTACAGAAACTTGAAATTTGATTTATGTACTACAAGCCAAGGCCTCAGATTTAAAAAAAATATTTTTAACAATTAAAGAAAATGAAAAAAATATGCACTTACTCCTCAGAATTTTGTTAATGGATGTTTAAAGATTATATAAGAATTTTGGCAAAATAACAGTTTTTAACTTTGTATTTCAACCTTGAAAATGGCTGTTTTTGCGTTTTTTTCAAACATTAAATTGTTTATAAGTCGGAAATGGTCAACTTTACGAAAAAAAGAGATCCTTTTTTGTTTAGAATGACCAAAAAAACAAAACAAAAAATCATTCGTCAAAAAAGTGATGATTGCAATTTGTTTAAAAAAAAAATGGTTTAAACAAATTGGGACAAGTTTTTCGTCCGGCAAACTATTCATCCTTATTCAGGGGCATATCCCAAACGACAATATGCAAAAAAGTCGTATGGGACATTTTTTCCATAGTCCAGTCAATGAACAAAGGTGTAGAGGACGTAGTCCATGAAAAAGTTGCAAAAAAGGTGTAAACTTTAAAAGTGCTATAACCAGGACGAGACCTGGGTACCCTTCCGTTTTCGAGGGTGTTGAATATGATGACGATATTTTTAGTCTTCCCACCCGACGAAAACTACCCCTAAACGCGAAAAAACACCCCCTTTTCGCGTTTTTCTATTCTAGGCATGCGGAGGTTAGTCGGATCGGGTTTTCGGGTAGGCCGTATGGACTTTTACCATCCAATATATTATCAACCCCCGGCGTTGAAACTATCCCCTCCCCTAATACTAAAATCTCTCCAAAAAATTTCCAAATAGATAAAAATTTGTTTCTATTAATTTTCAAGGGTGATCAACACGATAGCAACATACATTTAATCATATCACTGTGTTGATGATCGAATTCTGAACAACTTTCAAAATGTCCGCGCGTCTCTCTCTCTCTCTCTCTCTCTCTCTGTCCGTCCGTTCGTCTGTCCGCCCGCCCACACATCACGTTTATTGTAAGTATGATAACTTAAGAATGAAAAGTGCGATTGTATTGAAATTTGGACAGTAAGTTATACAGGGTGTAACAGGATTATGGTATACCCCCTTTTCTCCTTTAATTTCGAAGATAATTGATTGAAATTCAGGATATACTACATACATAATAAGCGGCACTTTTTGACATACAATTGTTTTTTTTTTCACTTCCGGTTTCGTCGGAAGTGACACTAACTTTCGATTTTTAAATGGAACACCCTATATATTATTGCATGTTTGAATTCTGCATAATTTTCTGAATCCAACATTGCCAAATAAGTGACATTTCAATCATCAATTTTTTTTATAATATAATTTTTAATTTTCCATTTAAGTGTGCCATGATGGTTACGATTTATTCTAAATGACACGTGTAATGCTACGAAAATCGAAATCCCGTTAAAAACATTAAATTACGTGATTTATGAGCAAGTAAAATTCATCAAAATTGTTTTTGGGGCAAAATTCATTTTTTTCAAATGGAACCATATCGGTACCATGGTACCATTTATTAGTACTATTAATAAGGAATTGATTCATATGTCGTATTAAAATGTGCGATAAATACAAACAAAATTACAGCTAAAAGAAAATAAGAAAATATAATTTTGTTCTTATTAAATGTTAAGAAGTAACTAAGGTGGCTTTGAAAACAATGAAATATTTAGCTTCTCAAACATTTGTTGGTTTAACGGTGTTTTTTTGTCTTTAAGAATTGTTTAAAATTCTTGTTCGCAAATTTATATAAGAGATGAAAAAGTGGACATGTTAATTGTTTATGGGGAAAGTAAAAAAAATGCAATTGCATCAGCTATGGACTTTTATGCCGACGATATCCTGATAGACAATGTCCAGCGAAAAATTATTTTAAACGTGTTGAAAACCAATTCCGAAGAGAGCCCGAAGAAAACTTCATTATTGACGAAGGAACGGAAATTAATGTTTTGGCTCGAATAGATGTTGATAAGACTGTTTCTTTAAGGCAAGTTGGGTTTGAATTGAACATCAGTCACCAAACAGTAAGCCGAATTTTGCACAAATACCACTATAAATCTTTTAAATACCAATTGCACCAGCATTTGTACGAAAGTGATTACGAATGTAGGATGGAATATTGCAATTGGGTTTTGTGTAATGACGCAGCCAAACAATGATTTTTTGGGACTGATTTTATTTTTGGACGAGTCAAGGATTACAAATTTAGGATTATTTAACCGACAAAATACAAAATATTCGTCACAAGAAAATCAAAATTTATTACGGGAGGGTAACTTTCAAGTGCGGTTCGGTTTCAATGTTTGGCTTGAAATAATCGGTAGTAGAATCATTGTTTCAATAATATTTGAAGGACCTCTGACTGGTGCCAGATACTTGAGATTCCTGGAAAATGAGTTTGAGGATATTTTAGATGAGTTACCTTTAGATTTAGGACAGGGAATGTATTTCAACAAGATTGCGCTCCTCCCCGTAATTCATAGTAATTGATTACCTTCAACGGAGATTCGGAGAAAACGTAATTTCGACGAATAGTCCTGTGAGGTGGCCTCCAAGGTCACCCGATTTAACGCACCTAGATTTCATTGTTTGGGGTCATTAAAAAAATATTGTCTATGCAACCGCCGTTACAACTGAAGACCTGGAGCTACGAGTAAGACGAGCAATTAATAGCATAACGGCCCAGCAATTGGCGAACGTTCTTCGCGAAACAGCTATGCAAGTTGAGAAGTGCATTGACGTTAATGGACATCATTTTGAACAACTGTTGTAATGTTTTGTGTTAATTTTTTGTATTCCAAAACCACCTTATGTGTAACAAGGTAATTAGAATAAAATTGTATTTTCTTATTTTCTTTTAGCTGTAATTTTGTTTGTATTTATCACTAATTTTAATACAACATATGAATAAATTCCTTAATAATAGTACTAATAAACGGTACCACGGTATCGATATGGTTCCATTTGAAAAAAATAAGTTTTGCCCCAAAAACAATTTTGGTGATTGTTATTTGCTCATAAATCACGTAATTTAATGTTTTTAACGGGATTTCGATTTTTGTAGCATTACACGGGTCATTTAGAATAAATCGGAACCGTCCTGGCACACTTAAATGGAAAACTAAAAGTTATATTATAAAAAAAATTGATGTTTGAAATGTCACATATTTGGCATCGTTGGATCCAGAAAATTATGCAGAATTGAAAAATGCAGTAATATATAGGGTGTTCCATTTAAAATTCGAAAGTTATTGTCACTTCCGGCGAAACCGGAAGTGAAAAAAATCAATTGTATGTCAAAAAGTGCCGCTTATTATGTATGTTGTATGTCCTAAATTTCAATCATCTTCAAAACTAAAGGAAAAAAGGAGGATATACCATGATCCTATTACACCCCGTATAGTGTTAGCTGGTGGAAGAGCTCTATTGTTTTTTAACACAATTGATCAATAAACAAAAAAGTAATTAATTATTTAAATTTTAAAAAATCTATTTTTTGTTTTTTAATTAAACAAAAAATGTCCAAAAACTAACTTTATTTACAAAAAAACTCTACGAAGAGTTATATAGAATGTGCAACAATTATATAAAATGTGCAGTAAATCGGCTAAGAGTATAATGGTTAGCTGTTCTGTTATACCATGTATTATACTCGTACATTGACTTGGACACCGGAGAATGCCCGGATTTCAGAATGCTGAAGCCGGCACCGCACTTTAAACATCGTTTTCGAGCGATTTAAATACTGACGCAAATCCCCCCATAATTACCTTACATTGGTAATATCCTCTGCCGGACCCGTGACGCGATCCAAATCCTCTCATTTCCATCAAAGATGTGATTGAAGGCCAGCTCTGACATTTTCCGTGAGGCTGTTCGTGATTTCGCGCCGCCCCGTGCCGATTTTCCGCACTACCCATCGAACCAGATATTGCCGCAGTCTCTTTGGCAAGCGGTAGGTCAGGCGTCGCGACGCCGACGTTTCTGCCGGCTGATCGATTCTCTGGGTCACTTACTCGTCTGATACCACCGATGGAAACCCAATTCCGTATATAAAATTCGAGGAGAGCGGATATAGTTGTTAACGCCGTCATTTCCTGGAGCGGTGGTGACGTTTCGCCGGGAAATATGTTAGTTGCTCTTTTTTTTTCGAGACTCAACATGTGAAAAAGCCATATCCTGTAAGTGTCCCATATATTTGTTATGATATAAAAGTATTTTGCTTAAAATATTAATATACTAATCATAATATAATCTCTATTGGTTGTCGTGGAAAGTTTTTTCATGCTTAATTCGGCTATCTCTCTTGTGTTTTCAATATTAAATTTGTCAAATATCCTGGGATGGATAGAACTACCGAATACTCGGTGTAATTATGCCAGTAATTTTTTTATGATCCGATTTTAGGATTTATGAGCATATGGGTGACATTTCGCGTTTTGAGATCCGACATCGCCAACGTTTATTTTAATGGCAACCTATATGTTTTTCGTGCAGTTTTTTCAGTATAAAATTTGTATAAGTGGGATAGGTAATATCTTCGATCTAATTCGGGTTATTCTTTTCATATAGGAGAATAGGAGTTAGACATATACAGGGTGTCGCAAAATTTTCGCATTTTGCCTTAAATACAGATTCTACTTAGAAAAAAATTCGTATAAACGTGTGTTCGGAAATGCTTCCTAAGGGAGCTACCGCGCCTATATGCTTTTATTGATTCTCTCAGAGAAACTCTGGAACAAGTTATGAGCAAGGCTCGGAAATTTTATCTCGGCGCCAGAAACGACTCCCACGTAGACAGAATATTAAATTTCAAACACTCTGAAACAATTAGAAAAACGACCAAGTGGTGAAATATTCAATATTGCCAGCTACAATGTATTTTTGGTAAATTTAACCTAAAAGTGGCAATGGTTCTTACAAAAACATGTAATACATATTCAGCAAATAAAAAATTTTGAATCAAACACATACTTTCCTGTTCTGTTTAATATGTGTGGCGTGTTTATTTAGTTTATTTTCATAATAATTAAATATATAAACCCAATTAACTTCTGGCAACATTAAACGTTTTTCCAAATGAAATATATAAAATACATAACAAACAAAGTCAAGGATTAAAGGCATACAACTGCCATGTACCGTGTGCATCACAAATGCATACGACGCGATAAAGTGAATTTTATTTAATTTTAAAATGTTATTGCATTCGATCCAGACCGAGTGTCAACATTAGATTTCAGTTACATGGCGGTACTTTTATGTTTTTTACTAATGCGATTTTATTATCTCCATTAATTAGACCACGCTCCCGAAATTGTGAAACATTGCTTTGACAAAATCCCTTTTTACCTAAGTATACTGTGGTAATTCTTGGTATTAGGTCAACATTTAATAAAGGGAAAGGGTAGAACATCCGAGATCTACAAACCTTGAGTGAAATTATACAAAGTCGGCGGTATATAAAAATGTCTAGTGCTTCTCAGGGTGCAGTTTACTTGTGGATTCGCGATTGATAGAACAGAACTTTATTGTAGCAGTTGCAACAAAACAATTTCTTGGACATCTAAAACAGACATATTTCCTCACAAAAGCATTCGAGTGCTAGTGGTTAGTGAAATATCAATTTTCAAACTAGTGCATCCAAAACAAAGTTGCAGGAACAGAATGGCGGACGTTTTACGTACGAAAAAATGTGAAAAAATCTGTTCTTCCCGTTTATCTTTTTCATCGAAAAAGTTTCAAACAATAGTTGTAGGCATTCAAAATACTTACAAAGTGGCGCCCGCTAAATGAAAATCGGATTGTTAGATTTCTCGGAAATTAAAAAAAAACATCGGTTCATTAGCAAGAAACTAAAAATACTGACATATGTTATGTAACTAACAATTTACCACCTACTATATTCGGGGGGGGGGGGGGGCAAGGGTAGGCAACTTTCCACCAAATATTTTGAAAGAGCCTTAAATTGTTTAAGGCAAATCTGGAGGCGAATTCCGAAATTCTTGCGGAAAAATCATAAGTATGACAATTACGTCAATCAAGTCAAAGGTTTTCAATACAATTAGGCAGGAGCGGATTAAGACTTTGTGGGGCCTCTGGTTAAATTTTGAGCGGTGCCTTTTTGCAATTCTCGTAAAACCAGAGACAGGCTAGTTAAACCCTAGATGCCTGGGGAAAGGCGAGTTCAATACTCGTAAACCGCAGACAGGAACTTAAACCCCCAGACGCCCGGGGGGATAGCAAGTTAAATACTAGTAAAATCATAGGCTACTAATTATAATTATACATTACTATTACGTGGCACGTCTATGATCATATAGTATACTTTAAGGTCTAGTGGATTTAAGGTTTCTCTTCTAGGCGAACGGTTTGCTTAGGGTGTTTAACTTATTTTTATACCAGTTTCTAAAACCTGGTTTAAATTTTAATTTTTAGCGAAATCGTCCCTGCTTTCCACGGTTTCACGGGATGTGACCATAATCCTGCATTTTTCAAAAAAGAAAAAGGGGCCCTTTACTATTAAAAAAAAAAATCGGTAAAGGTGTTTACACAGAACTTCCCTCTTTATTTGTGCATGGCGGTCACTCTAAAGAATTAATAATTACGAAATGACATTGAAAATAATAATCGGATTATAGTTAGCACTATTATTACAAAGAAAACCTGATAAGTTTTTGTCAAAAAAATATACAGAGTGCTCATCCAACAGCAAAAGTTCAATACTAAATGACAGGTGCCAAACATGGAAGACTTGCGCAAATACCTTTACAAATGTCCACCATGACTGAATTATTTCTTGGGATGACCACCCTGTACATTTTTCAATAAAAGTATAATTAAATATATTCTTCTGAAATAGATTTACAATGTCATGAAACGTGGAAATTTTAAATTTGAGCAAAAGGAAGTTTCCTTCTATTCTATAGTAGTGGTAAAAAAAAATTACAAATTTCATTTTTTTTTTATTATAGGTTTAGAATGTCATGGAAAGTGAAAATTTTAAATTTGAGCAAAGAAAAAAATGTTCCTCTATTTTAGTGATATTTAAAAAAAAAAAAAAAAAATCAAATTTTCCAAATTTCTCATATTTTTTCTGAAATAGGTTTAGAATGTGAAAATTTTAAATTTGAGGAAAATAAATTTTTGTTCCGAAATATTTTTGGAATGTCATTTGAGTTAAAAAAAAATCATCTATTCTATAGTAGTGATGAATAAAATATTTTTAAATTTTTTTTTTTTATTTTTCAAAATTTTTTTTCAATTTGTGTCAGTAGGTTTAGAATGCCATGGAAACGTGGAAATTTTAAATCTGAACAAAGAATAAAAATTTTCCGTCTATTTTAGTGGTAAAATTTTTCAAAAATGGTAAAAATTCTAAAATTTTTAATTTTTTTCTAAATAGGTTTAGAACGCTATGGAACGTGGAAATTTTAAATTTGAACAAAGAAAAAAATATTCCCATCTATTTTAGTGGTAAAATTTTTTCCAAAAATATTGGAAAAAAAAATTTTCAAACAATTTTTTTTTTAATAGGTTTAGAATGTCAAGAAACGTGAAAATTTTAAATTTGAACAAAGAAAAATTTTTTTCATCTATTTTAGTGGTAAATTTTGTTTTAAAAAGAAAAAAATTCAAATATATTTTTTTTCTGAAATAGGTTTAGCGTGTCATGAAACGTGGAAATTTTGAATTTGAGGAAAAAATGTTTTCTCATTATTTATTCCCTTTGACCCTGTATATTTTCCAGTGAAAGTTTAACCATTTCTTCGCGGAGAGTGGCGTCAACACCTACCAAATTTGACTGCTCTCTGTCAAGTAGTTTTTTAGTTAATGCACCAACAGAAGGACAGACTGACGGAATTGAAAAACCTATATTTTCTTAATCTACGTGATCTGAAACGTCAAAACCCGAAAAAATCTCGGAACGTGATTTTTTTTCTCGAATACAATACTTCCCTGCGGTATGCGAGGGAAGTAAAAATGAAGACTTTATCGAAGCATTCAAAATTTGGAGTAATTTACCAGCAGATAACTTAAATAATATCATAGTATAATAGAGAAGTTTGTTTGCACGATGTACGGATTTAAAACTATAAAAAATGTCAATGATGCACTATGGTAGCTACATTCATGAAAATGTATACATTTACCGGAAACGACAACGAATTCCGCTTATACAAATCGTTTACTTATAAATATCGTTCTGTATTGCCTACGTTCATTCTTATCCAAATTTTCGCAATATTATGAACATTTTTCATGTTTCCCAGCATGATGATAGGAATGTCAGTATATGAACATCATCTAAATATTATCATATACTCAAATTTCAAAGTTCGCCGAATAGTTTAAATTTTTCATGTTTTTGGACCCTCCCAATCGATCAGCTGACGCATAACCCACCACCCCACATCCAGCTGACTATGTTCTACTTTCATTATATAACATTATCTTCCTCTCATATAATTTCAGCGTTCGCCGGATAGTTTTTTCTCTCAATTTTCTTTACAATGTTTTCAACCCTTTCGCATCCATCCACACTGTTACCCAGCTAGCTGACGGTCCATCCATTGTTCACTTATGTGTGAACAATCGATTCCACACATTGTCAAACTTCGCCGCACTTTTGTACGCGGGCTTCCGGACTATAATTAATCCTACTATCAGGATAATATGTATAAATCTACCAAATCTGTATTTGAAAACAACTGATCGTACAGAATACTGCTTGCGCAAGTGCGACTTGCAGTTGCAATATTTCCCGTCAGTAAGGCGAGGGAAATAAAAATAAATTATTGCATTTTGAAGACTCAGTGTTCGTTTATTATGACGTGGAGTGACGGGAGAAGTTTTCTCGATTATTTCCTCAGTAATTGTTTTAGGGTATAGTGTTTTTGTTGAAGGTGCTTTTAGCCTGCAATGGCTCTTCAAAGTTTATCAGTGTTTATCGGTATTATCTGTGTCATTGTAGGTACAAGCCGGTAAAATCAATATGACAATATTGACTTAATGACGTTAGAAAATTAATAAAAAAACAATATCGGTCCCATTTAGATTTTGAAGTATGTATACATGATGAGTTCAGATAAACTGCTCTATTTCACGATTTAAGAGGGGCGAACTCGGATGCGTTTATAAAAATGTTTTTATTTTGTATATATTTCACATGCAAAAATTATGCATCTCGTTAATATGATGATGGTAAAACTAGAATGTACTTTTAAGCAGATTTTCACATTGCCTGTTTCGCAGCAAATATTTCTTTTTGAAATATTCCATAATATAACAAATTGCGGCGCTGTCTTAAGTTTACTAAATTTTGGGACACCTGGGTCAGGTTTTAGGCAAAACTTATTCTATTTGCTGCCTACCAGATATTATAAAGTCTAGAAATTATCGACACTAGAAAATGTGTGAGAAATATAATAATCTTCAAGTCCAGTTTGATATATTCCACAGCAATATAATATTGTAGGTGCGATAAAAATTTAAACCACATAATTTAAAATGATCTAAAAATGTATCCTATGCATCACGTACAACTTAGTTCAGTAAATTTAATGTTTAAGGTAAATCCCGTTAGAGCATCTTAAAGTACACATTTCGATTTCAAACTTTAAAAATTGCACCTACAGAAATCTAATAACGCGATTTAAACCAGAGTAATAGGTGGTTAAAGTTAGTTAGAGTCGGGTACAATTTAAGCTGACTTGTGTCATGGCCGCTAAAACGTCTGAACTAAGATTTTATTTGATGCATAAGAAATGCCAGTAGTTCTCAAACAGTTCTTTCCTGTAACAGCAATGATGTCCATAAATCATTATAAAAACATAAGAAAGATGTCATAAAGTTTTAAGATTATTGATTTAGTAACCATCATTTTAGTGGAATTCTGATTATACAGTGTTCGCCCTAAAATTGGCTCCGTATGGGAAAGAATTGTATTATTGATATTTCTAAAAAACTCTATTGGGGGTTCGATTATGCATGACCGACAACAAAAAATTACATTTTGACACATGTCATGCGATCACCGGTTTGGCAGGACTGTAAAAATTAGTTGACGGTGGTACCGAAAAATGGGTCAAATTGTTAAGATATCGAAATATTTTATTAAGAAAAAGTGCATAGAATACAACAAGGACCCCATATATCAATTGAAGCAGATATGAGGAAAATAAAAAAGTGCACATTTTTACCCCTACCTTTAATTACCAAATGAAAAATCATAAAATCTTGTGTCTATTTCACAAATATTTGATTAGTTTCGACAAAAACTTTATGTATTTTAGTTGAATAAAGGTATTTGCATGTAAAAAAGAAACGAACCCCCAATATAGTATTTTTTAGAAATCTCAATACAAATTTTTCACATATATGGCCAACTTTATGACTGAGACTGTAGATATATGTATAGGCTCGGGAACAAATGAAACTGATCACAAAATATGAATTGCCCAATTCAGTCAATAACAATGAGTTATCAGAAAAAGAAATCAAGGACTAATATTGCTACAGTCCAGCAAGAACCACGGGGAGGTATGGGCATTTCTTGCCAGAAAAGGATAGGATCATATTATTAGTAGGGGAAATGATGTTAGTAAAAATAAAATATTTCATATAATAAAAAAAATCTGAAATCTCTATGATAATAATGAAAATAAATTATTTTTTTAGCGGTAATAAATAAATATTCTAGTTGACAAAATATATATTAAAAAAATTAACAATAATTTTAAAACAAATAAATTAAAACAATTCTGAATGTACAACGCATTGGTACGTTTTCATAAACACTAAAAGACTTGAACACTACATTTAACAATTTACGATACGTTTTTATAAACAAGACTACACTACACTTGAACAATTTATCTACTCGACGCACGTTTCACCATTCGTGTATTAATATATAACGTAAGAAAATACGATTGTATACGAGATAAACACGCGCTAGTAATAATAAAGGACACATTTTTTGGGAAAATAAAAATTTTAGAATGAAAATTATTAACTTTTAATAGAGCCTAAATAAGAAAAAAGTAGAAGTGAGGATCGAGATCGAACTCACAACCACCCCATTTACATTTATTGCTGCTCGAGTATCTTACCGATTGAGCTACGCGATCCTACGTTCCTTATATTCTAAAACATATAATATGTATACACTAGAAAATTGTAAGATTTAGTGATTTAACATTGTTCGTTTGACGGATGAATATCCCCTATTTACCACCAAAATAACTTAAATATTTCATATAAAGACGTTTTTCATATTTAGAGTGGTATTAGTTCACGGAAATAAATAATATTCGCGATCAAACACACAGTTTGAGAATCACTGAGCTTATGACTATGTTTCTCACTCCTCAGTGTACATTTTATATTTATGTCTCAAAAGAAGTGGAAAGAATCTTGGTAGACATACATTGACAATGTCTTTAGGCTATTGCTTTAAGTTTGTGTGCAAGAGATAGTGAAAACGTATGCGCAACATTAATTCATACATCGGTCATTTTAAACTGGACCTGACTCTATACATACTAAATTTTACCACTCTCAACATTTTGAAATTTTGGAAGTGTACACCTTCAAAAATAATTTTTTGAGATTTTTGTCATTCATCTCCTTTTATACATTACTTCAAGAGTAGTATGTGAAATTTCCAGGTTTTTATCTTAAAAATTGTAGAAGTGGTAAAGCTTTTATCGATTTCATTGGAAATCTCTTTATGTTCCGACTTCATATATTATGTACTATTTGATAATCCAATATCCACATGCCTCTTCTCTTATTTAAGCTTTGTTGAGCTCAATTTCATTAATTAGTTCAAAAGTTATAACAAATTTAGTGTAGCGCGTCCGAGATCACGCACGCTTCGCACGCCGTACTTACGTGTCGCTGCGTTCCATTTTCGTACGTTAAACGAAAAGATCTGGAGCCTACATTTTGATGATACAAAAAAACTTCATATACGTTTTTGATGTGCAAATTTCCCGTACTTTCTATTGGCGTAAGCAGTTAAATTTCAAAAGTTATTCGCGAAAAACCATAATATTACATTTATTTTGTTTAATTACTATTACAGCGGCACTTTTTAAGAAGAAGACTTCTTATCATACATTATGGATACAATTTAGAAGAGAATGGAAAAAAGTCCGCCCTGTTACAAAGGATTCCGAAGCCGATTCCTCATTTTACTGCAACTGATATTATTGACCTTATTTCCCATTAAGTTTTAATAATATATTTTTCTTATTTTCAGATAACCAGCTTTGCTGGTATTTTAAAAAATGACGACGGATATCAGCATAGTAAGGTGGGATCCCACCTTACAGCAAGAAATAGTAGAAGATTACGAATATGATGGTGGCAATTCGTCATCACGACTCTACGAACGATCTCGTATTAAGGCATTAGCTGGTGAGTTTTTTTAAACAGTAAGCAATTACCCAATTTATTAATGTAAAATACACTTCACACTATATTACGTATTTAATGTACATCCTGGAGTATTTTTGAAGAGTAAGTTAATTATGTATAAGTAGCACCATTTAAAAGAAAATTAAAGTCAATAAAATGTAAACTTTTGAACGATTTGTACAGAATCCTTCGGTGCTGATATACAAAGTGAGTCAATAAGGCGTGGATGGTCAATATCTCCTCAACGGTTTGTTTGATTAAAGTCTTCCATATCCAGATTTAGTCAATATAGATTTCATCTGTTCCATATTCAATTCCACCAAGAATCGAATAAAAATGATTTTCACTGGCTTGGTTTTGAGAAAACTAAGAAAAAATCCTGACATTGCTTTATATCGGGTGTAACAGGATCATGGTCAGGGTTCAGACTCATATGGAAAACCTGGAGAACCTGGAAAATTCAGGGAATTTAAAAATCCTTAAAAAAAAAACCTGAAAATATCAGGAATTTTATAAATTGTATAAAAAATCAGGGAATTCTGCGTCTCGATATGGAAAACCACAGAATTCTTAAGAATTTTCACTTATTCAATTCAACGTAAGGAATTATTGTATGCCAAATAAAAATGTACTTCACTAAAAAATATATGGAAATTAATATTTTTGGTTATGGGAAACCTGGAAAATTCAGGGAATTTTTTCAGCTTCGTAAAGTCTGAACCCTGATGGTGTACCCTTCTTTTCTCGTTTAGTTTTGAAGTTAATTGATTGAAATTCAGGGTATACTACATACATGATAAGCGGCACTTTTTGACATACAATTGATTTTTTTTCCACTTCCGGTTTCGCCGGAAGTGACATTAGCTTTCGATTTTTAAATGGAACACCCTATATATTATTGCATTTTTGAATTTTGCATAATTTTCTGAATCCAACGATGCCAAATAAGTGACACTTCAAACATCAATTTTTTTTATAATTATAAATTTTAGTTTTCCATTTAAGTGTGCCATGACGGTTCCGATTTATTCTAAATGACCCGTGTAATGCTGCAAAAATCGAAATCCCGTTAAAAACGCCAAATTACGTGATTTATGAGCAAAAAAAAAATCACCAAAATTGTTTTTGGGGCAAACCTCAATTTTTTCAAATGGAATCATATCGGTACCGTGGTTCCATTTATTAGTACTATTAATAAGGAATTTATTCATATGTATTAAAATGTGCGATAAATACAAACAAAATTACAGCTATAAGAAAATAAGAAAATACAATTTTATTCTAATTACCTTGTTACACATAAGGTGATTTTGGAATACAAAAAATGAACAGAAAACATTACAACAGTTCAAAATGTTGTCCATTAACTCCAGGTCTTCACGGGTTGTAACGGCGGTTGCATAGACAATATTTTTTAAATGACCCAAACAAAGAAATCAAGGGGCGTTAAATCGGGTGACCTTGGAGGTCACCTCATAGGACCACTCTTCGAAATTACGTTTTCTCCGAATCTTCGTTGAAGGTAATCCATTACTATCCTTGAATTATGGAAATACATTCCCTGTCCTAAATCTAAAGGTAACTCATCTAAAATGCCCTCAATCTCATTTTCCAGGAATCTCAAGTATCTGGCACCAGTCAGAGGTTCTTCAAATATTATTGGACCAATGATTCTACTACTGATTATTCCAAGCCAAACATTGAAACCGAACCGCATTTGAAAGTTACCCTCCCGTAATAAATTTTTATTTTCTCTTGACCAATATTTTGTATTTTGTTGGTTAAATAATCCCGAATTTGTAAATCTTGACTCGTCCGAAAATAAAATCAGTCCCAAAAAATCATTGTTTGGCTGCACGTTATTATACAAAATCCAATTGCAATATTCCATCCTACATTCGTAATCACTTTCGCGCGAATGCTGGTGCAATTGGTATTTAAAAGATTTATAGTGGTATTTGTACAAAATTCGGCTTACTGTTTGGGTGACTGATGTTCAGTTCAAACCCAACTTGTCTTATCAACTTCTATTCGAGCCAAAACATTAATTTCCGTTCCTTCGTCAAGAATGAAGTTTTCTTCGGAATCTTTGTTGGGCTCTCTTCGGAATTGGTTTTCAACACGTTTAAAATAATTTTTCGCTGGACATTGTCTATCAGGATATCGTCTGCCATAAAGGTCCATAGCTGCAATTGAATTTTTTTACTTTTCCCATAAATAATTAACCTGTCCACTTTTTCATCTCTTGTGTAAATTTGTGGCATTAAGAACACAATTAACAAGAATTTTTAAAAAAATTTAAAGACAATAAAAACACAGCTAAACCAACAAATGTTTGACAAGCTAAATATTGCATTGTTTTCAAAGCCACCTTAGTTACTTCTTAACATTTAATTAGAACATTTTATTTTCTTATTTTCTTTTAGCTGCAATTTTGTTAATATTTATCTGATATTTCAATACGACATATGAATAAATTCCTTATTAATAGTACTAATAAATGGTACCACGGTACCGATATGGTTCCATTTGAAAAAAATGAGTTTTGCCCCAAAAACAATTTTGGTGAATTTTATTTGCTCATAAATCACGTAATTTAGTGTTTTTTACGGGATTTCGATTTTTGTAGCATTACACGGGTCATTTAGAATAAATCGGAACCGTCATGGCACACTTAAATGGAAAACTAAAAATTATATTATAAAAAAAATTGATGTTTGAACTCAGAAAATTATGCAGAATTCAAAAATGCAATAATATATAGGGTGTTCCATTTAAAAATCGAAAGTTAGTGTCACTTCCGGCGAAACCGGAAGCGAAGAAAAGTGCCGCTTATTATGTATGTAGTATATCCTAAATTTCAATCAATCATCTTTAAAACTAAAGGAGAAAAGGGGGGGTATACCATAATCCTGTTACACCCGGGATATGCATCTGAAAATTCTTTTGTTGGAACTGTTGGTCACAACACGATCAAATACAGCTTATCGAATATTATGCCCCAAATGAAAATAAAATCCAAAATAAGAGGGTGTTGTAGTGTTAAATCTTACGATATACAGGGTGTAATCAGTTTCATGTCATTAAAAAAAACTGGTAATGGGGGACCGACTAGACAAACAAAAAACCTTTATGACTTTTCCCTCTACGGGCACTTTGAAAAAAACTGATCTAGGTCAATATTTTTAATATTATGGTAGACAACTATTGAGAACCACTGCTTTTCTTGGTCAATGGACTTCTAGTTCGCAATTATACAACTTTTGTCATAAAAAAGTGCTCGCCGGCACACGCGGTGCTCTACGGTGTCAAAGAATCATCGACCGCCTTTGATGGACCGCCTCAACTGAATTGAGGCAAGTATAAAGAGGTAAATGATTCGTTCTTTCTTCGTGCACAATTGCAAGCAAATAATGGCCATAGAGGTTTAAACGGAGCATTTCTTTACATATGTGTGTTTTTTAATTTGGAGCAAAATATTGGATTGTTTATAATTTAGAAAATTTAAATGTGGTTTATTAACATTTGTAACATAAATGAGTGTCCTGGGTTAAACGCTTACTACCTACCTAAATGATTCAAAATCTCTGCATGTGCATCCATACACAGTTCGGTACGTCGAATTAAGGACATGCGCACTTCGTTTGACACTAAACACAACTATCAACTAACGTTGTCAATAAATAAAAATAAAATAAAAACTTGGTACAAAAGCCAAAAAGGAATACAAAAAGAACGAACAAGTAAGTTGTGTCTGTACGTAATCAAGAATTTGACAACTTGAACGGTAAGTCAATAAAATATATCTTAACTATAAATACCCAATGACGCGAAATTCAAAAATAACAAAAACAACGAACGGCGGGTTGGACGTGTGTACATAACGATACACCCACAGTAACTAAAATATTGCACAAGGGAGAGTTAGAGTATAGTTTTCTTCAGATCAGATCTAGATCTAAACCTACCTCAATATTCCAGCAGTTCTTAAAAAATTTTATTGAAAATTTGCGAAATTTTTGTTTATTTTTTTCTCCAAAACTATGAGCTTTAGACCCCATGTTATATAAGGTTTTTTTGTTTGTCTTGTCTTTCCCTACCACCAGTTTTTTTTTTAATGACATGAAACTAATTACACCCTGTATAAGCGTTATCAATAGTCTGCGTTGTAGTGCTACTTTTTAGTATTTTTTTTGCTCTGCATTCTAAACCTTTGGCAGATCAACTTACTGGTTTAAAATACGAATGATTTACGTTGTTTAGCCTCACTTTTTATCTACTTAGTAATTTTATCAAAACCATATTTCCTGCTTTATTGTTAATTTAGTCTGCAGATAGACCACATGTACTTTTGTGCCGTGAAAAATGGACGATTTAATAGGCGAACGTAATTTAGAACAGTTGTACTATGATAAAGTAGTTCTTGAACTGAGAGGTATTTATAAAATATGTAGTTAACAGCATTATAGTTAAAAGAAATATGTTTCTCTTTGTTGCAAATACCTTTAAGGTTTTAAATGTAAGTTGTTTTTGCTTCAACAATCACACTTTATCATCACTTTGGTAAAATGCCCGCCATCTTGCAAAATGGCGACAAAAAATAAGTTCTTCTAATTTTTCTTAGTAACTATTGCCCTGGAATGAACAATACTCAATACTAAAATTAAACCGTATACGATTTGCTACAAGGTTCTTTTAATTTTTTTTATAGAGCCAATCGTTAAAAAGTTATGGCCAATTTATGGATCACGCTATCTTTAATTATGGTCAATCAACATAAAACTTTCAGAAAATCGTAGTATATTTGTATATACCCTTCCTGAACATTTAACATCAAACGCAAAATTTAAAACATTCATTTTCAGGTGTTTCTATTTCCTAGATAAATAAAAATGACCTTGTGGCAGAAAAAAAAGTTTATGTATTTGTGTTTTGTCCCATATAGACAAGGCGAAAATCTCGCTTACGTATGAAAAAAATGTCCCATACGATTTTTTTTGCATATTCATGTTCTTCGGCACATGTCCCCGAATAAGGATCAACAGTTTGCCGGACGAACATCTGGTCCCAATTTGTTTAACTCATTTTAAAAATTGCAATTTCGTAGACTACGAAGATAAAACAATATTTTTTTTTAAATAAAATTAAAATATTTCGACATTTTGGGACAAACTTTAAAATTTATATTTTTGAAAAATAGTTATTCCCATCATTTCAGATCGTTTCAGAAAGTCATTGACACGTTTTAAGTGTATCATACTGTATACAGACCAAGCGCCAGAGACAAAAAAAAAAAACAATATATTCAAATTGAGATAGAAGTTTGCTATATTTTTTAATCATCAGCTTTTATGATTCTAAACACTCATCCGAATTGGCGATTTAAATCTCTGATATTTTTACAGCCCAAAAGAAATTTGAAGATGTGACTTTTTTCCTGGTAACTTTTTTCTTAAAAAAAAAATGCATAAAAATAGTTTGGATAATAAAATAATTAAGGTGGCTATTCCCTACATCCGATAGGGAAATATAACTATAACTTTTTAAATATAACTTTTTTTCTTAGTACGTATATTACAAAAACTATAAGAGTACCTAAAGAGAATCATAACAAGACTATTATTATGAATGTTCACTCAATAATTTCAGTGGTTTGTAAAATAGCTAGATTTAAATTTGAAAATTATGTCAATCTTCCTATTTAATAGTTTTAAATCCAGCTATTTTGCAAACCATTGAAATTATTGAGTGAAAATTTATAGTACTAGTCTTGTTATGGTTCTACTTAGGTACTCTTATAGTTTTTTTTAAATATACGCACTAAGAAAAAAAAGCTATGGGCAAAAATAATAAATATTTCGCTATCGGATGTCTCTTTCTAAGGAATGACCACCTTAAATCTGTTCTCAATAAGGTGATAAGGACGAATTTTGAAAATATTTTTTGCGCAATTTAACCTCAAGATTACGAAAATCTGGAAGATCGGCGTAGTTTTTGGGATCGGCCATCAATGCAGACGTCCTTAGAGTCAGATTGTAGGTTTTTATCTCTATTTTTAAAAATCTAAAGAGGAAATGTTTTTTTTTGCACTGAAAATTTTGGAAAATTTGAAATCGCTGTAAAATTTATAAATTTTTTAAAATTCATTTCATTTTCCAATGGTTTATTAAATTTTACTAACAAACATTTTAAGTTCTGGACTAAAGTCAAAAGTAGAATCCGAGATATCGATATTTTTGAGAAATAAGCTATTATGAAAAAGTTATTCATTTCGACGAAATTACGACTTTCTTCGGCCAACATCTCGAAATCCTGTCATTAAAATTTTTTGTGGCCATGAAAACTTTTGATTAGTATGTCAGGAACTATCTGTGTGCAAAGTTTCAGCTTCCTGGAGTGAAATCCAAATTGCATTTAAAAGATGCGAGGCCCTTTTATCCGCCAATCTAAATATATTTTTAGAATGAAGAAAACCAACGATTAAAAAAAATCATTTTGACGCAAAAAAATTTCTGGTGCTTGGTCCAATAGATTTTAATTACTATTTACCATGTTTTATCATCCCATTATAGATGAAAGAGAGAGCGTACAAAAGAAGACCTTCCAGAAATGGGTCAATTCTCACTTAGTTAGAGTAAATTCCCGAATATCAGACTTATATTGCGACATGAGAGATGGGAAAAACTTAATAAAACTCCTCGAAGTACTATCCGGCGAACGATTGCCCAGACCAACAAAAGGAAAGATGCGCATCCACTGCCTAGAGAACGTTGATAAAGCACTGCAATTTCTCAGAGAGCAACGAGTTCATTTAGAAAACATGGGCTCCCACGATATAGTAGACGGAAATCCCCGTCTCTCACTCGGTCTCATCTGGACAATAATCCTCCGCTTCCAAATCCAAGACATCACGATTGAAGAAACCGACAATCAAGAAACTAAATCGGCCAAGGACGCTCTCCTCTTGTGGTGTCAAATGAAGACAGCGGGCTATCACAACGTCAACGTGAGAAACTTCACTACCTCATGGAGAGATGGTCTCGCTTTCAATGCACTCATACACAAACATCGCCCAGATTTAATACATTTCGAAAAACTTTCAAAGTCGAACCCGATGCACAACTTAAACAACGCTTTCAACGTAGCCGAAGACAAACTAGGCTTGACGAAGCTTTTGGACGCCGAGGACGTGTTCGTAGAACAGCCGGACGAGAAATCCATCATTACCTACGTCGTAACTTATTACCATTACTTTAGTAAGATGAAACAAGAGACAGTACAGGGTAAACGTATCGGTAAGGTGGTTGGTATCGCCATGGAAAACGATAGGATGATTAAAGAGTACGAATCGCTCACTAGCGATTTACTGGCTTGGATAGAGGCCACCATACAAGCCTTAGGAGAAAGACAGTTTGCGAACAGCCTGGCGGGCGTCCAAACGCAGCTAGCCCAATTCAATAACTACCGCATCGTAGAGAAACCTCCCAAGTTTGTCGAAAAAGGAAACTTGGAAATCCTTCTCTTCTCGCTGCAGTCGAAGATGAGAGCGAACAACCAACGTCCATACACTCCCAAAGAGGGCAAAATGATATCGGATATAAACAAAGCATGGGAACGACTCGAAAAAGCCGAACACGAACGCGAACTAGCTCTTAGGGAGGAATTGATCCGCCAAGAGAAACTCGAACAGTTGGCCGCTAGGTTTAATAGAAAAGCAAGCATGCGTGAAACATGGCTGAGTGAGAACCAACGACTCGTATCCCAAGATAACTTCGGACAAGACTTGGCCGCTGTCGAAGCAGCCGCTAAGAAACACGAGGCGATCGAAACGGACATATTCGCATACGAGGAAAGAGTACAAGCTGTGGTTTCAGTAGCTGCCGAATTAGAAGCAGAAAACTATCACGACATGGAGAGAATTAACGCCAGAAAAGACAACGTACTCCGCCTTTGGAATTACCTCCTGGAATTGCTTAGAGCACGTAGAAACCGTCTAGATTTATCGCTACACTTGCAACAGAACTTCCAAGAGATGCTACACATTCTCGATGCCATGGAGGAATTGAAAGCGCGCCTTCTTACCGACGACTACGGTAAGCACCTTATGGGCGTCGAGGATCTCCTTCAAAAGCACAACCTCCTCGAAGCCGATATCAACATTCTCGGTGAAAGGGTTAAGGCTGTCGCGAGCCAGTCGCAAAGGTTCGTCGACGTGGAAAATGAGGAGGGATACAAGCCTTGCGACCCGGCCTTAGTTTTAGAACGCGTACAGCAACTGGAGGAAGCTTACGCACAGCTAGTGCGATTGGCGGTTGAGCGTCGGTCCCGCCTGGAGGAAAGTAAAAAGTTGTGGCAGTTCTACTGGGACATGGCCGATGAAGACAATTGGATCAAAGAGAAGGAACAGATCGTGTCCACCTCCGATATCGGTCACGACTTGACCACCGTCAACTTGCTGCTAAGCAAACACAAAATATTAGAGAATGAGCTAGCGGCGCACGAGTCTCAACTGGACGCCGCTCTTGGAGTCGGCGAGGAGCTCATCAGCGGCGGGCACTTTGGCGCGGAAAAAATACAAGAAAGGTTGAACGAGCTACGCGATGCGTGGAAACACCTCCTCGACTTGGCGGCGTACCGCAGAAAACGCTTGGAAGAAGCCGTGGATTACCACCAGTTGTTCGCTGACGCCGACGACATTGATATTTGGATGCTAGACACGCTAAGGCTAGTTTCGAGCGAAGATGTGGGCAGGGATGAAGGAAATGCGCAGTCTCTTCTTAAGAAACACAAAGATGTCACGGAGGAGCTCAAGAATTACGCTAGTACTATTGAGGCTTTGCACCAGCAAGCCGAGGCTTTGGGACCGGAAGTGTATAATTCCCCCGAGGTAACGCAAAGATTAGACTCCATAGATAATCGGTACAGAGAACTTTTGGAATTGGCCAAGTTGAGGAAGCAACGGTTACTAGACGCCCTTTCGCTGTACAAGCTTCTGTCTGAAAGCGATGGTGTGGAGCAATGGATCAGCGAGAAAGATCGCATGTTGCAAACTATGATACCCGCCAGAGACATTGAAGACGTGGAAATCATGAAGCATCGCTATGACGGCTTCGAAAAGGAAATGAACGCCAACGCTTCACGCGTCGCAGTTGTCAACCAACTGGCCCGTCAATTATTACACGTAGAGCATCCCAATTCGGAACAAATTACTGCCAGGCAGAATCAGCTTAATCAAAAGTGGGCGGAACTACGCGAAAAGGCCGAAGCTAAGAGAGAAGAGCTCAACTCTGCGCACGGAGTGCAAACCTTCCATATCGAATGCCGCGAAACTACTACGTGGATTGAGGACAAAATCCGCATTTTACAAACCACTGACAGCTTGGAAATGGACCTCACTGGCATTATGACTCTCCAACGTCGTTTGTCGGGCATGGAAAGGGATTTGGCTGCTATTCTAGCTAAACTCACTTCTCTACAGAAAGAAGCCGACAGTATCGAGGGCGAACACCCTGAAGAGGCCGCCGTTATTAGGGAGCGCATTACGCAGATCCAGATTATTTGGGAGCGCCTAACGCAAATGCTCAAGGAGCGAGATTCTAAATTAGAGGAAGCCGGCGATTTGCACAGATTTTTGCGTGACCTCGACCACTTCCAAGCATGGCTTACCAAGACTCAAACCGATATCGCTTCGGAGGACACCCCAAGCTCCTTATCGGAAGCGGAGAAACTGCTGGCGCAACACCAGTCTATCCGGGAGGAAATCGATAATTACACCGACGATTACACTAAGATGATGGAGTATGGAGAAAAGATAACCGCTGAGCCTAGCACGCAGGATGATCCACAGTACATGTTCTTGCGCGAGCGTCTAAAGGCTCTCAAAGACGGTTGGGCGGAGATTCACCAGATGTGGGAGAACAGACAACAGCTTCTTTCCCAATCGCTTAGCCTGCAACTTCTAGACAGGGATGCTCGTCAGGTTGAGGTTATTCTTAACCAACAAGAACACACTCTCGGCAAAGACGAGAGTCCTACCTCGCTGGAGCAAGCGGAGAATCTGCTCAAACGACACGAAGCGTTCTTGGCTACGATGGAAGCGAACGATGATAAAATCAATGGAGTTGTGGAGTTTTCACACAGACTTTCCCGCGAAGGTCACTTTGCTTCGGACAAGATCGCTAAACGCGCCGATAACATCCACGAGAGGCGTCTAGCTAACAGGGAAAAAGCGCAGGCTCTTCTCGAAAGGTTGCGGGATCAGTTAGAGCTACACCAATTCTTAAGGGACTGTGATGAATTGGGCGAGTGGATACAAGAGAAACACATCACCGCTCAAGACGAAACCTACCGATCCGCCAAGACGGTTCACTCTAAATGGACTAGGCACCAAGCGTTTGAGGCGGAAATCGCCGCCAATAAGGAACGCCTTCTCAATCTTCAGAAGGCCGGCGAGGAACTGGCTGTAGAGAAACCCGAATATGCTAGCCACATCGAGCCCAAGATTGACGAATTGGCAGATCAGTTCGATGTTTTGGAGCAGACGACAAAGGAGAAGGGCGAACGCCTGTTTGACGCTAACCGCGAGGTACTCATCCATCAAACCTGTGACGATATCGACTCTTGGATGAACGAACTCGAAAAACAAATCGAAAGTGAAGATACGGGTGCCGATTTGGCTTCAGTTAACATTCTCATGCAGAAGCAGCAGGTAACTATTAGTGGAGTAATACGAAATAAACCTTTGTCTCGGAACCGGTTCTCCATCAGATCCAGCAGTTAGTTTTTTATTTTTTGTACACGATTCGCGGCAATTTTTAACCTGTAAATTCTTTGATATTTTTTATTCCTCGTATTTAAAAAAAAATCAGTTAAATTGGATTAGATGTACCGGTTCCCAGATAAAAACGTAAAATATTATACAGAGTGTCCATCTTGAAAAACCTGTGCCATTTTTTCGATAACTTACAGATATTTGAATTCTGTAAAAGGTAATCACTACTATATACTTCAGTTTTGAGGAGAAATAGATCATTGTACAAATTGAGGTATAGATGGCGCTGCGGTGCAATAAAATTTTTCGATTCCAGGAGCCTTGAAATGAGGTACATGTGATGGCATTTTACATTCTAAACAACTTTTATAATACCAACAATTTTCACTAGCTTTCTAGATATTTTTTAACTTCAATATATTTTTTTTAAGTAACAGACAACTTTTTTAAAATAAATCCTTATAGTCCAGTCGATAAAGTAAAAAGTTCACCTCGCCCGCAAAAAATGTTATCTGAGATTTTCCTTTAATAACCGTTAGTGGGAGGATTAAATATCACAAAACCACAAAAATCAGTTAGGGGGGTGCCGCGCAACCTCCCCCAAAAAACCTCTCCTTCAGTGGAAAAAAACTTATTTTATTGATAACTCGTTAACCATTTAAGATATAAAAAAATTGCTCATCATAGAAAAGAAAGCTTGACTAATCGCCTAATAAAAAGCCCTCTTGTAATTTTCTTGTATATGCCATGGTTTTCAAGAAAATCGATATTGACAAAATTGCAAAATTTGTATTTTTAATGCGCGCGAATTTTCGTTTATTTGAAATTTTTTGCGCGCGAATTTTTTGCTCGAAAACCAAACAAGCTAGGAAGAAAAAACAACATGGGTTTTAAAAGGGATATAAAATACTCCCTTGTATTGCCATTTTTGATGGCTTTTGATATTTATTTGTATATAAAAATAACAATATAATATTGACCTCTTGATTTTTTGTATATCTAACTATTCATGGGCCCATAGAAAATAACTGACTTATAAATTAATTAATTTTTAGTTCAAGGTAGTACTTCAATGCAGAAAAAGTTGTGAATAAAAATATTCACATTTACAAATTTACCAGCATATTGAAGTTGGCCAAAAAAAAAAATCCCAAAAAGGCTGCATCTTCAATTTTTTTATGGTATTTTTTAGGCAATTTTTTAACTATTAATTGATTAGAAACAATAGTTATATGATATATGAACTCAAAAAAAAATTATGAGCTGAATTTTCAAGGTGATTGGGTCTTTTTATTTTTAGGAAACAATAAAAAAATTGGCCAAAATTTGGCTAATTTCAACATGCTGGTAAATTTGTAAACGTGAATATTTTTTCTGCATTGAAGTGCTACCTTGAACTAAAAGATGCATTTACAACTTATATTAAAGTCAATTATTTTTTATGGGGATGTGAATAGTTAGACACACAAAAAATCGAGAGATGTTGTTTTATATACCAATAAATATAAATAGCCATCAAAAATGGCAAAACAATAGAGTATTTTATATCCCCTTTAAAACCCATTTTGATTTTTCTTCCTAGCTTGTTTGGTTTTCGAGCAATTCAATTTTTTGTATAGGCTGCGCGCAAAAAGTTTCAAATAAACGAAAATTCGCGCGCATTAAAAATACAAATTTTGCAATTTTTGTCAATATCGATTTTCTCGAAAACCATGGCATACACAAGAAAATTACAAGAAGACGTTTTTCTAGGCAATTAGTCAAGCTTTCTTTTTTATAATGAGCAATATCTTTATATCTTTAATGGTTAACAAGTCATCAGTAAAATAAGGCTTTTTTCGCCGAAGGGGTGGTTCTTTGGCACTGATTTTTGTGGTGTTGTGATGTGTAATATAATCCCTCCACTAACAGTTACCGAAGGAAACTCTCAGATAACATTTTTTGTTATGGAAATCTTTATAATTATTAGACTATTTGGGACATTTCATGGTATAAAAGACTCATTTAGATAGTAATGAAATAAGTTTATTTCAACTTCTGACTTGGTTGAAAATTATATTATTATATGTTTTTGGATACAGTGCTCTGTAGATTTTCATGAATTTTTTTTTCAAATTCTACTATAAAAAAAGTTACTAAAATGATTATATAAGTAGCTTATGTTCACTTCCATTTCAAAACAGTTATGACGATTTTTATTACGCAAAAAATATATACCGGGTGGCTCAGCCAGTATGGACACTCTTGTAACTTTTGAATGGGTCAGTGGATTATTTTCAAATTTAAGGTAGTGATATGAAAAAAAAATTCCAATTCTGTGACGTAAAAAAACTAAAATTGTCGACTTCCGGTTTTGATGCAGTTTACATGAAAATGCGTTTTAAATGAGACAGCCTATATGTTTTTGCATATTTGGATTCTACTAGCCAAAATACATATGATCCAACCTTCAGATATTAGTTTGATTTTCAAAATAATAATAATAATTTTTTATTTTAGAAGGCTGCGACTTGATCAAAATTGCTAAAAATTGGTCTGCAAACACCTATAACATATTATCTCTTTAAACATTTGGTTTAAACAGGATTTACTTTTCATTAAGTTCCGCGATATTTAGCTCTTCATCGAAGATAGTCCGATCAAAACGCGCAAAAGGGCGCAGGAAAGTGCACCGCTCTGAAAGTACTTTGACTATACGTTTTTTGGGTCGCTGATTTCGAAAATCAAGGTTTGACAATCCTAAAAGTTGAGGAACACCCCTAGAAACGGAAAAACACCCCTTTTGGGGGGTTTTTCGCGATAATTTTGATAAAACTCAAAAAGGATCCTGTGAAATCCCCTTTTTAATATTAATTTGCAAAGGTGATTGATTTATACCAAATATAGCCGAATTATATGATTAGGGATAATCAGAAAGGGTTAAAACCACCCGTATTTGGTAAATTTTTAAAAAAATTGTACTTTTTGCTTCAAATTTGGTTAAATGGGCATTGCCAGGCAAAAGCAAATTACTCTCAACCCTTAAGAGGGTAAAACCGCCCCTATTTGGCCACTTGGTAAAAAATATTTATTTTAAGCTTCAAATTTTGATACATAGGCTCGCTTAGGCAAAAATGAAATATTGTCACCCATTAAATGGAAGGGTAGGAGGGGGTAGTTTTACCTCCTTAAGGGTTGAAAATAATTTATTTTTGCCCGGCAATGCTCATTCAACCAAATTTGAGGCAAAAAGTAAACAAAAAATGTTTTACCAATTTACCACATAGGGATTTTTTAACCCTATCTGAGTACCCCTAATCATATAATTTGACTGTATTTGGTATAAATCAATCACCTTTGCAAATTAATACTAAAAAAGGGGGATTTCGCAGGATCCTTTTTGATTTTTATTAAAATTATCGCGAAAACCTCTCTGAAAGGGGTGTTCCCCAACTTTTAGGATTGCGGGACCCCGATTTTCGTAATCAACTATCCAAAAAACGTATATTCAAATTAGTTTCAGACCGGTGTTCTTTCCTGCATCCCCCCACACCCGCGTCCTGAATGGACTAAAACTATTTTTTTAAATGGAACCCCTATGGGACAACCGGTAATTTAATTAGACCTTGAATTACGAAAAGAATGATAATTATGCATATCATCTGCTTTTTCTTTGAAATAAATCAGTAATTAAAAAAAAAGATGTTATTCAATTTTTTATAATAATTATCTTGATTCGGTTGCCCCTGAGTAGGGTTGATTTCTCGAACATGCTTAATGAAGAGTAAATCGTATTTTATTGTATTATTTACGATAATATTTTACGGTTGTTTGCAGACCGAATTTTAACAATTTTTACTTAGTAAGTCGTGATCATCTATAAATAAAATTACAAATAAAAAAAAAAAAATCTTGAAAATCAAAATAATATCTCAGGGCTGGATCATACTTATATAATTAGGCCAGTAGAATTCAAATACGCAAAAATATATAGGTAGTCCCATTTAAAAACTTAGTTTTTACGTCACACTCGTATTTTTTTTTCCATATTACTACACCAAAGGACCACGCACGCACTAATCAGTTCGCAAAGCGGTCCCTATCGAATTGGCTGAAATTTTGGTATACTGTGGTTCATGTGATGCTGATTAAATGTCTCAATGGGCACCCTCTGCTAAGGCTACTTTCATCACTACGGTCACCCGAAGATTAAATTCTTGTACTATACGAGATTTTAATAAAAATGGTTCCGGCGTTTGAGTTTTACTTAAAAGTTCCTTAAAAATGTAATATTATAATATTAAGGTGTAACAAGAGCATACCCAAAATAGCGAAAAGAAATAATAATAATAATAATTGAATAATACTTATACAGGGTGTTCCTTAAACGTGCTAATATTTCAATCTCAATTGTTTCAATAAAGAACTGTGCGCAGAAAAACGCAATTAAACAACAATTGAAATTGAATTATTAGGACGTCATTAAGGAACACCCTGTATAAGTATTATTAAATTATTATTATTATTTCTTTTCACTATTTCGGGTATGCTCTTGTTACACCTTAATATTATAATATTACATTTTTAAGTAAAACTCAAACACCGAAATCATTTTCATTAAAATCTTGTATAGTATAATCATTTTATATTCTGGTGATTGTAGTGACGAAACTACCCATAGCAGAGGTTTGTGGCCATTGAAACAGCATCATGTGAACTACAATATACCAGAATTTCAGCCGATTTGATAGGGACCGCTTTTCCATAAAATTAGTGCGTGGTCCTTTGAAAATAATCCATTGAACCATTCAAAAGTTACAAGAGTGTGTCCCTATTAGCTGAGCCACCTGGTATATCGATTAAATATCTCGATAACCAGTGATTTTTCTGAAAATTCTTCATATAAAAGATGTCTGGAATGTATAATCACATGCACCACTTCATTTCAAAGTTCCTGGGATTGAAACGTTTCTTGGCATTTCAGCACCATCTATATCCTAGTTTGTATAAAAACTGAAGTTATTTATATATTCTAATGAATACTTTTTACAGAATGCCAATAGTTGTTAAGAAAATGTTTTAAATGGCACGCCCTGTATATAGGGAACTGGGCAAAAGTAACGATAATCGCTGTAATTATAGTATAAAAAAAAAACATAACGTTTACATATAGTTTTCGTTACTTTTGCCTACCCTGTATTTAAATGATGCAGGATCATTTTTAATACCCATAAATTCTAGATGATCGAAACCCAAATGGCAGTGAAAGCTCGTCAAGTCGGGGAATTAGAAAAACAGACCAGGCATTTGGAAACGGCGGCTCCAGAAAAGGACATGCACGAGATTAAAGTTAAGAAAACTAAGGTGGAAGAACGTTTCGAACAGCTCAAACAACCCTTACTGGAGAGGCAGAGGATACTAGAGAAGAAGAAGGAAGCGTTACAGTTTAGGAGAGACGTGGAAGATGAGCTTTTGTGGATCGCCGAGAAAATGCCACAGGCGACATCGTCAGAGTACGGCAACAGCCTTTTCCAAGTACATATGTTAGAGAAAAAGACTCAGTCTCTCCAAACTGAAGTGGATAATCATGAACCTAGGATTAATACCGTGTGTAACAACGGTCAGAAATTAATCGATGAAGGTGAGTGTTACGATTTTAATAATAATAATAATAATATTAATCATGTATGAGTCTTTATTACACTTTGTGCTTGGACCTGTCTAGTAGTACATTAATTTGTCCAAATCGAGTAAATCATTCAAAATATGCATGTCGCGCCAGCAAAATACTAACACGTACGCAATATGTCCAGTTGACTTTCGTCCGCATTGGTAGGAGCCGATTTGATAAACGACGATTTCCGATGCGCGACGAATGCCACCTTGTGTTCATGCATACAGTGTAACCACATACAGTAGAAATTTAATTTTCGGGCGTTTTTAACATTTTGCCGTTATTTTTAGTAGAGGAGAAATCTTTGGTATTAGGTACTAGTTAATCGGGACATCTTTCGACAATTCTCTAAACTAAGTGGATAACTAAGATTTATCTGGTCAAATTACCGTAAGAATATTAAACATCTTAATTAAAATTAATTAAATATTCTAGTGAATGCCTTTTGCAGAAAAAAAAAACATCTCATTTTGTTATCGAGAAAATGACCCCGAGAGTTTTAAGTGGGACACCCTGTATACATAAATTTAATTGTATGACTTCATAATATTATAAAATACATATAGAATTCTGATTAATTTTATTCTAGATCACGAGGATGCCACCGAATTCAGTAGGTTAATCAACGAATTGCACAAAGCCTGGCAAGAACTCAAAGATGCCATCGAAAGACGCCGCGAGAACCTACTACGCAATGAACGGGCCCAACAATACCTATTCGACGCTAACGAGGCCGAAAGTTGGATGAGCGAGCAAGAACTGTACATGATGGTAGAGGACCGCGGCAAAGATGAAACCTCCGCCAGAAACTTTATGAAGAAACACGAAAGCTTAGAAGCCGCAGTGGAAGCATATGCTGATACTATTCGGACTCTCGGTGAAACCGTTAGGTCTTTAGCCGCTGAGGGCCATCCGTTAGCTGAACAAGTAGCTGTTAAACAGTCACAATTGGATAAGTTGTATGCTGGACTTAAGGATCTAGCCGGAGAGAGACGAGCCAAATTAGACGAAGCCCTGCAACTATTCCTATTAAATAGGGACGTTGGAGACTTGGAACAGTGGATCGCAGACAGGGAAGTGGTGGCGTCTTCCCACGAATTAGGCCAAGACTACGATCATGTGACGTTGCTTTGGGAAAGGTTCAAAGAATTCGCCCATGACACTGAAGCTATCGGCAGCGAAAGAGTAGCGGGAGTGAACGATATCGCAGATCAACTGATCGCAGCTGGGCATTCCGATTCTGCCACGATAGCCGAATGGAAAGATGGACTTAATGAAGCCTGGCAAGACTTACTGGAGCTTATCGAGACCCGCAGTCAGATGCTTGCCGCCTCTAGGGAATTGCACAAGTTCTTCCACGATTGCAAGGACGTTCTCAGTAGGATATTAGAGAAACAAGTATCGATGTCCGACGAATTAGGAAGAGATGCCGGTTCAGTTAACGCGTTACAGCGTAAACACCAAAACTTCTTGCAGGACTTGCAAACGCTACAATCGCAAGTGCAACAGATTCAAGAAGAATCCGCTAAATTGCAAGCCAGCTACGCTGGCGATCGCGCTAAAGAAATCACTAATAGGGAACAAGAAGTCGTTGCAGCGTGGGCAGCTTTACAAGTTGCTTGCGATCAACGACGAAACAAACTAGCCGATACCGGTGATCTGTTCAAATTCTTCAACTGGGTGAGGAATCTTATGCAGTGGATGGATGACGTCATCAGGCAGATGAATACGAGCGAGAAGCCGAGGGATGTCAGTGGTGTGGAATTGTTGATGAACAACCATCAAAGTCTGAAAGCTGAGATTGAGGCAAGGGAGGATGACTTTGCCGGTTGCATTTCGTTAGGGAAGGAATTGTTAAACCGCAGCCATTATGCTAGTGCCGAGATTAAGGACAAATTAGTTACTTTAAGCAACCATAGGAGTGGAGTGCAGACGCGATGGGAAGAAAGGTAAGAATCTTCTTGGTAAAATAAATAAGGTTAGCGGTCAAATATCTTCGAGATTGTTTAAGAATTTTTTTTTTTATATTGGGGGAATGTCTGGGTTCGCATGTCAGAGTGCCATTTCATAATTTATGAGGGGCGTACTTAGGCACGTTTGTAATGTTTTAATTTATGTAGATCTATCTATTTCGGCTTTTATATTTACTGTCTATGAATGCATCGTTTGATGTGAATTTTTATAAGAAGAAAATGCCCGTTTGAGAAAGAAATCAAAAGAGAAACGTTGGCAAATAACTTTTATGTTTTCAGATGGGAAAATCTGCAATTAATTCTTGAGGTTTACCAATTTGCCAGAGATGCTGCTGTCGCAGAGGCTTGGCTCATAGCTCAAGAACCTTACCTCATGAGCACAGAGCTAGGACACACAATTGATGATGTGGAGAACCTAATTAAAAAACATGAGGCGTTTGAGAAATCGGCAGCTGCACAAGAAGAAAGATTCAGCGCTCTAGAAAGATTAACGACAGTGAGTCAAATTTATACTTTGCCATGTTTCCTGAATGCTAGATTTTTCTTAATGCTTATTAATATGAGTATTTTGTATTAGTAACAATTTCAAAGTTGCAGAAATAAATTAATTGTCCCTGCGCAGCCAAAAATATGTAGTAATAATAATAGTAATCGAAATGCAACTATTTATTACATAGGTGAAGTTTAGCTAAAAGCTACAAATTGCATTAAGGAACATTTTATTTATTTTATGAATTTAATTTAACAAATCATATTGTCGGATACCACGGGGGCACGTTTAGGGTTAGACCGCTTGGACATGTTAGCAAGTACGACACTGGTATTTCACTTAATACAAAATTTAATAACAAAGTCTAATTGTCCACACGAATAATACAAGTAATCAAAACAGTCTCAACACCATCGGATAAATCTAATAAAACAAAGGAACTAACGATCCACTACCCGCTAGCCCGCGATAATCAAATCTTAACTCTTTCACAGGTAATCATAGAATGCCCTTTTTGTTCCCCGGGCTAGCCGATCTGTTTCGTTCGCTTAAGATAAGCGTGTTCCCATGCCCATATAAGGAAATGCATCGAATCTTAAACTGTTATTGGTTGGGGTAGGTAAGTCAACCACAATGTTTATATTAACAAAAATAATAAACAGTCACAAGTACTATTGCTGGGTTCCTAAGGATCATAGGCGTACAGAAATTATTTTCGGTGGCGCCGACATATAGTTTATTTCAGTTCAGTTCATGTATGCAATAGGGCAACTAAAATTTATACTTGCATTGTTATTCGGCATTTGGTTCGTAATTTTTCATAAATAAGAAATTAAATATCCCGTATTTTTGACATTTGTTGTTGTTTATTGACGATTTCTTTCCACAAATTATTAATTAGTTAGATTTTAGTTAGTGTTAATATTTTAATGTTTTTCAAATCGTTTAAGGTGGCCATTCCCTAGAAAGAGACATCCGATAGGGAAATATTTATTATTTTTGCCCATAACTTTTTTTTCTTAGTACGTATATTTAAAAAAACTATAAATGTACCTAAGTAGAACCATAACAAGACTATTACTATGAATTTTCACTCAATAGTTTCAGTGATTTGTAAAATAGCTAGATTTAAAACTACGAAATAGGAAGATTAACATAATCTTTAAATTTAAATCGAGCTAATTTGCAAACCACTGAAATTATTGAGTGAAAATTCATAGTAATAGTCTTGTTATGGTTCTACTTAGGTACTCTTATAGTTTTTTAAAATATGCATACTAAGAAAAAAAATTTATGGCCAAAAATAATTATTATTTCCATATCGGATGTCTCTTTCTAGGGAATGGCCACCTTAAACAATTTTTGATAATTTAAAAAACTTATGTTAAATATGAGTAACCAATCGAAGAAAAGTTGAATAGTTCTTAAAAACCGCAGCTCTCTAACTTTATTCTGAGGAAAAATGGCAATAAATAATAATAAATTGTTTAAATAATTTGCGGGTTGCATTAGCAAACTCTTAATCAACAAAATTATGAAATTTAAAAAAGAAGGAAATTTTACAAATTTAAAGCAAAATGTAATTGTTTAAACAAACTATAATTGTGTAAACAATTTGAAACACATTAAAATATTAACAAACTAGAATGTGACTAATCCATAATAATTTGTGGGAAAAAATAAACAATAATAAATGTCAAGAATATGTGAAACTCTATTTTTGTCCTTATGAGGTCACTTTGGCATTATATAAAACTGTTTATGAAAGTTTAATTTTTAATGGATTTATTAATTCGTATTCCTTGGACAATTCTGAAGAGAGAGCTTGTGTGTGATAATTTATTTTATTAAATAACGATTTTATTGCAAATTTATTACAAAACGTCTTTTACCTCTAAGAAATACATGAGAAATTTCATAGTCTCAGAGGCATGTGTTAGGATTACCCGATTTGCACAAATTTGGTAATCATTTTTGTAGGATTTCGAAAAAGTCACGAGGGAAGGACAAAATTGATTTGACTTGATTTTTTTTTAGCCATTCTAATATACACATACACTCTACGCCTTCTGGGGTAAAAATATCTAAATGCAGAAGAAAATTAAAAGCTCTAAAAATTGTTTTAAAGAAGCAAAAATCATACAGGGTAATAACGTGCAAAAAATTTAACTACCAATTCCTTATCGAAAATGCAAAGGGTGTGTAAAAAATGGTTTTTAATTTTTAGAAAATTATTTATAAGCATCAAATGATCATATCGGTACATGATAATGTCAAATTATGATTTGACATCAGCCTACTTAGTGTTTTGACTAATATAATAGCGCTCGTCACTTTTGATTAATCACTTAGGCAGATGTTATTTTTTTTTCTCAAAAACGGTTCTAAATGTTTAGTTCTTTTTTTTAATTGAAAGAAAAAAGAGCAGACAGAAAGATATTTGCAAAATGATAAGAAGGGTAGTTAATATCACCCCTTTGTATACGTGCTAGATGGATGACATACTTTCCTTAGATGGCATTTCATTAGTAACTGAAATATGCCAAATTTCGTCTGTTTCCGATCACGTTTTTTTTTTTTTTTTTGCACATAAAGATGTGTAGCTGCACAAGAAAGGCTTATTTTGATATGAAGAACCCACCTTTATTTTCGATAAGGAACTGGTAGTTAAATTTTTTGCACGTTATTAGGGGATAAAGCAAATTTCCACACAAAGATATTCACCTTCGATAAACCCATTATTAATATTAGCACAAAACTTTGTATATAAGGCTATAACTTTGATGGTCCTTGATTCTTAAAATTGTAGCGCAGGTATTCAAGAATATATAAATAGAGAAGAAATTCAAGAGGCTCTCAACAGACCTTGATTAAAATGCAAATAAAAGTGTGTATGTAAGGTCAGTGTTTTCAAGATTTCCATGAAAATATTCAACTCATTTTAGAATATTCTAGAATTTTCCAGAATATTGTAGAATATTCCAGAATGTTCTATTTATAATATATTTATGCTTTTTCAAGTTTTGGCAGTAAGTGTGATTGAAATATTCAAATAAAATGGTAAAAGATCGTATTTGTTGGAAGCACTGAATTTTTCATGAACTAGCAAAAAAATTATAAATAATCGATTCCAATATGACGGCTGTCAGATTGAAAATTTGCAAATAACAATCTTAGGCCAAGGGATATCGAATACTTGATATAAAAGGGTAGACCATTTTTGGTTGACGTCATGCTGTCGGAGTGGAGGGCACACAACTGTTTTCTAGCGATAGGTAAAATCTATTATTTTTTAATAACAGGTTTAAACCACATTTGCTAGCAACTCATCTCTAATTGTTTTCATTTGCATTCCTGCGTGATTGGATGAGGTTTGTGTGCCCTCCAGAAGGCGGAGTCAAGATCAGGTGACCGAAAATGGTCGATTGTAAGACTGACATAACCAGAACCTCAAATATTACATTTTTTTATTGGAACCAGTGTAACATTAACGAACTCTCTCGAATAGGATGTATAAATTTTTTTTAAATCATTGAATATTAAATATAGATAGCTAATTATAGGTTAGATTTCCAACCTGTAAATATCAGTATATTTTTAAAACTCAACAATATAAAAAATTTCTCTGTATATTATTAGAGAGACTTTAAATATTACACTAGTTCCAATCTAGATATTTGAAAAAACTTTAAAAATGATAATAAATTACAAAATTGTAAAATTGAGGTTATGTTAGTTATATAATGCACGCGCCCCATTGAATCCCAAAATTGTCAATCGTGTTTTTTATCCCATTTACACAAGGGTTAATTTTGACAACTTGTTTAGGGTTTTCAATATAAGGTGCAAATGGGGACGAAAACTATTATTTCTGCAACTTTAAACTGGTTATAATTGGTGTTAGATTACTAAATTTAAATTATCTATTTTAGTTTATTTCTATGTGCTTGTTTGTAGTTAGAACAAGGTGGTGGTAACCTGGTGGATTGTCCTATGCATGACTTTTCTGTTTGTGATTTTTCTGTAACTTTTCCAAACTACGACAAAGTGAAACCTGCTCCTGTTCGAGATTTAAGTGCCGCATATATTCGCGAAACCGTAAAGTCTATAGTGCAAGATGTCGATAGGTTTTATAGGCCGCATACAGTGTGTAGGAGAATATTTACCTTGTACGGTGTTAAAAAGTATTACCCCGCATGTGATAAATCAGCAAGTAAACAAGCAAGTTTTCTACATAAAACAAGGGCCAAACAAACTACTAATAAAAAAACTACTTTCCGGTCGATATCGATGTACGAAACGAGTTCCGATAACCACTTAAACCAACCTTATTTATTAGACGATTTCAAAAGTGACAGATATATTTGTTACGATTTTATAACTGCAGAACGATTTGCTAATTATTTGCAAAATAGCGTGTCTTTTTGTAAAAGTAAAGATGAGCTTTCGAGGGATGTGTATGCTATAAACTTATTGAATATGAATCTGAATAATTCCGAGAAAGTCAAACGCCGCTTGGAGAAAACAGGAGCAGGTTTTAAGAAATCCTATAGGAAGTCTTTTCCTCTTATGACTTCTAGTGGTGAAACGGTGAGTTGGGCACCTTACTTTTTTTCGCTTGATTAAAGGATATGAATTTTTGTTAAATATTTAGAGCTACATTTATATAAAGTAACCCTTTAACTTTAAACTTGGTTTTTAGGTACAAATTTTCTAATCTGTGCTATGAAACTTATTATAAATAACATTTTTTTTATAGTTATACAGATGGCACAAGTATCTGTCTTATTTTGTTTAACGGAGACTTGAAAATGTTTCAAAAGACGTTTTCGAATTTTTTCTTGTTTACTACCTCACAATCTCCTATTCATAACATGCCTGGATGGTTTTGATTTGCTCGGACTAAAATTATAATTTTTGTCCTATTGAAATTTACACTCAAATCGTGCATAGAGCTTATTGTTTCGAGGTTGTTCAGCAGGTGCATGAGCTCATTCTCGCTTGCTGCACCCACAGTGGTGGCTTAATTTAAAAAAAATAGGTATTTACACAGAATTTCTCTCTTTATTTATACCGGGTGGTCACTCTAAAAATTATTAATTACAAAACCACATATATGAGAATAATAATCGGAAGGTATTATTACAAAGAAAACCTGATAACTGTTGGTCAAAAAAATATACAGAGTGATCATCCAATAGCAAAGATTCAATATTAAATAAAATATGTCAAATATGGAGGCTTTTTGCGTAAATACCTTTACACATTTCCAACATGGTTGAATTGTTTTTTAGGTGACCACCCTATATATTTTTCAATAAAACTATAATAGGTGTCTTCCTTGCCAAATGCGTTAACTATATGTCAAATATTATTGCCATCTGTCAATTTTTCAGTTCCATATCCACGCAGTGGAGTGGACGTATAATTGTGGTTAAAAAAAATTCCAATTTTTTTTTTTTAGTAGTCTTAGAATGTCACGAAACGTGGAAATTTGAGCAAAAAAAAATTTTGAAAATTTTCAAAACATTTTTTCTGAAATAGGTTTAGATTGTCATGAAATGTGGGAACCTTAAATTTGAGCAAACAAAAAAATTCCATTATATTTTCTATAGTCGTAAAATTTTTTTTTTTAAATTTTACTTTGACAAAATTTTCAATTTTTTCTTTTTGAATTTTTTTTTTTATGAAATATATTTAGAATGTCATGAAACGTTGAAATTTTAAAATTGAGCAAAAAGAAATTTCACATCTTTCTACTGGCAAAAAATTTTCAAAAAGTTTTTAAAACTTTTTTTTCTGAAATAGGTTTAGAATCTCATGAAACGTGAAAATTTCAAATTTCAGCAAAGAACAATTTCACCTTTTATTCTAGGTAGTAAGAAAAAGTTTCCATTTGAATTTTTTTTCTGATGTAGGTTTAGAATGTGATGAAACATGGAAATTTAAAATTTGAGCAAAAAAGTTTTCCATCATATATTCTATAGTAAAAAAATTTTAGAAAAATTTTTCTTTGACAAAATTTTCAATTTTTGTTTTTGGAAAATTTTGTTATGAAATGTATTTAGAATGTCATGAAACGTAGAAATTTTAAATATGGCAAAAAAATTGCCATCTTTCGACTGATAAAACATTTTCAATTTTGAAAAAAAGAAAAATAGAAAAAAATTTCTTTTATTTTTCTTTTTGAATTTTTTTCTATGAAATGGATTTAAAATGTCATGAAACATGCAAATTTTAAATTTGAGCAAAAAGAAATTTCACGTCTTTCTACTGGTAAAAAAGTTTCAAAAGGTTTTTTAATTTTTACTTCCCTCGCATACCGAAGGGAAGTATTGTATTCGAGAAAAAATCACCCTCCGAGATTTTTTCGGATTCTGACGTTTCAGAACACGTAGATTCCGAAAATATAGTTTTTTCAATTCCGTCAGTCTGTCTGTCTGTCTGTCTGTCTGTCTGTCTGTTGGTGTATTTACTAAAAAACTACTTGACGGAGAGCAGTCAAATTTGGTAGGTAGTTAACCCTACTGTCAGCGAAGAACTTGTAGAATTTTCACTGAAAAATATACAGGGTGGACCGTCTAAACGGAATAAATAGTGAAAAAAAATTTTTTTTGCTCAAATTTAAAATTTCCACGTTTCATGACGCGCTAAACCTGTTTCAGGAAAAAAAAAATTTTTGAAAATTTTTTTCAAACATTTTTGAAAAAATTTTTACCAAGATGAAAAAAATTTTTTTTTGCTCAAATTTAAAATTTCCACGTTTCATGACGCGCTAAACCTATTTCAGGAAAAAAATGTTTTGAAAATTTTTTTCAAACATTTTTGAAAAAATTTTTACCAAGTTGAAAAAAACTTTTTTAGCTCAAATTTAAAATTTCCACGTTTCATGACGCGCTAACCTATTTCAGAAAAAAAAAATTTTTGAAAACTTTTTTCACATTTTTGAAAAATTTTTTACTAAGATGAAGAAAATTTGTTTTTGCTCAAATTTAAAATTTCTACGTTTCATGACACGCTTATTAACCTATTTCAGGAAAAAAAATTTTGAAAATTTTTTTCACCAATATTTTTGAAAAAATTTTTACTACTAAAATGAATTTTTTTTTCTTTCTTCAAATTCAAAATTTTCACGTTTCACGGCATTCTAAGCCTGATTAAAAAAAAAAGTTTTTTGAAATTTTATCACTAAGATAGAATTTTTCTTTCTTTGTTCAGATTTTAACTATCCACGTTTCCATGACATTCTAAAACTATTCAAACAAATTTAAAAATGTGTTTCAAGAATTTTTAAAAAAATTTGAAAACATTTTTAATCCATTTTATGTATCACTACTATAGAACAGACGAAAAATTTTTTTTTGCCCAAATTTAAAATTTCCACGTTTCATGATATTCCAAAACCAATTTCGGAAAAAAAAAATTGCAACATTTTGTTACCAGTTTGGAAAAAAATTTAACACCAGAATGCCCAAATTTAAATGACATTCTAAACCTAGGTATTTCAGAAAAAAAATTTTGAAAATTTTTTTCACCAACATTTTTCAAAAAGTTTTTACCACTAAAATAGATCGAATTTTTTTTTATTTGCTCAAATTTAAAATTTTCACGTTTCATAGCATTCTAAACCTATTTTAAAAATACATCATTTTTAATTTTTAAACTTTTTTTAGCACTACTATAGAACAGAAGGAAACTTTCCTTTTTGCTCTAATTTAAAATTTCTACCTTTGACATTTTAAACCTATTTCAGAAGAAAAAAACTTGAAAATTATTTTACCATCTTTTGAAAAATTATAAAAAAATGAAATTTTTTAACCACCACTATACTTCCACTCCATTACGTGAATGTTGGATTGAAAATGTGACAGATGGCAATAACATCTGGCATATGCACCTATTATACTTTTATTGAAAAATGTACAGGGTGGTCATCCCAAGAAATAATTCAGTCATGGTGGACATTTGTAAAGGTATTTGCGCAAGCCTGCCATATGTGGCACCTGCTATTTAGTATTGAACTTTTGCTGTTGGATGAGCAATCTGTATATTTTTTTGACCAAAACTTATCAAGTTTTCTTTGTAATAATAGCAATAACTCTACTCCGATTATTATTCTCAATGTCATTTCGTAACTATTATTTTTTTAGAGAGACTGCCATGAACGAGGGAAGTTCTGTGTAAATACCTTTACCGATTTTTTTTTTCTGGAATATGTTTAGAATCTCATGGAACGTGAAAATTTTAGATTTGAGCAAAAAAAAATTCCACCTACTAAGAAAAAATTTTTCCATTTCAATTTTTTTTCTGAAATAGGTTTAGAATGTGATGAAACGTGGAAATTTAAAATTGAGCAAAAAAACTTTCCATCATATATCCTATAGTAAAAAAATTTAGAAAAATTTTTCCATTTTTGTTTTTGAAAATTTTTTTGTGAAATGGGTTTAGAATGTCATGAAATGTAGACATTTTAAATTTGAGCAAAAAAAATGCCATCTTTCTACTGTTAAAAAAATGAATTTTGAAATTTTTTTTATGAAATGGATTTAGATAAAAATTCCCATCCTTCTACTGCTAAAAAAAAATTCAGTTTTGAAAAATACATTTTTCTGAAATATGTTTAGAATGTCATGAAACGTGGAAATTTTAAATTTGAGCAAAGAAAATTGTTTTTCATTATTTATTCGATTTAGACGGTCCACCCTGTATATTTTCCTGTGAAAGTTTAACCATTTCTTCGCTGACAGTAGCGTCAGCTACCTTCCAAATTTGACTGTTCTCCGTCAAGTAGTTTTTTAGTTAATGCACCAACAGACAAGCAGACTAACTGAACTAACTTGAATATAATACTTCCCTTCGGTATGCGAGGGAAGTAAAAACACTTAAAGAGCAAAACTTTGCCAGTTCTGCGTGTCTGATAATAATAAAGAAATATACAAAATGAGACTCTTAGCTTTTATAAATAAACACAAATTTATATCCTTTGATAACATTACTTTGCATGCTTCATATTATGTTTATAACCCGTAAAATAAGTATATGCATGTGTAATACAAGGAACAAATAAAAGGCAGCAGTGATTATTTATGTTGTATCGATGTTTTTGTAGTTTGAATTGAGAGAAATGAAGAGGAGACAAGAAGCCGCAGAAGCTGAAGAGAGAGCTAGGCAAGAGAAGGAAGAAGCCGAAAGGCGGGCAGCTATTGCAGCTACGCAACCCAGGGAAGCGGAACAAGTAACGACCGACCGACCGGATTCGAGCTCGCCTGCTGTGGAAGAAAGACCAGGTAAAGTATTATTTAAAAATAAAGGGAAAAAAACGTTTTTTAAATAAAGTTTATGTTAAGGGATTTTTTTTCATAAGGTCCTATATTGCTGTATTTCACCATTTTTAAATAGTTTTTATTTTCCTTTTAACTACAGTCCACGATAATAGATCTCTGTAACTGCTTTTAAGTCTGCATTCTCTTGTTTTGTGTATCGTGTGCTGAATACTATCTGGTGACTTAAATACTATCTTTTGTAATGTTGATTAATGCAGCCGGGGAACAAAAGAGATCTTCTGTTAAGGCTGCATCGTCTCCTGGTGAAGGTAATAATAAAAAATAACTATCTGTATATTTTTTCTGTTTACGTTTTTATGACTGACTGGTGATGGTTTCTATTGCTTGTCCTCCAATAATAACCAATTAATATAAACAACAAATATTCTAAACATCTAAACGCACACTTTGTAAATATAACGCACAGATTAAAAATTTTGTAACTTTGTGCGGGGAGAAGTACCTTTTTAAGTTTTTCCAGGTGTACCAATAAATGATACAGCGTGTACCACGATAAGCTGGACGGGACGAGGAACTTTTTCATTTGAGATTGTCTAAAAAAAAAGTCTAACTCAGTAAAAATCCCAACATGGCTACCCAAGATATTGAAGGTCAATGTGAAAGTTGTAGAGAATTGAATTATCTACAAGTCGTCTTATTTATTTTTTACTACCCCCCCCCCCCCTTTCGAGATATCAAAGTCAAAGATTCAAAAACATGGTTTTTCGCGAATATCTTGCGCCAAAAAATCAGTCATCTTTTGCATTTTTTCCCAAAACCTCGCCCTTTTCGAGATATTCAAGGTTGAAGTTAAAAAAAAAAGGGTTTTCCATGAATATTTCGCTCCCTGTGCATTGGACTGCGAAGTCTACATACAGATATTTGCAAAAAAAAACTGTTAAACTTCTACCTTGATATCTCGAAAAGGGTGAGGTTTTGGGGGAAAATGCAAAATACCAATCTTGTAGACAATTGAATTATCTACAACTTTCATGTTTACTTTATTGTTGGTTTTTTGGCGAGAGATATTCTCAAAAAAAACGTGTTTTTGAAACTTTGACCTTGAACATCTCGAGAAGGGGGGGAGGTTTGGGAAAAAATAAAAAAGACAACTTGTAATAATTTAATTCTGTATAACTATCATGTTGACCTCATGGCATCCGATGCATAGGACTCGAGATATTTGCAAAAAACTTTGCCCTTCAATAAATATTTTGGGTAGCCATGTTGAAATTTTTGTGATTTTTGTGGATTTGGATTTGGGACACCTCAAAGAACGTCTGTGCAAAAATTCAGATTTTTACTAATTTTGTTCAGGTTTCCTTCCTCTTTTTGACTAATTTCCATGGACTATTAAGGGTACTTCGTTTTTGAGCCTACATCAGGTTTTAAAAACATTTTTGGGCACCATGTGTAACCTAACTCGAACTTTACTTATAAGAACCAGAAAGGTACATTTCTGTCTTATCGTGGGACACGCTGTACAGGGCGTTTCATAACTAAGTGGACATAGAATAACGTGTATGTAGATCAGGTCAGAATATCCTATTTTACCCCTTGAGAAGATGTCACTATCAAAAATATCTGCCAAAATTTATTGAGGGTGAATCACACTTAAAACTCCATTGAACTTTTTCATCAATTTGCTCTAATCGGCAGGATTTAATTTTGGAGGCTTTGTATTCTTAAGAACCTTTAAATATTAAGTAATCTACTTACCTCTAAAGTCGTTTCCAAAAACAGCAAAACACTTGGGCACTGCTGCTCTTTCGAATACTGACACTCGTCGCACATTTCGCTAACCGCATTGGCATCATCAGGAGATGATTAAGTTTTCATAATATCCCGATGATGCGAACATGGTTGGCGAAAGGCGCGTCTATGAGAGTGCAGCAGTATTGAAGTATTTTGGGAGGTAATTGAGTTTTAATAATCTCCCAATGATAACAATGTGGTTAATGGCAGATGTGAAAAATTAAACCCGCATAACCGGAAATCAAACGTTTGCAGATGGATGAAAAAGTTCTGTGAAATTTTGGGGTAACCCAGTCTATTGGTTGTAGTTGTTCTATGTTCACATTAGTCTCTTCAAATTAGGAAAAATTAAAGAAATTTTTCCCATAGCTATGAAACCTGTAAAAAGTGAAATATTTGGGTTCTCTAAACATGATTTTTACCCCCCGCAGTTCTAAAAAGGGGGGTTTTTGAGAAATACATACATATATATGAATTTTGGTGCTTTTTCGCCTTTTTATCTATTTTAAGGAAAAACTATGCAATATGGTGAAAAATATCAGGAGAGCAAAGTTGTGTAGCATAAAATTTCCTACAAATTTTGTCTCTACGTTTTTGTCCGAATTCCTCATAGGTTCTCTTCTAGAAGGCACGAAAGAAATATATACATATAGACTTTTGCGCCATTGTTAGATTTTCAGCCAAAATTATGCATTTTGGTGAAAAATATCAGGAGAGCAAAGTTGTAGAGCATAAAATTTTCTACAAATTTTGTCTCCGCGTTTTTTAAAGTTTTTTCAAATATCGCATAGTTTCTCCGCTAAAGGGCGTGAAACAAAAATATATATAGATTTGCGCGCCCTCTAACGGCGAAACTATGCGGAATTCGGACAAAAACATAAAGACAAAATTTGTGGGAAATTTTATGCTCTGCAACTTTGCTCTCCTGATATTTTTCACCAAAATGCATAGTTTTTTCTTAAAATAGATAAAAAAGCGAAAAAGCGCTAAAATTCATATATAATAATAATAATAATGTATTGTCCATAAGATCATACAAATAACGCTATGGGACATGTCAAGAGGAATAGTAAGTCGTATAGTAACAAAACATTATGTATTATGTTTATATTTCTCAAGAACCACCCTTTTTGGAACTGCGGGTGGTGAAAATCATGTTTACACAACCCAAATGCTTCACTTTTTACAAATCTCATAGCTGTGGGAAGTTTTTCCATAAAACAGCGATTTTTTGACTAATTTGAAGGGACTACCTGCTAACAAGACATGACATGACTAAATTTATTGACACAGCATGACGGCATCATAGAAGATCAGAGTGGAGGAAGGGGCATGCAGCATGCCTACAAGTTAACTGATACGAATTAACACATTACTTATTGCATATATAATGCTCGGATGGAGGCCGCATCTCTCCCCCACTCACTAATCTAAATTGATCGTATCCCACATAATAATATGCTGCGTCAACGTGCTGGTTTCCGTTTCCAACCCGTATATTTTAAATGAGAAACATACAGGGTGGACCAATAGTAGCGTTTTCGGTTTACAACTTCTGTACCGATTCAAAAAAGAACGATTTTTGCGAATAAAACGATAAATTTATTTTATTGCTATCTAAATTGGTCTTTTTTTATTACGAAAAATGTCCCAAACCACTTATCGTCTAAAATTAATTATTGATGGCATTTTTGCTCTACCTCATTCATGCACCTGGGATCGAAGAATATCTATGCTCCACAACTCCATCTATAACCCAATTTGGGGTACAGATGTGGTAAATTATATATTTTGATAGTATTTTGATTTTCAAAAAAACGTATTCTTTTTTATTTTAATTGAGACAATCTGTATACAAAGATACTTTTTATACATATCACATCTACAGTATGTCTCACTTCTTTAACTCCCATATCACAACGCCCTTATTAACAATGCAATAAAAATTTTTTTTTTTACAAAAAACTCATTGTTAATAACGACGCTGTGAGGTGGGAGTCATGAAAAGTTAGACATACTGTGTATCTGTTTATAATGAAAATCTTTCTTATTTGAATTAATCAGAGAGTGGTGTACATTACATTACACTACATTTGTCCACCCCGTATGTCTATTTATGGCCTTCCTTGTAGTACGTTCCAATTGTAAGAACACTTGCCGTTTACCTCTTACTATTAGCCCCATTTTATGTAACCCAATGATCAATTTATTTACGTTTGATTTCTTTCTTATTAACAGTATAGAACGGTAAGTATTGTCTTTTCTTTGCTTTATATGCACGTTACTGCTTACTAACATAATTATGTGTTGACGGTTTAATTAGCGTTCTAATGTTGAAGTATTTACTGACTGTGTTGTTTCATATATATTATACAGGGTGAGTTACTAGTGTGGACGGTCAATATCTCCTCAACCATTTGAAATTTGAAAAAAATGTCACAAAAATTGGTGGCAAACTAATACTTGATTTTTTTAGTGGAATATTCAACATTTTTTTATATATTTAATGACCCTGCACACACTAGTGACTCACTCTGTATATTAATGAATGTAATTTTATTTTTATATTTACTTGTATATTGATTTGATTAATATAGGAACTTAGGTGAACAAAAACAATATTTCTTATTCCAATCAGAGTTATCTTTATAGACCGAGAGCTAACATCACAAAATGTGTACTATTTGTAAATGGACAGAATGTGCTTTAATAGGTTGTTGATGATCCATTGAATACCCGCCCATCAGTCAGCCGAGCTGGGAGCGGCGGTTTAGTCAATAACCTGACAACAGTATTGTCACAAATGTCAAAAAAGCCGTTTTTGATTCTCTCGTGCCGAGCCAACTTTCCAATTTTGCTGTCGCAATTTACGACACAGACAAAACGCTAATTTTTCTTTTTCCATAGAAACATCACACGACTCTTCACTCGATATGTTTATTTATAATTAATGTTTGAAAATTCCATGTTTTCAGCTATTCATCGCTAAAAGACGAACTACTTATAGCGTTTGAATTAAAGTTTAGACAAGCTCTCAATTGGTTTGGTTTAACGATGACCTTAAGCGCATGCGTGAACATTTCAATTTCTTACATGATTTTTACAAAAGAAATCCCACCGAGAATAACAAGACTATATTGAACAATTACAGGCTCAAATACCGCCGCAAAATAAATGATGCTAAAAAGGCATCCCACGATAACTTTATAAAAAATCACAATAACCCCCAACAGGCAATATGGAAAATTGTTAACAATTACAGGAAAATGTCTATGCCTCGGTCAAACAACATCTCTAGTGATCAATTTAATAACTATTTCACAAATGTACCCGATACTATTATAAACCAACTACCTCCTAGCAATTCTCTCTACACAAATTATTAAGGTTACCTATTTTGAAGTATCCGAGATAATTACCAATCTCAAGGGCAAAAAAAGCAAAGACGCTTATAGTTTATCTGTTCGAATCATAAAGGGTATCACACAGTCCATTTTAATTCCTCTTACCCCCGAAATGCTTAAAAATCTCCAAAGTAGTACCAATCTTTAAAAAATATAATGTCGATGACCCTTAAAATCACAGACCAATATCTGTAATACCATGTCTCGCCAAAATCTATGAAATGATACTAAAAAATCAGATGACATTATATCTAGAAGAAAGTAAGCTCCTCAGTCCCTACCAGTACGGTTTTCGAAACAAATTATCAACAACTCTTGCCATTGATACACTGACAGATTTAATAAATGCCGGTTTTGAAGATGGCACTTATGTATGCTCTCTTTTCCTAGATCTCACAAAGGCTTTTGACTGTGTGTCCCATGAATTTCTCATAAATAAATTAAGTTTCTACGGGTTTACGGATGAAAGCAAATCGCTCTTACGGTCATACCTGAGTGATAGACAACAATTTGTTCTTAATAACGGCATTAAATCTAATACTTTAAAATTGCAGCATGGAGTACCGCAGGGGTCCGTACTAGGTCCCATACTTTTCTTAATTTATATCAATGACTTTCCTCAGTCAATTAGAGATAATGTTAGTGTTCTATTATTTGCAGATGATACAAATTTGACAATGTCAAATGATAGCATCGAAGTTTTGCTAAATGAAGTACCGCATACAACATCTGCGAAGGTCTGCTTAAATGTTCCATAAAAATACTGAAGATATTCAGGCTAATTTTTTGGAGGAAAATCTTTTGTCTCTGGTGTTTTTTTTTCAAAGTGTTTCCTTCTCCCAGAAAAAAATGAACAAAAAAAAATATTTTTCTTGTAATTTTCTTACAGCAAAAGGAAGCACTTTGAAGAAAAAGTTGAGGGGGCATAAGTTGATTATTTTTACCTGATGAATGTGCCTGAATATTTTGGGATCGTTTTGAAGTAGAAAAAAAAATTAAAATTTAGGGAAATTCTTGGTCGAAATAATTTTTGTCTAAGAAATTCTGAAAACTGGCAGGCGTGTTCTTTGAACAAAAATAAGCAACTTTTGGCTCTAGGCGTTTTTCTCTAAAATGCTTCTTTCACCCTAAACTAATTAATAAAATTCTATGAATTCTTTTTTTTCACAGTTTCGATCTCTTTTGTAATGCAGCTCCCGCTGCTAATGAAAACACATAGCCGTTTAAATTTTAAGAAATGTCATGTTTTTCAGACGTTTGAAGAAAAAATAATCGACAGTGTAGATAAAAACAACATTCGTTTCTTCCTTAAATATGTTGTCTATATTAAGGAATAGATTTCCTTCAGTTTTCCTCTTCTGATTTTCAAATATTGCTTATATTATATCTGGGATATAATCATGAATAGGAGGAATATTATTAATATTGCTGAAATTTGAACTCTAGGTTTTTGGACAATTCTGAACAACTTTCATTAATAAAGTTTTTCGATAATAAAATGCCTAATATTTCTTTATTTTTTCCATTTATTTTGGTACCGCAGGTGGCTTTGCATTTGTAAGACGCGAATGTTTTTTTGGCCATACGTAGAGCCTAATTTGTTCTATCTTTTGGTAAAATTTGGTTCAAGTCGGACAAAAAATAAAAAAGTTATACAGGTGTTTCCATTTCAAATGGATCACACTGTATATGCAAACAAAAAAAATTAATCACTTTAAATAATAAATTTTGCAAGTACAAATAATTTTAAAATTAAAAATGTAAAATTTGTATTTGATTTTTGTTCACCTATGAATATTTTGTAATCGCATGAGTTTTTAATGCATGAGCATGTTCTGTAGTGCATGGACAACAACAGCCAAGACCTATGACATTACCAAGTACCCCCACTGTAAAACCGTCGCCGCCTCAGGCCTCTCCCCGCTCACAAACACGTAAGTCTCGCAATAGATATTTATTTATCCATATTAGCTTATACAGTTAGGTCAAATAACAGAAAAAATGTTTATCTTAATCGAAAAAAAAAGTTACGATTACATTGGAATGGTTTGCATATCATACAAATAATGATTATAAATATTTGTTCTGTTGAGGTCCTAAACTGTTATTGTGAAACCGCATGCTGTTTATTGTATTGTGTGTTGCTTTATTATTCATTTTTCAAAGTGTCGAGAGCCGAAGAAAAAGCCAAGCGAAAAGATCGCTCTCGAAGCAAATCTCCGTTTAGGAGTTTCCGTTGGAAAAAGGGCTCGTCAAAAACTTCAGGAGCGCATAGCGATGATGAAGGTGCTTCTGCTGCATCACAAGGTATTAAGATTAGAACAGATTTTCGCGCCGTTCTTTGGTGAGGTATTTTTTTAGTACTGATCGTAATTACAATTATAGAAGCCTTTAGTTAACTGATCATACTTTGTTTTCCAAAGTGGCAGTATATGTAAACTTATTTTATTTTTAGCAGTCAGTAAGTAAGTTGTTTAGTTTTAAGTTTTCATAATTTCGTAATGATTTGCCTGTGCCTATAATGAATTTGTATATTGAGAAGTATAAACTTACCCATTTTGTAAAGTAAACAAATATTACAAATTTTCTGAAGAAACATATACAGGGTGTTTTATATGTAATGAGACATCAAAATTTGAACATTGAACTATTTTTCTTTACATGTGTATGTGATTCAAGGAATACTTTGCAAAAATGATAATTTAAATAATCGGTTTTTTTAAATTTAGGAACTTGCTACAAATTAAACCTTTTTTTATGTATAAAATTTCATATTAAGGTTCCCTCTGCATGACAGCAATTCTGAAACAGTAGGATCATTTGCATACATTGTGGTACTGCTAAGTTGAATATAATTCGATAAATCCTTAATGCAAACCAAAATAACGGGGGGCTCAATATCGAGCCTTGAGGAACATCATGTTTATTATGAGTCAGAATACTGATTAATGTATCTCATTATGTAGCACATTAAAGGCTATTGCCGGATAAGAATACTGATTTGGCCCACAGAACCAATTGGGCTATTAGTGGTGTCATTATATCGGCGTGGTCAAAAAAAAGTGTTCGACATAATTTTTACCCCCACTTTCCTCCTAGGGGGGTTTGGGGGCCCAAAAAAACTGTTATTATTTGATTATTTTCTATTTTATTACCTAGTAGACGAATCTTTACCAAAAAAATCAAGAGTGTAGTGGAAGTAGGGTTACTTCAACTCAATTTTTTTCAGAATTCTCTGACCCCACTTTCCCCACCAAAAAAAATTAGAAAATATTCAAAAATTTTTTTCTCGAAAACTAAGACAATAGCACCGCTAAAAATTTTATATTTTATTTATTTTGATCCAAAAAATCTACGAAAATTTTTGTAGCCCCTAGAAATTGGTGCGTCATACTCAAATATTAAAGAAACCGTTATTTTCACGATTTCTTGCGATTTTGTTGTTTTTATAACGTTCATTAGGACAGAATAACACACTTCTTCGCAGAAAATTATACACTATATTATATTTACATAAAATTATTCCATTTACGTCTATATTTACGGCCAATACAACTGCCCCTTGCTGGATATAAAGGCCCAGAAAACCTGTTATTGCTTGTTTATTTTTTATTTTGTCACCTAGTGTACGAATCTTTACCAAAAAAATCAAGAGTGTAGTGGAAGTACGGTTACTTCAACTCAATTTTTTTCAGAATTCTCTGACCCCACTTTCCCCCCCAAAAAAAATTATAAAATATTCAAAAATTTTTTTCTCGAAAACTAAGACAATGTCACCGCTAAAAATTTTACGTTTTATTTATTTTGATCCAAAAAATCTACGAAAATTTTTGTAGCCCCTAGAAATTGGTGCGTCATACTCAAATATTAAAGAAACCGTTATTTTCACGATTTCTTGCGATTTTGTTGTTTTTACAACGTTCATTAGGACAGAATAACACACTTCTTCGCAGAAAATTATACACTATATTGTATTTACATAAAATTATTCCATTTATGTCTATATTTACGGCCAATATAACTTCCCCTTGCTGGATATAAAGGCCCAGAAAACCTGTTATTGCTTGTTTATTTTCATTTTGTCACCTAGTGGACGAATCTTACCAAAAAAATCAAGAGTGTAGTGGAAGTACGGTTACTTCAACTCAATTTTTTTCAGAATTCTCTGACCCCACCTCCCCCCCCCCCCCAAAACAAATTATAAAATATTAAAAATAAGTTTTCTCAAAGACTAAGACAACAGCACCGCTAAAAATTTTACAATTTATTTGTTTTGGTCCAAAAAATCTACAAAAATTTTTGTAGCCCCTAGAAATTGGTGCGTCACACTCAAATATTAAAGAAACCGGTATTTTCACGATTTATTGCGCTTTTGTTGTTGTTAAAACGTTCATAAGGACAGAACAATAATCTTCTTCGCAGAAAATTATATGATATTATTATATTAGATTTAAAGAATCCCATTTATGTCTAGATTAACTATCGATACATTTCCCCCTTACTGGGTATAAAGGCAAAGAAAACTTGTTATTGCTTGTTATTTTTTTAAATTTCGTTACCTAGTGCACGAATCTTTACCAAAAAAAATCAGGTAGAGGATTGGAAGTATAGCAATCGTAAAAAAAAATCAGAATATTTTTTTCTTGAAATAGGTTTAGAACGTCGCGATTTTTAACTCTTGCAGTCACTCAGACATACACAAACCCACGCTAGCCCTCACATACGCCTACACATATAATATATTATTTATTATTTAACGGTGCTGTGCAATGATTGACAATATGAAAGGTTTTATCGTTTTTATTGTAGACATTTAAATGAAAATGAAATGTCATGATTATTATTTATGTATAGAATGTTATCTGGGATGCGCTTACTTCATCCGGTAATGGTGAAATATCATTTTGACACTGAATCTTTGGCAGTCGGTTTATGGTAAGAAAAGAGAGCTCAGGCAGCAGTTTCCTTTATTTAGGAACAACTGTTACCCACAAAAGCTGGTGCAGCAGGACTTGAGTAAGGTACTCAAGTCTTTATTAACCGTTGTAGTTTACAACGGAAACACGGCAATGTCCAGGGGTCAAGGAAAAGCTAGATTTTACATGCACAGCAGTAAAAGGTAGAATTCGGAATATATAATAATACTCATTTCCTTAAAACCTACTATAAAAGTAAAGTGTGTTATATAATTACACTTATGAGGAATGCCGTTTTAGAGTCAATATTAAAAACATTATACTATGGGCAAAGATTAAAAAATTAATACGATAAGACAGTCAGACAGAGAACACGAAATAGACGAAGACCGTTGTTAACTTCAAATTAAAGGAGCACGACATCCAGCGGAAATGATTTTGGGATTTGTCGGATACGATTGAATGAATTTGACCAAGCTTACTAAAGGACAGGCTGGCTCGTTAGAATCGGCATGCGCTACGTCACGTGTAGCCTTCGACGAGAGCCGCGTGTGGCTCTTTTTTCTTCATTTTATAAAATAAATTATAGAATAAAAATATTTCAAAATTATTCTCTCAATGAATAATCCTACCTAATATATGAACATAGAAATACTGGAGGGTTTATGCGACATGTTACAATGCAACCTGTTTCTTTAAGAATCTTGGGTTCTGACAATCGGTCGTTCTACATATTAGGACAGTGTTGTCGGTTTTTCACAATTGGCCTCCGTCTCTAATTTTACCTTTTTCATGTGAATGACGTATTGTGGTAACTACTCTGTGTACCATCAATGTAAACGTCGAGGCCAATGACACCATTGATCAAATGTTTTTCATCGGCTGTCTTATCTTGTTAATTCTGTAATCTCTGCTATGGGCTTGTACATGTACAATCTACCTCACAATATGGATGAAGCTTTTGGAGTTTCTTGGTGCATTTAAATAAAGTAAAAAATGGAGGCATATGTCCAGAGAACAACATCTCATCAGCTGCAAACCATTATTTAAAAAATTCAGAATTTTAACGTTACCGTGCCTATACATCAACGCTCATAATGAAAAAGAGTAAATAAAAATTATATCACGATAAACAACTAAATATACTAATACAATACAAGATACACCATATGCTACACCAACTTTATTCATAAGTCAAAACGATCCAAAATATTTGGGCATTAAATATTACAATAAAAAAATTCCGGTTTCTTTAATATTTGAGTATGATGCATCAATTTCGAGAGGCTGCAAAAATTTTGTAGATTTTTTGGACCAAAATAAATAAATTGTAAAATTTTTAGCGGTGCCATTTCCTTAGTTTTCGAGAAAAAATTTTTTGAATATTTTATAATTTTGGGGGGGGGGGGAAGTGGGGTCAGAAAATTCTGAAAACAAAATTAGTTGAAGTAACCGTACTTCCACTACACTCTTGATTTTTTTGGTAAAGATTCGTCCACTAAGTGACAAAATAAAAGATAAACAAGCAATAACAGGTTTTCTGGGCCTTTATATCCAGCAAGGGGAAGTTGTATTGGCCGTAAATATAGACATAAATGGAATAATTTTATGTAAATATAATATAGAGTATAATTTTCTGTGAAGAAGTGTGTTATCTGTCCTAATGAACGTTACAAAAACAACAAAATCGCAAAAAATCGTGAAAATAACGGTTTCTTTAATATTTGAGTATGACGCACCAATTTCTAGGGGCTACAAAAATTTTCGTAGATTTTTTGGATCAAAATAAATAAAATATAAAATTTTTAGCGGTGCTATTGTCTTAGTTTTCGAGAAAAAAATTTTTGAAATTTTTATAATTTTTTTTGGGGGGGAAAGTGGGGTCAGAGAATTCTGAAAAAAATTGAGTTGCAGTAACCCTACTTCCACTACACTCTTGATTTTTTTGGTAAAGATTCGTCCACTAGGAGACAAAATAAAAAATAAGCAAGCAATAACAGGTTTTCTGGGCCTTTATATCCAGGGCAAGGGGAAGTTGCATTGGCCGTAAATATAGACATAAATGGAATAATTTTATGTAAATATAATATAGTGTATAATTTTCTGCGAAGAAGTGTGTTATTCTGTCCTAATGAACGTTATAAAAACAACAAAATCGCAAGAACTCGTGAAAATAACGGTTTCTTTAATATTTGAGTATGACGCACCAATTTCTAGGGGATACAAAAATTTTCGTAGATTTTTTGGATCAAAATAAATAAAATATAAAATTTTTAGCGGTGCTATTGTCTTAGTTTTCGAGAAAAAAATTTTTGAAATTTTTATAATTTTTTTTGGGGGGGAAAGTGGGGTCAGAGAATTCTGAAAAAAATTGAGTTGAAGTAACCCTACTTCCACTACACTCTTGATTTTTTTGGTAAAGATTCGTCTACTAGGTAATAAAATAAAAAATAATCAAATAATAACAGTTTTTTTGGGCCCCCAAACCCCCTAGGGGGAAAGTGGGGGTAAAACTTGTGTCGAACACTTTTTTTTGACCACGCCGATATAATGACACCACTAATAGCCCAATTGGTTCTGTGGGCCAAATCACTATTCTTATCCGGCAATAGCCTTTTTACATTTTAATATTTGGAATCTACAGCCCATGTATATATCATTACTAATACAACAACCTGTATACTGGATAATTCAATAAATTTAAAATAGCTTAAACTAATAATGCTTAGAAGATGCTACAAATAAAACATCGTTGGCTTTACATGGATTAGTTGATATATTTCTAATTTTATGTTTTTGTTGAAAACTTAAAAATCTCAGTTCTGTTTTGAAACTTAGAAATTCGTCTTAGTTAAAATAAAGTTGTAGTGCTAAATCAGAATATACAATCTAGATGGGGCCTTGATGTGATGTTGCCAGTGAAATAGTGTTCATAAATGCAAAACACTTGAATACTGACACTAGTCGTGTGTTTTGCCAACCTTGTTGACATAATCAGGAGATAATCGAAACATGATTAGTGAAACACACGTCGAGTGTTCAGTTCGAATGTTTGTAAGGGTACAACATTCGTAAAACTAGACAGCACTACTAAACTTTCAGTTAGCGTAGAAATGAATTCGTACATCTATACAGACTGTCTATTTTACGAGGGCCACACCAAATATCTCGCTTAATATCTATTGTAGAAGAATAAAGTTTTAGAAACAGTTATCCCATTTTTTGTGAGCTATATTTCAGTAAAAAGAAATTTAAAATCCATAGCCTACTTTATGAGATATATTACAAAAACCTGAAAAATAGGAAAACCACAAACGGTTATAGCTTCCTTATTTGAGGAGATACGAAAAAAGTTAAAGGAATGAAAGTTGACGGCAAAGACAATAAGAATAATAACGTGTAACAAAAAAATCGAAAAATGCAGTTGGCTTTGACATACGCTATTGTGCAAAAATGAAAAATACATATCTCAAAGTAGGCCATGACGCCATTAATTCCGTTATTTTTTTCTCATTCCAACGATATAAAACATGTCACAGAAATTTTAATCGATAGTGTCAATATTTAATATTATACGAATACCACAATTCATATAATTGAATCGTAACAATCAGCTGTGCCATAATTAGTGAAAAACAATGTATACAGTTATTAATAAATTTGACAGATTGTCACTGTTGTATGTTGCGTTGTCGAGTTCTAAGACAAATTTTATATCAGTAATTATGGTGTACACCAATAATAACAAATTCGATATGATTAGCATTTATTGTCAGTGCAATTTTGACGCTGAGATGGCAGTCACGGTTTACGGAGATAGATTTCCAGATGCTCCGCAGCCAAATCGAACTATGTTTAGGAAGTTAGTTCAAAATCTAAAAACGCACGGTTCATTTTCAAAAAAAGTAGTAAGGCGAGCGTATGTTGCGGATAATGTAAGAAAAGTGAATAGAGTAATGAATTATGTTAACCAAAATGAGGAACCTCTTTGAGACAAATTCAGAGAAACTGTCGCATAAAAAAAGACAGTGCAAGAAAAATATTGAAAAAAAAACGGATTTCGATGCTACAAAATTAGGAAAGTTCAACATTTAAATGAGGGAGATAAGCCAAGGAGAGTAAGATTTTGTAGATGGTTATTAAATAAGAAAAGGAATGACGCGCTGATATGTAGCAAAATTCTTTGGTCGGACGAATCAAATTTTTCTAATAATGGATTTTTCAATAGAAATATGCATTATAAGTGGACACGAGAAAATACACATTGGTGCAGAGAGACTGCTTTCCAAGAAAGATTTTCTACGAATGTTTGGTTGGGTCTTTTAGGGACTAAAGTAATTGGACCTTATTTTTATGATGGCAAATTAACCGCTCGTAGATACCTTAATTTCCTGGAAAACGAATTTCAAGATTTTCTTTATGAATTAACAGTGGCAGAAAGATTAAATTATTCATATTTTCAACAAGATGGGGCGCCACCTCACACTGCTGTAATATGTACAAATTATTTAAATCAAGTTATGCCAGATAGCTGGATGGGCACCTATGGACCCATTCTATGGCCAGCTCGATCACCAGATATTACTCCCTTGGATTTTTTCGTCTGGGGTTACATTAAAGACAAGGTATTTCAAACTGCCCCTGAAAATATTGAGGACATCAAAACCAGAATTCGAAACGCATGTGAGGCAATTACTCCTGAAATGCTCCAAAATGTAATGCGTGACGTGTCTCGTAGAGCACGTTTATGTGTCAGAATGCATGGTGCACAATTTGAGCATTTGTAGTTAGAAAAATAAATACACATAATTTATTTTCAATATAGTAGTAGGTAGTACTGTTATACATAATTTTTCGTTTTTTTCTTTGGATGTTCGTTTTGTACTTGTATTTTTATTTATGAGATATTTATTGGTTTGTATTAAATTGTAATAAATAATTACGGAATTATAATTATTATAAAGTGAATTTTTACTACTATGGCACAGCTGATTGTTACGATTCAATTATATGAATTGTGGTATTCGTAAAATATTAAATATTGACACTATCGGTTAAAAATTCTGTGACATGTTTTATATCGTTGGAATGAGAAAAAAATAACGGAATTAATGGCGTCATGGCCTACTTTGAGATATGTATTTTTCATTTTTGCACAATAGCGTATGTCAAAGCCAACTGCATTTTTCGATTTTTTTGTTACACGTTATTATTCCTATTGTCTTTGCCGTCAACTTTCATTCTTTTAAGTTTTTTCGTATCTCCTCAAATAAGGAAGCTATAACCGTTTGTGGTTTTCCTATTTTTCAGGTTTTTGTAATATATCTCATAAAGTAGGCTATGGATTTCAAATTTCTTTTTACTGAAATATAGCTCACAAAAAATGGGATAACTGTTTCTAAAACTTTATTCTTCTACAATAGATATTAAGCGAGATATTTGGTGTGGCCCTCGTAAAATAGACAGTCTGTTTAAACAACTTCTCTTCTGCCATATAAGAATATAGTAATGTAGGTGCAGTGTGTTGGGAATTTCTATAAAGTAGTGTTTATTACTGTTTGCAAGTCGTTAATCTGTGCTGTTTAAATGTTTTATTTGTTGTTTGTTTCTATGACGTATACTTATATTTGTCTCCACGTATTTTAACGTAAAGCAATGGAAATCATTTATGGCTAAAGTGTAAGAATTCGTATTGGTATAGTCTTTAGTTACTGCTGCATCTAGGTTATAATTTATAGTAATACTGGTATATACTAGGAGTTACAGGGACTGGAGACCGCCTCCCCAAAGTTTGTATATTTTTCCCACGTTCACCATAAAAATTATCTCTAGTTTACCTGTATCTCAATATTTCCTCTAAATTTCTGTAAAAAATCGTAAAGAAGTTCCCCAGTCCCTGTGTCGCCCAGTATAGGTTGATTTGAAAAATTGATTTAAACTTAATCCTTGTAAAACATTCAAAAGTTCAAAAGAATTAGATCTATAAAACTTTTTAAGACATGCCAAATAATAAATTGGTTTAAACCCTAATAGTTACTCATAACCCCCATCGTAAATTTTATAGAACATGGCAGCGTGGGAGACGAAGAAGGTTTTGAGGGCCATCTAGTACGTAAACACGAATGGGAAAACACTACGACCAAAGCTTCAAATAGGTCATGGGACAAAGTTTATTGCACACTAAGAGGCACACAGCTTTCTTTCTACAAGGACAGCAAAACTGCCAAATCTACGCCTGACCAGCGATTTAAGGGAGAGGCGCCTTTATCTTTACACAAAGCCCTCGCCAATGTTGCACAGGACTACAAGAAGAAGAAGCATGTATTTAGGCTGAAGTAAGTTTATGATGGTTTTTCTTATTTATTTGTCAGAAAGCAAAGGCTAGTCGAGCTACTCTGTGACGTCTCTAGTTTTGGGGACCTATAGACAATAATTAAATTTTGTTTTTCTAGAAAGAAAAGGTAGTGTAGAGTTTAATTGTTTATATTTTTCAGGTTAGAAAGTGGTGGCGAATTTTTATTCCAAGCACATGATGATGCTGAAATGAACACATGGATATCTCACATTAATTCGCATGCAGATACCGATTCCTCGGGCCCCTCACGCTCGCAGACATTGCCTGCGTCTGCGCAGAAGGAGGATTCCAAGCGACGTAGCTTCTTTACTCTTAAGAAAACGTACGTATCACACACTTCACGTATATGAAATGTTAATAAGAGCATTTATCTGTTTCAGATAAACTGTGCTACTTCTATTGATGAAACCCGTATCTTTACGCTTTACCTGAAAGGACGTTTTGTCCAGTCTTCGCCCCTCTTTTTTTATATTAGCATATTAATATATTTTTCTTGTAGTTTGCACATTATAATTATAGTAATATTTTAATGTATAGTAATATATACTATGTGATTAAAAATTATTGACTGGGACAAAAAATACTCCAGCAGTGAGCCAGTGTTTATTATTTATTAAATAAATTTTAACGTCCCTACATATTGTATAACATTTATTGTTGGTAGTCGTTCACTGCCTCTGTTTGTATACCTACCTACTCTTTATATTATACGTTGCAATATTTTTTAAAGAAGCTTTGCTTAACAAAGATAAGGTGACAAGTCATTTTATTATATTTCATTATTTGTAATTTGTAGAGTTATGTCTATTTTACATATAAAAATGTGTGCTTTTAAAAAGTTATAATAAATATTGTTTTTAGTAATGGTTTTTATTTAAACGACATCTAATTCATCTATGCCAAAATAATGAATGGGCACAAATCCATCTCGATAAGAGAAGTTAAGCGACGTTAGTCGTGGTTGATACTTGGAAGACCGATAAGGAAATACAGAGATCTAGCGGAGTGTAGGCAGAAACTATACAATATTAGGCGAAAATTGCATAGTGGTACATTAAATGTTAAGAAATCCCAAAAAGCGGTCCGTTCATATTTGAAATAGGTTATATGGTCCTTGAATCTAGTTATAATTTGACAATTTTGTTTGCCCAACAGATATCAAATTACAATGCATTCAACCAATTTTTTAAAACACCGACATGTTTGTTTGGGAGTTGTAACCTTTGGGTTGCTTAAAAGTTTGATGTAATTCATCTTTAATGGAAGACAACTGTTTACGTTTTTAAAAGTCATTTCAAATTCATTTGTCATTCCCAGATGATGTCAATATGATGGGCGAAACTCAATCCGTGTGTAAAATCGTGTAATTTGGGTGTGCTTGATGGATAATTTTCTGTTGTTAATGGCAGCACTGAAGTCAGATGATCAACGTCTGCTTGCAATATCTCATTAAAAGCCTCTGGAAGCCGAAGATCAGTCAAATTATCTGAAGGACGTAGTAAATGTACAAATCTTTGTTAATCGTATTTAAGACATATTCAATTGGAGACAAATCAGGTGGCTGTACCGCCCGTGGAGACCCTACCATATTACTTCCTTGTAAGAACTTGGAACCCTTGCCATTTGAGAATAGGCATAGTAATGCCTATTCCTATAATCCATTATCTAACAGAATGCTGCTAGATAATGGATTATTCAGCCTTCGACAGCAAAAATTCAATACTAAATAACAGGTGCCATAATATGGAAAGCTTGCGCAAATACCTTTACAAATGTCCATCATGGTTGAATTATTTCTTGGGATGACCGACCTGTGCATTTTTCAATAAAACTATAATAGGTGCATATGTCTAATATTATTGCCATCTGTCACATTTTCAGTTACACATTCTCGTAGTGGAGTAGAAGTATAGTAGTGGTTAAGAAGTTTAATTTTTTTTTCTGAAATATAAGTTTAAAATGTTATGAAACATGAAAATCTTAAATTGGAGCAAACAAATTTCTTTTTCATGTATTCTATGGGTAAAAAATTTTTCGTCATCTATTCTATAGTAGTGGTAAAAATATTTTGAACGATAAAATTTTTTTTTTTTGATAGGTTTAGAATATCAAAACGTGGAAATTTTAAATTTGAGCAAAAACAATTTTTCTTCCGTCATTTATTTTCATATTCTAGTGAGCAAAAATTGCAATTTTTTTGCGAAAGTTTTTGGAATACGCTTGGAATATCATGAAACGTGGAAATTTTAAATTTGAGCGAAAAAAAAATGTTTCCATCAATTCTATATTAGTGGTAAAAAAAAGAATGCCATGAAACGTGGACATTTTAAACTAGAGCAAAAAGATTTTTTTTCATCTATTCTAGTGGTAAAAAAATTTTCAAAAATGTTGGTAAACATTTGTTTTCTTCTGAAATAGGCTTAGAATGTCATGAAACGTGGAAATTTTCAATTTGAGCAAAAAATGTTTTCAATTTTCAATTCCACATTCGTGTAGTGTAGTGGAAGTATTAGTAGTGGTTTAAAAATTTAATTATTTTTGAAATTTTTTTAAAATGTTGGTAAAAAAATTTTCAACATTTTTTTCTTCTGAAATAGGCTTAGAATGTCATGACAGGTGGAAATTTAAGTTTGAGCAAAAAAAATGTTTCGTTTAGAGTATAATAATAATTTTTTTAAATAGATACCTATAGAAGGGCATGAAACGTGGAAATTTGAGCAAAAAAATTTTTTTTTCCATCTATTCTAGTGGTAAAAATTTTTCCAAAAATGTTAAAAAAAAAATCAAATTTTTATTTAAAATAGGTTTAAAATGCCACGAAAAATGGAAAATTTTAAATTTGAGTAAAAAAACATTTTTTCTATCTATTCTAGTAGTAAAATGTTTTTTCCAAAATATTAGAAAATCTTCCAAATTTTTTTTTTCGAAATAGGTTAAGAATGTCATGAAACGTAGAAATTTCAAATATGAGAAAACAATTTTTTCATCTATTCTATAGTAGTGATAGAAAAAGATTACATTTTTTTTTTTAATATGTTTAGAATGCCACGAAACGGAAATTTTAAATTTGAACAAAGAAAAAAAATTTCCATCTATTTTAGCTGAAGTTTTTTTCAAAAATGTTGGTAAAAAAAAAATCATTTTTTTTTTAATAGGACTAGAATGCCACGAAACGTGGAAATTTTAAATTTGAACAAAGAAAAAATGTTTTTCCATGTATCTTCCTGGTAAAAAAATGTTCCAAATTTTTTTTTCCGAAATAGGTTAAGAATGTCATGAAACGTGGAAATTTCAAATATGAGCAAAACATTTTATTCATCTATTCTATGGCAGTGATAGAAAAGATTAAAAATATATTTTTTTTAATTTTCATTTTTTTTTTAAATAGGTTTAGAATGTCATGAAACGTGGAAATTTTAAATTTGAACAAAGAAAAAAAATGTTTTTTCGA